>CAMZMU010000081.1:29477934-30077934 GCA_947311845.1 Poa pratensis
TCCGAGATACTTGCGACGGACGCAACTCGGAATGTTTCGAGTATGTTTTTTGAACTTTGTTGGACGAGTCATGTCCTTTGCGACTGATATTTGCTGTTATGCTATCGGGTGCGCGACAGCGCTCCGATGGGAGTAGCCCCCGAGATTGTGCTTCATTGCTTTGCAATGGAGGATAATCTCAAAAATTCTCTTACTCTGCATATGTTAATCGAATAAATTTATGCCATAATTCTATCGGGTGCACGACAGTGCTCCCGATGGGAGTAGCCCCCGAGATTATGCTGTATTACTTGTAAATGGAGGATAATCTCATCATTGTCTTAAACATTTTCAGTCGAAGAATTTTTGAATACCTCCCGATGGGAGTAATATGACTTAGTCGAAGGAACGGTCGAGTGACCAATTTTACCTTAAGAAGATTTTGTCACACCCGAACTAATCAAGGCAATCGAGTGACCAATATGCGTTGTATGTTCTGAACAGATGCTCAATGACGTCAGGGATGACGTTTATTTCGACTGCAATTTCTCTGACACGCGTGGCGTGCGTTATGCTGCGATTGATGGGACGTGACACGTAGGTGGGCCCATTTGTGCAGAGCTGACCGAAGACGGTGCCGTTTGGACTTGATTTGACTATACGGGCCCACTTTTTCCGCAAGCGTGATGATGGCTCCTCTTTTTACGTGCGTAGTGGGCGGAGTGGCCGGCGACGGTTGCCCTCCGCGTTTGCCACGTGTACGGTCAGATTGCGTGCGTAACGCACGATTTGGATCTGAATGGCTGTGATTGCTTTTGACTTGTGGTAAATAGGGGAACGGCTGGCATTTGTTTTTTACCTGCCATTTGCTCTGCGCGCCGCCCCTGTTCCATCGTCTTCCTCGCGCTCTGCCTCCATTGCTCCTGCGCTAAAGCTTTGCGCGCTCTCCCACCTGTTCGTTGACAATGAAGAAAGTGGCGGGCACCAAGCGCTCCGCCTCGACTGCTGCCGCCGCGCCCGATGCGGCGGCGATGAAGGGGAAGAAGACTGCGGCTAGCACATCTGCGGCCGCCGTCGACCTCAAGAAGACCAATGGGGATTGGATGAAATCCACCCTGAAGGAGGCGCAGCTGGACAAGCTGCGCGAGGAAGGATTGCTGCCACCTTCCGACCAGCTCTTCGTCCGCGCACCTTCGCCCAAGGAGGTACTTCCCGAGCCTCGCGCTAACGAGCGCGTCTGTTTCGCGGAGTTTTTGCCTAGGGGTTTCTCGCTCCCCTCCATGATTTTGTGCGAGGTTTGCTTTTTGCCTACGGGGTGCATCCATGATCTCACCCCGAACGGTATTCTGCACATTGCGTGTTTCATCACGCTGTGCGAGTGTTTTTTGGGTGTTGCTCCGAGTTGGGCATTATGGAAGTCCATCTTCATGGTCCGGCCAAACAACCGAGGCGGCCGAACCTATCCAGTCGGAGGTGCAGATCCAAGTGCGCAGCGACACCCGATACTTCGCCCTGAAGCCAGTCGACTCGGCGCAGGGGTGGAGGAAGAGGTGGTTCTATGTGCGAGTCGACCAGGATGGGGCCCCAGCATTTTCGACTGCTGGTATAGCAGCAAGGACAAAGGCCTGGGACCATGATCTGACTGAAGAAAATGGCAGAAGCAGCGCCTTTGCTGGAGACGATTGGAGGGCTGCTCAACAGCATCACGGGTGTGCATCTTATTGCCACTTTTGAAGATGCGGTGTGGCCGCTACGCGCTCGTGCCCACCCAATGTGGGAGTACGAGGTGCCCTCGACGCCACCGCATGAGCAAGGAGGAGCTGTCCAGGAGTGAACTGGTGTCACATGTGCGATCCATCACCAGTACAAAACAAAGTGAGCCCTGCAACGTCGACTGCCCAGTCGATCCTTATGGGGCTGAAAATCCTTTGCCAGAGGTTAGTGAATCTATCGATTTTATGATCTCTTGCTCTTGTTATTCTGCTATGCATCTTTGTGACATTCGACTGTTGTACTTGTATGCAGGGCCACTCGACTACCTCAACCCTTCCTCCTCTTCCTGAAATGGCCAACTCCTGAAACAGAGGACAGTAGAAGCGAAGGGAGGAGATGAATCGCCTCTTCCTTCGGCTAACTATCTCCTACAGAAGAGGTTGAAGAAGAAGAGTAGAGGAAGCACAGGGCAAGGAGCCTGCCGCGACTGAGGATGTTAGCGAGGTTCCTGCTCGCAAGCGCCGTCGGGCAGCCCAAGTTATGTCTTCTTCCACGAGCTCACCCGCGAGGGAATCGGATGTGAGGGATGATGGAAACTCAGGTCCGTCTCCTACGACCACAGCTGCTCCCTTGGACGTGAGTCCTTTGAGCTCGGCTCCTCCTCCTCCTCAGTCGGGTGGGCAGCTACCTTTTGGAGGCCCAAACTTTGACGAGCTCGACACTGAGGATGAAGAAGAGCACAGGTTTGTTCCTTCTTGTACTAATTTTTTTGTGAGTTAAGTACTTTTGCTTATGTTGTATGCCTTTCGGTCACTTGTAGTGCCGAGACTGTGCGACCTCCAACTCCTCCAACCGTGAGAGCCTCGACTCCAGATCAGCCTGAAGCCTCTCCTGTTGCGGCTGAGGTTGTGAAAACAATAGCCACGACCACTTCCATTGAGGCTGCCAATATTGCGAGTACATCGACTCCGCAAATTGGAACCTCTGCTGCCAAGCCTGCGCCTTGGGTTGAACACGTAAGTGTCTCTTTGTCGAGTCTTCCTTCTGGACCTATTTGTGTATAGCTTATGTTGGTTTCGTGTGCGTGCAGCCCTTCTACCTCAACCTGGTGGAATCAGGTAAAGCATTTGTCCAGGTTGAACAGGAGAGGGATAATCTGCGCGCTGTTATGGAGCAGCTCACCCGTAAGTGTCTTGGGTTTCTGTATGTCTTTGCCTTGTCGATTGAATGACATCTGTCCATCTATCTCAGGTGACAAGGCAACCGCTGAGTCTCGGGTTAAAGAGCTAGAAGAGGCACTCGCCAAGGAGCGCGCAGAGTCGAAGAAGGCCTTGGATGATGCCAAGGACTCCGCCGCTTTGCGCGAGAAGAATTATGCTGAGCGCCTGGCGAGCCTCACCCGAGACGTAGGCGGTGAGTTGAACCTTTCACTTTTTGCCTACTTCTTTTTGCCACTGAATAGTATGTAACATTTTCTGTTACTTCTGCTTTTTTGAAGGAGCTGTTGGCGCATCGGCACCTGTAGACCAACCGAGTGTCGATTTGTCCCTTGACCGCGCAATCGGCGACCTGGATGTCGTCTCTACCCAAGCCAAGGACGCACTCGCCAAATCTACGAGCACGCTCGGCGCCGTGTTCAAGGATGTGTTCCCATCCAGCCAACCTCCTTCGACTGTGGATGGCTTCGCAGACGTCCTGGGCCCGGGAACTTCGACTATGGCGAACTTTGCTCGCACTTTGACGGTACGCGGCTCAGAGACCACCCTCAAACTCCTTTTAGGTCATGGGATAGAGGGTGACTTCGAAGCCGCTCTGTCTGCTTTCCCTCGTAAGCCTGGCGGGAAACTGGTGTCCCTAAAGCATTTGAACGAGCCAGCCGCAAAATTGGCTGAAATTTTATGGCCACCATGGAGCGCCGGGCAGCAGAGGTCGCCGCTCGTGCGAGTAGGGCTAGGTCAGAGTCAATGTCTGAGAAGTAGGGCAGCCGCGCCTTTGATGTCTTGTAATTAAACTTATGACCATGCGAGTATGCATGTGCTTTCGCTACCTTTGTATGAATTTATGTTCCTTGTTATGATTCTGCTTGTAAAGCTGCGTGTTGTTACTCGCCTAAGCTTTGTGATGAGTTTCTTATGAAACTTTTATGATGCTTGGAACAGAAACGGCCAGTCGCCACTTCATCCAGTTCGTCGCGGCATCATGCCCCTACTCGATCTCGAGCTCAGGCGGCAAATGATGCCGCAGTAATACGTTATATGAAGGCTCGACTCGCGAAACAGGAGCAAGAGCTGGCGAGTGCCCGAAGTGAGCTGGAAAGGATGAGGGCAAGGCCTGCTTTACCCACCCAACGGAGAGTATGTGTTGTGCTTGGCGAGATGGAGATCGTGAACAGACAGCTCGAGTGTAAGCATGACTGCCTTGATCTTATGAGTTCACGCCTGTTCTTTTTTGCTCACCCAACTTGTGTTGTTGCAGGTTTTGTTCAAGATTTCCAGGCGGAGCAGGCTCGCGTGGATGAGCAGTTGAGCATGGCAACTGACGAACCCACGACTGGCCGCCAGCACTTTCGATTGGACAAGCACCGAGCACGCATACTCGCGACTCTGCAGGATCGGGTGTGGCGGAGCACTATGCTGCTTGAGTTATGCAGGTCGGCCTTCAGTCGAATCAACCAGATACTTTTTCCAGCTGGGCCGCAACCTCAAGGAATCCATGCGTTACTCGAGCTCTTCCGGTCAACAGGCTCCATTCGAGGCTTTATCACCCAGAAGCTTGTGGATGGAGCCAACGCAACCATGGCATATCTCCGAAGTCAACGTCCAAATTTGCAGCTACGTCCACCCGCGCCTGGATCGTCCTTTCCCAGTCGAATCTTGACGATACATTCGATCATGCGAGGACATTGGTTGATTGCTATCAAGCGCAACTTATGGGCCCTGTTCTTCCAGCAAAGGATGAACCGGAAATTAGAGTATTTATGTATAGGGAACAACCCCGAGTGTAAATTTGCCACTTGTACATAGTGCTTATTTGTTTATGTGTATGTATTCAACCCCCAGTATATTGAGTGGGGTTTATGAGAAATTACTTAATATAGAACGTGAATTGCACAGCCCCCCCGAGTGATTGATTGGGGTTGAGCAACTTTTTCCTTTGTGTTTAGTTTTATGATCCAGCCCCCGAGTATTCGAGTGTGGCTGGAGTATTATGTTTGAAGGAGCGAAAGCTTTATGTTATGAGGTAGCTCAGCCCCCGAGCATACGGGTGAGGCTAAGTTTGTGCTGATAAGTTATGCGAGTAGTAAGCAGGAAAAGTATGAGGAATTTATTGACTATATTCCATTTATGAATGTTAGGCTGCAGGCCGCCTCATTAAAAACCTTCCAGTCCCCTTAGGTACCCTGGTAAGGAAAAGAGCGCGTCTGAAACCTGCAGCCATCCGACATATGAGCCTATTACATTATGCGACTGAGCAATCTAAGCATAGAAACGGCGCAGCTGCGCAACGTTCCAAGGATTGTGGGAGAGTTCGCCGGTCTTCGCATGCTTCAGTCTGTATGCTCCACCACCATGACCTCGGTGATGATGAAGGGTCCTTCCCATGGAGAAGCAAGTTTATGCACCTTCTTTTGCTTCAGTCGAAGTACCAAGTCACCCACCTCGAAGGACCTGGTACGCAGTCGACGGCTGTGATAGTTGCGTAGATCTTGCTGGTAGACAGCTGTGCGTGCTAGCGCCGTGTTGCGTGCTTCTTCAGCAAGTCGACTGCATCTTCGAGTGCTTCATCTGCATCTTCTTCATTGTATGCTTCGACCCTTGGTGCGTTGAACCTTACGTCTGATGGCAGGATTGCCTCTGCGCCGTAGACCATGAAGAATGGAGTGAATTGCGTTGAGGCGTTGGGTGTTGTGCGTAGGCTCCATAGCACAGACGGGAGCTCTTCTACCCAAGCACCCGCAGCCCTTTTGAGTGGCACCAGGAGGCGCTTCTTGATTCCACTTGTCACAAGCCCATTGGCCTTTTCGACTTGGCCGTTTGATTGCGGGTGCGCCACAGATGCATAATTGAGCGTGATATCTTGCTCTTTGCAGAAGGATTTGAATTCCTCAGCCGTGAAGTTTGTACCGTTGTCAGTGATGATGCTATTGGCACACCAAAGCGGTATATGATGGATTTTATGAAATTGACTGCTGTAGTGGCAGTCGAACTTGTGATGGGTACTGCTTCAATCCACTTGGTGAACTTGTCGACCGCCACCAGAAGGTGAGTATGCCCTCCATGGGAGGATTTTTTGAGTGGCCCAACCATATCGAGCCCCCACTGGGCGAAGGCCAGGCCAATGGTATTGTCTTCAACGCCGATGCGGGTGCGTGCGGCTTTGTGGCGAATTTTTGAGCCGATGCACCTTTTGACTATGTCCTCCGCGTCTTTGAGTGCTGTGGGCCAGTAGAAGCCTGCGCGAAAGGCTTTGGCTACGAGTGATCGACTGCTGGCGTGATGCCCGCAAGTACCTGCATGAATATCACGAAGGATGGCTTGGCCATCTTCAAATGCTATGCAACGCTGGAACATACCTGATATGCTGCGTTTGTAAAGTTCACCGTTGATGACAGTGTATGCTTTAGATCGTCGAGTGACGCGTCTTGACTCTGTGAAGTCTTCGGGTACCTCGCCGCGGAGTATGTATGCGAGGAAGGGTTGAGTCCAAGTTGGCTCGATGAGGAGTACCTCGACTGGTGGGTCCTCTGTGCTAGGTGTTTTGCTCTTGGCTGGTGCGGCTGATGCAGGAGTTGCCCCTTCTTTTTGATTGATCTGTGCTCGATGCGCTCGAAGAAGACACCAGGTGGCACTGGTGCTTTGGTCGCACCAATGTTGGCTAACTTATCTGCTTCTTCATTGCTCTCACGCCCTATGTGCCGCAACTCGCAGCCTTCGAAGCTGCCCTCCATGATGTTGTACAGGTCACGGTAGGCGATCATGTTATCTGCGATTGCGTCACAAGCCTTCATTGTTTGCTGCACCACCAGATTCGAGTCGCCGTAGATCATCAGTCGAGTGCACCCGAGGCTTTGGCCATCCTCATGCCATGGATCAGAGCCTCGTACTGCT
This sequence comes from Poa pratensis, assembly GCA_947311845.1. Lineage (NCBI taxonomy): Eukaryota > Viridiplantae > Streptophyta > Magnoliopsida > Poales > Poaceae > Poa > Poa pratensis. The sequence goes on from CAMZMU010000081.1 coordinate 29,484,735, forward strand.
TCGTTATTGGATGGGAACTCGAATCCCATTTGCAGGATGTAGCGGAGCTTGTCGCCTTTTGGTGATATGAGGATGACACCTGCGCCTGCGCCTTCGTTTTTCTTCGAGCCATCAAAGTACATAGTCCAGGAATTGGACACATCTGGTGCTCCTGGGAGCTGAGCTTCAATCCACTCGGTGTGGAAGTCGGGTAAAACTTGTGCTTTGATGGCCTTCGGGTAATCATACTTGATGTCTCTTGGTGCTAGCTCGATGAGCCATTTTGCTACTCGCCCAGTTGCATTGGGGTTTGTGAGGATGTCCCCGATCCCTGAAGTGCTGATTACAGTGATCGGGTGCTCGGAGAAGTAATGCGTCAGCTTCCTTGAGGACATGAACACGGCGTATGCCAGCTTCTGATAGTGCGGGTACCGCTGCTTTGATGTGGAGAGCACTTCACTCAAGTAATAGACTGGACGTTGTATGCTTTGGGCGTGTCCCTCCTCTGCGTTCGACCACTAGAACAGTGCTCACCACCCTGTTAGTTGCAGAGACATATAGGTATAGTGGCTCGCGTTCCCTTGGTGCTACGAGGATTGGAGGGCTTGTGAGGACTCGCTTGAGGTCCGTGAAGGCTGCTTCGGCTTCTGGCGTCCACTCGAATTATCTGCCTTCTTCATCAGTCGATAGAACGGGAGTGCTTTTTCGCCTAGCTTGCTGATGAATCGACTGAGTGCTGCTACTCTACCCGCCAACTTTTGCACGTCGTGGAGCTTTGAAGGCCTTTGCATCGTCAAGATGGCCTGTATTTTCTCCGGGTCCGCCTCGATTCCTCGAGCTGAGACTAGATACCCGAGGAGTTGCCCGGCTGGCACGCCGAACGTGCACTTCTTCGGGTTGAGCTTGATGTGGAAGCGTTTGAGGTTTGCGAATGTCTCTCGCAAGTCATCGAGTAGTGTGTTTTCCTCTCTTGTGGTGATGACGATGTCATCTACATAGACCTGGACGTTTCGCCCAATCTGCTTCTTGAGGCAATCTTGCATCATGCGCTGATAGGTTGCGCCTGCGTTCTTGAGCCCGAAAGGCATTGTGGTGTAGCAGTAGACCCCGAGTGGGGTTATGAACGCCGTTTTCTCTTCATCCTCTTCCTTCATCCTTATCTGGTGGTAACCCGAGTAAGCATCCAGGAAGGACAAGCGAGCGCACCCGGCGGTGGAGTCGACGATCTGGTCGATTCGAGGTAGTGGAAAGTGATCCTTTGGACAACACTTATTGAGTGCTGTAAAATCTACACATCCGAAGGATATCTGTGTGCTTCTTCTCTACGAGTACGGGGTTGGCCACCCATTGTGATTTCTTGATCTCTCTGATGAATCCTGCTGCGAGTAGCCTGTCGACTTCGGCTTCGACTGCAGTTCTTTTTGGGCCGGATATGCGGCGCATTGTTTGTTTGACTGGTTTAGCACCTGGAAGTAGCTGGAGAGAGTGCTCGGCGAATTCCCTGGGAATACCTGGCATGTCTGCTGGACACCATGCAAATATATCCCAGTTCTCACGGAGGAATTCGACGAGCGCGCTTTCCTATGCGATAGGCAGACTCGACGAGACATTGACTGTCTTGGTCGGGTCAGTCGGGTGCACCTGATGCGATCTTGTGTCGTTGGTGGCATGAATGCTCTGTCGACTGCCACCTTTTTTGTTCTGGCATAAGTGTTCGATCGTTGGAGACCGCTAGATCAGCGAGTGTTGCTTCCATGCCAAACATCTCAGAGATTTTGCTGAATTCTCGGTCGCAAGAGTCAGACTTTTGGAAGTTCCCCTTGACTGTGATTACTCCTTTTGGTCCAGGCATCTTCAGCTGGAGGTATGCGTAATGTGGCACCGCCATGAATCGAGCGAACGTCGGGCGTCCAAGTATAGCATGGTATTGTGACTTCCAGTCGACCACTTCGAACTCAATCGACTCTGTCCTGAAGTGGTGCTTGTCCCCGAACGTCACGTCGAGTTGTATGGTGCCTCTGGGCTTATTGCTTTCCCTGGAACGATACCGTGGAAGGTATTTGAAGATCTTGGCAGGTTTTCGACTGACCTGTTCATTTTGCGGAGCGTATCTGCGAAGATGATGTTTATGCCGCTCCCACCATCCATGAAGACCTTGGACATGGCGTAGCCTCCAATTTGCGCGTCGAGTACCAGAGCAGAGTGCCCTGGTCGAACAACCGATGGAGGGTGGTCCTCTTTGCTGAAGCTTATTGTAGTTCGGATCCCTTCAAGTATTCTGTTACCGCAGGAGGTGACATGACCGCCATGTTTACTTGTCGAGTGCGAAGTTTTTGCTCCCTGTTGGAAGGTCGACCTTTCTGTATCATGTACATCTGCCCTTGGGGCGGAGGGTACTGTGGTTCGTCCACCCGAGGTACGGGCTGTATGGCACCCGCGAGATTTCCGCCTGGGGCAGGCTGTGGTGGTGGAGGTGGTGCCATCAGAACAGGCACGTTGTTTGGCTGAGGCACGGGTGCAGGTGCTTGTGCGGCTGCTGCCTTTCTGCGATTTACGTAATCAGTCGCCATTTGGTCGAACTCCCTGCAGTTTCTCATCGAGTGATTGGATCGCAGTTTTCCATCGTCCCCCTTGTACAGGTGGAATCTGCAATCAGCGTCCATCTTTTCTTCGAATGATCGCTCAGATTGTGCCCGTGACTTGCGCCATCCTTCCTCTTGTAGCTATCACTGCGTTGGCCGTGGTCTCGGCTGTCTCGACGATCATCTCGACTGTCTCGCCGATCATCTCGACTGTCTCGCCGATCTTCCGACCGTCGGTCGCTTCTGTCCTGTCATTGCGGGGTGTGGAGAACCCAGCCGCCATGAATTCGGGTCTGTCATCGTCGTAGTGACGTTTTGAACGTTTGCGCCTTCGGTCGTCTCTGTACGAGTCTCTGTGGCTTCGACTGCTATCTCATGTTTGTCACGGGGTGAGGACCCGCGTGTGGCGCGCCATATCTTCTCCATCTGCCCACTCAGTCGCGATCTGCAAGAGGTGAGCTACAGATTTTGGCTTTTGGCGGCCAAGTGCTTCTTTGAAGTCTCGCCTGGCGAGGCCCATGACGAAAGCATCCATGGCCATATCTTCTGAAACACTCCAACTGAGTTACGTATCTCAGTCCATCGTCTGATGTATGACCTCAACGTTTCGTCTGATCGTTGAACGCAGGCCCGCAGCTCCTCGAATGTTTTCGGGCGCTCACATAGAGGCTCGAAGTTTTTGACGAAATCCCTGCGGAAGTGATCCCACGAGTCGTATGTTGATGGAGGTAGGGCCTTGAGCCAGTCGCGGGCTGTGCCTTCGAGCATGAGTCGTATGTATGCATGGCTGTGGTGTTTGTGCCTCGCTGGCACGCGACAGCCAGCCTGTAATCTTCCAGCCACCCGGAAGGTTCCTGTCGACCCGTGTACTTGGGCTGTTCAGATGTGAGTTTGAATCCTTTGGGCATCCGTGTCTCGCGGACGCGTCGAGTGAAGCACAGAGCTCCATGTGGCTCAGGCTCTCGATCAGAGTATGAGTCGCTACTGTAAGATCTGCGTGATCTGCTCCTGGACCTGCGCCTTCGCGAGCCGCTTCTTTCCTTCGAGTGGTGGCGATGACCACTGTGATTATGCTCTTCCCGAGGCGCGTCGACTAGGGCACGGTCTCGACTCCCACCTGGAGTTCTTGGAATTTGGCGTATGGCCTTTGCAGCTAAGGCGAGTGATTTGATCTGTTGGCGGTGTAGTTTTGCATTGGGGTCATCCGCTGGGGGCTTGATTGCCTCCAGGTATGCTGCAGCGGTGTAGAGAGCACCTGCTGCTGTTTTGGGCACCGGCAGTCCTTCCTCGTCGTATGTCATGAAGGAGTTGCCTAAGTTGCGGGTGAGTGCCGCCTTTTCGCCTGGCGAGAGGTGTGACAACCTTGATCTGGGTTGTGTCTGCTCGCCCGGTGGAGCTCAGGGAGAGCTGTCTTCTGCCGCACTCGACAAGCTAGCTTGCTTTTTGCGTTCTTCGAGTGTTGCTCTTATCTGCTTCAGTCGAAGTGACTCCTGCCAGTTGAAGTACTGGAAGGTCAACATCTCTTCTTGTGTTGTCTGTTGGCATCATTGTGCACTCCTTGATGACTTTATCTGCTTTTGCTGCCATCTCAGCAGTGATTGTGAGAGTTGTGACTCCATCTGGCATAGTAACTGTGCACGGGAATTCTGTAGGCCTGCGACTGGCCGCAGTGTCTGATGTTTCTGCGGCGATGGCAACATAGACCTGCTGGGGTATGACCCGAGGGTATGTGCATGTGCTTTCGAGTCCCATCATGGACTCGACATCTTCATCGAGGCTCATGTCTGAGTCTGTATGTTCATCGAGTGGTCGTCTGGACGGATCTCGCAGTCGACTCCTTCGTCGCCTATGCTCATCTCGGCGTCGGCGAGGTTGTTATGAATCTCGAAGTCGAGGTTGTTGTTGGCGCAGATCTCAGAGTCGACGTGGTTGTCGATATGAGTTTCAGGTTCGTCGAAGTCGCTGAGGGAGATCCCGCAGTCGAAACTATCCTCGAGTGGAGATCCAGCTCGGGATCGTTTGTGCGATATGCTGATTCGGCCTCCTCGCCCTGGAGTTCTTCAATGAGCTCGCGCATCTCTCGTGTGGACATGGTTGTTGCAGACGAACAAGCTTGGAGGGTCGACGATGGTATGGACACAGTTGAGGGGTCCGCAGTCGAAGGAGCCGCAACCGATGGAGCCTCGGGTGCGGAAGTCGCGAGTTGGCGTGGATCCGTCAAGTCCTGCACACCAAGCTTGTTGACGAAAAAATTGAACGAACCAACGGTTAAACCCAAACCTGACTCGAGATCGGAGAAGGCCTCCTGGAATCCTGGCGAGTGTGGCTCGAAATCCATCAGAGGATCCGATGCGCTTTTTGCGGGTGAAGCTGGCGTGTTGCTGTTTGTCGAGTGAGCCGGCGAGTTGCCATGTGCCGCCTGAGTCGGCGAGTTCTGGTTTGTCGACGTAGTCGGCGAGTTGCCGTTTGTAGATCCGATCGGCGAGTCGCCGTATTCTGACGGAACCGAAGAAACCGCGAGTCCAGCACTATTCTTTCCCACAGACGACGCCAATTGACGAGGTGTACCCTCATCAATTCCCATGGTTAAGGACCTAGGGTTGAGATTATGGGGAGAGAACGTGGTAGTACTGGTAGTTCCGTCGACTGACAAGCAGAGGCAAAGATTTACCCAGGTTCAGGCCCCTCGGATGGAGGTAAAGACCCTACTTCCTGCTTGTCTGGTATTGATTGTGGATTATGCGATTACAGGAGAGCTCCGGCGAGATGACGATCTCGCAAAAGCTTTGGTGGTTCGAGTATGGCTTGGTCCTAGATCGGTACCCCTCCCAGCCTTTAAATAGGCTGGGTCTCGGGAGTTTGTAATCGACCTAGTTTACAATAAGGAAAGTCTAAACCGACTACGCCTATGTCTAATCTTGGAGGGTACTCCATCTTCTTGGGCCTCTTGTCTTGGGCTTCGAGTAGGCTCTTCGATATTGGGCCTTAGTCGTCACGTGCACCAGGTACCCTCACAATAGGGTACCCGATATGCATACCCATGTCAGCGCCCCACCCTGCTATGGCGTGCGTGGGATCGGCTTCAGAGCGGAACAGTGGCGAGCCCCTTGTCTTCGGCTTGGGTACCCGCAGCACCGGCGTTCCCTGCTGAGGAGATTCCCACATATTGACTTCCTGGCGGAGGGCTTCTCCGATGACAGCATCCATGGTGCAGTCGGCGCCTCCGCCCCTCGGCTTTATGCTGTAGTGGCGCCACGTCGCTACTGAGCTTTAAGGCGTGTTTGGTGGGCTGCAGCCATAGAGCTAAGGTTGCATGGGCACTGAAAACAAGGGAATCTTTCACCTTTTTACATTTTTTCCCCATTGTTTGGTTACATACGAGGCTTTGCGTTCTACCCCGCACGCTTCACAAAGCAGTGCTGAGCCAAGCCGGGCAGGCACGCTCGAGGCAGGCCGGCCAGCTGCAAGGAGGAGGAAAGATTCCCTGCCACATGCATGCGCCTCTCACACTGCATGCAACACGCAGCCACACCAAACAATATGCCATGCATGCCTACAAACTCACCAACCACCATGCGAGCTACCAAACTAAACGACAAATTCATAGCTTGCATCATCTCCGGTGAGCCAAGCCCCTTGGGGCCTGCCCCGTTCTTCTCGTTGGGCCTGGCTGTGTGGCTGTTGGCTACCAAGCGCGCCCTTAGGAGTCTCCACTCTGAAGAGTTTGTCCCGCGCTTATGAGCCACCGTTTGACGGACGCGTGTCGGGCACGCGAAAGTGGTCTATTTCAGCAAGTTGTTGTTCATTGCACAATTTTTCATATTCTATCGGCAGCTCCTAAAATCACAAAAACATCACATTTTAAAATCACGAAATTAGAATCTTCTCACGACAAGGAGTACTTAAAAAAATCCATAGTCAACATACTCATGGAATAATTCACCAGAAATTTACAATTATTCACCTATCGATTTGCACGGGACGAAAATTAAACAATGGGATATAGTTTTACCTCGGGCAAGGATGCGACGCTACGACATGAAAGAGGTCGTCACAGGAAATCTCGGTCGGGGTTGATTTCGGTGCGGGGGCAAGGTGGGAGACGACCCGATGGATCAAGAACGTCCGACAATGCCCAACCCGAGGACTTCGCGGATCCTTGGTGGCCCGCTCATATGAGCTCACGACATAGGGAAAATAGGTCTAACGAGCTCGAAAACAAGGGAAAATAACATGGCAGGTAGTAGGGAACTCTCTCAGTTCCGCAGGGAGTGGGTGACGTCTCAAATCAACGATGAGAGGTGGCGACAACGGGGCGTCTTCCTCCTGAAATTTCACGTGCGCCAAGCCATGTCTTATTTGCGGGGAACACTAAATTTGTGCCTCGTAGAGGTGATATGAGGTACGCGGAGCCTGTTTTAGAGTTCCCGCAAAACACAAATTATAGTTCAAACTGTTTTAGGGGATCCGGTCTGGGTCGATTTTCTGCTTGAAATCATAGAAAAACGGTTATTATTAGGTTTCAGGGAAGTTTCTCTAAGCGCATGTAGAATGCAAATTGCTTATAGAGGCGTTTAGAAAAATAATCCGGTTTTTAGTTAATCACTAGTGTTTATTTACACATAAAAATGTTTAACTAGACACCTCTCTTATAAAATAAGCATGAGTGCTTATAGAAAAAAACTTGGTTATTTTTCTATAAACATTGCTAAACATTTTGCATTTTACATGGCTAAGAGTTTTTTTTTTGAGAATGGCTAAGAGTTAAATAGGAGTTCCCGACACGAATAGCCGAACATGATGGGAACTAAAGTCTGGGCCAATTTGTAATGGAGCGTCCTAATTGGGCCCAATGAGCTAATTGCCTTATTGGGTCATAGGGATGAGCGAAGTGGGAAATAGGGTCCAGGATCCTTAGCAGTCGTAGCAGTATCCAGTATGCAATGTTTCGTGAAATACAGATCTGCAAGTTTTTGCTTTTTTTTTTTGCTGAGAACATATATGAGTGAAAAAGGTATAGTAGTACTACTACAAAACTAGCCAACATTTCCTGCACGACTGGATCAGTGGATCATTGCTTCGGCCTTCGGTCGCCGGTAGCGGCACCCTGACACGGCCAAATTGTATATTCAGTCCGTGCGATCTTTCCGCCCCAATTCAACGGAAGGGAAGGCCGCAACTGCGGCAACTTCCGCTTCGCTTTCCTCAAACGTGAGCGCGCAGCCGCCGCGAAGTCGCCGCCGCTTCCTCCAGCTCACTTCCATGTTCCCGAGGTCGCAGCAACTCTGATCCGAGACGATACCCTCGCTGTCTCCGCCCATTTCAACTCCATCGGCGGCGCCGCCCCCTATCCAAACCGCGCCGCGACGGCTCCGCCCGGCCGCCCTGAACCCCGTCGAAGCTGTCGCTAGATGCGAGAGTGATCGCCCCCGCGGCCGTGCCATGGGCAACACGTGCGGCGCCACCTTTAGATCCAAGTACTTCTCCAGCTTCCGCGGCGCGTCGCAGCGCCACGACCCGGAGTACGCGCTCGTCGCCACCGCCGCCGCCGCCGATGCCGACTCGCCGTCAGGTAAGCGGCCCTCGCGCCCGGTCGCCGTGCCACCCGACGCGGACGCCCCGCCTCCCGCCGCCGGCATGCGCCGGGGCTCGCTCGCCCCCGCGGAGCTGACGGCCAACGTGCTCGGCCACCCGACCCCGAGCCTGCACGACCACTACCTGCTCGGGCGCAAGCTCGGCCAGGGCCAGTTCGGCACCACCTACCTCTGCACCGACCGAGCCTCGGGGGTGGAGTACGCCTGCAAGTCGATCGGCAAGCGCAAGCTCATCACCAAGGAGGACGTCGAGGACGTGCGCCGCGAGATCCAGATCATGCACCACCTCGCCGGACACCAGAACGTCGTCGCCATCAAAGGAGCCTACGAGGACCAGGTGTACGTGCACATTGTCATGGAGCTCTGTGCGGGGGGCGAGCTGTTCGACCGCATCATACAGCGGGGGCATTACAGCGAGCGCAAGGCGGCCGAGCTCACACGCATCGTTGTAGGAGTTGTCGAGGCGTGCCACTCGCTCGGAGTCATGCACAGGGATCTCAAGCCTGAAAACTTCTTGCTGGCGTGCAAGGACGACGACATGTCGCTTAAGGCAATCGATTTTGGACTCTCCGTGTTCTTTAAGCCTGGTGAGTCACTTCAGGCAACGAAACTTAATTTTCTTCCCCGCCGCTGTGGCACTTAATTGTTTCGTTGGTGGAGTTGAGACCACAACCATTCACAGCATTGTAGGGAAGGCAAAATTTCAAAAATGTTGAGAGTTTTCTTCAGTTTCTAATGTGGATTTCAGATGTAACCAATAGGATCAGTCTCTGCTTTCTCTTGACCTGTCTGTTCACTTTATTAGGCTGTTACCGTATTCCTTTAAGTAATGTACATGTTTATGGACCAGTTCCTGCACTCATTTGATTCATAATTATAGTTTGAGCAACTCCTTTTTGTTGTTTCATTACTTTGTAGGTCAAGTTTTCACTGATGTTGTTGGAAGTCCTTACTACGTAGCTCCAGAAGTGCTGCGCAAACGTTATGGACCAGAAGCTGATGTATGGACTGCTGGTGTAATTCTTTACATACTACTGAGTGGCGTACCACCATTTTGGGCAGGTAGAGCTTTATGTTTCATTTCTTAACTATTATTAATTTTGAAAATCGTATCTAACATTTTGCTGCAGTTCTATGCTGATTTTTTTGAATGTACTTACTGCAGAGACACAGCAAGGAATATTTGATGCAGTATTAAAAGGAGAAATTGATTTTGATTGTGATCCCTGGTCTGTGATTTCTGATAGTGCGAAGGATCTTATAACAAGAATGTTGAATCCTCACCCATCAGAACGTCTAACAGCACACGCAGTTTTATGTTAGTTACTTTCACTAGTACTCCAGCCCATTTTTCTCCTCCATTAGTTCAGGTGCTTGGTTGAATATTTATTCTGATTCGTCTCCTAAGTGGTGAGAAGTATGCTATATCTACAATTGAATGCTTTAACTTTATTTTGTGGACTATGAGTGTGTGAGCGCCATCTTGTATGCCTCGATACAAATATCTGCACAAGCACAACATTGATTTTATTAATAAGAAATAAGATTAGTTTCAGAGGATCAAATTCTCCCACCGACTCATGAAACCTCAATTTCTAGAAATCTTCCAATTGGGGATGTGAATGTGTGATTATCCTTAGATATGAACCGATCACCTCATGCTTGTTTAAAAGGGGAAAGAAAAATCTGTAAAACCATTAATGTATAGTTTCAAATTATCTGTACAGTAAAACACATATACAAGTTTTAAAAATATGTAAAAGAATAATTTTCTTACTTGTTCAGGTCACCCTTGGATTTGTGATCATGGAGTTGCTCCTGATCGGCCACTGGATCCTGCTGTCCTTTCTCGCATTAAGCAGTTCTCAGCAATGAATAAGTTAAAGAGGATGGCTTTGCGAGTGAGTACCTTCAGCTGATTCTGTCGTTATTGTCACCATCGTCATAGAAAATAATCAGACACAAAAGTGAAATTATGCCCATTCGCTTCTACTCGCTATGATTTTCATTGCTTCTTGTCATCTTGTGTTACTTTTATCATTGTAATTGCCCTTTGTAGACTAGTCTTTATACTGCATTACATGGCAAAAACTTCTGATTACTCTTATTGACATGATTAATGTTTAGAGAAATCAACTGGATCTGCTTGTCTGTATTTTGTTACTCCACAATATTTTTCCGAGATAACGGCTATGCTGCTGTTACCCCCAAATTACCAGTCTGTCTGGTGTTTACTACCTTTTCTATTATACAGTTAGTAATCTGGTGGTGCAACTCTTATTTCACTCCATCTTATTTTGTCTTACAGTACAGTTGATCAGTTTAGTACTAATAGAGGATTTGTGTTTATTCTACCAGGTAATTGCTGAGAGCCTTTCGGAGGAGGAGATTGCAGGATTAAAAGAAATGTTTGAGGCGATGGACACAGACAACAGCGGTGCAATTACATACGATGAGCTGAAAGAAGGCATGAGAAAATACGGTTCAACACTAAAAGATACCGAGATTCGTGATCTTATGGAAGCGGTAAGTTAGACTTGTTGCTAGCCTGGGTTCCTTTCCATTTTGTTTTTAGTTCTTTGATCGGGCATCTTTAGCTTGTGAAAATCTAAGGGCCTTAATCTTTGGCCACTTGGTTCCTGCATATGCACATTTCATCATATTCTTGGACCTGTCAGCTGAGCAGGAAACATGCAATGTCGTTCTGCTTCCCCAGATTTACGATAGTTTGCAGCTTTTGTAAACCTATTATCAGCTTGAATGAATTGAATATAAGAATCTTTCTTGACACAAATCTAGTTCGTTTAACTGGTGTATTCCAGAATTTTGGAGTTGACCGTACTTTTCTTATTTTATGTTTATTACTCTATTTGTCCTGTGATCTCCCAACCCACAAGGCAACTTAATATATGTTTTAGCTATTTTACAGCTCAAACTTATTTTGCTTGGAAATCTCAGTCGTTTTATTTCGAACAAACATGTGCTTATCAGCTTATGTACCTGTGAATGGTTCGTCTTCAGTTCAATTTTGTCTCAATGGTGGCTCGACCCCACGACCCCAAATCTTTTCTGAAAACCATATTTGTTCATCAGATTTTACGCATTAGTCCCTGGAATTTTAGGCTCCACTATTGTTGTCTGTTTTGTAAATCAATTTACTGTTTCTCTTTCATACCGAGCATTTGTTATGATGTAGGGTTTTAGATACACTCCTAAAAGGAGTAACTGGCGGACTTACATGTTCTTTTGGTTTCCTTTGAATAACTGCAGGCTGATGTGGACAACAGTGGAACTATTGATTATATAGAATTCATTGCTGCTACACTGCATCTTAATAAACTAGAGCGCGAGGAACATCTAGTGGCAGCCTTTTCTTATTTTGATAAGGATGGTAGTGGTTACATTACAGTGGATGAGCTCCAGCAAGCTTGCAAAGAGCATAACATGCCAGATGCTTTTCTTGATGACGTCATAATAGAAGCTGACCAGGATAATGTAAGTGATTTTTTGCATGTAGTGGTGCGGTGTAGACATGTGAGAATACATGTGAGAATACTATACGGACATGTAGACCTCAAGTGCTACCCCCTCCCCCCTCTCTACAGTTAAAGCCGTACAAGCTTCAAAAAACATCTCATGTACAGTACATGTGAGAATACTATACGGACGAGCACAATATCTTCAAAAAATGGTTATATTGCGAATTCCACAAACAAAAATGTTACGATCTATAATTATAAATAGCACCCACTCATTGCTAGTTTAGATCAACATTTTATTTCTGCAGGCCGTGTTTGAAATATGTTTACTTAAAATCTTGTGGGCTTATATTGCATTCTAACATGCACATGTTAGAATAATAATATACTCCCTCCGATCGGAAATGATTGACACAGATTTGTCTAAATACGGATGTATCTAGACGTATTTAGTGTGTAGATTCATCCGTATTTTGACAAATCTATGTCAATCATTTCCGATCGGAGGGAGTACCTTTTTAGTTAAAAAAAACACACTAGAGCTTGAGAGCCAAAAATCTGCACTCGTAAAACATAGGTTTGTTAGTTTGTTGTAACCCACACATGAAGTAGGTAGGGTAGGTATGTACCGAATCTTAATCATCTGTCTATTTACTTTAAAAATAGTGCGTGCTATAACTACACATTTCCTAGAACAAGAATGTAATACCTGGTTTGCATAAACTATCATAAATTCTTAGTTGGAGATTGGGATTGTTATACGCTTTTTGGCAACAAATGATATATAGTGCATTTGATTAGTTTATTATTGTAGAACTTCTGAATTTTGAACCCACTGTAGTTAGTAGTGAATATGTTTGAACACATATTCAGTCAATATGGTTCTGACTAATGCTTGTTTATCTAATTTCCCTTATTTTGGTATTATTTTTACTAGGACGGTCGCATTGATTATGGGGAGTTTGTTGCCATGATGATGAAGGGCAATATGGGGGTTGGGAGAAGAACAATGAGAAACAGCCTGAATATAAGCATGACTGCCTGAGAGATGCACCTGACGTACTCTGAACATCCACGAATTACGTTTCGTGGGGCTTTCTTTATGGCATGTTTGCATTTGAGGTCTTTTTTGTGTGTGCTCCGGTATTTAGTTCAAATTTAAACTAAATACCGGAGCACACACAAAATCCATGGCAAACAGGGCCTTAATCTCCCTGCTAACAGACGCTGCCTGCAATTTTTGAACGCTGTCAGTTGTACGTGTGGGTATGTGTTTTTTGAGGGGATTCTAATTGTTGTTCTTCTGATCTCACTCACGTTACTTTGTCGATGAAATGTTAGGGGAATCTCCCATGTCATGGGCGAGTTGGCTGGCAAATGTTCATACAAGCTGTTGCAGTTCGGTTGATTTTCTGCAATGCTCGCGCTTGTTGCTCTCTTACCAAAGAAGGAAAACCCCACAAATATTGCTGATTTTTGGCCAATCAGTATGATACATTCCCTTCAAGAATTATTCCCCAAGTTCCTGCCCAGAGCACCTTCCTAAAGAATTGCGAAACCTGGTGCGCGCACTCCACTGAATAAAGATACCATCCTTTCTGTTCAAAAAATTGATATTGCTTGGGCATTCGGTTCGATCTATTCGGAGTATTTGCTGGAGCTCCTCCAAGTCACGGGCTTCCCATCAAAATGGAGGGATCGGATTGCAGTCTATCAACTTCCATCATCCTTGCTTCTTAATGGGTCTGTGGTGATCGCAACAATCATCGCCATAATCTATGGCAAATTTGTACTGTCGTAGTAGTTTCTCACGACACTTTCTTGAACATTTTTTGAACCGGAGGTAGTATATACAATAAAAAAGGCAGTAAATGCTGGATCGTTCAAAAATAAATAAAGAATTGGTCCATCACGCTGGCATATCCAACTATTTTTTTTTGTTTGAAACTAGCATATCCAACTGTTGATGTTTGACTCTTGTACCGGGCAGTGGTTCTATAGTGGCCAAACGGGCCGGCCCAAAGTACGGCTTTTTTGGCCTGGCACGGACATGGCACGGCACGAACTAAATGGAACGCGACACGGCACGGGCCCGTTAGTGCCCGGGCCGCTACTCGATTTGGAGTCCGTGGGCCGGCACGACACGGCACGATTAGCTATTTTTTTAGATTTAATAGCTATTTTTACCTATTTTTTGAATTTTATAGCTATTTTAAGTGGACCGAACGTGCCGTGCCGGGCCCGTCAGGCCTTATACGTGCCGTGCCGCGTTCCAAGATTGATCCCGCGTGGTGGCCCGGCACGGCACGATTAGTACCGTGCCTTAATCGTGTCGTGCCGTATTCGTGCCGTGCTTGGCCATGCACGCGACGTGCCGTGTCGGGCGGCACGTTTGGCCAGCTATAAGTGGTTCTCGAACCGTGAAAACAAAGAGAAGTCACGGGTAGCATTTTCCCTCTTGACAGTCACTCCACTTCCACTCCCCAGACGAGCAAGATCTAGAGCTAGATGAGCAGCCGCCACGCCCGATCGACGGCGGTGACGCCGCTGGACGACGACGACCTCCTCTGTGAGATCCTCCTCCGCCTCCTGCCGCAACCCTCCTCCCTCCCCCGCGCATCCGCCGTCTGCAAGCGCTGGCGTCGCCTCGTCTCCGGCCCCGGCTTCTCTCGCCGTTTCCGCCTCCGTCACGCCATAATCCGCCCCTCCGCGGTTTATTCGATAGGTATCAAGGCTATTGCTTCCTACCTACTCTGGAGGCCCCCAATCGTATCCCTCCCGGGCGCTTCTACTTGCAGAGTAGCGACGAATCCGACCGCTCCATCCCCACATCCCTTGGATGTCGCCATGGTCTCTTCCTCAACTTCCTTTCGAATCCCCGCCAGGTTCTGGTGTGGGACCCATCACCGGCGTCAAGCACAACATTGCCGTTCCGGTGCCATTCGATACAAACAAATGCCTGGGCATGATCAACGGGGCGGTGCTTCACCCTGCCGGAGAGGGCCAACACTTCCAGGTGGTCTTGGCAGGGGCAGACGACAAACAACAAGCGCTCGCCTGTGTTTACTCGTCAAAGACATGACTTTGGGGAAGTCTCATCTCAATGCCGCTTCCATACGAGGATACTTGGGTCCGTATTCCCACCATAGCTTATACGGATGACTCTTTGCTGGCCGGAGATTCCCTTTACTGGGTGTTTGCTGGGGATTTATCTGGAATTCTGGAATTTGATTTGGTGAAGCGGAGCCTAGCTGTGATACGGGTGCCAGTGGATATGTGTGGCCAGGGCAAATGCTGGAAAATAATGCGGGCTGAGGGGGGTGGGCTGGGTTGCCTCGTAGTGTCACACTCAGATTGTATCGCCCAGTTATGGAAAAGGAAGACTAATTGCGATGGTGTTGCTTCATGGGGGCTTGCAAGAACTATCGAACTGGACAAGCTACTTTCCCTGGAACCAGAGGAGAAAGGAGGCCTATACGTACTAGGGATTGCTGAGGAGAATAATGTGGTGCTTCTGTTGACAGAGATCGGCCTGTTCATGATCCATCTTGAGTCATTGAAGTTCAAGAACCTTTTCAACACCAACAACATTTTCAATACCAACAACATTTCTTACTATCACCCATTCGAAAGTATCTACGCTGCAGGTATTAGCGTGCCAACAAAACCAAGTTATTATTCTATAATTGGCTGATGAAAATATGTTCAGAACATTTCATATTAAGCCAACAATTTTAAGTAGTGTCATAACTCATATCATTTGTTTATTTTGCTGCTTGATGACCTCTTCCAACACATATCGATTTTGTTTCCGCGGTATTCTGCTATGATGCTTGTGCCACAGTGTTTTATGTAATGATTATGATCTAGAAAAAAATGTTAGTGGTATCTAATTTACCTTATGTTCTGTAACCAGGCGATGGGCTGCGTTATTCTACTATTAGCTTCGTTTCTGTAATTTCTTTGTTTTAAAGTCAAATTGAGAAAACTGTCAGCATCAGTTTATTCTAAGAATATACAATGAAACAATGAATACAAGATTGGCAAATTATTTGTAGAATAATTAAACTAATTTCATCATGGCTGGCCTATTGACAGCTGCAAAATTTGTCTAATGGTAGTTTTAGTGCATATGTGCAGTTGCCATTTTTTCTCAAGAGGAGATACACAACAGTTGGAAGTTGACTACTTGAAAAACTGGCTTGAACCCTTTAGAAGCTTAAGCCTAGTTATATTTCTTTCACCCTGCATTGTTATCTCTGCTGATTTTAATGCTAGCCTTAAATCCATATAACCATTTGGTTTGAAATTTATGAAAATTGGTTGCCCTGCTTTTGTACGAGGAAAGTAATAGTATTACTATATTAGTTGTTCAATGTAATATGTTTGTGCTAAATTTACTTAAAGATTATTTAAGTCATGATCACTTATGTTGCCATGATTTGTTTGTATGTGTTTTCTTTTTCAATATGTCGTGGAATGAGCTACGGAATAGCTCCAGATAATTTCTCTGTTCTGACCAGCTAATAGTAGAGTGTGCATACTTTTCATTTTTTGAGATATTGATGAGTATATCCTGTTTTGTGAATATTCGGTAAATTTAACAGTAGGTGTGTTATGCTTATCTGTTACTATTGTTGTATCAAAAGAGAGTTGGTTTTCTCCGATGACAGCTATGGATTTTTTTTTGAAATACCTAGTTGATGTCCCCTCGTTTTTGTTTGTCTTTTCTTGCAATCTTGCCGTGTGCTTAGGATTTGGAGCCTAATCTCCCTTTTCTGGTTTATTGTTAGCGGATACTGATACAAGTTAGGGCTCTCAATCTTTGCTGCCGCGGACATATACTCTGCCCCACATGACACGTTGTTTTGCTTCTTATGCTTGTAGGAGCATGTGTTGAACTGTTGATGTTGGACATGATGTGGCTGAGCTTTTACTCGATACATAAGATGATTGGCCGGTTAGATATGCTATTGGATCTACTGGGTAAGCAGGTAAGCTTATCTTCTACTGATGTTGTACCCCCTCTATACTCTGGATTTGATCTTTTGTTTCCCTTCCTTTTCACCCAGCTTTCTTGCTTTCAGTTTACAGCCTTATTACTCCGCAAGTTCATTCTATTATATAGTGTGGGTTCTTCTTCCTCTAGCCCCTCCAGTGACTGATGACTTAGGACCCTTGCCCTTTCCCTGTTTGTGCATATGTTCGTTCCTGGTTAGAGATGACTATGCTGTCATGCTAAGTAGTAGCAAATGAACCACTAACGTTTTACTGTCATGCTAGAAATCAGATGTCTATGCTATTTTACTCCATGAGCCCCTCATATGCCCACTGATCTTTTAGCCTTCTACTCAGATCAGGTATAGCCAAAAACTGCTAATAGTAGAAGTTGAAGTTGTGCACACTATAAATTACCTATTGGCTAATGTAGTTCTTTGTTTCAGATGTTAGTTTGTCTAATAATGCTGACTTTAGATTGTCAACTTTGGAACTTTTAACACCTTTCTTTTCCTGAATAAATAGTACAAATTTGTTTGACTGACGATGTTGCTTGCTCTGCAGAAATCTCGAGTTCTGGTGGCAGAAATGCAGAAATGGCTTGTTGGGTGTAGGTTCTTCCACTTTGTATGTTTGAGGCAGAGACTATGTAGGTCAGCTATGAAGTGGATCTGTAGGAATGAATTGTTTAGTTTCATAACTCTCATGTATTATCTATTATCTATCTACTGTAGACATTCGTCAACTGGCATGAAGGTTGAAGGCACACTGATTCATTTAATCTGCTTTGCTTTATATTTCAAGCAAAGCATTTTAATGTGAGCGCGTGCTTTTGATTTCCTTCCGTGTTGTATCAGGCTGGAAATTTCGCTGTTAGATTCCTGCTTATATATGTTCCGTGATGTCCTGTGCGCTTTTCTTAAATTTATGTCTCATATTTGGAGTCGTAGCAGTGACTAACGAAATACTGAATCGCATCAGTCTGACCTTGGAGTTAGAAAGATTCTCCAGTCTGGTGATATTCAGTACTGCATAAATAGCTGGGAGCAGTGCTGGTTTCAGTGCTATCTTGCTTTCCTTGAGATGCTGCCAAGGCTTGGATGAGTTGCCTAGACTTTGGATTCTTTCATGACTTAGTAAGAACTAAAATGCCTCTCTACTTCGCCACAGAAAAAAGATGAGAAATCTCGTTATTTTTATCAGGACAGGGATAGATGTACCAGAGCTAAAGCAACATTAGCATGGATATCTATGATGACCGCCCACGCTGTGATGACACCAGTTGCCTTCAGCGCAAGCACAAACTGCAGAGAGAAACAGAGCACAACATAATCGAGAATGATTCAGATGAAAAAACTGAGGATAAACGGCACTTATATCAATACACACAGTAGAAACGGAAGCAAACAAACACCGGCGATGATGTCTGAATCGGGTCTAAAAAAGACAACCATGGCGACTGGGGGCGAGCCAGCGCTGCCGCCGGCCTGATCTCCTCCTGCAGGCGTTCCCTCCGGCCACTGCGACCAGATCCGAGCTCCCCTCGCCGCCATCTCACCATCCCGCTGCTCTGCTTCCCCCATCAGGCTCCCGCGATGCCGGAGGCGCCCCCGTCCTCCCCCACCCACCACCGGCCGCTTCCGGCAGCGGCCGCTCCGGCCCCATCGCCCACCGTCTCCCTGCGCCCCACCAAGTCCCCCCACCCTCGCCTGCCGTGATTCCGGCCGGTTTCACCCCCGCGTGGTGCTGCCCCCTCAGGAACCGCCGCGCCCTCTGCTCCGTTCAGTGGTCGTCGGAGACCTCAGCTCCCTCTCCGTCAAGGAGGAGCTAGAGGAGATGCCCGTGTCTCCGCTGGACATGGCGGCAATGGAGGCCCCCCGAGCTGGCCGCATGCTCGTCCCGGCCGCCGTCTCCTCAGGTTCGGCCACCGGTCGAGCTCAAGCTGCAGGAGCCGGGGATGGCGAAGTCTGCGCTGGACATGGAGGGAAACGAGCTTGCTTGGCAGGAGGTCCGCAACAAGCGGCGCCCAGGGTGAACCTGGCGCCCCCCTCTCCTACTCGTGGCGGCGAGGACCGCGCCGTGGTCTTCAGATGGCGGGTGCGTGGCAGGTGCTTCCGCTGCCTGGCGCCAGACCATCGCGTGGCGGGCTGCTACGGTGACATCCGATGCCTCTCATGCAATTGCTCCGGCCACCGGGAGCGTGACTGCCTGTAGCGCCTGAAGAACAGCCAAGCACCACGCTGCTTCAAGCCCCCTCCTCCCGCTCGCCGTTCGGACGGCTCCTGCTCTTGGGCTGAGGTTGCGGCCGCTCGCTCTGCCCCTCACGCCGGCGGCTGTCACAAAGAAGGCTTGCCAAAGAAGATGGACTGCGCTGCGCCTGCTAGCCCGGCTGTTCTGGTTCAGTCCGACGTGCTGCAAAAACTCGAGGAGCAGGCGGCTCTTTTGCGGGCTGAGCAGGAGCAAGCGACGTCGTTGCGGGCAGAGCTGCAAGGATTGGTCGCGGCTCAGCTTGTGGAGATGGTCGCGGCTCAGCTCAAGATGCAGGAGTCTGTGCAGGGATTGATGGAGCGTGTTGGGGTCTTGCTGGAGCGGACTGAGGCTGCTCTCGAGCGGCTGTCCCTGCCACTGGCTGTGGTGAAGGTGGATCCAACACCATCTCTGTGTACTGGGGATAATGCTGATTGCACAAACGGCGGGGTTGAGCGATTTGGTTGCTACTCTCCCAGGGGTGTGAGCCTTCCTGCGTCGGCGCTTGCCCTGGAATCCACCTCCACGCCTATTGTTGTTTCGGAGCATGTCTCCCCGGTGATGCAGGGGCCCCCGATGAAGGATCTTGGAGTGGAGATGATTTTGGCATTGGAGGAGTTTGGGGGTTCTGATACCCCTAGCCAGGAGGAGAAGATCGCGAAGGTGATGGCTCAGTATGACACGATTCAGCCACAGGAGAAGACCTTGCCTTCCTTGATGATGGAGCTCTGCCGTGAGATTGTTGACATGCCCAAGGACAAGCAGCTTCGGATGGATGTTCCCTCTTTGGCCGAGCGACGAAGCATCCGGTTAGACAAGAAGAACAAAGATTGTGTCATTCCAACAGCCAAGCGCGCCGAGTTTAGGCGGGCGGAGGCTTTTGGGGAAATCCCAAAACTCAAGAGCAAAGAAAAAGCCACCGACGAAGCCAACGAGAAGAAGATGCAAGTTTATTTGCAGTTGTACAAGAAGCAGCGCACACCGTCGGTGATGGAGGCGGTTCGAGAGTTAGTGGTGAGTAATGCTTGATCTCTTCTGTGTGGAGGATGCACACCGGTGCATCTCTAGCGGTGAGAGGTTGTGTGTGTTTGGAGTTTCTCTTAGTTGGATATGAGGTGTGGCCTGTTAGTTTGGGTCTAGGTTCCCCTGTCTCAGGCACAGACGATATTCCATGAGTTAGAGTGTGCGGTTCTTTAACTGTGCTTTGTATGGTTTTGAGTCCGGTTTTCCTGATTAACTGAATCAATTGTTCTTCTAATAATGCATAGGCAGATCTCCTGCTATTTACCGTAAAAAAAAATCAATACACACAGTCTCCGGACATGACGTTTTGGGTCGCGGGTGCGGATGCACCCGTTATGTAAAACATTTTTTTCTAAAATGTCAAAAAAAAAATTCAAATAAAATTCTGGATATACATCATGACATTTAATGTTGGCACAAAAAGTTTCGCAAAGAAAAAACATTTTTTGTGACTTGTGCAAAAAAGCTACAATAAAATGTCATCTTTATCTGAAAATTTTATTTAGAATTTTTTGACATTAAAAAAAAATGTTTTTTTAGTAGTGGGTACATCTAGACCTACGAGCCGATGTGGATTTCCCCACAGTCTCCCGGATACACAAAGCCCTGATACAGTTCAGTAGCCGGTTCACCCCGTCTGTATGCCTTGTTACTCTGTACCCAGCAACACTATGAGTTACGATGGACACGCTCTGTTCATCATTCTGCAACGTTCTCAGCAGTCGCCAATCGCCACACAATCCCCAGGGAGCTGGGCTGTCGCTGCCACAGGCCTCACTCACTCACTAGACCCACCCCCACGTTCACAGACAGATTGACTCCGGCGACCAACTTGGGCACGGGCAACACGTTGGAGCCGCCCGTTGAGGCGTTGACCCCGAAATGCGAGCACGAGATCGGTACACGATCACCCGCAATAATACGACGAACTCGCTCCATTTCCGTGGAGAGATCGAGGCAGATATGATTAACAACCTCGGTGCGCAGGTCAAAATCGATTTGCCGCCCATTCGATCGATCGGGTGGCTCTCAGGCCTCGACTCGAGCTAATGCGGCAACACTAACAACAAGCGAGAAGCTTCCGCTCCGATCTCCTGGCGCCTTTCCTGCCGTCACCTTTACCCCCGTCGGCGAGGAAGCGTCCGGCGAAATGGGAGGCGGGCGGCCAGGAAGCTTCAAGAAGATCTCTGCCAGATAGGCTCTGCAACTTTCTGTCAGATGTATTTTACGATTTCACGTCGGAAAGATCGGGTGGCAGTGTGCCAAGTGCAAAGGCCATGAGTGACGATGCGCGGACTTCATTCATTCCGTTAACTGCATAAAAAGCAAGAGCGTGACTTGCTTCGAACTGGGATTGGGCTCCAGCCTGCCCACCTCACCTGCAGCCTCCCTACCCAATTCCGCCACTTCGTCCACTGCGATTTATAGGAGCAAAAGACACACACTCATGGATTAGTAATCTAGTATTATCCCAGCTAGATTGCTGATTTGACCAACCGGCGCAGAGAGGAGCTAGGATACTGGTTGACCCCGAATAAGATAGCAGCAAGTGTTGTTCATGTGGTCCTTTCTCTTGCTTGCGAGCTGGACAAGTGTGTTCTTTTTCAGCTTGTTGTGAGCAATCTAACTACCGAAACATGTGGGTATTTTGTTCACATCAAGCAACTGCACTAGCTTACATAGTGCATTTGTTTTGGTCATATGCCCACTTCAACCAATCACCAAAGGCTCACTTTTTCTTTTTCCCACCGCTCTGCCTTGAGAGTCGCCTCGAGAGCTCCGTCGCCGCCCCTTTCCTCCCTGCTCACCGGAGGCACTGCCGGCCGGCGAGGAGATGGAATAGGTGGTAGGCTTGTCCTGTACATAGTAGTTGTAGGTTTAGAGCTAGGTTTTGCCCTTATGGCGTGTGGCTACGTGCCGACTGAGAGTAGGTCGGAGGATCTCGGCGACCGGATCCGCCGCGCCATTGCCTTCTTCCTCCTAGCTGCAGCTTGCTGGTGGCAGGTGGTGCTGCAAGCGACGTCGACGGAGGCGCGCATCTCTCCTAATAAGGTTCGCATCGGAGGCATCGAGTTCGGGCTCTCTGGCCAGCTCTGGATTCGAGTTGTTCTGATTATGCTCCTGTGGATGGAACTGATGAGGAAGAAAAGTTCTGGCGACTTCCTCAATAAGGCCAAATCCCTAGTCTTCTACTGCATCTGCTTATTCGATCTGCCTCCTCTGGTTTGTGGCTTGAGCCCAGAGTTTGACGGCGGATTGGTGCCTTTCACTCAGAGGCGGGAGGCTAGGCATGCTGGAATTTCTGGAGCGGAAGCACTCGTCTTTCTATGCCGCAGTGGTTGCGGGAAGAAGGATTGGCGATTTGGTTCTGGATTTCCTCGAGGAGATTTTCCGACTGCGATCTGTGGAGTTCATCAACGGAGGCGAGCTTGCGTCGCTGTTATTCTTGGCCGAAGGAGCCACTCCATGCTGTGGCGTTTCCTGCGCCAGGGCTTCTTCAACCTCCAGGCCGGCGTGCCATTGCGGAGGCCCTTCGTCAGTTCCGCCGCGGCATCCAACGTCGCTCCGTCTCCAAGTGGTCTTGTCCCCGGCGATGGCGCTGACGGCCGCTGCGTCGAGCTGCTCGATTTCGGTGGAGAAGGATCTGATTGCATTCATATTTCTTTAGGCAAGGTCCTTTTCGTAAAGTCCAGGGACTTGGTTGTAATTTTCTTCTACTTTGAAGTCCTTGATGTAATATGTAATCCCACCGAGTAACACTAGTGGAAACAAGACTTTTAGTCCGGGTGGTAAGGACCTCTAGTCCCAGCTGCCCACCCGGGACGCCGGAATCGGGACTAGAGGCCCCCCCTCTAGTCCCGGGTGGGTTACGACCCGGTACTAAAGGTGCTTCACGTGGCAGTCGTCGAGCTGCTGGGCCGGAGGACCTTTAGTCCGGGTGGTGTTACCAAACGGGACTAAAGGTCTACAGCTTTAGTCCCGGTTCGTGTTACCAACCCAGACTAAAGGTATTCTGAAGATATTTTTATTTTTTATATAGTCTCGAGTTATTTTAATTTTATTCCGAAACTTTCCACTTAGCCACTCATTTAATCTCGAATTATACACTTAATCTTAGGTCAAAGTAATTACTCTGGACAAACTTCCCATTGGGTCACCCATCCTCAGACTGCTCTAGTCCAACACGCTTAACTTTTGATTTCCTTTCAAATTAGCTTCCAAATGAGAAATGAGAAATTACTGATATTAGTATCTTATCAATCATATTAACCCCTCGGTTACGATGTTACACCTTTCATTTTTTAAATTTTAAAACTTTGTTTGAATAACTAACAATGATTATGTAATAGTATATCTTGACTAAATAACAATAAAATGAATTTTACTTTATGTTTTTACATTTAATATGGAAGAATTCATATCTTTAAATCCAGAAATCGAAATTTGATAAATAAAATGTCTAAGTTGATTAAAAAATGAGAGGAATTCAAATATGCTATACATATCATCTTTTGCATCACAGAAATATCGATAGTTAGAAAATTTGACCTCTTTCGATGAATAGTCATGGCGGCCATTTTGATCGTTTTTTGAACAAAAATCAAATAAAGTGAAAATCCCCTAAAAAAAGGTATCCTTTAGCATGGTTGTGTTAGGTTAGGACATAGAAACATCCAAAACCAAGATCCATCCAAATCTTGCAAAGATTCCCTCCGTTTCATCCGAAGTGGGAATTTTCAGCAATAAGTGCACAAACTTATTAGAGAGAAAGGGAAGCCGGTGAAGCCAGTCACACACCGGAGTAGGATCTTGGACATGTACAACACCCAACACACTTATATACATATGGTATGAAACCAGCTAGATTTTGGTGGGGTTTCCGACGCTCCGGAGCCCCGCTTCGGTGAAACCCTGAACCCGCTAGAAAAAGTCAAACTTCCCATATACCCCTTTGAAAGGAGTCGAAAGGGGGCAGGACAGTGGAGTTTTTTACTTAGTTGTGTTAGGTTAAGAAATATGAACATCCAAAACCAAGATCCACACAACTCTTGCAAAGATTCCCTCTGTTTCGCCCGAAGTGGGAATTTTCAGCTATAAGTCCACCAACTTACTAGAGAGAAAGTGAAGCCAGTGAAGCCGGTCACACACCGGAGTAGGATATTGGACATTTACAACACCCAAAACAATTATATACATATGGTATGGAACCAACTAGGTTTTGGTGGGGTTTCCAACGCTCCGAGCCCCGCTCCGGTGAAACCCTAGACCTCTTCGATATGAGTCATGCGGCCATTTTGACCGCTTTTTGAAAACAATCAAATAAATTAAAAAAACCTATAAAAAAGATATGGTGCAAAATGGCACCCATATAATTTCACAAAGAGTAATCCACATTTTATGAATAATCCTCAATTATTAGGAATTTTCTTGATTTCTACCTAATTTTTCTAGTTAAATGAGTTTGTGCTGATTTTTCAAAAGTAATTTATCCTATTTAAATGAGTTCTTGTGATGCGAAAGATGATATAATTGTTAAATTTTGATTCCACTCATTTTTCTAATCGATTTAGACATTTTATTTGTTTAATTTCGATGTACGGATTTAAAGATATGAATTATTTCATATTAAACGAGCAGGGGCGATGCAGAATATAGGCAGAGGATCTCTATGTAACAGCCCAAAGTTTGAGAACCTAAAAACCTGAGTAAAATTTTCGCTTTTGTGTTTCATTGCATCATGGCATCCATATTAATTTGCTAAACAACACACTAATTGGTTTGGCAACATTGAAAAACAAAATGCCAAACTTGCTTTAACAAAATCTCAAAACATTGAAGGCAATCAAACTTGCAAAAAAAAAAAACTTGACATCTTATATTTGTCAAGGAAGTTCCAAGAGTTCAAAAATATTATTCTTAACTTGCTCTAAAAATACTAAAGAGTAACATTATTGAAAATTAGCAAAAATGCCATAATCGAACCCTATGAACAAATGTTGTCCAAACTATTTTATTTTGCAACCCCAATTTTTGTGGTGCTTCTACATGCTGTTGGGAGGCTACAAGAATTTTCTCACATTTTTCTAAAAAGTCTAAGTGCCTTAATTAAATCACTAAAATGCTGCTGGTTTTAAAAAGAAAAGAGAGAAGGACTTGTTTGTGATGGAACAAATATTCCAGGGGCTTTTTGCAAATCCTGCGTCTTCCTCCTGTAGCGACCGAGCTCCTCCAGCTCGCGTTGCACCAGCTCGACACCGCGCCCTCCTCTGCTCGTCGTTGACCCCGCACGGTGGAGAGGACCACCCCGTGGCAGCTCTCTCTTCCCGTTATTTCTTCCCCGTTTCCTCGCTCTCTCGTTCCCTGCCATGGCAGAGCCCTAGCTAGCTCGTCGCCGACACATCGCTGCCGTTCTACGCCTCTCCGAGCCAAGCCGAGCAGCGCCGGAGCTCCGCCGCGTCGCCTGCTACATCTCCGCCAAAGGAACCGACCGGAGAAGCAGGGAATCGCCGCCGCCGTCCGATTCCTTCTCCGACCACGGCCGAGCTCCGCCATGCGATTGCCGCTGCTCCGGTCCACCTCCGACCTCGCCGTCTCCTCCTACGTGCTCAGGGTGAGCCGAGCAACCTTCTGGACATCTCCGTCCCCTCCCTCTCCCTCTTGTTCGTCGAATCGCCGTAGCAGTAGCACCTCTCCGTCGAGTTGGAAAATCCGGTGCCATTCCCGGATTTTTCCGGATTCTCTTTCGGACCGAGAAAATGGCTACTGGACTCACCCCGTTTCGCCGGTATGCACCCGGTATTGACCCGGAAATAATTCCGGATTTTATTTTTCTGGTGTCACACCGGAATTATCCGGACCTGAAACCGGATTGTTCCCGGTACCAGATCCAGAATTTTCCGGACTTGAATCCGGATACTCCGATGAACCTGTTTCAACAATATTACAAATACTTTTAGTTCCTTTTTAATTTAATTACAAGAATGTGTTAATCACCTGAACATTGCATCTGCACCTGATCATGTCATTTCATTTGCAAGTTAACCCTAGGGTTTCAACTACCTTAATCAACAAGTAAATATGTTACATTACTTGTCTCCACGGTGTATTTGAGATGTGCCCCTTGCGCATCCGAACTCCGTTTAAGTTGAATAGCGTGAATCATCCTCGTCTCGGGGATTTAAAATGTCATGCCATCACGTGTTTGCGCATTGCATTGGTTGAAGCATGTGTGGGGATTGATTGTTTATTCCCGTGTTTATGCTTCGATAGATCAAGCAGCCGGGGTTACGTCGCAATACCCCGACGATCCATATTACCAGCACGTTGAACAAGGCAAGCGTAATCCCCCTCTAAGCATGTCTTATCCTATTTTTCCGCAAATATTTTCTCCACTATAATATTGCATGCGGTTCCAAATGTCAATTTTATTGGATTAGAGTATCCTATAGTTGCATTAAGTTTCCGATGCCATTACCTGTTTCCCTCCTATTATCCATAGGATTGTATCGTTGGCCGGAGATACTTCACTATGCTATGTTGTTGCTTAGCCATGCTTAGCTAATTGCTTAGTCGTCGGATGGATATTTCATGTTAGGAACAAGTGTTGAAATGTTCGGATGATGGTGGAGAAATTGTGGTGACAGGTAATAAATGCTTAAAGGTGGGGATGAGAGGCCACTATGGTTTGGTGGTGTTTGTCTCACTCTCGCCGCCTAGGTGCGAGTTCTTTACCTCTTGAACCAAGAATGAGCGCGCGTCCATTCGGTGGGGTATATGGAGCCCTCGTCGACCAACTAACTTGGGCGGGGCTAGCCAGGGTCCTCTAGTTCGGGCTTCCATTTGCGCGTGCGTTGATATGGTGGCCAAGACTGAGATGAGGATGGTGGTGTTAGGAAAATGAGTGGCCACGGGGCAGGGTGTTGGAGGCACTGAACCTGTCCCGTCCTCACTGATGATCCTGGGTTAGTCTTTAACAAGGTAAAGGTTGTAACCGCTCCCACTCAGCCGGCTCTCCCCGGAAGAGAGCTAATGATCAGGCAATGAGCCGGACGGTACCGAAGGTAAACACAGTGCACCCCTGCAGGGTTAAATCTTTTCGAAAAGCCGTGTCCGCGATTATGGACGACTTGGGAAAGGATGATAAGATCATAGAATAACTTGAACGGAATGATTAAAACCTGAGTACTAAAGGTACTACTCAAGAATGCAAGGTTGGCTTCCTCGAGGGTGATTCGGGGAGGTGCCTTTGTAGAACAGGTACAATGATGATGGTGGTTGATGATGAGAAAGGTGATAAAAAAAAGAGTTACTTCTTACCCCTTTTAAAATTACTCTGATTAGTCGATGCCATGGAGTTAGGTTTTTATAAATAAAATCAGCTTTATGCAAAACAGCCATAAAACTTTGAAAGCCTCATCAAGCTAAAGCTCTATTTAATCTTGCGAGTTCGTCGAACTCAACGTCGTTTGTTTTGTTTCAGAGGAGGACTTCACCGACCTCGAAGGTGGGTTCTTTGTGGACGTCGACGAGTAGTCTGTGGTTCCCAGGTGGCAGCTTGGGACATCCCGGAACAGCTGGCGCTGGGATGTTTATCTGTAGGCCTCTTAGGCCATAATTTGGATCTTATTGTTTAGAATAACTTAATTCGCTTCCGCATGTTGTACTGTTGGGTCTGTGACCTCTGGTTGTAATTTGCTATCTTTCTCTATTATAAGAGTTGAACTATAATGATTTGTCGTAGAGTCTGTGATGTGCCAGTTGTTCCACAAGTCTTGATCTCTCTATTATGCTTTGATAGTTGTGCCTATGTTAAGGCATCAATCGGGGTGTTGCGTTGCCGATGATCATTCCGAGCAACGCCTGCCAAAGGTTTTGGCCGGGGATTGGTAAACCCGTAACCTCCGGTTGTATCACTTAACCGGTGACACACAACATCACTGTATAGCAGTCGGGTCGGGGCACCACAAGTTGGTATCAGAGCAGGACTGCTGTAGGAAACCCTTCTACTGGTCGACGTTGAGTCTAGTGTTTGTGAAATTATTTTTAACCTAAAAATGAGTTGTGAAAACCATCTTAGGATTCTTTTTACTCCTTTCTGGTTACCTTCTAATCTCGGAGCAATCTTACCTCGATTTGAGTTAAAAGTTTTTCTCCTCATCTGTTACTTCAAAACCTTTAGGATCACGAGGTTGGGTTCTACCTTTAGTGTTACATGTCTGGTTGCTTCAGCTGCGTGTTGAGTCATAATCCACAGTAAACACCGATGTTTAGCAACACTCTCCTTCTTCCGTGCTTCGGTTGTTTTGCGACTAATCGGGTGTTCCTTTCTTGGGTTTTAACCGTGATCTTGAACCGAAGGTCCCGGATTGTGCTATGATTCTGGTATGTTGAATTGTGTGGGTTGTTACCCATGTGATCGTTATGCCATTTATGATTCTCGGCACATGAAGCTGACCTTTAACCCAAGTCCTTTATGTGGTAAGTGAGGTAATGTTCAACCATTTACCACACCTCGCTGGCTATGTAACTTCAGCTCTCCCTTAGCCTGTTTTAAGTTCTGTCTTGGAACCATCGGGGTTACGACCAGGATTCCCCTAGCGAGTCTACCAACTATGTTCGTGACTCTGCTGCCTCTCTCCTTTTTGGGCATGGTTATCACAATTGAGTAATAACCGGTGCATCTTCAACATCTTAGGATTTTCTTGAGCTTGTTTCTTATTGTTGAGCTATTCTACAATCTCGTCACTCGGTTGACAGTCAAGTGGTAATCATGCATTGGGTGTTCCGATGCATTTCACTCTTGTGGTCCGTCAATACATTCCACTTCGTCATGTTAGGAGAAACAAACTCCAGTACCTCGTCCACTTCTCGGACTAGGTCAAAGTATTGTAATCTTCATAATGAGGGCCTTGTCTAGCTTTTGCTCTACTCCACCTTAGAGTGTCACACTCATTTATATCAAGGTATCATGCTAGTATCATGATATTCTTGATGAAGTGATGCTCTTACACTTCGTTGCTCTCCGTTTTCCAAGTGACTTGTTACTCGAGCATAATATGACGTGAGCAATGGTGTGGCTATCGAATATTCTCAGCAGTTCGTACTGCGCTGAAATCCAGGGGCATCCATTGTTTTTCTTAGCATGATTGGTTAGCCGATCAATAAGATGAATTTGATGGTGTTGCCAAGTTCGTTTCCTTTGGTGCCCTTCCTCGATCAAAGAGCTAGGTTCGTGCCGAAGCTCCCAAGACCACCTCGTTTGCCTTGAAAGGCATGATTCTCTCTCGAACTCAAGACATACCGGTGGATCGTGATATTCTAGGGATCTTTCCAGAAGAATCGCCAGGTTGTCACCTGACCGTGATGTTGAGCTTATGAGTAAGCTGGTTCTCTGAACAATTCGTTTCTCCAAGAAAATCGTGCTGGATGTCCATAATTATTCGGTTGAGCTTAAACAACTTGGAGAGTTAAAAGATAAAAGATCTATCTGATATAGTTCCTTCAGAAAGGGATGTCTAGTCTGTTCGTGTTGAAGCAAGGAAGTATCTCCTCTCTGGATATGCTAACCTCAAAATCTTTTGATTTGAATTGGGCTATCGTCAAATCAAACTCAGACCAACCTACCGGAATGTGTTAGTCTGACCAATACTTATGCCCCGTTCATGTGACAAATGAGTCTACCGTCTTGGAGTATGGATAAGTTTGTTGTTGAGCCCATCAACTACCTTCTTATTTTCTCCATGTTTGAGGAGATTCATATTGGATATTGGGCGTTAGCATTGGAAATTTGTTGGAACTAACTTTGTGTCGTCACAAGGTATGTGTTCTGAAGTTAGAAGTGACTTTCCCTGGTTCACGTGCAATTGTTGAAAGATGTCGCCGTGGATCTGAGCGAATTGTCTGGTTTCCTCGAAATCATTTCAACTCGATCATGCATGTGTAGAATATTCTCGAAATGGTATGTTGTTACCTCCCTTCCTTCAGAATTTCATCTATGCCCCCAAGCCACTAACTGAACTGTTTAAGAAAGAGAAGGAGTCCAAGAACCTCAATGTCTTCTTTGATGTTTCCCAACAAAGACTCAACTGTGTCACGTTGCAAGTAACTCAAGTAGGTGCAGATTGTCTTCTGACAGTTGGTAATACGTGAGTTCTGGAATCTCGTTTCTCCTTTGGAGTTAGACATTCTAGTCTAGCTCTTGGGGTCCTAGCAACTGTAATCCGTTGGTATGCTTTGCAAGGATTCCCTATTCATACATGTGGAGTCTGAAGTATCTCTACACCTGACCAGATCTAAATCTCAATCAGAAACGATAGTTGGTGATCCTCAAGAAGCTTGACCTGATGTCTAGAACATCAAGAAGTTTTTCCGATACTAACGTTCCCAGGGTTTCTAAAGTTCTCTCGGTCCATCTTCATGATCCTTCTCCCCTGGTTTGAAATGCTCCTCCGCAAGGAAGGTTCTATCCAAGTTGCCTAGTAGAAGTTACCTCTTTTTCTGTCGGAATCTTGTTTTAACGTTTTTCCTCGGAGTCTTAAGGCCTTGTGCAAAGTTCATATTCTCAACCTTTTGAGAAACAGTTGTCTGCCAACCGGAAACTTCTTATCAATCTTCCGTCACCCGCATGTGCCAGTTGTTCCACAAGTCTTGATCTCTCTATTATGCATTGATAGTTGTGCCTATGTTAAGGCATCAATCGGGGTGTTGCGTTGCCGATGATCCATTCCGAGCAACGCCTGCCAAAGGTTTTGGCCGGGGATTGGTAAACCCGTAACCTCCGGTTGTATCGCTTAACCGGTGACACACAACATCACTGTATAGCAGTCGGGTCGGGGCGCTACACTCTAATACCGGTTCGTAATACGGACCGGGACTAGAGGGGTCTCGCACCCTTTAGTACCGGTTCGTAATACGGACCGGGACTAGAGGTCCCGTACGAACCGGGACTAGTCCTACGCGGCCTCGTGGCTGTTGAACCGGGACTAGTCCCACCCTCTAGTCCGGGTTCAAAAGCCATCCGGGACTAGAGCCAAAATCGACTCTGGATTAAAGGCCCTGTTTCTACTAGTGTAAATGCAGTCTGGACCCTTCGGGGTCCTTCCCCTTGTTAAAAAAAAAAACAATCACCAATCAGGCACGTGACTCCCTTTCGACCAGAGAGAGGCGGGAGTTTTATCACTACTTGTATTCTTTGCCTGACTTTCAAGTTTCAACATGTCAAATTTTACAGTGAATTCCACTTCTTACTCCGTAAGATCAACTTTGTGACACTCTTAACTGCTCAAAAGTACACAATTTAAGCAAGTTTATTCCGCCTTTTACCCCTTCTTAATTTTTACCCTCTACTGATATGTGGATTTCATGGTTAGTTCGACTTGGCGAGCCGAGTTGGACACTACATTAGGAGCGTCTTTCTTGAGGAGCCGACTTGGACACTATATTAGTAGCTGGTTAAGCCTAACCAGTTAAATACATGGGATCCATACTAGTCATTCCCCTCTCTTGCAAGATTGGGTTGTGGAAGCATAATCGGCAGGAGCGACCTAGCGGTGGAGGAAACAATGGAAGCTGAGGATAGTGTTAAGAAAGTTGAAGGGGGCGATGCTACCATAGGTATCCACCTTTTTTCCATGAAGAGTGAGGCTTTAGACGCGACGGCGGTTATGGTACTCTCTCTCTCTCTCTCTCTCTCTCTCTCTCTCTCTCTCTCTCTCTCGTTCTAGGAGTTTATAGTTAATGAGAAAATGAATGGGTACGGCTCCTGTTAGAAATGTACACTAGAGAAAATCATGTTTATGATATTTCTCTATGTATTCCCGAGTTATTTCTACTGTCCTTGCTTGAACATCATGACTAATGTATCAATGAGCATGTGACATTTTTGTGAGACTATATACCGTATCATGATTATTCTGATTGTCCATATATCGAGAAGGTTGCGCGGACACATATCCTTCGACTGACATATGACGGAAAGTTGACTTAAGTAAGAGACGAAACTAGCGAGAGAAGGTATAATATTCTCATCTTTTTACCTTTTGCAAGTTTAGATAAAATATTAATATTATTTGTTTGGTTGTATTTAAGTTTTGCTCCCCACCTTGTTTGCTATCTCTTAATGTTATTCTCATGCTAGTCTCACTATTTTAGGTTTGATTCTACGAGCTTCGTCTTAAGTTTGAAAATTCTAAAAGATGCTTTTATGGAAAAAAAATCCAAGGACCGAAAGATGTTATTAAACGTCTTATTTACATGATGACTTTTTTGATCCCCACATTGTTGATTTTGAAATATTGAATAACAATCTTTTGATCAAGCACTTAATTAATTTATGAACGGTTTGGTGTTATAATAAGAAAAATATAGTCTGACAAAGATGTTCTCACCTCTATGATATCAATTTAATTTTCTTAGACCACCACTCCTCTGACCTTCGAGCTGATATACCATGAGTGCTCTTGGACTGCTGACTACTCCTCTGGCTTATGAACGATCTACCAATGTTATCCTGAATTTTGGCCATAAGTGGAATAATACATGTAACAGAAACATTATAGTATTCACTTCGACTTTCTAACCCTCACATCTCGGTCAAGAGAGGCAAGAAGATAGTAGTGGTATCACTACATTATACAAGATAATGGTCACCAACTTGATTATTATAAACACCAATCAAAGTTTCACTACTGTTCGAGGCTCGAGTCATGGCTCCTTGACTCTGTTTGCCTTTTCTTCCATGTAAAACTCTTGTTTTTTCCTTAATATATAAATTACACGTAGGGGCTTCCCCTACGTAAGTATGTTAGCCTGAGAGCAAGGCACAAGTATTGAATCTTTTATGGAGGAAAGTAGACGCTAGATATACTTTACATAGATGAACCTATTATTGAAAAGTGTCTTGAGCCAAAATTGTTACTCTCAATAAGAGAGGAGCGTCAGACTTGCTTTCGCAGCCTAGCTAAACTTATAAGACTTGTATTGAAACTAAGATTTATTTGCTAGCAAATTATACGTGGTTAGGCGATGGGTTTAGTTGCAACCTTGCAAATTATAGTATTGTCTTATTTAAGGTTGCAGGTTTTGTAAAGGCAATATCATATTATCTCTGACACGTGAGCTATATTGTTTAAATATTAATTTCCTTAATTTGCTTTTCATTGTTGAGTTACTCGAGGACGAGCAACATTTAAGTTTGGGGAGTTGATGGCTCCATTGCGTATAGAGTTTTCCGAGATATTTTTCTTGGGTTTTGCTTTGAGTTTCCTCTATATTCACTTTTACACTAACCCAAATAGCCCGAGGCAGAGAAACTTTTTTATTTTCATGTGACTTTTAGAAACGATGCATTTTAGGTAAGAAATGAAGTCATAATAAGATGAGTTTGAACAAAACGAGTCACTCCGTGCAGTAAATTCACTCAGATATGACACCTTGCGTGTGACAGAAAAAACCCGTAAGAACACTCACCAGAATTTCTCATGGGATGATATAAATCATAAGGATTGTCGGAGTTGTTTACCACGGATATCAGCCGACGATAATTATCTGGGGATTAGTACGCGTGGGGATCGTTGAGATGGGCGTTCACACAGGAGACAAGATTTATACAGCTTCGAGCCCCGGAAAACATCATCCAGAAATAGCCCTACATGTTGTATGTGGCTATGTCTTATTCCGTATGTTGTGGAGTCAACGTATGAGACGGCTTCTCTGATGTGTTGTCTAGGTTTTGCATGCCCTCTAGGGGCGCCTTTCCCCTCCTTATAAGGGGCAGGGTTACATGTTGTGTCCTAATTGAATACACGTATACTTTGTCTTCTACTCCGAGTAGTCACGTATATATTGAGTCGGACTACTAGGCTGTGGGCCACGTGTGAGGGATACCTGTGTCCCATATCCACGACAAGGATACTTCCATGAAATCGTGTTTTAACGAACCTGTGCACTTCCAGGTATCAGCGGGGCACGACGGTCATGTGTCCGGTCAGCCGTTTTAGATCTGGCGCGCCGTGTCGAAATTTGGCCGCGGGTGGTCTTCGTGAGGTGCGGCTGACTGCGGCGGATGGTTGTGCTTCTTCTTCGACGGGCAAGTTTGATGGTGATGGTGGTTGGATGGCTTGTTGGCACCGGTGCAGGTTGATGTGCGTCTGAGGGTGTGTTGGGTGCTTGGGTGAAAGAGAGCCTATATCTCGGTTGTGCCGTTACTAGTGATGGCGGTAGCAGCGGCTGTCATTGACCTTCGTGGAAGCATCGTGGCAGTGGTGTCTTACCCCTCCGGCATAGATCTGGCCGACGATGCAGTTTCGGGGGAAATCCTTGATCTTGTGTGATCGAACGTTGGCGACGCCTTGGTGTCGTATTCCCTCTTGGCGGATTCATCTTTGTAGTTGGACATGGACAAGCTGGGCTAGTGGAAGGCCAAGGTATTCGTGTTGAGACTTTTGTGGCAACTATGACGGAGATGAGCGATGTCGGATTCGCGGCATTGTTTGAGGTATTTGGCTCTTTTTAGCGTGTCCGTGGGATTGACTCGGTTTTTGTTGTTGTGAAGTCGAAATTGCGGTGGCGGTGTCCTAGTGGCGTACGATGACTGGCGCCAGGTGCCTGTTCGGTGGTCTTCTGCGACGCTAGCCTTGCCTAGTTCTTTTTCGTAATTCATCGTCAGAGTCGAATCTGCGTTGTGTTGTCGTAGGTGGCTGAGTTGTGGCGCTGATCTTCATGCGACTCCGCACGACATGTACAGTGTGGATTGGTTCGACGATCGTCTATGGCAAAGTCAGAGTCATTTGCTCAGAGTTTATGGTTGGCGATGTTGCCTCCTAAGGGTGAAGTGATGACGATGACGCGTGCGTTCCGTCTCGACGAGGCCCTCTTTGGAAAGATGTGGGTGTCCAGTGTGTGCCGCTCTGTAATGGTTTTCGTCTGGTTTTTAATTAATTTATTGGGCAATTCGTTTCTGCTAATATAATGGATCAGTCAAGTCATTTGCCTCCATTTGAAGAAAAACTAGTTAAATTTTGCGCGGCGTCACGCCGCGGCCTTGCTGAGAATATTCTGTGGTAATTTGTGTTTTTTATTGTGTTATATATATTGTAAGGAAAGGCAGTAGTTATAACGTGTATAATGTAGTTAGCGCAAATTCAATTTGAAATCATTCCGTAATTAGAGCGAACAAATTTGTATTTTCTGAAATATTCATGTAATCAAGCATTTTTTAAAAGAAATGTGAGCACATAATCAGATAGATTTAAGTTATATTGCTTGTAAATATGTTAGCTAAATTGAATTGATGAAATATAGTTCCATCTTGCCCTAATTTTCTTATTTACCACCATATTTAGTGGAAATATATAATGGTTATGTCTAAATATTATGTTTGTATTTCGCCGTAAATTTGTAATTTAGATCCTTGTTTAGAGGAGATGTACTGTATTAGGAACTCTTAAATTCAATTCATCTTTGGAGGAAAAGAATTTGAGATTTCCTGAAATGTGCATGTAATAAAGCGTTATTTAAATTTAAGTTCATATTTAAATAGATTTAAGTTTACTTGTTTGAGCATTTTGTGAATTCAATTTTAAATTCATAATTTGCGGAAATGAATTTGCATTTTCGCCAAATGTGGTGCGGCGTCACGACGCACTTGTGGTGACAAATTTTTTTTTGAGTGTATGGTTATTGTTATTGGAAAGGGATGAAAGTGCAAATTTTGGCATATTATTTGTATAATAGAATTGATCAAATACGCTTGTTTTTTCTTTCCATAAATTTGTAATTGAACTTATTAGTTGGAGGAAATATTGTGCGTTAGCATTTATTTCCATAAATTTGTTTGTATTCTGGCATTAGTAAGTATCATTTATTTTTGTGAGCATGTCGATATATCCAGGAGTACACTCCAATAGAAAGTTCATTTAGATGACATCTAAATATTTACCAATTTGAAATGTTCAATTTTAGTCCATTATCTGAAGAAATGTATTATATGAGAATTTATTAAAAAGTAAACTTGACATAATTAGAATATGCATTTCGATTTTCTCTAATTATTCACCAATTAAGAATGTTCAAATTTGTTTGTTTTGTGCTATAAATAGTTGGCATTCATTTTTGTGGGCATGTTGATATATTTTGGAGTTTATATTTTTAAAGCAAATTGGAATGCTCGAATATGTTTATATTTTTCAGTTATATTTATTTTAAGTACGTAATGGATGAAAAATGCACATTTATGTAATTGAATTCCATATTTAGAGAAGTTCATTTAGATTATATGCAAATATTAACCAAATTGAAATGTCCAATTTAAGTCCATTTTTGGAGAAAATGCATTATAGGAGCATTTATTAAATTCAACTTGCCATAATCAGAGGATGTGCATTTGGTTTTTCTCGAAGTATACACCAATTCAAAATCTTCGAACATGTTTGTTTTTTGACGTAAATAGTTGGCATGTTTTTATTTGTGAGCATGCTGATATATTTTAGTGTATTTCCAATTTAAGCAATTTGAAATGTGAAATTTTTATTATTTTTAATTTAAGTCCACAATGGGTGGAAATGTACATATTTTCATTTGAATTCCATGGCTAGAGAAAATTTTAAATTCAACTCCATATAATTGGAGCAAGTGCATATGGGTTTTTTAAGCAATTTGAAATGTGAAAATATTATTATTTTTTAATTTAAGTCCACAATGGGTGGAAATGTACATATTTTCATTTGAATTCCATAGCTAGAAAAAAATTTAAATTCAACTCCATATAATTGGAGCAAGTGCATATGGGTTTTCCCAAATTTTTACTAAATTGAAATGTGTAAATATGTTTTTATTTTGCCATAGTTAGTTAGCATTTTTTTTGTGGTCACTTTGAATTAATTTCACATTTTTTGGATGGAAAGATTTGAAGTTTTTGGGTTTAAAGTATTTATCAGTTTGTGGAAAGTGTCTAAATAATATGGGGCCCACTTGTAAGGAATTTAGTAATTTGTAGGAAATTATGTGAAAAGCTGACAGATGTTATTTCCATAAGCTCCATAATTAATATTAAAAGGTTATATTGGTTCTTCTAATTTTTTAAGTTGTTCAATCGTGCATGGAAATGCGTTAGGTGTAAATATTTCATTTTTATGCAAATTTTGGTATATTATTTGTATTTTTCTGAATGGCTGATTAAAAGATATGATTTTTTTCAGTTTTTAGTATTCTGTGTAATTATTTTATAAACTGAAATGAGAAATTGTTAAAAACTAAATTTGACATAATTAGAGGATATGCATTTCGATTTTATCCAAATATTCACTAATTAAAATGTTTATATATTAGTGGAATTCAAAGAATATTGCGGTTGAAAATTGTTTAGATCTCGTAAAATTTTTGTTTTGAAAAGTTTTTTAGATTTGGATCCTTTTTATATTACTGGAATTTAAAAATGTTTACAATTTGCCTAATCTAAAATTTGTTTAAATTTCAGTGGGAACATCGTGGTCTGGAAGATTCAAGTTTGGAAATGTACGCGTCTAAATTTGTTTATTTTTTGATATATTGAAATTCGGGAGAAGTTTACACTTAAATGCTAATTAAATTTCGGAGTTTAAAAAAACAGGAAAAAAGAACAAAGGGAAAAAAAGGCCAAGCCCAGCAAGCAGCCCAGCTGCGTGGCCCAGGGAGCTCAGGCCCGCAAGGACGTCATGCTGACGTCCACAGCGGCCGGGCTCGGCCGCGGCGGCGGCGAGCTCGCCGGAGGCGCAGCAGGGCGAGCCGGGACCCGCGGCTAGGCGCGTCCGACGCGGGGAGCCCGCGAGCGGCGGCGCCGCTTCCTTTAGGTCGCCGGGGCGTCGCCGGTGACGTCCAAACCCGGCGGAGGGCTGCGGGCGCGGCAGCGGCGATTTCCACGCGTCCGCGGCGTCCCGGCACGCGGCGCTCGGCCAAGAGGTGGAGGCGGCGACGACGACGGTGGAGCGTCCGGCGGCCGTCGATCTGTGCGGGGTAGGCTGCAGCGGCGGCGAGGCGCGTCGGTGGCGCCGGCGACGTGCGGGCTCGCGCGGAAGAGAGAGGAAGGAGATGGAGTTGTGGATGTTTTTTTGCTAAAAAGCCCCTGTCTTTTGTTAAAATTACAATTTAGTCCTTTTTGGGGTTTTTGTAAAGTGGCGCGCACTGTTCAACACTGTAGATAAACAGTACTCACAGTTGATAAACAGTACTCGCAGTTGCTAAACACAGTCCTTTTCGGCCAGCTTTTATATAATGAGTAATGGCATTAATCTCTACTGATTTGAAAGCTAGGAGCATGCTCTCACGAAGCACACGCCCCAGGACGGTCTCCATGGTTCTCAAGAATACAAAGACTTGAGTTCGAAACGTGGGACTTCAACAGAAAGGGCTAGTAATAAATACTGAATTCACATTCATGTTTTATAAGAACTTCCACTGTTCCACATATGTACAAACAGGTTACAATCACAAATTCCCCCATCAATTATGCACACAGGTACCTTGATGCTCCTAATGACTTCCCATTCCCAACTAGTCATCACACCTAAAAACCAATGAGACCTAACTATAGAAGACTAAAACCAAGAGAAAGGTAAATGAGGAGTTAACCGATGAGCTTATACACCAGCTAATTTTCCTGAACACGCTTTTCTCCTGGCTTTTGTTTCAGAGTGCGCATGCCACTAGGCCAAGAGCGACGTGAGGGCCCCGCCGCTACACGGCGCCTTGAGGAGCGCGCCGATGGCACGGCCTGGGCGCGCGCCGCAGCGGCCGCACGGCTCGCCGCGTGGCAGCTCGGCGGCGACCAGAACCCGGCGGCAAGACGGGCAGGAGGAGTGCGAGCGCAGCCAGGCGTCGACGCAGGCGGCGTGGAACCCGTGGCCGCACTGCGGCAGCACCCGCATGTCCTGGCCGTCCTCGAACTCGGCGAGGCAGATGGCGCACTCGTCCGTCTCGGCCTCAGCCTTGCCGCCGTCGGAGACGTACGTGACGGTCGGGAGAGCGCGCAGCACCTCCTTCTTGACGCCCTTGTTCGCGCCCGGCGGGGACGTCGTCCCGCCCGCGGCCCGCGCCCAGCGCCGCGAGCACGCGCACCGCGCCACGAGGCCGAGGCCGAGGACGCAGACCAGCGCGCAGAGCAGGCCGGCGAGGATGAGGACCAGGTCCGAGTTGAGCGAGTCCTGCGGCGCGCCGGCGGCCGCGACCACCTCGAGAAGCCTTCTTGCCACCATGGCTGGAGCTAGGAGTTCACGAGCTTGCTGACTTGTGCGGAGAAATAGCCAGCTAGCGCGTAGTAGCTCGGAGGAAATGTGGAGGGAGCGTCGTGTGTGAAGCAGGAGGGGTTGGTTCCCTGCTTATATAGAGCTCCCGTGTGGAGTTGTGAACCGCGACTTTCGGTTGGTCTTTGGAAATGCTGGAAAAAAAAACTCGGGTCATAGTAGGTCACTCAGTGGAGTGGTTGTTTGGGAAGTTGCAAGTTGAAAGTGGATCCTCCTTCGCGCTCGAAATTACGAATAGTTCTTCACCGTTGCATCACGCACACCTTGAAATGGTAGCCGCAGTGCTCACTTTTAGCACATGTCTTAACCAAAAGCATCCAAGCGTGGTTTGTTTTTCAATATTTCAAGGTCAACATGTCAAGGCCGCCAGGAATTAGGAATTCAGGGTCTTTGTGAACTAAGGTGCACATGTATGTAGATTGTAGAGTCCCCACCCCAATATCCCACGGCCACTGAACATGATGCGAATTTGATCACTAAATTAATACACAGGAAGAAACTATAAGACTGAAAAATGCCGAATTTCAGTATGTATCAAAGTCGTACGTTACTGAAGAAAAACGAGGTCAAGACATTGACTTATCCGAGCAAGATGAGTACATCAGCTTCCAACTAATCCTCTGAGCCGGGTTTAGAGAAGGGACAGGTGGCCTGGTTCGGAGCCGCACGAGCAGCACTTTGGGACTTTCGGTTGTTGTCTGCTACCTGTCACTCAGCTACAGCCTCCATGTTCCGTTGTGTATTATTGACTTTTGCGTTTGGTCACCGAGTGGTCACGTTTCTGGTACCCCGCTTCACCTCCGTTCTTTTCCGGCGGTGGCCGGCCGTAGGTCCAGGCTGAGACAAGGATGCCCAGGGCGTCCATCTCTTCTCCGAGACGGCGATCGAGATCCCATCTCGCATGACATGAGGACATTCACCGTTGTTCCAACGACGAAGAGACACCTTCAGTCGCAGCGACTCCACATAAACTTCGCGAATTTCCAATACAAAACACTGTAATTGCTGTAGAAGAAATCCTGTAAGAGTTCGTTACGTGCGATCTGACGACACCATACTGCGATGAACACCGCCAAGTGTTCAACTCTTTGCAGGGGTTGCCGCGGCGGGGGAGAAGGAACTTGCCTGAAACGGCCGGAGATGCTGCGGAATCATCTTTGCAGGAGACGCTCGCGGAGCTGCCTCTTTGAGCCAGCCGGTAGTGGTGAACAGACGCACCCACTTATCACATGGTCTAGTCGAGGCTCGAGCGTAACCAACGGATCGTAGAACACGCACTACTCGCCATCGCCGGCGACGTGTAGAGCTCGCAGGCTACACACGGCGAAAGGCGGTGCTACTGGTGGTACGTCGAGGTATGGTGATATGATGTTGCCTTTCGATCGAGGTTCAGGCCGCACGTTCTGTAGCCTTTGTGGTGCGATTCGTGGTTGCGTTCTCAAGTGAGAGCAAAAGCGTTTGCCTCTGTTGCAGCACCGAAATATCTTGTGCACCAGAAACATAGGTGAAAAACTGTTTGTGTATACATCTCCACAGTCAAAGAAAATGAGAAGAAAGTATACTGAACATACATGATAAAATAGCTTCAAATTCAGTGTACTTTTGTGAGGTACAAAAAGGAATAAAATCTGCCATTTTGTATTTTCCAAGACATAATAATAATAATAATAATAATAATAATAATAATAATAATAATAATAATAGAAGTATGGGACTGCCTAGATCTCACTCGAGTGAGAATTAAGTTAACTCTCACTTAGATGATCTCATCAAGTTACATGTGCAATTGAAAAAAATTTGTAACACACGAATCACAATGCAAATCTGATGAGATTAGAGTTGAGTGAGTTCTAACTTAATTCTCACTCGAGTGAGGAATAGCAAAACCGTAGAAGTATTAGTTTATTTCTGACCGAAATCTCTCTCTCCCCCCTCCCCTGCCTCTCGTGTCGCTCCTCTAGGGCGACACGACCCAAACCTTAGAAAAAGAGGAGTCGCCACTACTCTCTCCCTTTGTCGCCTCCGGTGCCGGGCCTGTTTCCAAAAGGAGACGCGGCGGTGTTGCACGGTTGCTGCTGGAGCTCGGTGACGCGTTGGTGCTGTGGCGGCGCAAAGACCCTGTGGCGTGGGGACGCACGTCGTTGCAACGGTGTGGCAGCGGGGCATGTGCGACGATGCGGCAGCGAGGTTGGGCGTGGTGGCACTCGCACGAGTGGGCAAGATCTGTGGCGGCCACGTGGCCCTCCTGGGCCCAATCTTGGCTAGGTGGGCCATGGCTTTGCCTGTGGCCGGAGCTTGGTGGGGCGTGGCGCTGGTCTCATGAGGCAGGAGGTGTGGAGGGACATCCGCCCTGCTCGTTTTTCTCTTGCACATGCACCCTACTACCTGGCAGAGATCGACACTGGTGCTAGGTAACACACTCTCTTCCTGGTTCGGGACCTCCTAGTGTGCGGATTTTTGGGCTGGGGAGAAATCCTTGTCGACAGAGTCCGACGCTGACGTGACTGTGCCATGGACGTCACCTTTCCTCCCTGGAGGCATCACTCTAGCCCTTACTCCGCTCCGCGCTAAGTGCCGGGGAAACCCTAGGACCAGCCCGCTGGTCTAGGCAGCAGTGGCGTGTGGACGTCACACTCCTTGTCGAAGGTGTTTCTTTGGTGCTCAGTGATCCTTGGTCCTCGAGGTGTGGTGATGGGACGATGCCAATCTCCGTCCAGGGCGTGGAGAATCCATTTGTTTCCTGCCAAGATGTGCATTTGGAGCTCGCTGGTCGTCTAAGTAGCGGAAGAAGCTGAAGCTGCCTTTTGAAGCCGGGTTACCTAGTTCGATCCAACTCGTATCGCCTCGTTCCCTTTGACATCCCTCCCTCTTTAGGGGTTAGTTGGGTGGTGATGAGACGATCAAGTTCATAGTCCTCTCTTGTTCCTCCCCTGTCATCCCCTGTTCTTCTAGTAGTTGGGTGTAGTGTTGTTGTTGCTGCGCTCTCCCCTCTTATTCCTTAGAGAGGCTGAGATGTTGCCTTCTTCCTCTGTTCTCTTTTTTCAATCTTGAGTCATTTGTACTCTTTTACTGCTCTTAATAATGAATGAAAACAACACTGACGATTGCTTTTCGTCAAAAAAATAATTGAAGTGAGCATTTGTAGAGATGTACTCTGTCCGATCGGAAATGGTTGACATAAATTTGTCAAAATACGGATGTATCTACACAGTAAAATATGTGTAGATACATTTGTATTTAGACCAACCCGTGTCAACCATTTCTGATTGGAGGGAGTACAATACAGTACGCTATTAGTAACAGTTATTTGGAGAAGTTTCTAGAACTTGTACGCTTTTGGAGTGGAATTTTCAAGAAGGTATGCACATCATCAGAAGATATGTTCTCGATCATACATATAAGCCTTTATAAAAATGATGCTCTTTTCGAGGATCATCCATCATCCGAGGACTGCAAAGTGCCTTTCAAAACGGGATATTTGCGAACTGGTAGCGACGTATCACAGCACAAGGACGCTGAATCAATCCCAAAAGCAATGGCAATGATACGCCAGCTGAAAAAAAAAACATTGCAAACAATCACTTCATCCTTCAACAAGATGATCACCTATTCCCCAAACAGGGTCCAATTCATTAGAGAAGGACCGCCCTCCGAAAGACAGTTAGAGAATGACTAAAGGCGTGACCTATTCTTCATGGATAATTGGATCATGATTCCTGTGATTTCAGTAAAGCCGGGTAGCTCATTGGCTTTCAGTAAAGCCGCGCTAAAAAGCCTCAGTTCTAAAGAAGAAAAAAATATGATGTTACACACATGGTATCATATCCACCACGATTTATTCCAAGGGGCCGATCGGCCGGCACTTTGCATGGAACGTTGGTTCCGGCCATGATTCCGCT
This sequence comes from Poa pratensis, assembly GCA_947311845.1. Lineage (NCBI taxonomy): Eukaryota > Viridiplantae > Streptophyta > Magnoliopsida > Poales > Poaceae > Poa > Poa pratensis. Next base: position 29,527,810 of record CAMZMU010000081.1, read on the forward strand.
TGATAGGCACACTGCAGGATCTCATACCAGATAGCCAGCAAAAGAACTTTGCACAAGCTTAAAAGTGCAGACGTGGTTTCTCTTCAAACACAGAAAATGCCGGCTGCATTTTGGCTCTGCCAGATTTCCAATATGCCATCACTGGCTGGGTTCGGCACATAATGGATTAATTGTATCTATATATCATGCCGCTGAGAACTTGAGGTTACCACTGCGGCGAGCATGTAACCAACTGTTTCAAGAATGAACAAAGGATGCAGGAGGGATGACCAAGTTTTACTCAACAGTCTCAACTCTGGCCGGGACGGTTTCGTCCTTCAGCCACCGGTAGAATCAAAACATGTGCAAAAGGAACTGCCAGAAAAAAGTGCTACTGAGTACTGAGTGCAACTTTGGATAGAACCTGATTCGACTGAAAAAAGGCATGAGCCCCAAACATGTCAGAATACCGTGGATAAGACCCTGGTGTCGTGATAAGATAAGATCTGTCTAACTGAATGATATGATATGGCGATTTTGCTCACCGTTTCAAGTGGAAGCCATCATCTGAACAAGTGAATGTCCCTGGTGAAAGAAAGGTGTCTGTGCTTGAGGAGTAGGTCGCATCGACAGTGCACTCCGAATGGTTCATCAGAGTAGGGGTTGTCCTTGTACAAAATTATCAAAATAGGGTACTGGCCATCAGCGATTGGGCTTAATTGGGTCTTATCCACGATTCCACGTTATAGGGGGAGGTTGAGCTGACTCGGTCCCAATTTGCTGACTTGATTTGAACACTGACATAAATCCATATTCATTAGTTTATAGTATAATGACAAGACTGATTTGAACACGGTCCCAATCTGGTTGACAATATAATTTAAAATGAAGATTGCAGTTGACCGCTTGAGCATTTGGTAGGACAAATTTTACATGTTGGTCGATGAACTATAGCTGATCCTAGAAAATTATTCAGAGCTCAAAAAATTATGGAACTAGTTAGTAAAAAATAGATTAATTAAATCCATGAACAGAATGGGGAAAAATCTGGTTCTTTATACCTTTTAAATATCTAGGAGTTTCGATTCACTATAGGAAACTTCGAAACTCCGAATGGTACCCAGTTGAAAATCGTTTTGAAGGCAAACGGGGATGTTGGAAAGGAAAGATGCTTTCCTATGGGGATCGCCTTGTCCTTGTAAATGCGGTTTTAACAAGCCTACCGATGTTTATGTTGTCATTTCTGGAGATACCTAAGGGGGTAAGAAAAAAATTGACTTCTATAGATCATGTTTCTTTTGGCAGAGTGATGAGATTAAACGAAAATATAGATTAACTAAATGGAACATCATATGTAGACCGAAAGATCAGGGTGGTTTTGAGGTGCTTGAACTAAAAAATAAATGTTTGCTCAGAAAGTGATTGTTTAAACTTTTAAATGAAGAAGGGGTATGGCAGAAATTGTTGCAGAACAAAACCTCCATAGCAAGACTCTTGCTAAAGTGGAAGCACAACCAACTGACTCTCCATTCTGGAAAGGGCTCATGAGAGTCAAAGATGAGTTCTTTGATAGAGGCTTTTTTAGAATTGGTAATGGGAAAACCACAAGGTTCTGGGAAGACACTTGGTTGGGTAATTCTACCTTAAAAAACAAGTATTCATTATTATATAACATCGTTCAGCAAAAGGACGTGTCTGTTCATGATGTGTTTCATAATGCATCCCCTCTAAATATGAGTTTTAGAAGGGCACTTACTGGCAATAAATGGGATATGTGGTCTCATTTATTCCTTAGACTGATGGATATTACATTGACAAATGTTCCTTATTCGTTTCACCGGAAGCTTACACAAAATGGTCTGTTTACGGTAAAATCTATGTATGAGAATTTAATGAATGGGCATACTAGATATTTACGAACATAGCTATGGAAATTAAAAATACCGCTTAAACTAAAAATCTTCATGTGGTTCCTTAATAGAAAGGTCTTGCTTAAAAAAGATAAGCTTGCTGTGGCCGTGGATTCGTCGGAGGAGGAGCGGAAGAGCGGCGTGTCGTGTCGGCGGCGACGACGATCTCGACGCCGCGCGAGAGAGAGAAAGGGGGGAGGGGATGCGATTTTTTTTGTAGTTTGGTCCACGAATTGTCTAATAATTGCAAAAAGATCCCTCTCAGTTAGGAGCGAGGGCTGCGGGTTAATTTATCGATTTGCGAGGTTCTTTTTCGTGAAAAGACGTGGTGACAGGTGGTGACCGGGTGGCTTCCGGATAACGTGTCGCGTCTCGATTGGTAGAAAATCGAATGTGAACAGTAGCGCGTGGTGGGGGTTGTCGTGGATGTTTTCTGGCTGTTGGATCGCGCGTATCAGACGGCCGTGGTTATGGGGCGAAGTGGAAGCTGGATTGGAGAGAAATATATATATGTACGTCCGTCAAAATAAAAAGTTTAAAACATGAAAGTTGTTCAGGAGGATGGTGCCCATCTAACCGTGGAAGAAAAATGCAAACGGATATCCGAGCGCGACGAATTGGACAAAACTCGCCGAATGTTTATGTGAATCTGGATCCGAAATTAAGAAGCTAGTGTCGACAAAACTCGAAACCAATCACGGGAATGGAACCTACTCGTCGACGCGCAGATTTTTCGTGTACAATTTTCTAGCGGTTTTGGGAAAAAAAACGACTACTATAGTAGTGATGCTAATAATAACAGCATCAGATTAACCACTGATAACACGAAAGGTTTGAAGCATTTTTATTAAAAACAAGTTTGGTAGTGGAGATTTCTTTCACCCGAGCTCCAGTGCTCCTGCCACTTCAAAAAAATTCAAAAACTATATTTAAATGTTTCAAAAAAATCTGAAAATAATCATGCATGTTCTCCATGATCTATCCTATAGACGTGCAAAATTACAGTGCGAAATACTTTATATTTCGACCTACACAAAAATGACAAAATTCACAGATCTGATTAAAGTTAACAATGCAAAGTTTCAAATCTACAAATTTTGTCATTTTTGTGTAGACTATAATATAAATATTTTTGCATTGAGATTTTGCATGCTTCTAGTACGCATCATTGAGAACATGCATGATTTTTTTAAAACTTTTAAAAATATTTTTCGATTTTTTTTAAAGTGGCAGGAGCACTGGAGCTCGGGAGCCAAAGATGTTTTCCGCAAGTTTGGACTAGAGCTATACAAGTGAGAAGAAGGAAGTTTTGACTTCTCACCATGAAAAGTAGTGCAAAACCACTATAAGGCACAAATATATGCACTCTTTGAGTATTTGACATATCAGTATGTGGAACATATTTCCAACTGATAATTAGCTTAGAACATTCATGATATCATACAAATCAGCGGATTTAAGTGTATTTTCTTACCAAGAGCTTTAAGTGTTACTCATCCACTTCTTAAGGTCTGAAGATTTCAAACATCTCAAATCATGCATTCAGAAGCATGCTCAAATTAAATTGGTTGACCTCAATATCCAAATTAAAGGGAATCCTCCATAAGAACATCCTCCATAAGTACATCCTCCAAACATCCCATCGGCATGCAGGCGCCAGATGCGCGTGCCACCGCATGCGAGGTGTCACTCGCGTGGATGCAATCGCCGGTGAATCTACAAGCGCACGTCCTCAGATGATGACAACTCAGGTATACGCCAGACCGTCCGGGCCACCACGCATCTTCGGCGGTGGTGACCCACAAGTCAGCAGCCGCGAGAGAGGCCGTCTCTCGACTTTCTTTTCCACTCCGCAGGGACCGCAAGCGGTTGCATCTAACTACCGCGGGCCAACGAACTTTGCTTCACCTCCCCGCATGTTCCCCTCCCTCATCACCGAGCTCTCTTCCTGTCCGCTCGTCATCACCCAGCTCTCTTCTCCGACTCCACGGAGCTGAACCAGCCGGGTGGTCGCGCGCACGCCGAGGAGGAGCAGCTGGCGGTGGCTCTTGGGCTGTGGAGAATTTGGTCAGAATTCGCGGGAACTGGGTGTGGAAGATTACCCAGGGGGTGTCACATCGTATCACATGGAGGTGCTGCCTGGGGAGCTATGCTTCAAGATCTTCCACCTCCTGGATCACCAATCCCTCGCAGCTGCTCCCCAAGGTTCGCGCCACTGACTTGATTCTTCCTCCTCGGCGATTCGATCAGACAGTCTTCGTTACTTCTTATGTCGATGTTGGCCTACCATCTTGTTCTTGATGTGTAGTACCGTAATTCACTACCGCTGGTGGCCTGAATTGCCCAAACTGTACAGTTTGCAGGAAGTGGAACGCGTTGACCTGCGACGACGAGCTGTGGCGCAAGCTGTTCGAGGACAGATGGGGAGCGGACGCTGCGGCCTTCTACGCGCCGGAGCCACAGGGCTGCAAGCCCTGGAAGGACGTCTTCGTCGTGCAGGACAGATGCGACCGATACGGACTGTACGCCAACGACATAGCTTAGCTTTCATCACTACCTAATTCAGAGTTTCAGACAGGGCATAAGTAACATGATACCTGAACTTAACGTTCTCTGTTGCTGCTCTCCAGGGGCGTCAGGATTATCAGGGAAGGAAACGACTACTACCTGATCTACCAAGGTGAGATCCAGAGCTACTTGGGCACGAGCTCCTGCGATGCCATGGACGCACAGCCCAGGAGCGGCGGTGAGGCCGAGAAGAGGCAGATATCTGACCGGATCCTCTTCTTCCTGGGGGACTTGGAGACTGCTTACGCCGACGCCAAACGTGCCAAGGCGTGACCCGGTGTCAGTTCAGAAAACAAGCTGTTCAATGTCTGTATAATTTCCCATCATTACCGTTTTGCATATATCGTGCATAGAGCTGTATCTACCTACAAACACTCCATACTGTTTCGCCTTCATCCCTATCACGATTTCTTCATTTTGGAGATTACAATTCAGATGTAATAAAACTGTTCGCACTTTTCAACTGCAGATGCATATGCGCTATACTGTCATTCAGTTGCTTATGCATACAAAATGATTTGCAGCAGTAATAAAACAATGCGGAAGGGCAACAAATTAATGAGTGTCATCATCTTTAATCAAATCTAACTTTGTTGTTCAGTTCCGTACAGATAAGCAATCTCTGCTATCAGTTGATGTTTTACGCCAAGAAACATGCATGCTCAAATGCAACAAGTCAATGGTAAAATTGGCGCAGCACTCTTTTTGCAACTCAATCATAACATGGGTGAGACTGTTTTACTGCTTCGATTGAATTAGCATTTGAGGGCAGCTCTTGCCATTTCCAACGCTCCCTCGTAGGTCTTGTTCCCGCCGATGAAGCCGCTCATATGGATGAACACACAGCCAGGGATGCCAGTTTCCTTCGACAGTTCATCGTCTCTCATGCCCCTCCACTTTTCTGGGAGAGCCTGTCGGCTCTCGAATCTATCCGGAGCCACAGAGACAGCTTGCACCCGCCAGCTTTTGCTCCTCTCATCCTGCAGTTATGCAGGTCGAAATAAATATACATATAAAAGTCTGGTGAACAATTCTAGGAAGAAAAGGTTGAAACAAGTTGAAACGACAAAAATAAAAGCATGTGGAGATAGTTGATCACAATGCTGGCTGAAAAAACATCAATCAAGTGCTAAACGACCTCTACTACAAGCATTATATCACTTCAATTGATTAGCTTTGTGGCAGTAATTACACCCAAGTTTACTTACTGTCGAAAAATCTAGAGGTTCTAAAATGAAACTCATATTAGATGACTGGGAAGCGACAACACTTCTTACCTGATACAGAACATACTTAGTCAGAGGATCAGTCTTCAGCTCCTGCTCCAGCTCAAATAAATGAAGTTTCCACTGCCACAACAGAGAAGCGTTCAGCTTACATACATGGTCGTCCTAGTTCTATCACACTTCAATATGTCAGGCAGATAACTAATTATGCAAAGCAGTTGCTGAGGTAAATTTTAAATAAGAAAAACCATAACACTAGTTAATATTGAACAGCTAATCAATCGGCAACAAAGTCAGAAAACACCCGGTGCCGATACTTAGAAGCGTTAAATATTAACATAACCATATTACGCACAACATTTATGCTTCCACATGCATCAGCTACCGACAGTCGAAAAACATCAGTTGTGGATATAACAAAAATTGATGTAGTCTAATAACTACCAGGATCTTACCGGGCAGAATCTATCTAGAACCATGATTTCTCCACTTGGATCAACATTTCCTCTCGACAGCAAACACTCCATGACAATAGATCTTGCAGGCAGCCACGACTTGACATGAAAGCGAACACTCTGGCATAGAAAAAATAGTCATACAGACAGGAGATGTTCAGCTTAGGGAGTAATGGAATTCGGGACAGTTCCATTTGGAAAAAGGCAGAGAGATATAGCAGACGGTATTTAACAATTCCTTAAGCATCGCATGAAGTAAACACATCAACAGACTAACCCCAGGCATTAGTCATACCTCCATAAATTCACTTCCTGCAAGCACCATTGCCTGTTGAAATGCAGCATTTTCCTTCTCAGGTGATTGATCTGGATCAGTCCAGTCTGGATTAAGACGCCCAACACGTGAAGACAAGTGTGTATTGTTCACATACTTAGGGGGTTGCTCTGTGTCATATTGATTGATTCCATTATCAATTGCATCAAGTGCCTGTTACATGAAACATACACTGCTTCTTTGTCACATCATGTGGAAAAATATTGTATTGGGCAATTAAGACATAAATAGTACAAAAAAAATAGATGAATGAATAGGAGGACAACTAGATGTGTCTTAGAAAACTGATGCCAGATGTCAGTTCTTTACGCGTTAGTAACTTGTAAACCTTGAGACTAAGTACGGAACTTGTCAACTGATTGATAATAGAACTATATTACCCCCTTTCTGCCTGCAAGAAAGGACTCTGAACCACACAGCCAGCTACAAGGACCCGACTGCAACAGCGTTCTGCCAACGTACAGTGTATCTTTCCATAGCAATCCTACTAAATGAAAAACTCATCTATATGTCAAAAGCTAGTTACAAATCTAACATAAGAAACAGTTCAGCAAAAGTGTCGATTCTTGAACACCCTGCCTGACTATCCAATGTTTGGGCGACCCTAAACTCATAAGTTTCACAGCTAGTATTGTTGATTCGGATTCCTAGACTACTAGTCAACATAGTCATTCTCTCATCATTTAATCAAAGTTTCCACATTATAGAAAGTACTAATATAAATTCAGCGGCTTGTTACGAGTTTAGATTCACACCTCAACAAAGCTTTTGTATATGGCAAGATACACGCGATGAACATCTTCATGGTCCTCATTAAGCTGAAGCTCCTTTGCAATTATCTCCTTGCCAAAATGCTGCGTTATCACATCAATGTAAAATGATAAGTAAGCCAATTATTTTAATAAATGGAAAAAAGTGGCATTGACAATCGATTTGCAACTTGTATACTTTGATAGATTAATAAGTTGTCAAAAGGCTGTGCCTACATAAGACAAAGTCTGCTATGAAATTTCACAACATCAAGCAACAACGAATACACCAAATCCCCAACGAATACACCATGTTATGTAGTGCAGTTGGGACCCATTTAGCAGATGTTGCCAAATTTTATAACAATGCTTCTAATATAAAAGAGTTATTGTAGAACACCTGAATCAAACATACCTTGTAAACAAGTCCAGCACTGCTAAGTTTTGTGTTAAAGCCATGTCCAAAGACCTCGTTGAAGCCCTTCTGGTGATGATCATAGCGATGCCGGCTGGGATCATAGACGCCACCTACATCAAGGACAGCCTCCAGCGAATCGAGGGTCTAGAGTGAAGTTCCACAAGAAAGAGAGGCAAACAAGTAAGTAGAGGACAAAATATATCAGATACAAAAGCATATGCTTAATGTTTTTTGCTGTATCACATACAACAGAGATCCATCAGCAACTCACTCAACCAAATGAAGAACGGGCGCCCATATTAACACAAAGTCATAGCCTCCCTCAACTCTAATGATTGAATTGACATGAACTACACACTAAAGGGATATGGTAAAAAAAAACTCTTACAATGGATAAGAAAACATTAAACTACATGGCATACTTTATACTTAGCATGATGATGATGTGTAGGAAGATATAGCTCATGAATTTCTATACCAGATGATAGGGTTTCGCACCACACAAGAAAAAACAAATCTGAAGGTATTCTGTATTCAGTTTCATATTCCTAGAGCAGTATGAAACTACTGTCCAGATATAACAAAATCAGTCCAATAACGGGTTAAATTAATATATTCGACCTAATCGCAACTTAATACATCCGTAAAGTTTACGAATCTTAGCATGCAATCCTATAACACCGCCGAAATAACCACCACAAAATTCGCTAAAACATTTGGGGGTGGGGGATGTGAGGAACGGCAGGCCAATCGAGCCAGTGTCGAAGCGACAGACCTGGGAGTCGCGGGTGCGGACGACGTCGGCGCCAGCGAACTGGGAGGTGAGGCGGATGAGGAAGCAGCCGAGCGCCTCGTCGCAGTGGAAGCTGCCGTTGTGGGTCCCCACGCGCTTGCCGCTCCCCGCGCCGTTGGAGAAGTCGCCGTCGCCGGCGGCTGACGAGTAGACCCTCAGGCGCTTGGGCGAGGCGGCGCCGGCGGCTGCGGCCATGGGGAAAGAGTTTGGGATTTGGGAACGCACGCGGGGAAGGAAGGTGACGGCTCGCTGCGACAGCCTCCAGGCGCAGGCGGCGAGCATAATAGTCGAGCGGACGAATGGGCTGAGGTGCTTTCGTGGTTGCGTCGAGATGTAGGGTTTTTGCGTGCTCACCCATCGCGACCGCGCGATGCGAATCCAACGTCGCGCGCGAGACGGACGCGGGCGAGGCGACATGGATCGGTTCGCGTGGGGGCAGTTGCGTTGTGTCCATCCAGCATTTTGCTCGACCGTTTCTCTCTCTCCCGCAGTTTCCCCACTCGCCACCCGCATATTCCTCCTTCTCCGACGATTCCCGTCGGATCCGTCGCCATCGCAAGTTCCGCGACCGCCGTCGGTAGGGAGAAGGTACTGGAGCACAGCTCACACCTGTCGGAGTGGAGGATTTGTTCGGTGGTGTAGGGATCAAGAGCTCCCGTGCTGAGGGTCTCACCGGCGACGTCCGATCTACGAGTTCGTCGATTTTCTTCATGGACAGGTAAGAGCACGACGCCTTAGGGTGTTCATATCGTCCGTATGTGTGCGTTTTCCACGCACAGATCATTGGTTTTGGACTAGTGATTTTGACTGTATCATTGGATCATCGCCGGATTCTTCAGGTGTGCGCATAGCTGGGGTTTTCTGTGTGTTTTCGAGTGGATGTTTTCCTGCAGAAGGTGCTGAATCGATTCCTATCTTCGCGACAGATCGAAGAGCGGGTCCCCTGTGAACACCATCTGGGGATTTAGCAGGTCAGTAGATGCTACGTTTTCTATGGATTTTTTTGCTGCATGTAAATTTGTTTATGTACCAGAATGGGGTACTTGGACCAATAAGGCACTAGATGTAAGTGTAGCATGACCCATTTTTCCTATGTTAGCTCGATGCTAGATGTAAGTTTGAGTCCTGCTGTTTTTGCAAACCATAAGCATGAACCATTTTTCAATGTTTACTTCGAATGCCAGATGTAAGTATGTTTCTTGCAGTTGCAATACGTGAGCCGGATCCATTTTTTAATATAAGTCTGATGCTAAATGTAAGTTGATCTCCAAGTTGAAACTCATACACATGGCACATGCAACAATCACAGCCATAAAATTACACCGTAGCTAAAATGTTAGTTTGAAATATGCAGTAGAAACCCATAAAACATGTTAAGAATCATGTTGTGAAGGTTTTCAGTATCCATCTACAATTTTTTGTCACTCTGTACATGCTTGTTTTTTCAATAATAGAGTAGTAATAATTAGCTCTACACCTTATCATCTACTATCTTCAACTCTTGGTAGCAATTTTGCAAGATTGTTGGTGTCACCGCTCATACAGGCCCAATCAAGTTAACTAATTACATCTCAGAACTGAGAAAGCATCTAATGCTTGAGCTCGCCCAGCACCACCGAGGTCGCCTGCAAGCCGTTCGTGGATTCGGGCGGCGCGTCGAAGCACGACCCGTCGAGCCTCTTGGCCGATGGCTAGTGTCCGGCGCTGGCGCACTCTTCCGGGCTCTCCGCCTTATGTCTGTTCTGGAGTTACATACTGAGAGAAAATGTAAGTTAAAGGCCTTACTTTTACTTGCTGTCAATGGGATCCAAGTGAAAGCTTTTACTTGCTGCAAATACCAAATAGTACTACTAAGACCAACTTACATTTGGTTTCAGCAGTTTTTTAATAAAAAATAAAGTTCTTTAGTTGATGCAAAAAGTAGGATCCTGGTAACTACATGTAAAGCATTTAGTTTCTGCAACTTAGGCTGTCTCGAAAATCAGGTTACTTGCAATTTTTTGTGCAGTCTTAAGCTGTCAGCTCATAGACCATACATGTGAGAATTGTTCCTTTTGCTGCTCCTCTATCTGAATATTACATGCTAGGAACAGGATGGGGTACAATCTGCACTCCAACATGCTGGGAATATTACATCATACATTTGTTTGGAGTAATTTATGGAATTTCTTTCACAACTGAACTATAATTTCATTGCAAAGCAAACTTTTTTTCTTGCTGCGATTTCCCCTTATAGTTCCGATGCACTTGATCTCACTATTCTGTCCTAATTTACATCCCTGTAATGGTATAGACATGATATCTTTGTCAAAAACATGTGCATGTGCTATCCAAAACTGTGCTATGTAAGAAAATGAAAATATATTCCTGTGCTATTTTTGTAAAGTAGATGTAATGCAAAAAGCCAAGCATGTTATTGCCTAGCCCCTATCAGCAATTTTTTTAAAAAAACTGTGGGGGTGTAAACTTGTGCCTTTGTTGTAGAAAACGCTGGGTGTAAAAAAGCATGTCAATTTTAGTTGATGCAAAAAGTAGGATCCTGGTAACTACATGAAGAGTAACTACATGAAAAGTCTTTTAGTTTCTGCAATTCTACTTCCTCTAGTCACATGAAAAGTATCTGGTTTCATTTTTAAGTAATTCACAGCAATTTATGGAGTGTCAGCGCCCCTGTGCCCATGCTAGTTTCCCGAACTTAGTGTACAAGGGATCAGGTAGTTGTAAGTTTTCATGGACATTTTAAAGCGCAAAGTAAACTCAATGACTTGGAGCAGAAACTAGTGTCATGAAATCTCACTTCCAGGTTATACATAACATCATTGAAACTTTAGATCATAGAATTTGGTCCAAAACAAACGTAGTATGTTGTGCCATGTTTTAATCGATCACACGGATAAATACTTTACTTTGAATTGAGAAAACATGCATCTATTTTCTTGTACTTCATAATTTTTACTTACAACATATCATTCCTCTACCTTGTTTTGTATATTACTTAGAACAGATAATTCTCTAACTTTTCTTTTCATTTTCGTGTCACTGTAATGCAGGTTCAACAAGATCTTTGTCAGTCCCGCAGTTCCATCTTTTTAGCGAAAAAATGTAAGTTTCTTAGCTGGGAGCTACAATTTTTTGCTTGTGCTCAAATTGGATCAAAATAAAACTGCTGAGAACAAAATGTAAGAGAAGTAATTACTGCAGCAAGTATTGTCCTTTGTTTAGCTAGATTTTTTGACTAATCAGGGTGTCTTCTACTGTCATAATCATGTAAGAAACAATTACTGCCAGCTACACATCCACTGTAAGTTATCAGAAACATGGCAGCTTTCTGTAGTTACATTATAAGCCTGAGAGATTTGTATTTCTACACGCAATTTTTTTACAGTTAGATGATCCAGGTGTAAAATAGCTTAGGGATTCCTGTTTTCTGAACAGGGTTTCTTTAACTGATGTAATTTTACAGTATCATGGTACATGCAAATTTTCAGGTTTGATTTTCGTAGAAGGTTCAGATCAAAAATTGGTGTAAGAAACTAGTTTAGATGGGTGTTCAGAACATAGCAGGGGTGTGTAAAAACTTGTTAGTTTTGGTATACGACAGTAACAAAAAATATCAGCTATCCCCATGTTTAGTTCACCCTCTGTTTTCACAATGAGCCAGGAAAGATGAAAAAGTAACAACACACAGTTTCCTGCTCAACAATTTCTAATTTTATTCCTCTTTACATCTAATTCACAACAAATAACCTAGGTATTTTTGGTGAGCAATTTCGGCTAACGTTTCTGACAAGAAATTGTTTCTTACATGATTACAGGGATGTTAATTTTGCTGATTCATCTACTAGTTGATTGCAAGGATGGAGCTCACGGCACATGAAGAAACTAATGGGTCTTTTTTTGGGTTGTGGGGGGTAAAGATCTGATGTTGAAGAACTTACATCTTGTTGTGTTTTCGAATCTGCTCCTTGCTGAACCTTTTTTAAGATACTTTTCCTGCAACTTCTACTTCCTGATTGAGCTGCAATATCTGTGGTTTTGGTGTGCTGTTTTTTGCTGTTCAAACTTGGGGAAAGAGGGGCGAAGGGAGGACAGAAGGGGATTCTTCAGGTGATGCTTCTCTTCTGCAGGGGATGTAAGCCTTTCCGATTATTTTGGGGCGTAGGTTACTACAGAGGCGGCTATGGCGCAGCGAGGGGAGGAAGAAGAACATCTGGGTCGCGTGAATCATGTGCGCCTGGGCGCTTGACATTTATGGGTCTCGGCCTCGGGTCCCGCCAAAAAACCACCTGGGCCTCGTGTCCCGCTCGTCCTGGGTCGTGCGCGCGGGATTCTTTTCCTTTCCGCGAAACGTTTTCTTTCCATAAATGGCATGTCGGGACTGACCACGCTATAGCCCACAGTTTTCTTTCCATAAATGGCATGTCGGGATTGACCACGCTATAGCCCAGATCGTGGTCGACCACGACGTAGCAATGTCCGTTTTGAGAGGAGGGTTTGGGCCTTTGGGAAGACATTTATGGTTATTTTTTTCTCACAAGCAAACTCAAACAGTTTTTAGAATTGAACACAGACCATTTTTTACATCAGTTTTAGGACACGGTTATTTTCGTTTCAGTGTCTCAAGACTTTTAGAGTAAACATTGAGGACTAACAACTTTTATCTTCCGTACAAAGACAAACAGGGACTAGATTGTCAATGTTCTTAATATTTAAGTAAGACTAACATAGCAATATTATTCATTGTTGTGGTTTTTTTTTTACTAGTTGCTTTGCACGTGCAACGCACGTCTCCAAAGTGCGCTCAAGTAATTTTGAACCTGCAATCATCATGTTTCTTGACTTTCATAATCGACCACTCTTCAGCATTACAAAAACACTTGAATGACCTGCAAACAGTACACATGAAATGTCATTTGCTAAATGCAACGCAACCATAATTAAATCGCCTTCAACCAGCTGCAAGAGATTTACATCAAAACTGAAATATTTTTGCAAGGATTTATTTAATAGTACGTTGCTGCTACTTTGTAGCAGGGATGGGATTAGCAGCTGCGGCCATCGATGCATACTGCATACGGGAGGATGCAGGAGAGAAAAAACATATAGCTTTGTAGGGGATAATAGCAGAATAAGAAGCAGTAGCCTATGAGCAACAGCTCAATATCGAACTAACGCTTCATTTGGCCCAAAGAGAATTGCAATTCACCTGAAGTCGCTTGCACGCACTGATGGTGAACTAATAGTTCGATTTTTTCATGTAAAAAAGAAAGCAGTTCGATTTTTGCTGCAGCCCGCGATGCTGATTATGCCAGTTTCTGCAAACCCACAGCAGGAACAATAGCACTTCCGCTATGTTCAGACTTAGTAGTTAGCACCAGAATAAGTTCAGAAGTAAAAGCCGTCGCGGGGATGCTAGCAGGCTGCCAGATACCTCGCATTGGCCACGGCCGCTGCTCACTCGCCGGCGCCGAGGTCTTCCTTGTCGGCGCGAGGAGGCGCCAGGCGACGGCTCTGGATGGTTAAGCAGGACCGGCCTACAGGAGCAGCCCGCCGGAGGCGCTGGGCGGCGCGGGTGGAGTGCGAGCAGGGTGCAGGAGCAGCGCTAGCATTGTCCCGGGCGAGCAGGGTGCAGCGCAAGCAGAGTCGATCGTCCTTGTCAGCACTGGATGGTTGAGAGCGGCCGACAGGAGCAGATCGCGCTGCAGTGATGATCGGATCGAGGCGGCGCCGGGCAGAGCAAGGCGAGGGCGGCCAGAGCTAGGCCAGGCCGGTCGGAGCTAGGACGTCCCCGCTGATCAGCGGTCGACGTGGCCGCGTGGACACCCCTGCCGCAAATCAGAATGCAGACGCCCGTGCAGCTGATCAAAACGCGGTTACATAAAGCAACGAAACGGTACGGTGGCAATTTGGTCGTATTATATGATTTGGTGGGAGGGCAAAACAGTCCAAAACGGACATTGTTGAGTTGTCAAACATTGGGACGATTTGGGCTGTTTGATCGGATATTGAACGGATCAGATTTAATGTATCCCAACAAGTTTGCTCTTTTAATAGTAGTATAGATAGAAAGGGAGGCAAAAGCTTTGCCCCATTCTATTTATTAAGAAGGAAGGGTACAGAAAAGTAAATGTTGTTTTTTACAAGGGCCACTACTCTCGCGGCAACAAATTACCCAAACACTTCGCACCCGCGGTAGCCCAAAGGTAGGCCTCCCGCTTAATGATATCCAGTACTATCGTCGGAGGCGCATGCTTCTTGCGAAAAACGTGAACGTTGCGCTTGTTCCAAACTTGCCAAGAGGTGAGCAAGGCTAGGGACGCCATGGCCTTCCGGTTAGGAGTGGAGTTGTCCGACATCTTTAGCCACCATTCCTCAAGGGTGAGAGAGTACCAAAGTTGGGAGTCGAGGGCGTGGAGGCCTAGGCAATTCTTGATCAAGTCCCAAAGGCGTCTTGTATAGCGACAATCGACGAGAAGGTGCTTAGTTGATTCCGTCGTCCTCTTGTAAAGAGGGCATAAGCCACAATTAGGCCACCCCCGCTTCTCCAATCGGTCCGCCGTCCAAAGTCTATTTTGGAGAGCAAGCCAAGCAAAGGATTTGACTTTCGGAGGGGCCCAAGGTTTCCACAAAATCCGCATCATATTAGTGGAAGTAGTGCCAAAAAATTGCGCTTGGTAGGCCGAAGCCGTCGAATATTGACCGTTGGGAGTGAGAGTCCAAGAGATCTCATCCTCCCTATCCTCCACAAGGTTGAAGTCGTGGACAAGCATCCAAAGGTCCACAAATTGGGAAATATGCTCAAACGTAAAGTTCTCATCCAACTTGATCTTCTCCACCCAAGAGTTGTTTTCCAAAGCTTTCTTGATGCACCACTTTTTAGAGCTAGAAGCCGCAAAAATGAGAGGGGCCATGTTCTTCGGTTTCAAGCCATTGAGCCATGGAGCCTCCCAAAAAGGTGTCAAAGCGCCATTCCCAACGGTGATCGAAGTGGCGGCGTAGAAAAGGTCCATATCAATCTTGGAGCAAGGGTTCCCAAGGCCTCTCCAAAAAAATTCTTTGTCTTTCCATTCAAGCCAAGTCCAACGCAATTTAAGAGCCCTTGCGAATTTTTCAGTGTCAAGCACGCCGAGGCCACCAAACTCCTTGGGGCGACAAACCTTATCCCAACTAACTTTGCATTTGTTACCGGTGGTCTTGTCTTTTCCGGCCCAAAGGAAGGCTCTCTCAACCTTGTTGATGCATGTACGTGATGGAGCCCGGAGGAATAACAAGGGGTGTCAAGTAGTAAATCGCTTGAGAGGCGAGCACGGCCTTAACGAGAGCGGTGCAGCCGGCCATGGTGATGAAGTCTCCATTCCAAGTTGGAATCTTGCCGGCAATTTTGTCCTCAAGGTGTTGGAAATCAGCCCTCCGAAGTCTCCAAATCGAAAGTGGGAGCCCAAGGTATCTCAACGGGTTCATTGTTGTGGTTTTCACGTTTAACGTAGGCACTCGTTGCCAGATGATACGTCCATTTTGCATCACTATTTTATATCATAATTTACTGTTATTCATCGATATATTTCATATTAATACATGTTACTTATGTTATTTTTATCTTATTTTGCATGTTTGATAATTATTGAGGATTTATCTGCCGGAGTCAGATTTCAGCTGGAAAAGGCATCGTCAGGCTAACGTATCTACGAAGCTCCAAACATCGCGAGACTTTTTCCGAAATTCCTATTTTTCCAGAAGACGGAGCTAGCCAAAAGGGGAGCGCTAGGTGGGCCAGGTGGGCTCCACGCCACCCTAGGGCGCGGCAGCCAAGTGGGCCGCGCTGGGCCCTGGCGTGGCCACCTGGCTCGGCCTCCGGCGCTGCCCCTTCGCGTATATCTCCCCCGTAACCCTAAAACATCAGGAGGTTCGTCCACGAAATATTCCGCCGCCTCCACGGGACGGAAACCACAGAGAGAGAAAAGCTCTCCGGCAGGGAGAAATCTGCCGAGGAAATTCTTTCCCGGAGGGGGGAAATCATCGCCATCGTCACCGTCATCGTGCTGGACTTCATCAGGATCATCATCGTCATCATCCACCGTTCCACCATCATCATCTCCACTGATCCACTCTGTTCCGCTGTAACATCTAGGGCTGCACCTTGTCTAGTTCATTGGGGAGACTCTCCCGGTGTTAATTACTCCTTGTTGTTGATGCCATTGAGTTTTATCGGTGAATTAAGGTTTATGTTCTTGAGGACATGGGGAAAGTCTTGATGCTAGTAGTGGAATAATGTTGAGTAATATTTAATGGTTTGATATTTAAGTTGTGGTGTCATTCTTCTAGTGGTGTCATGTGAACGTCGACTACATGATACTTCACCTTTATGGGCCTAGGGGAATGCATTGTGTATTTAGCTTGCTAATTGTGGGGTTGCCGGAGCGACAGAAACCTGAACCCCCGTTGGTAAGTTAGTGCACAAGGGAGTGTAGGATCTGAGAGTTTAAGGCTGTGGTTAGATTTATCTTAATTACTTTCTTGTAGTTGCGGATGCTTGCAAGGGGTATAATCACAAGTACGTATTAGTCCTAGGAAGGGCAGTGCGTTAGCATAGATTCACCCACACAACACTTATCAAAACATTGAAGATTAATCAACTACATGAAACGAAAGCACTTGACGAAATTCCCATGTGTCCTCAGGAACGTTTGGTAATCATAAGTAACACAACCGGCTTGTCCTTTGCACTCAAAAGGATTGGGCCACTCGCTGCAATTATTATTGCTCTCGTTTATTTACTCATACTGTATTTATCTGCTATATTGAAAACCCCTAAAAACTTGTCTGCTAGTGTTTACAGTGAATCCTTGATCAAAACTACATACCAGCACCTTCTGCTCCTCGTTGGGTTCGACACTCTTATTTATCGAAAGTACTACGATACACCCCCTATACTTGTGGGTCATCAAGACTATTTTCTGGCGCCGTTGCCGGGGAGTGAAGCGCTATTGGTAAGAAGAATTGGTAAGGGAAATATTTACTGTAAGTGTTGTTCTGTCATGGAGTCATCTCCATTCGAATCACTGTTTGGGAAGACTACTACCACTGCTACGGTAGTAGATGACCCTCCACCTGCTCAGGGAATTCCATTTAAAATACCTATGAAAATTGTTGAACGTGTTATGAATAACCGCTATGATGGAACTGTCCATCCTGGTAATCACTTGCTTTTTCTACATGAATTGTGCGAGTTATTCAAGTGTGCAGGTATTTCTATGGACAAAGTCAAGAGGAAATTATTTTCTCTATCACTGAAGGGCAGAGCTGCTGAATGGTATAGTCTGCTTAAAAATGGCCACTCATTGAGTTGGGTCGAGATTGTTCCTCTCTTTTACTCCAAATTTTATCCTCTTAGTGAGATCCATAAAGACAGGAACTCTATATATAATTTTTGGCCTCATGATGGAGAAAGTATTGCCCAAGCTTGGGGGAGGCTGAAGTCATTAATGCTCAAATGCCCCATTCATGAGCTCCCAAGTAATATTGTTATCAATAACTTTTATGCAAGGCTTTCTCTTCATGATAAAGATTTATTGGATACTTCTTGTTCTGGATCATTTACACGGAAGAAAGAGGAAGATAAATGGGACCTTCTTGATCGTATCCAGGAAAATACTGAAGGATGGGAGAACGACAAAGGTAGAGAGTCAGGTATAAATTATGATTTTGAATGCATTAAATCTTTTATGGAGACTGATAGTTTTCGTAATTTTAGTGCTACTTATGGTCTTGATTCTCAAATTATTGCAAACTGTTATAAGGCTTTTGCTTCGTATCTCGATATTCCTAGAAAGGGGTGGAAAAAGTATCATGAACCTTATAAAGATAACATTAATTCTGCTCTTGTTAAAAACATTGAAGTTCATACTGTTGATCGCATTCTGCCAGAACCTTATATTGAAAAAATACCTTTTCCTGTAAAAGTAAAAGAACATTCTATTTTGGCTAGTGTGGTTAATAAAAGTGAAAGGAAAGCTAAAGAACCTGATGAGCAAATAACTGTAAAACCTGCAATAGCTATGGTTAAGGATCTTGTAACTGAAAATGTAGAAGGAGGACATATTAAATTTTGCGAAGAAGCTTCTAACATTGTTACACATCCTAAAAGAGCCCGGAAAACAAGTGTCCCTGTGCTTTCAGTCAAAATAGGTGAGCATTGCTACTATGGTCTTTGTGATATTGGCGCCAGTTCAAGTGCTATTCCTTATGATCTTTACAAGGAAATTAGGCATGAAATTAATCCTTGCGAACTTGAGGAGATTGATGTGGTTATTCAGCTTGCTAATAGAGAAACTATCTCTCCGGTTGGTATTGTTAGAGATGTTGAAGTTTTATGTGGTAAGACTAAATACCCTGCTGATTTCTTAGTTCTTGGTTCTGCTGCTAGTAAAACTTGTCCTATTATTTTTGGTAGACCTTTCTTGAATACCTGTGGTGCTATTATTGATTGTAAGAAAGAGAAAATTTATACTAAATTTGATGGAGAATCTTATGAGTTCAATTTTTCCAAATTTGCTAAGAATCATTATGAAACTGCATTGCCTAATGAGGATTTAAAGGTTGAACAACTTGCTTCTATTGCTGTTGCTCCTAACAATGCTTTACAGCAATTTATGGAAGATCATGAGAGCGAGGTATTTGCAGAGGAGAGAAATGAGATTGACGACATCTTTCTTCGTCAACCTCCAATTCTCAAGCATGATTTACCAGTGGAAGACTTGGGTATTTCGGCTCCACCAAAGGAGGATCCTGTCTTTGATTTAAAACCTTTACCAGATACACTTAAATATGCTCATATTGATGATAAGAAAATATATCCTGTTATTATCAGTTCTAAACTTTCAGGTGATGAAGAAGCAAGATTGTTAGAGGTGTTGAAGAAACATCGAGGAGCTATGGGTTATACTCTTGATGATTTAAAAGGGATTTCTCCTGCTATCTGTCAACATGCAATTAATATGGAGCCTGACGCAAAGCCCGTTGTTGAACATCAACGTCGTTTAATTCCTAAGATGAAAGAAGTGGTAAGGAATGAGGTATTAAAACTCCTTGATGCAGGTATAATTTATCCTATTGCTGATAGTAGATGGGTTAGTCCTGTTCATTGTGTTCCTAAGAAAGGAGGAGTAACTGTTGTGCCAAATGAAAATAATGAGCTTATTCCTCAAAGAGTAGTAGTTGGCTATAGGATGTGCATTGATTTTCGAAAAGTTAATAAGGTTACTAAGAAAGATCACTATCCTCTGCCTTTTATTGATCAAATGTTAGAAAGGTTGTCTAAGAAAACTCATTTCTGTTTTCTTGACGGTTATTCCGGTTTTTCACAAATAGCTGTTAGACATCAGGACCAGGAGAAAACTACCTTTACTTGTCCTTATGGAACGTATGCTTATAGACGTATGCCTTTTGGTTTGTGTAATGCTCCTGCTACGTTTCAAAGATGCATGTCTGCTATTTTTCATGGCTTTTGTGAAGAAATTGTGGAAGTCTTCATGGACGATTTCTCCGTCTATGGAACTTCTTTTGATAATTGTTTGCACAATCTTGACAAAGTTTTGCAGAGATGTGAAGAGACTAATCTTGTTCTTAATTGGGAGAAATGCCATTTCATGGTTAATGAAGGAATTGTTCTTGGGCATAAAATTTCTGAAAGGGGTATTGAAGTGGACAGAGCTAAAGTTGAAGCAATTGAGAAAATGCCCTGCCCAAGGGATGTGAAAGGTATTCGTAGTATTCTTGGTCATGCTGGTTTCTATAGGAGGTTTATTAAAGATTTTTCTAAAATTTCGAAACCACTTACTAATCTTCTTCAAAAAGATGTACCTTTTGTTTTTGATGATGATTGTAAGGAAGCATTCGAAATTCTTAAAAAGGCTTTAATAACTGCTCCTGTCGTCCAACCACCTGATTGGACTTTACCTTTCGAAATTATGTGTGATGCTAGTGATTTTGCTGTAGGTGCTGTTTTAGGACAGCGAGTAGATAAGAAATTAAATGTTATTCATTATGCTAGTAAAACTCTTGATGTTGCTCAAAAGAACTATGCTACCACCGAGAAGGAATTTTTAGCGGTAGTATTTGCTTGTGATAAGTTTAGACCCTATATTGTTGATTCCAAGGTAACTATTCATACTGATCATGCTGCTATTAAATACCTCATGGATAAGAAGGATGCTAAGCCTAGACTTATTAGATGGGTTCTTCTGTTACAAGAGTTTGATTTGCATATTGTGGATAGGAAGGGTGCTGAAAACCCTGTTGCTGATAATTTATCTAGATTGGAAAATATAATGCATGATCCTATTCCTGTTAATGATAATTTTCCAAATGAACAGTTGGCTTCTATAAAGGTAAGTTCACATGAAAGTCCTTGGTATGCTGATTATGCTAACTTTATTGTTGCCAAATATTTGCCTCCAACTTTTACTTATCAGCAAAGAAGGAAATTCTTTTGTGACTTGAGGCACTATTTTTGGGATGACCCACATTTGTATAAAGAAGGAGTAGACGGTATTATGCGAAGATGTGTTCCCGAACATGAGCAAAAAGAAATATTGGACAAATGTCATGGTAGTGCTTATGGAGGACATCACGCTGGAGATAGAACTGCACAAAAGGTTCTACAATCAGGTTTTTATTGGCCTACTCTCTTTAAAGATGCAAGGAAGTTTATTTTATCATGTGATCAATGTCAGAGAGTTGGTAACATTAGTAGACGTAATGAAATGCCTATGAATTATTCGCTTGTTATTGAGCCTTTTGATTGTTGGGGATTTGACTTTATGGGTCCTTTTCCTCCATCAGATGGTTATACTCATATTCTTGTTGCTGTTGATTATGTTACTAAATGGGTAGAAGCTATACCAACCTCTAGTGCTGATGGTAAAACTTCTTTGAAAATGCTTAAGGATGTTATTTTTCCTAGGTTTGGTGTACCTAGATATCTTATGACCGATGGTGGTTCTCATTTTATTCATGGTGGTTTTAGAAAAACTCTTGCTAAATATGGTGTTAACCACAGAATTGCTTCACCATATCATCCTCAAACAAGTGGTCAAGTAGAGTTATCAAATAGAGAAATTAAATTGATTTTGCAAAAGACTGTTAATAAATCCAGGAAGAATTGGGCTAGACAGCTTAACGATGCTTTGTGGGCTTATAGAACTGCTTATAAAAATCCCATGGGCATGTCTCCTTACAAAATGGTTTATGGAAAAGCTTGTCATTTACCTTTAGAGTTAGAACATAAAGCTTATTGGGCAATCAAAGAACTTAATAGAGATTTTAAACTAGCTGGTGAAAAGAGATTGCTTGAATTGAGTTCTCTAGATGAATGGAGGAGTGAAGCGTATGAGAATGCTAAACTCTTCAAAGAGAAAGTTAAGAGATGGCATGACAAGAGGATTTTAAAGAGAGAATTTAACGTGGGTGATAAAGTTCTATTGTATAGGTCTCGTCTCAGATTTTTTGCAGGAAAATTGCTCTCAAAATGGGAAGGGCCTTATATTGTTGAAGAAGTTTATCGCTCAGGTGCAATAAAAATTAATTCGCTTGATGGTGACAAACCACAAGTGGTCAATGGGCAAAGACTCAAGCACTATATTTCTGGAGATTCTTATAATGAAAATGTTGATGTTATTCAAGTGGTAACTCCGGAAGAATTCATTGAAACTCAAAAACAGGAAACTGCAGAAGCTGATTTGGAGTAGGTATGAGTTTCGGTAAGAAAAAGTTCGTATTTAACTTTAAATCTTTTATATTAGTTATTTTTGTTTAATTTTGGAAATTACAAGTCGAAAAAGGGACGGAAGCGGTGCCCGAGGGCACCACGCCACCCTGGGCGCGGCCCCACCTTGGCCGCGCCGAGGCCTGGCGTGGGCGCCTCGGAGCCCATCTCCGACCCCGTTTCGACTTGCACTTTCCTTTTGTCGTACAACTTTCGGCTATATAATCCCCCGGATCCCCCGAGGTCCGTATCTTGTGTTTTCGTCGCGTTTTGTTTCGAGCTGTTTCTGTCAGGACCTTCAAGAGTTTAGAGCACCATGGTCTCCTCTAGCAACAAGGGCAAGGAGGCTCTGAAGGATGATCTCAAGGACCAGAAGGCTGAAGAAGAGAAGGACAAGATCGAAGTTGATTATGATGTGGAAGAAGATCCACGTCCTTTCCCTAGTGCTACTGTTGCAAGTATCGGAGTGGTACGAAATCCGACCAACTTCAAGGTGGGTGCAAGGATGAGCACGGGTGGCAAAACTCCTCGTCACTTCCTGGCCCCCAGAACACTCCCTCCAGATACCAAAAAGCCCTTCCGCACTCTCATCCATAAGTACCAATTTGAAAAAGTTCCAGAAACAGAATTGCCCACTCGTTGGGATATAGATCGTTCTAACAATGCAGGGAAAGGAAGTCCTAAAGCTGAAGAGAAGTGGAACAACAATTCCAAGAGCTGGGATTCATATTCCGACAAGATGATGAACCGCATTGAACATAATTCAGAGTTGATTCGCAATCTTATCTACAAGGTCGACGAGCTGAAGGAAATTGTTGAGAAGCTTGTTGGAGAATCCCGCGTGTCACCAAAGGAGTAATTCGTCATGGGTAACAACACACCCTCAGCTTGTTCCAAGCTTGGGGGAGTGTTTTCAGTATCATTATCTTTTTCCTTCTAAATTTTGTGGTAGTATCATGAGTAGAGAAGTTATCATATGAGATGGTTTGCAATGTGGAGTGTCACTCCTTAGTTGGTTATCAATGTATCCGTTGGTGTGAGGTTGCTTTTGTTTGGAATATTAATGAGAAGTTTTATCTTTACTTCCTGCACACCTTATTTTAGTTTGCAAATTCTTTTCATATGCTGATCTTGATGTTAGTAGTAGCATCACTTTGGGTGCAGCAAGTAAATCTAGTTGGTTGTGGCAAACTTAGCATTGGTCAGTAGCAACAATACTTTGAAGCTTAAGTAGAGAAGAGAGAACTTCTTGCAAAAATATTATCCCTGTTATCTTTCTTTCTTGTTAGCCCATGAGATTAGCATTCTTGAGTTTAAATATTTGTGCTTACAAGGAAGATAGCATGATTGTTTTTATTACATCTATGTTTGTTTGTTTCTCTCAACTCTTATGCTTGCTACCAAACCTTGCTAGCCTAAACCCTGTACTGAGAGGAAATACTTCTCGTGCATCCAAAACCTTTAGCCACTACCCTCCAGTGTCCACATAACTTCCTATGCGTGGTATTTCATCGCCACTCCAAGTAAATTTGTCATGTGCTACCTTTAAAACATTCAAATACTCCTTTTTGTGTCACTGTTTACCAAGCTCATAAGGACGTGGTAGTTGGGTTTGTCATCTTCCATGCTAATTTAATTTTCTCAGACTAGCAGCTTACATCTGCTTATCTATTTTATATTGCACAAGAGCTGGTTAGACCACTGTAAAGTAATTAAATAGACACTCCTCCATGGTTTGAGATTGTTGGCAGGCACCCGAGGATTCGGTTAGCCATGGTTTGTGAAAAGAAATGGTGGGGAGGAGTGTCAAAGCTATAAGTGCATAATATAATGCAAAGTATATAAATTCTCGGAACCGCTCTAAAAGTTGGTTAGCATGGAAGATGATAAGAACTCTATCGCTGATTTGTTGACCATTAGCATACACCTCTCAAAACAATTTTTACATCTGTTTTAAAAATAAAAAGCTCTAGCACATGATCTAATCTCTGCTTCCCTCTGCGAAGGGCCTATCTTTTACTTTTATGTTGAGTCAGTACACCTATTTCCTCTTTCTTTAAGCAAGCATTTGCGTTGTTGAGATACAACCATCTATAGACTGTAATACTTTCAATCATGTCTTTTATTCTTCCTTTGTTTGAGCACAAAGACTTTTATCTATGAGAATATAACTTTGAAAGTTTTTCTTTGACTGCAAAGAGAACCGTGATGGTTGAGCATGCAAGTTCTGCAATATAGCTCTAGTATAAAGACTCTTCTTGAAAGATAAGTTAAATTGTTGATTGTTCTCTGACCAAGAACAAAGGTTGCCACCACCAATTGATTTCTTTTATGTACCTTTATTTGTGGTTGTTTCATTACTTGTTTCAAGTTAAGTATGAAATGAGTTGCTGAAAATGATTTGTTTGTTAAGTAAATATTGATGCTCTTGTCCGTATTCTTTATTACGACACTTCACTCCATAAACCGTGGTCTTGTTTACTGAGCTCAGTTTTCGCTTGGGGACAAGCGAGTCTAAGCTTGGGGGAGTTGATACGTCCATTTTGCATCACTATTTTATATCATAATTTACTGTTATTCATCGATATATTTCATATTAATACATGTTACTTATGTTATTTTATCTTATTTTGCATGTTTGATGATTATTGGGATTTATCTGTCGGAGTCAGATTTCAGCTGGAAAAGGCATCGTCAGCTAACGTATCTACGAAGCTCCAAACATCGCGAGACTTTTTCCGAAGTTCCTATTTTTCCAGAAGACGGAGCTAGCCAAAAGGGGAGCGCTAGGTGGGCCAGGTGGGCCCCATGCCACCCTAGGGCGCGGCAGCCAGGGGCTGCGCTGGGCCTGGCGTGGCCACCTGGCTCGGCCTCGGCGCTGCCCCTTCGCGTATATCTCCCTCGTAACCCTAAACATCAGGAGGTTCG
Source organism: Poa pratensis (assembly GCA_947311845.1). Taxonomy (NCBI): domain Eukaryota; kingdom Viridiplantae; phylum Streptophyta; class Magnoliopsida; order Poales; family Poaceae; genus Poa; species Poa pratensis. Next base: position 29,552,932 of record CAMZMU010000081.1, read on the forward strand.
TCCACGAAATATTCCGCCGCCTCCACGGGACGGAAACCACAGAGAGAGAAAGATCTTCGGCAGGGAGAAATCTGCCGGGGAAATTCCTTCTTGGAGGGGGGAAATCATCGCCATCGTCGCCATCATCGTGCTGGACTTCATCAGGATCATCATTCATCATCCACCGCTCCACCATCATCATCTCCACTGATCCACTCCGTTCCGCTGTAACATCTAGGGCTGCACCTTGTCTAGTTCATTGGGGAGACTCTCCCGGTGTTAATTACTCCTTGTTGTTGATGCTATTGAGTTTTATCGGTGAATTAAGGTTTATGTCCAGATTATTATTCATCATTATATCACCTCTGATCATGATCCATATGATGTCTTGTGAGTAGTTCGTTTAGTTCTTGAGGACATGGGGAAAGTCTTGCTGCTAGTAGTGGAATAATATTGAGTAATATTTAATGGTTTGATATTTAAGTTGTGGTGTCATTCTTCTAGTGGTGTCATGTGAACGTCAACTACATGATACTTCACCTTTATGGGCCTAGGGGAATGCATTGTGTATTTAGCTTGCTAATTGTGGGGTTGCCGGAGCGACAGAAACCTGAACCCCCGTTGGTAAGTTAGTGCACAAGGGAGTGTAGGATCTGAGAGTTTAAGGCTGTGGTTAGATTTATCTTAATTACTTTCTTGTAGTTGCGGATGCTTGCAAGGGGTATAATCACAAGTACGTATTAGTCCTAGGAAGGGCAGTGCGTTAGCATAGATTCACCCACACAACACTTATCGAAACATTGAACATTAATCAACTACATGAAACAAAAGCACTTGACGAAATTCCCATGTGTCCTCAGGAACGTTTGGTAATCATAAGTAACACAACCGGCTTGTCCTTTCCACTCAAAAGATTGGGCCACTCGCTTCAATTATTATTTCTCTCATTTATTTACTCATACTGTATTTATCTGCTATATTGAAAACCCCTAAACACTTGTCTACTAGTGTTTACAGTGAATCCTTGATCAAACTACATACCAGCACCTTCTGCTCCTCATTGGGTTTGACACTCTTATTTATCGAAAGTACTACGATGCACCCCCTATACTTGTGGGTCGTCACCAGACACCACCAAGATCAGTCCATACAGGTTAGGGCCAGGGGTGGCACGCAACATGGGGGTGGAGAGATTTGTCCTTGTTGTGTATACTCCTCATATAAGCTGTGAGGAGATGGTCATTTAGAAACCTTTCAGGCGGCCCAAACTAGTGCAGAAGCTCATTAGGGTTATGACCAAGAATCATTTTGGACATTGCACATGCTGGATGGGGAATGTTAACCCTCCCAGCCAGCCACCACCACGAGGAGTGACGAAAATCCAGGATAGCCTCCATTGAAGAAGAAAACCAAGAGGAGGGAAGAAGAAGTTAAAGGAAGAGCTTGAGATGAAGCACCGGGTGTTCCCCACAAGGTTATGAAGTCCATATCCACTACCTTGTCTCCTTCAAACTATGATTCCACCATCTTTGGTAAGATTATTCCAATCCCTAACTCTTGTGCTCCAAATCTTGATGTATGAGATTCTCTAGTGCTCTCTGGAGAAGAACTTGTTGTATCCCACCTTGCTAATAGTGGAAGAAGTTTTGGCTAGCTTCGGCCCATGGTTTTCCCTCTCAAGTTGAGAGGTTTTCCATGTAAAATCTGGTGTCTCTGTGTTGATGCTTGTTGCTACACTTTTGGGCTAAGAACAACTAGTACTTGCACTAGCTGCTTGCTGAAATGTGCTAGTACTTGTACTATCTGGCTGTTGTTTGCAACCAGGAAATGTCCTAGGTTCAAGCTGAATCTAGTACCTGCATATATGTTGGATGCATATGTTTCCTTCCAACACGAGCAAGCGATATGTGAGTTAGTACATCAGTGGTGATGAAGTTTACATCTTATTCCACTGTGTATTTTCAGATCATGTTAAAAATGTGCTAATCTCCATTAAGGGTTAATTGATTTGTCCAGTTTTCCCAACATTTCTAAATGACCTTTCTTAAAACCAAATGATAACTAAATGATCATAATGGCCCCTCTAGAAACTTTATCGCACTTATGGCCCCTGGGGTTGGCGCTAGTTATGTTGGCGATTCTGAACGTGGGAAGGCGCCATCTTCACTGGCGAAATCGCAAGACACCACACGTATGGTATACTCCACTTAGAAGTGTTGCTCCACTTATATAATATGATTTCACCGGTGCAGGTGGTTGTTTCCTTGTTTATTCTTCATGACATGACCCGTCACAGTATTTGTGAGGCAGGAGGAGACGAGTGTGTGGACTGGTGTGCCCGATGTCGTTTCTCAAAAATTATCAAAGCGAAGAAGCAAAAATAAAATAAAAGGGGCAATAGAGGGCTCGAACCCATGACACACCATTTCCAGTCACATAGTATAACCATCTAGGCCATAAAAAACACATGCAGTAGATTCCATGGCCCCTCTTGAAAAGATATCAATGCACTACAGCAAACGCCGACCTCAGTGTGCATCTCTGGTAGCGAAAATACATACGTCTATATATATTCGTATATAGTGCGTATTGGAATATCTAAAAAGGCTTACACTTAGAAACGAAGGGAATAACATTTATTGAAGTAAAAAAGGCCATTTAGAGCCACTAGTAGAAAAACGGTCTTTCGTCCGGAGCCCCCAAAGCCATTAGTCCCGGTTCTGGGAAAAACCGGGACCAATGCCAGTTCGAGCTGCCAGGGCCCCGTGAGGCATTGGTCCCGGTTCGGATGGGGGCATTAGTCCCGGTTCGTGGCATGAACCGGGACTAAAGCTCCCGCGCCGGACTCGTGGCTCGCCGTAGAGCATTAGTCCCGGTTCATACCACGAACCGGGACTAATACCCCTCCCCTGCCTATATACCCCTCCTAGCCAGATTTTCTCCTTTTTTTCCTGCTAGGAGGTGTGAGAGGTGGGTGCTAGTTTGTTTTCCTTTGCTATGCACTAGAGGTGTTCGATGAAATGCCCGAGCCACACTTAAGTTCACACAAAATGATATGAGGTGCCCGAGCCACACTTAAGCTTTCTCCTCTCTCTTTCCTCCTCGATCGAGGTTAGCAACCTTATCCTTTTCATCTGTAATTGATACAAATATTGCAAGTGTCGATGTACGGTGGTCATTTCACTATTCAAGATGTTATTGTAATGGTATTTGATAAAATTAATTATATGATGCAGATGGATGCACGTATGCAATGGATGTATGGCGAACGACGCAGTTCCGATTTTATTGCAGGCCTGCATAAATTTATCGATGTGGCTGAGGCAAACAAAGTGGATAATTTTATGCCTTGTCCATGTGTTGACTGTCGGAACATCAGGGAGTACTCTAACTCGAAAACCATTCAAGGCCACGTGCTTCAGAGAGGTTTCATGCCCAGCTATAATTATTGGACCAAGCACGGAGAAAGAGGGGTTAGGATGGAAGACAATGAAGAAGAAGAGGATGACGACAACTATCCTATGTTCCCTGAAGAATACGGTGATACTGCAATGGAAGACAATGAAGAAGAAGGAGGTGAATAACGGGCATCAGATGAGCCCGCTGATGACGTGAAACACACGTTTGTTGGGAGACCCTAAGAGGAAGGTATGATGTAGCCAGCAGCAAGTTTTCCCTCAGAATGAAACCAAGGTTATCGAACCAGTAGGAGCAGCAACTCTTCAGAAGGTTGTCAACGGCACCAGAAAATAGTGTTGTTGATGGAAGTCTGGACTAGTGACGTGGAATCTGCACACAACACAATCAAACTACTTTGCCCCAACGAAACAGTGAGGTTGTCAATCTCACTGGCTTGCTAAAAACAAAGGATTAAACGTATGGTGTGGAAAATGAGTATTAAATTGCAGAGAATGAAAAAGGAACAGTTTGCAGTTTGTGGTTGTTTAATCAGTGTAAAAGAATGGACCGGGGTCCACAGTTCACTAGTGGTGTCTCTCCATAAAAGATAACTAACATGTTGGGTGAACAAATTACAGCTGGGCAATTGACGAATAGTGAGCGCATGACAATGCATATACATGACATGTTGACTACTATGATATTTAATTGGGCATTACGACATAATACATAGATCGTTATCCAACAACATCTATGACTAATAATCCACCGCCGGGTTGTCATCCGAGTTCCCCATTGGTATTAAGTTGCAAGCAACGGATAATTGCATTAAGTAAAGTGCGTAATGTAAACAAACACATATGTCCGTGGACATAGCATCGTTAGGTTATCCCTAGTGGCAACAGCACATCCACAATCTTAGAACTTTCTGTCACTGTCCCAGGTTAAACGGAGACATGAACCCACTATCTAGCATAAATACTCTCTCTTGGAGTTACAAGCATCTACTTGGCCAAAACATCTACGAGTAACGGAAAGCATGCAAGATCTTAAATAACATATAAGATAGATTGATAATCAACTTGACATAATATTCAATATTCATCGGATCCCAGCAAACACAACATGTAGCATTACAATAATATGATCTTGATCATGTAGGGCAGCTCACAAGATCTAAACATGATGGCACAAAGTGGAGAGACAACCATCTAGCTACTGCTATGGACCCGTAGTCCAAGGATGAACTACTCACGCATCACTCCGGAGGCAGGCATGGCGATGTAGAAGCCTCCGGTGACGATTCCCCTCTCCGGCAGGGTGCCGGGAAGAGGTTCTGAACCCTCCCGAGCTAGGGTTGACGACGGCGGCGTCTCTGGAACTTTTCGTGGATTTTTGCTCAGGTACTTAGGGTTTTCGCGTCGGGGGGAATAAGTAGGCGAAAGGGCGGCGGCTGGAGAGGCCCGTGGGGCCCACACCACCCCAGGGCGCGGGGGGGGGGGGGGGGGTCCGCGCCCTGGCCACATGTGGGCCCACGTGGCTCCTCTCCGTCGCCTCTTTGGTCCGTCAGATGAGTTCTGGTAAAATAGGGACTCCCATGTAGTTTCGTCCAATTCCGAGAATATTTCCAGACTAGCTTTTCTGGGATACAAAAACAGCAGAAAACAGGAACTGGCACTTCGGCATCTTGTTAATAGGTTAGTCCCAAAAAATGTATAAAAGTGATATAAAGTAGATGCAAAACATTTAGCAATTGGTATAAAACAATCATGGAACATCAAAAACTATAGATACGTTTGAGACGTATCAGCATCCCCAAGCTTAGTTCCTACTCGTCCTCGAGTAGGTAAACGATAAAAACAAGATAATTTTTTAGGTGACATGCTACTATCATAATCTTGATCATATAATATTGCAAGGCACATGTAAATGAATGAAGTGATCCAAGTCAATGGTCTATAATTTGCTATTAAATAGATAATGAGTAAACAATGAATCACACAAGCTAAACGTTTTCATGAATAGTACTTTCGAGACAAGCATCAAACAGTTTTGCATAAGTGTTAACTCATAAAGCAATAGTTTCTAATAAAAGGTATTTAATCAACACAAAGGAAGAATTTAGTTTCAGCATTTGCTTCAACTTTCAACATATTTATCTCATGGATATTGTCAACACAAAGTAGTATATCAAGTCCAATACATTGCATATAACGCATGTTGTACAAAATTGACACTAGTGTTTGCTTGTGGAAGACAGAAAGAATAGGAAAACTGACTCAACATAAAAGTAAAAGAAAGGCCCTTCGCAGAGGGAAGCAGGGACTAAATCATGTGCTAGAGCTTTTAGGTTTTTGAAAACATATAGAGATTGCATAAAATATTTGATACTCCTCCCAACCGTGCTAACACAAGCCATGGCTAACCGAATCCTCGGGTGCCTTCCATCAATCACATACCATGGAGGAGTATCTATTTTTGAGAGGTGTTTGTTAATTGTCAACGAATGGTAGCGGGTGAGAACAGTATTCTACCTGTCGAACGGACTTTTAAGAGCGGCTCCCATGAAGGACGTTATTTCTACCAGCAAGTCAGATCATCCCTCTTTCTCTTTGGTTTACACACATTCAGGTATTTCACTGTTTGTCATTGCTTACTGATGAATCAGGGCAAAAGTGTGAAGAGAATTAATTGGTTAAAGTTGTAATTAATTGGGACTGGGCACCCTGTTGCCAGCTCTTTTTTCAAGTTATTGGATAAGCGGATGTATATGCCACTAGTCCAGGTGTAAAAGTCCACTCAACAAATAGAATAAAGAATAACCACACTAATTCCTCATGAGCTAGTAAACATTGACACAAAAAGGGGAATAATAACATTTTGAATAACTAGCTGGGTGGCCCGCGCAATTGCGCGGCTAGATGAAACACTTTTCTATGTTCAGCCTTGAATTGAAATATCTATTGTGCTGGAGACCACTCTACAGTTCAATTTATATTTATTTCCTCGAACTGCAGTAATTGCTTGTGACTCACCGTTGTTGATTTTTTCCATCAGTAGTAACATAATCAAAGATGAATGATGTACTGGATATAATAGCGACATCCACAACCTATGCCTTGATCAATCATGCGAATATATTAACAAACTGCTCTACAGTTTTTAGATGTCCTGAGGATGTAAGATTTATTTGTCATTTCGAGCATAGATAGCAAGTAGATATAGCAATAATTATATGTCATCCTGCCATAAACATTTGTAGTCATTGCCATTCAGCCATTGGCAAGTTAGGGATTTTTCTTCGAAGTATATCTCAAAAAAAAAATTAGGAAATTTAGTGGCGTCCTTAGTTGAGTGATTATCAAATAACAGTGATATATACACTAAGAACTGCTAAATTTACATGAGTTATGAAAGTTTTACACCCAGGGAAACAACAATATAGAAACCGATACAAATAAATAAAAATATTTTCCGCTGTCTATAAATACGGTTCCGATGAACTGGGGACCATAGCATATATTATTTTCAACTTTTTTGAAAAGAGAAACAATATATAAATAATTTTTCCAATTCCTCTCATGAACTTGGGACCACAATATGACAGTTTATTTGTGCATCTATTTTGCATTGAAACTGGTAGATTGTGCCACTTACACCAGAGTGCAAAAGGTACGTTAAAAACCAAATGTTTTACAGACCATATGTAATCATTCGGATTCACCTACACTTCACTCTGCCATCTCGTCCAAGACGTCACCTTCAACTATCAGATTGTTTCACCTACAGAAAGAGTGCACCTAGTGATTGCAATTATTACAGTAACATCTTCGACAGTGCATGTTGCCGGACTAACCACGATACCTTTGAGTAAGAAAATTCCTTTTCCAAGATACAATAAATAGTTAAGACAAAGTAATTAAAAAATCACTTGCTTGTTCGCCCTTCATGTTCAGAGTTCTTCGGATGCGACCATGCAGCAATATGGATCAACAATAACAATGGTTGTGTCACCTGCATGAGAGGGCTGTACGCTGCTTTAGCAAGCAGTGCAATTGTTTTCTTGAGGCACACATTAACTTGTATATGAGGGCTGAATGGAGCAGCACATATACTATTGGTCAAAGCATAGCGTTAAGGGGAGTAAGGTCTAAAAGAAGCAGAAAGATTGGCCATGCAATCACATAAAAACATGATCTGCGTAAGAGCACGGTTGATCTAAAATTCATCATACCATAAGGCAGCCCGATCTTTTTGTTGGGATGATTTGTATTAAAGTTCAATCTGCTTTTACAAAAATTGAGCTTCGCCAGAACAAAAATTGAATAAGATTTGTAGGAAATCAAAGCCAAAGATAAATTTTGGTGGCACTTGTAAGTGTGTATATTATGCGCCATCGCGTATAATCTATGGAAAGAAAGAAAACATAGACAAAATCTTCCAAACTAAACAATTCTAACGTACACACTGACCTCATTAGTGAGAGCGCCACACCAATTTCCATATGAAGATGCGATCAGGTTTATGTGTTGGCATACCTCGCTTCGGTGCCAGGAAAAAGAGTAGGGAGATATATGCATGTCTTGATTCCTGGACAATACATTTAGCAAGTAAGCAAGTGCAGGTATGCGTAATATAGAATATGTACTACTGTCGGTGATAAAGGTACGTAGTTGAATCTTGCGGTCAATTAGTGTGCCAGCCCAAATAAACATCTTATGCGTTGTTGGCCATCTCTAGCTATGAACAGCCTACAAATACCGAAACACGAATATCAGGCTGTCCTATATTGATCAAGAAAACATAAATTGGCCATCGTTTGATGTACCTGAAATTTATCTTTCAAACTGAGGGTTCAGTAAACTTGCCCCCGATGGATTTCTCTATGGGACGGCCTCTACGACAGCCTTGCGTTCTCGGCCCAAATATTTCAGTTCATATCCATACACACATATCTCAACATCAATGAACCTATATATTCCTTATGTCCTGGCAAGCTGAGTTGGACTGAGACAGATCGTGCCTCGCCTATGTCACGGCGTGGCATGAGGAACTAAACCTCCGGCAGCGACATCGAGTAGCTCCCTGCCAGTGAACGCGTGCCATGGTTCGGCGGACTTCAGTTCATATGCATAGACATACTACTCTGGCTACTTTAATCTTAGACGATCAAAACAGCGGACTTCAGTTCATATGCGTAAACATACTACTCTGGCTACTTTAATCTTAGACGATCAAAACAGTGGACTTCAGTTCCTATGCATAAACATACTACTCTGGCTACTTTCATCTTATACAATCAAAACGGCGAAATCAGTTCATATGCATATATATACTACTCTAGCTGCTTTAATCTAACACGATCAATATTTGTATGTACGTTAAACAGTAAATATATAGCATGAGATGATTACATATATACCTCAACATCGTCAATGGACTCATATCATGATTTCAAGGGCAGTTGAAGTGTACTGAGGCAGGTCGTGCCCTCGTTGACCTTGCTGCACGGCATGCATGAGGAACTACACATACGGCAAGGCAACATCGAGCAGGTCCCTGGATCTATTCCGCCTCCGCCTCTAGTATGATGTATGATGTATCTACTATTTTGAGTAAACAGAAATAAAGCTACTTGGCATCCAGTCAAATTACCAAAATTATATTGCCATGTGTTACACAACCATCATTTAAAAAGATCCATCGGCTGTCAAAATGAAGAACAAATGACATATATAAAGGAAAAGCTACATGACCTGAGAAAGTTAAGCTCTAGTTGTTGTTTCGAGCATAGATAGCAAGTAGAAGATATTTTCTGTTCTGCTAGGAAGAAGATTGGTAGTAGTTGTCATTTGTCCACCAGGAAGGATTTTCTGTGAAGCAAATCAAGAAAAATATTATTGTTAGGAAAATTTATCGCGCCATTAGTGGAGTGATACTGAAATAACAGAACATGTAATATGTACGACAATTTTACACCCAGGAAAACAACAATACAGAAAACCCATACAGATAATAAGTATTTGTCACAATTTTACACCCAGGAAAACAACAATGCAGAAAACCCTATGATAAGTATTTGTCTCTATTTACAAAATGCGGTTGATAAGGAGATAAGTATTCATCCCCTCAAAAAATTACAGCAAAACAATACACATTGTTTCAATTCTTTTGACAAATAGGGCGACCATATATGATAGTTTATTGTGCACCAATTTTGCATTGTACCTGGTAGATTTACGATTTACATGAGAGATCAAAACCTGCATATACATCACCCATACAGATAATAAGTATTTGTCTCTATTTAGAAAATGCGGTTGATAAGGAGATAAGTATTTATCCCCGCAAAAAATTACAGGAAAAACAATACACATTGTTTCAATTCTTTTGACAAATAGGGCGACCATATATGACAGTTTACTGCGCACTAATTTTGCATTGTACCTAGTAGATTTACGATTTACATGAGAGATCAAAACCTTCATATACATCCATGTTTTAGAGACCAATTAATCCACCATCTCGTCCAAGACTCCTCCACCTACAGAGAGATTCAATTTAATTGTTTAAAATATTATTGAGTACTGATTAATAGATGCGGACCTATAAGTTGCTGAAGCTGACAAAATTCTTAGACTGTATGTTGTATTAAAAAAAATATGGAACTGATGATAAAGATAATCATGGGCTATTACCTGGCTCAAGGGCTCTACGGATGTGTGCATGAGGCAAATTCTCCAATCTATTGATCCATCCTTTCACGCTTGCATGGCATATATATGAGCAAGTCCTAGATCGTTGATCGATCTATCTTTTGCACAGCCACATGCCGACATGCGACATGCATTGCTAGGTCCATCCATCCATCTTTTCCGGCTACATAGTGTACGTATGTCGAACCTGGGAGAGTACGGCACCAGCATACATGAGGATGTGCATGGGGATCGAAATATTTATGTCGACGTGTGATCTGAAAATAGAATAATGAAATTGCATGCAGAAAGCAGCTTTACCAAAACGTGGGGAACTGGCCACTGGGTAACCTCATGTCCAACATAGATCGCCGGCGGCGCTGCATGCCTGGGAGCAAGGACGCGGGCTCGGACCTTTGGGCAGTATCTTTTTCCGTTGATTCCCTTGATTGGTGCAAGGCCATGGTGTCGGCTGCAGTGCGCGTGAGATTGGAATACGATGTACAAATTATCTGTTGCATGTAGAGATTGTTGTCTTTCGGTCGCCGTTTGGTGAAATCTGCAGCCGGCGGCGGCAACAAATACGGACGCGTTAGGGCTTCTGACGATATGGAATCGATCTAAAGCAAGGCGAGGCAAGGAGAGGTGGATGACGCGGTGAATCTAACGTGCCTTCGGATGAGGGTAAATCTAAGCCATTGAGATAGCTTAACTTTACAGCGTTAAATCTTCACCGTTAATTGTTTGTTGTTTTAATTATATAATAGATTTAAAGGTAGCACATGAAAAATTTACTTGGAATGGCAAGGAAATACCACATATAGGTAGTTATGGTGGACACAAATGGTATGGATTTTGGCTCAAGGATTTGGATGCACGAGAAGCATTCCCTCTCAGTACAGAGTTTAGACTAGCAAGGTTATGTAAGCAAACAAGAATATCAACCCGTACACCAAGTTTTATATGACAAACATATTGCAAACGTTATAAGACTTCATACCGTCTTCCTTGTTAACCAAACCCTTTATTAGAAAATATCTAGACCTTAGAGATACCACTGATGCAAACCAAATTTTCAACAAGCTTTACGGTAGTTCTTCACTAATAGGCTTAACTCATGTGATGCACAAATTTAATCATGATCTACTTGTTAACTCAAAACAATTGACAAGCATCAAGTTATCCATTTTAGTGATCTACAAGATTAAGCAAGTTTTTTCTTATACCAATTACCACATGCAACATTTTCTGAACCAACCAAACACCAATCAATTTATTTCATCAACTCTCCAAACAAATATAAGTGAAGCAAGAGAGTACTTTCTACAAAAGAAAACTAATAGCTCTGACAAGAGATACATGAAAACAAGAGCTAAAAGCTGAACAGCGCTAGATATGAATACTCAACAAATATAAGTGAAGAATAGTAGTATTCTCATGAAAAAGCGGAGCGTGTCTCTCTCCCAATCAAGAATGCTAGGGTCCAGTCAAGCTTTATTGAAAATAAAAATGCAATACTGAAAATAAAAAGCACACAGACGCTCCAAGAAAAGCACATATGATGTGAAAGAATTAAAATATAGTTTCACTAGAGATGACCTGATAATTTTGACGATGAAGAAGGGGATGCCTTGGGCATCCCCAAGCTTAGACGCTTGAGTCTTCTTGAAATATGCTGGGGAGATCCATGGGAGCCTCCCCAAGCTTAAGCTCTTCACTCTTCTTGATCCTATTATATCATCCTTCTCTCTTGACCCTTGAAAACTTCCGTCACACCAAACTCAAAGTAGATCTCATTAGAGGGTTAGTGCATAATCAAAAATTCACATGTTCTGTAAAGACGCAATATGATTTGTTACTTTAAACATTAGCTACAGCCACTGATGTTATGTGAAGCTCTTCCACCCAAAAAAGAATTTCACTCAACACTAGTAAAAGAGAGAATGCGAAAAATAAAAAGGCATAATCTGTCTAAAACAGAACAGTCCGCAAAGACGAATTTTTTCGAGGCACTTACGACGCTCAGATCGAGAAACTCTGAACTAATGAAAGTTTCAGACATTCATAAAGATTACGCACAAAAATTTCAGATTTTTTTAACAATCTGGTGATTTTAGGAATTTCGTACAGTGAACAGCAAAAATCTGTTTCTGCGCAGCAATCAAAATTAAGCATCATCTTATCATTAGAGGCTACTCTTGGCACAACAATGCGAGAAAATAAAGATACAAAGGAGTTGCTACAGAAGTAAACAAACTCCTTGACTCAATAAAAGAAAAATTGCAAAAAAATAAAATGGGTTGCCTCCCATAAGCGCTTTTCTTTAACGCCTTTTAGCTAGGCACAAAGCATGCATCAAGTATTACCAAGTGAAGAAGCATCAACATTGAGGTCGGAAGTTTTCTCAACAATGCAATTTATCTTGTCTATGTAAGTTTCGGAATTCCCTTTCTCAATACCTCTAGGCTCATCATTTTCATCAAATGGGTTCTCAGGAACAATCCAATCAAAATTCTTTTCTAGTGCCTCCTGCATTCCTATAAGCTTAAAAGGTATAGGTATTTTAACTTCCCCCTCACCATTAGTTTCCTTAGTGTACTTGAGCCTTTCTTTTTCAAGTTTTTCAAGTGTATTAACAACGTCAATACAATAACCAAGCATCTTGTATTTAATAAAAACTTTTCTAGCTTCCCTAGCAACATCACCAAATTCTTTAAGTAGGGTTTTTAAAACAAAATCTTTCTTTTCACCATCTTCAGTATCATGGAGTTTTAGAAACATGTGCTGCATTATGGGACTAAGGTTGACAAATCGAGCTTCCAACATGTGAACTAGAGAAGCTGTAGCAATTTCATAATTTGGAGCAAGTTCTACCAAGGATCTATCTTCAAAATCTTTAACCATACTAACATGATTCAAGAATTCCTCAATGTTATCTCTTCCAATGATAGACCCACTACCCACAGATATTTCTTTTAAAGTGTACTTAGGGAGAAGCATGATGAAATAATAAAAACTAAACAAAAAATAAACTAGATGCAAGTAACTAATTTTTTTGTGTTTTTGATAATTGAAAGCAAACAAGATAAAATAAAATAAACTAAGCAAGACAAAAACAAAGTAAAGAGATTGGAAGCGTGAAACTCCCCTTGCAGAAGACTGCTGTCTCCCCGGCAACGGCGCCAGAAAAATAGCTTGATGACGTGAAACACACGTTCGTTGGGAGACCCCAAGAGGAAGGTATGATGTAGCCAGCAGCAAGTTTTCCCTCAGAAAGAAACCAAGGTTATCGAACCAGTAGGAGCAGCAACTCTTCAGAAGGTTGTCAACGGCGCCAGAAAATAGTGTTGTTGATGGAAGTCTGGACTGTTGACGTGGAATCTGCACACAACACAATCAAACTACTTTGCCCCAACGAAACAGTGAGGTTGTCAATCTCACTGGCTTGCTGAAAACAAAGGATTAAACGTATGGTGTGGAAAATGAGTATTAAATTGCAGAGAATGAAAAAGGAACAGTTTGCAGTTTGTGGTTGTTTAATCAGTGTAAAAGAATGGACCGGGGTCCACAGTTCACTAGTGGTGTCTCTCCATAAAAGATAACTAACATGTTGGGTGAACAAATTACAGCTGGGCAATTGACGAATAGTGAGCGCATGACAATGCATATACATGACATGTTGACTACTATGATATTTAATTGGGCATTACGACATAATACATAGATCGTTATCCAACAGCATCTATGACTAATAATCCACCGCCGGGTTGTCATCCGAGTTCCCCATTGGTATTAAGTTGCAAGCAACGGATAATTGCATTAAGTAAAGTGCGTAATGTAAACAAACACATATGTCCGTGGACATAGCATCGTTAGGTTATCCCTAGTGGCAACAGCACATCCACAACCTTAGAACTTTCTGTCACTGTCCCAGGTTAAACGGAGACATGAACCCACTATCTAGCATAAATACTCTCTCTTGGAGTTACAAGCATCTACTTGGCCAAAGCATCTACGAGTAACGGAAAGCATGCAAGATCTTAAATAACATATAAGATAGATTGATAATCAACTTGACATAATATTCAATATTCATCGGATCCCAGCAAACACAACATGTAGCATTACAATAATATGATCTTGATCATGTAGGGCAGCTCACAAGATCTAAACATGATGGCACAAAGTGGAGAGACAACCATCTAGCTACTGCTATGGACCCGTAGTCCAAGGATGAACTACTCACGCATCACTCCGGAGGCAGGCATGGCGATGTAGAAGCCTGCGGTGACGATTCCCCTCTCCGGCAGGGTGCCGGGAAGAGGTTCTGAACCCTCCCGAGCTAGGGTTGACGACGGCGGCGTCTCTGGAACTTTTCGTGGATTTTTGCTCAGGTACTTAGGGTTTTCGCGTCGGGGGGAATAAGTAGGCGAAAGGGCGGCGGCTGGAGAGGCCCGTGGGGCCCACACCACCCCAGGGCGTGGCAGAGGAGGGTCCCGCGCCCTGGCCACGTGTGGGGCCCACGTGGCTCCTCTCCGTCGCCTCTTTGGTCCGTCAGATGAGTTCTGGTAAAATAGGGACTCCCGTGTAGTTTCGTCCAATTCCGAGAATATTTCTAGACTAGCTTTTCTGGGATACAAAAACAGCAGAAAACAGGAACTGGCACTTCGGCATCTTGTTAATAGGTTAGTCGCAAAAAATGTATAAAAGTGATATAAAGTAGATGCAAAACATGTAGCAATTGGTATAAAACAAGCATGGAACATCAAAAATTATAGATACGTTTGAGACGTATCACCCGCTGATGGTCTTGGTCGGGTCATTTCTGATGCAAAGCGAGAATGCGATACAGAAAAGGAGAAGAGCTAAAGTTGGAGGCCATGCTAGAGGATCACAAAAAGTTGTTGTACCCAAATTGCGAAGATGGCAGCACAAAGCTCGGTTCCACACTGGAACTGCTGAAATGGAAGGCAGAGACTGGTTTATCTGACAAGGGATTTGAGAAGTTACAGAAAATAATGGAGCCGAAGCTTCCAAAGGATAACGAATTGCCCGAGACTACATACGAAGCAAAGAAGGCTATCTGCCCTCTAGGATTAGATGTGCAGAAGATACATGCATGCATTAATGACTGCATCCTGTACCGCGGTGAGGAGTACGAGAATATGGATAAATGCCCGGTATGCAATGCACTGCGGTACAAGATCAGACAAGTTGACCCTGGTGATGTTGAGGGCGATGACGAGCCCCCCAGCAAGAGGGTTCCTGCTAAGGTTATGTGGTATGCTCCTATAATACCACGATTGAAACGTCTGTTCAGAAACAAAGAGCATGCCAGGTTATTGCGATGGTACAAAGAAGAACGTAAGAAAGACGGGAAGTTGAGACACCCCGCCGATGGGTCGCAGTGGAGAAAAATCGAGAGAGAGTTCTCGGACTTTGCAGGTGACGCAAGGAACTTATGGTTTGGTCTAAGTACATACGGCATGAATCCTTATGGGGAGCAGAGCTGCAGTCACAACACCTGGCCCGTGACTCTATGTATCTACAACCTTCCTCCTTGGTTGTGCATGAAGCAGAAGTTCATTATGATGCCAGTGCTCATCCAAGGCCCGAAGCAACCCGGCAACGACATTGATGTGTACCTAAGGCCATTAGTTGATGAACTTTCATAGTTGTGGGCCGAACCAGTTGTACGTGTGTGGGATGAGCACAAACAACAGGAATTTGACCTACGAGCGTTGCTGTTCGTAACCATCAATGATTGGCCTGCTCTTAGTAACATTTCAGGACAGTCAAACAAGGGATACAATGCATGCACGCACTGTTTAGATAAGACTAAAGGTACATATTTGGAAAAAAGTAAGAAGGTTGTGTACCTGGGGTGTCGTCAATTTCTTCCGAACAATCATACCGTAAGAAAGAAAGGCAAGCATTTCAACGGTGAGGCAGATCGCCGGAAGAAGCCTAACCTCCCTGATGGTGATGTTATATTTGGTATGGTCAGGGACATAGAAATAATCTTTGGAAAGGGTCCAGGCGGTCAATCTGTTCCGAAAGACGTCGCTACCGGACATGCGCCCATGTGGAAGAAGAAATCTATATTTTGGGAGCTACCCTATTGGAAAGTCCTAGAGGTCCGGTCTTCAATCGACGTGATGCACGTGACGAAGAATCTTTGCGTGAACCTGCTAGGCTTCCTGGGCGTGTATGGGAAGACAAAAGATACACCAGAAGCACGGGAGGACCAACAACGTATGAAAGACCCATACAACAAGCAGACAGATAAAGGGCGTCAATACTTAAGCAGCTACGCTCTTACCAAAGCAGAGAAGGAAATCTTTTTTGAATGCCTGAGCAGTATCAAGGTCTCGGCTGGCTTCTCGTCAAATATAAAGGGAATAATAAATATGGCAGAGAAAAAATTCCAGGACCTGAAGTCTCATGATTGCCACGTGATTATGACGCAGTTGCTTCCGGTTGCATTGAGGGGGCTTCTACCGGAAAATGTTCGAGTACCCATTGTGAAACTATGTGCATTCCTCAATGCAATATCCTCAGAAGGTAATCGATCAAGAAAGTCTGCAAAGGCTACAGAGGGATGTGGTCCAATGTCTTGTTAGTTTTGAGTTGGTGTTCCCCCCATCCTTCTTCAATATTATGACGCATCTCCTGGTTCACCTAGTCGACGAGATTGCCATTCTCGGTCCTGTATTTCTACACAATATGTCCCCCTTCGAGAGGTTCATGGGAGTCTTGAAGAAATATGTTCATAATCGTGCTAGGCCAGAAGGAACCATCTCAAAGGGCTATGGAACAGAGGAGGTCATTGAGTTCTGTGTTGACTTTATTCCTGACCTTAAGCCGATTGGTGTTCCTGAATCGCGGCATGAGGGAGACTGAGTGGAAAAGGCACGCTAGGAAAGAAAACAATGATATGTAGGGATGGGCATTCTTTCACTCAAGCACACTACACAGTTCTACAAAGTTCCACCTTCGTGGCTCCGTATATCGAGGAACACAAGAATTATGTACGCTCCAAGAACCCGGGGAAGGCTGACTCCTGGATTAAAGAAAAACACATGGAGACTTTCTGCAGTTGGTTGCGATTGCAGCTCATGAATGACACCACTGTCGGAGATCAGCTCTACTTGTTGGCCGCGTCACCATCTTCGACTGTATTGAATTTCCAAGGGTACGAGATAAATGGGAATACATTTTACACGATCGCCCAAGATAAAAAGAGCACCAACCAAAATAGTGGTGTCCGCTTTGATGCAACAGACGAGAATGGGCAAAAGGACACATACTATGGTTACATAGAGGAGATATGGGAACTTGACTATGGACCGACTTTTAAGGTCCCTTTGTTTCGGTACAGTTGGGTCAACATGAATGGAGAAGGGGCAAAGGTAGACCAGCTGTACGGAACGACAACAGTGGATCTCAAGAATCTTGGTTACAGGACGAACCATTCGTCCTAGCCAATGATGTGGCTCAGGTTTTCTATGTGAAGGACATGTCCTCCAGACCAAAAAAAAAAGAAAAAAAAAGCAAACGAATACATCAGACGATGAGCCAAAGCGTCACATAGTTCTTTCAGGGAAAAGAAACATCGTGGGAGTCGAGGACAAGACAGACATGTCAGCAGATTATAATAAGTTTGATGAAATTCCGCCCTTCACAGTGAAAACTGACCCAAGCATCCCGTTAAATAATGAAGATGCTCCATGGTTACGGCCGAAGCGATCATAGGCAAGGGACAAACGCGAAGAATGGTTCATGGCTTTTTTGTAAATCAATGTAATGTATTAAACCTTTATGTGATGTGTAGTAATGTATTAAACCTTTTAGAAAACAAGTGACCATATGTAATGCATGGTTCCCGAGCATTCTGAATAGTTCCCAATACAATCTCTGCATATAACTGATGATCTTTAGCATTTCCAAGTGATGCAGAAAGCGCCAACGGCGAGAAAGTACATCCCACTTTTCAGGAGTACTAATAATGATCTCCCCTTTGTCAAGAAGCTTCAAATCTCTGCATTCCAAGACAATCTCTGCATTCTCCAAGATCTTTAACATTTCCAAGTGATGCAGAAAGCGCCACAATCCGGATGTTACTTCCAATATGACTTGAAATATGACTTGAAGTACGCCACAATCCGGATATGCTTTCGATGCTTCCAACGGCGAGAAATATGTTTTATTACTTATTTTATTTTCACTGGAATTCAATATTATTGGCGGCCGGAGTAGGAGAGGGGTAGCATACAGCGGGGAGGAGTGCCACCGGAATGAATGGCAAGGCTACGGGGTTCAGACGGGAGACGGCGGCCATTGCTTTCTCTTTCGCTTGATGAGGAATAGGAAGTAGGGAGGCACTATACAGAAGATGCAGCTAGTAGCCGGTGTTTATATATATCGGGAATGGGGAAAGAAGAGCCTAGAACGAAGGTTGCAGCTAGCAGCCGGTTTAAAGATATGAATATTTCCATATTAAATTGAAAATGACAATAATAATGTAAAATTAATTTTTTTTTGTTATTTGAATTCAAAACTATTAGTACTTAATCATTAATCTTACTTATGCAAAAAATAATTTGAGTATTTGAATTCACTAGTTAGTTCAACTACACGAGCAAACTCTCCAAATTTCTTCGACTAGTCCCTGAAAAGTATGCAAAAAATATTAGTTTCACCAGTTATTCAAATTCAAACACTTTTCATGTTGAAAGTTTTGTCAATTCAAAATATGCAATAAAGTTAATGCATTTTTAATTGAAAATGGCAAAATGGTTAATAGTTTGTATAGTTAGAATAATTATTTTAGAAAACAGAAAATGGTTTTGGATTATTTATTCAACTTCAAACACTTTTCATGTTGAAAGTCTTTTCAGATTCAAAATTATGCAATAAATATTTGTTAATGCATTTTTAATTGAAAATAGCAAAATGGTTAATAGTTTGTATAGTTAGAATAAATATTTTAGAAAACAGAAAATGGTTTTGGATTATTTATTCAAATTTAAACACTTTTCATGTTGAAAGTCTTTTCAGATTCAAAACCATTTGAAATTCATATTCAAACACCTAAATAAGAAAAAAAAGGCGGGAACAACATTCAGAACTGAAAAGTTTGAAATAAATTTGAAAAAGGACTCATTCGTCCCGGTTTGTACGAAGAACTGGGACTAATAATCCATGGACGCGCAAAGCAAATCTGGCATTAAATTGCCATGGCATTGGTCCCGGTTCCTCCCACGCATTGGTCCTGGTTCGTGGGAGGAACCGGGACCAATGAGTCCTGGTACATAACTCCTGCCCCTTCTCCTTCCCAAATCCATCCCCAAAATCCACCAAGCAGTCGCACGCGGGCGCCAGAGCAAAATCCACGCCGTCAGGCTGCCCGACGCCCGCGCCGCTCCACGCCGCGCCCCGCCGCCGCCGTCGACATCCGCCGCGCCCTCGATGCCCGCGCCGCGCCGCCCGCACGCCGGCCGCCCGTGCTGAGAAGAAGGAGAGGAGCCCGACACGCCGCCGGCGCCGTGCCGCGCGTCGATCAAGCTCACGTCGCCGTCCGGCCTTCTCCGCCCTCTCCGGCCGTCCCCTTTTTGAAACTTTTATGACAGTAGGAAAGGCTCCTACTGCCTCTATATTAAAACACCCCTCAGGAGGGCCAGGAGTAATTACATGGACAGATTAAGAATTTACAGAAGGAGGATCTCTAGCTACTTATAAATCAGCAGAAAAAGAGTATATAAAGGAATGCTTGTTCTCCTTAGTCCTATGAACCAAAAGGGAGAAGTCAGTTTTGAATCTTGCTTTCCAGGAGCAAATGTCAGGGGTGATCCCATTGAAGTAAAAGTCATTCCTCTCCTTCCATAGGCTCCAAGTAGCCACTGCAAAAATGTCCATGAACATGGCCCTGTGCCAGTGGTCTCTGGCATAAGCAATTAGTTGTAGTCTGTCTAGAGTATCATCAGCAGGGATCGTGAAGCAGAGATGTTCCACGGTCTCTTCTACATTAGCGTTGCACATGGAGTAGTCAAAATTATTCCCAATGTTGTAGTGTCTCCTTCTCAGCATATTCCTGGTATTCAATCTGTCAGAGAGCAAGAGCCAGCAGAAGAATTTTATTTTCGGTATACACTTAGTTTTCCATAACCAGTTGAAGGAGATATGTGGAACAATATCTCGAAAGTAGAACTTGTAGTATTTATTTGCTGAGTAAGAATCAGAGCCCCAAACATAAGTCCATTGGTCACGCTCCCCTGATGTTAGAGATATCTGATTGGTGGCTATCTGAGCCTGTCTGAGTTCCATCAGAGCTTGGGGAGAGATAGGCAGGGCAAAGTTTTCTGATAGAGAGGTGGCTGTGAGGAATACTTTAGCAGAAACATCCTCATTTAGGGCAAATGAAAAGGCTCTCGGGTAATTTTCTTATGCAATGCCCTTTCCCCATGGGTCTTTCCAAAACAGAATGGAATCCCCTGTTCCAATAGTGCAATGGGAACTGCTTCCGGGCGTCCCCTCGCGCTCCTGGTGAGCCGTTGGTCCTCCTGGACCTCTCCATTTCTTCCCTCTCCCTCTATGTCGCCGCCGCACCAAGAGCCGCCGTCCGCCGCCGCATTTGAGGTCGCCGCCGGCGAGCTCATGACCATTTTGTCCCCCAGCGCCGCCCATTCAGTTCCCTGTGAGGTTCTCCTTCGAACCCCCAACAAACCGTGCTCGAGTTCATCCTCAAACGAGCAAATCGTGCTCGCCCGAGCTTGGAGTTCATCCATGGTGTTCCTGACATGTGGGTCCCGCTTGTCATATTTTTACTAAATATTTATGTAAATTCCAAAAAAATGGATAAAAGTTCTAAAATTAATGGAATATTCTCTGTTTATCAGAAAAATATGTTTTATATACCAAAATTTGCAGAAAAATGAAATCTTTGCAGCTATTGCATTTCCATGCATGATTAATCAACTTAAAATCCTGTTTATTTAGAAGAACAAAATACCCAATTTATAGATTTATGGAGTGGTTCCAAATGGTACTTTTAAATGCATTTGGGCTCCATTTGCGCATTGCACTTTTTTGTGTAGATTATGTCCAAATAGTTGGTGAATTGAAATGTTCAAATATATGGTTGTATGGTGCCACAAATTTTTTAATTGAACTCCAAAGATCACTTATATTGTAACAACTATTTACCAATTTAGAATATTCAAAGGCGATCTTTACCTTGTGCTGCATACGGAAAGAAACACGGACGACGTAGTAGCACACAAAACACACGGTACAGAAAAGCTCACGGCAAAGGCATAAAAAAACACACACACACACACAAGAAAGAGGGGCACACGGAAAAGACAATGGACACGTGCCCACACGAGAAGAGGTGAAGTGTGAAGGGGTGGCCGGTGCGTGATGCCGTCTAATAAGTCATCCGGGTGACCTAAAATTTTAGATGCAAATTTTAGATTCAAATTTTGTGAGTATGCAAATAAGATGTTAGATATGCAAAGATGCAAATTTATGGCCCCTGCAAATTAAGAGTATTTTGTTTTAGGTTTTTGGGCAAGGCAAAAATTGTGTAGATGTATCTTGACATATGGAACAAGTTACCCAACTAAAGTTTTGTGCATTGTTCTTAATTTGCAGAAACTATGGAACATGGCAGAGACGAAAATCAGGAAAACATCCTCGAGGATATGATCCGTGGGGAAGATGTTGGCGATGTCACCTCACAGTTTCTGAACAACTTCGGTGAGGGAGATGAGTCTCTCAACCGAAGAGACGGCTTCGGTGAGGTAGAAGCCGACGGCTGGGGCGAGGGAGAAGCCGGCGGCTTTGATGAGGGAGAAGCCGACGGCTTCGGTGGAACATTAAATATTGCAAACTCCGGTGAGGTGCATATATATATATTAATTAATTAAGCCTCTGCTGTCTATATACATATATTAACGCTCTTTCTTCTTTTAGCCCTCCGGATCGAGCAAATCTTCTGTAAGGACGAAACGAGGCCCAGCCAAAAAGTTGGGTGACCATGAAAGGTATAGGATCGAAAAAGTCGCTGAAGACGGCACACCGATTGCTCTCCCTGATGGTGCAAAAAAAAATTGTAAAGCAATGCGGAGTTATTGTTAGGGACTACATCCCGATCACCGTTCGAGAATGTCATAAGCCAAGGGCGGGAGGAATAAGATATGTCGGCGACAAAGGCAAAGAAAACCTTTGGAATAGCTCATGGTTAATTTCACCCTACCGGCGCCAGAGATGGATCCAGATAAGGAGGATCCAAATGAGGTAGAAAAGATTGCCCAGCAAAAAAAAATCATAGAGCAAAAAGTCAAGGAGTGGGCTTTTAAGAAGATGGCCGAGCTATTCAAGATCTGGAAGAAAAGATTGCACACCGAGTTTATCAACAAAGCTAAGACTCCGGACTTCGATAAAGGGTATGAGAAGATAAGAGGCGAATGGGAAGAATTTGTGGCGTACAAGAAATTGGAGGAAGCTCAGATAAAGTCTGAAAAAAATAAGGCAAATGCTGCTAAAAAGAAGTACCACCATACTATGGGGCCTGGTGGCTATGCCTTTAGCATGCCTAAGTGGGAGAAACTTGAGGCTGACCTGCTGGCTAAAGGGATCACTCCAGAGCCATACACATGGATCGAACGGGTAAGAAATTGGTTTTACGGGCATGGGGGCACGTTGGACGCAGAAGGGAAGTGCATATATAACAGAACACACAAAGATAAGCCCCTACTACCCATCGAAAACATTAGAAATGCAGTAAAGGATGTTGAAGAGGGACGGTTCTGTCCCGATAGAGAGGATGACGAGCTCACACGCGCCCTTGGGAATAAGGAACACGACGGACGAACACGAGGCACACCAGGCTTCAAGCCGTGGAAAATTGTTATTCCCGAGGACAGGAAGAAATTTCCTGATAGAAGCCATCAAAGGAGAAAGGAAAGGGAGGCAATTGAAGCACGCGCTGCTGCAGACTGGCTGCGTAATATAGAAGAAATTAACAATAAAGCGGCAACAGGAACAAATTGACGCACTTAACCAGCAAGGTACTAGCGGCCAATCTCAGCGGCACATGGTAGAAGCTGCATGCGATGGTACCGGCGGCCCATCGAATCGAAAAAGCAGCGTCGCTTCCACGGAGCTCCAGGATGGTAATGATGATGCACTGATGATGGCTCCTCTTCGTCGCTACCCAGTGGATGATATCACGGAGAGCACACCTTGTGAGCTACATGTGAAAGTTTTTAACTTAACCATGAAGGTGGTGGTCGGATAATTAACCAATTGCATGAATGGCTCTCCTCTCCTCCCATCAGC
The DNA here is from genome assembly GCA_947311845.1 of Poa pratensis. NCBI lineage: Eukaryota > Viridiplantae > Streptophyta > Magnoliopsida > Poales > Poaceae > Poa > Poa pratensis. The sequence goes on from CAMZMU010000081.1 coordinate 29,576,349, forward strand.
GCTCTCCCCTCCCCACCTCCACCAACCTTAATCTCCATGGATTTCCTCAAGCCTAGGCGCCGATGGAAGGACTTCTCCACTGGGATTTCTCGCCCGGCCTTGCGGTCGAGGCGCAGGTGCGTCGAAAGTTTGGTTCTTCGGTCTCTTTCTCTCCCTCAGCTACAACCAAGGAATTCTTTTTGGTTGCAACTTTCTCCTCGGCCTGTTTCTTTCTCTCGGAGGATTCGGTAGCCTTGGCTCTCCAATGTTGCATTGGTGGTTTAGCCGCAGATTTCAGAGTGTTTAAGCTCACGGACAAAAGATTTAGATTTTCAGTGGCTTCCAACAAAGTGGGTCATTTCATATATGGTCTTAGAGATCGGATTTGGCCAGATTTTTCTTGTCACTTTCGGCTGTTTCATGGTGATCCAAAAGCTTTTCCGTCTGAAAGTGTGGATGCAGCTGCTAATCTTTGGTTTGATCAATATTTCTCTCGCCGTCAGGGCTCACGAGGCAACATTGCTATTCGTTCAAATTTGGATTTTCTTAAGCCGTCTGGGGCAGATAGTTCAAACAGTTCTAAGGAGTTCATGAAATTTGGTTCTCTGCCCAGTTTTGAAATTACCAAAACTGTGCACAAGGTTCCCTCGTCTATAATTTCTGCTGAACCTATGGTTTCAAATGCTATTTGAGTCGGTTCGATGGATTGTCCAATTATCAGTTTTCCTGCTGAGATCACAACGCCCTTGTCTGATGCTGATTTTTTCAAAACCCTGAGTAAACCATTATTGCTAGATCTAATGGATGCGAAAACTTCGCTCTATTCTGATGAGGAAATGATTCAAATGTTTAATCTTCCGGTAATTCCGTCCCTTGACGAGATTTATTGCCTCCTTAATCGGTGCGCTAAATGCGGTGTGACTGGCCACCTATTGATTGATTGCCTTGGAATTCGATGCAGACAATGCCATGACTTCGGCTTTCCTTGTGCAAAATGCGCCAGCATCTTATGCCTTAATTGTAGAGATTTGGGCCACACGGAGAAGTTCTACACTAATAAGCCCAGATGTGGTTTCTGTGATCTTGTGGGACACCGTAGACACTCTTGCCCCTCACGAGCCAAAATTGTGCGTTGCACAAAATGTGGAGAGATTGGACATTCCGCTTTTAGGTGCACCACTAAGCAGATTTGGGTTCCAAAGCAAAATCGCAGGACACTAATTGTGATTGATGATTCCCTTCCCGAAGACAAACAGACAGAGACTCCCTCCCTGGTTTCGCCCGCCCTGCCTCTGTCAACTTCCCCTGCTCCAGCTAGATTATCTTGACCTGATCAACCTACGCCTTTTGAAGGAAATACTAGATGGGAAATGGGTGAAATTTCTGGCTCTACTCACCCAAAACCTGCTCTGCTGATCACCTTCTTATTGGCTGATGAGAAGCCTTTCAGTCTGTCTTTAGCAGAAATCAGTAGTTTCTAGAACTTTATGGTTCGCTCTGTCTATTGCAACCCGTTTCTGATTGGTAATGAGGTGGTCCCTGTTGATGAAAATGTTGTGGCTCTAGAGTTAATGCTGGATCATGAGAGTGTCACCATGTTCTCGGTTAATCTGAAACAGTTGATGCTGTGGTATTGTCTGACAACTAAATCAATGCTGGAAGATGCAGAGAGGGCAATAATTCAGCAAGTTATGAGTCTTTCTCTGGAAACAGGACCTACCCTTCTTGGCTCCCTGTCTGCTACCTCTGAAAGTGTATTGGAGAGGGAGGGAGGCTTTTGGAGGGCGCCTTTGGCTGATGATGAGTTATTTTCAAACTTTGGACCTCCTGATACTAATACTGGGCTGGACTCGGCCTTTTCTGATGCCCTTTCGGCCCAGGTCTCCTTTGTCTCAACTCAAAGTGACATGCAAGTTGCTGAATCTTCTGTTGCTACAACAAGCCAAACTATCAACAAATCCCGTGATAAGACAAAGAAGAAGGCGATCGCTGCTATCGTTCCTGCAGGTCCTCGTCGTCCTACCAGGCAGAACAAAGATGGTTTCAAGCCCCAAGCTCTGCCAGACACTCGTGCGTCTCGTCGTCCTGCTGCTGCCAAGGGAAAAACTCCTGATGTGATGAGGATGGAAGAAATGCAGCGCTTGGGTGTCGAACGCTGCCACATAGACCCTGAAGAACTCTCGGAGGAGAAGCTTCTGCAAGAGCGTCATGTTCAGTCTTAAGCTTTTCCCTTTCTCCAGCACTCGCTCTGCTATCGCTTTATGTCCTCTAGTTTTCGAACTTGGTTTGCTTAGCTACTACTCTGAAACTTTAAGTGTGCTGCAATGAATTCTACTCTCCGTAACACTATCTGAACGTTTTGAGCTGGAATGTGCGAGGGATTAATGATCCTGCAAAATGGCCTCACATTAGGTGCAAGATTGAGGAGAGTGGTGTCGTGGTGGGAATCACGCAGATGCCACGGGGTGGCTTATTCTGGGGCCGTACGGATGCTTGTGGATTCGGGGAGGGATTGCGCGATGGAGTCACATACGAAGAACACACGAAGAACACGAAGAACACCGCAAGAACACAAGCAAGAAACCAAGAACACAAACACAAGCACACGCACACCACGATGTACCCTGCTTCGGGGCCCTCGTGAGGAGGTAAAACCCCTACTGCAGCACTAGCCTACTTGGTGTATTCTCCTCTTTGTATATGATTTGTACAAGTGCTCCTTGAGCTGTTAGGAGCTAGCCATGAAGAAGAACTCAAGGAAGAAGAAGCTAAGCCAAAGGGGGGAAATGAGCCAGCGTGGGGAGCCTCCTTGCCTCTTCCCTCTGGTTCCCTTTATATAGGTGCCCAAGGGACAAGTGAGAGGTCAAACAGACAAGAAACACTGTGCGTGCACTGTAGCACTGAGCTGACTGATCTCATTTGTCTTCTAGCTTCTGTCTCCGGCATCTCCGGGAGATGCCGTCCTTTCCTTTGTCTTCTAGCCGTTGTCTTCAGAATCTCCACGTCGTCTTCTTATCCTCTCCCGAAGATATTTGTGATGATCCGGATAAGGATGTCCTGGCCTCGGTGGAGAGTGATCCGGTTAGGGATGTCCCGGCGTCTGCGGAGAGTGATCCGGATAAGGATGTCCCGGCGTAGGCGGAGAGTGATCCGGTTAGGGATGTCCCAGCGTAGGCGGAGAGTGATCTGGATAAGGATGTCCCGGCGTAGGCGGAGAGTGATCCGGATAAGGATGTCCCAGCGTAGGCGGAGAGTGATCCGGTTAGGATGTCCCGGCGTAGGCGGAGAGTGATCCGGTTAGGGATGTCCCGGCGTAGGCGGAGAGTGATCCGGTTAGGGATGAAGAGTCGAGGCCACCTGCCTCGACTTGGAGCGCATCTGACGTCCTAGGAGCTTCGGTCAAAGCAACAACTCTAGGGTACCCGGGGTCACATCCCCGACAGTAGTCCCCGAGGCTGTGGGGGACTCGCAGAGTCGCGCACAGACTTATAAAAATAAATAACTGTACCAGAAACCTCCTGCACCTTACAGCCTTGCCTTTCAGGCCTAATGTGACATCCGGTTGATCGAGCTCACCCGAATCAACAACGAGATGGACAATTTGTACTGGAAATATGTTAACGAACTCGGAGGCCAAATTTGTCACCATTATATGTCGGTTCTTAGCCCTCCTGGCTGTTACCGAACTCGGATGCCGCCAGCGTCGGTCTTTAGCCCTCCTGGCTTTCACCGAACTCGGATGCCGCCAGCGTCGGTTAGCCCTCCTGGCTTTTACCGAAGTGGGATGCCGCCAGCGTCGGTTAGCCCTCCTGGCTTTTACCGAACTCGGATGCCGCCAACGTCGGTTAGCCCTCCTGGCTTTTACCGAATTGGGATGCCGCCAGCGTCGGTTAGCCCTCCTGGCTTTTACCGAACTCGGATGCCACCAGCGTCGGTTAGCCCTCCTGGCTTTTACCGAACTCGGATGCCGCCAGCGTCGGTTAGCCCTCCTGGCTTTTACCGAACTTGGATGCCGCCAGCGTAAGCTGGACCGACATAAACCTGCAAGTATGTATCTCATATGTCTCGGTATCTCGGCCCCTCTGGGCATATCACATATGTCTCGGTACCTCGGCCCCTCTGGGCATATCACATAACTTGGTACCTCGGCCTCCTTGGGCATATCACACATGTCTTGGTACCTCGGCCCCTTTGGGCATATCACATATTTCGGTATCTCGGCCTCTTTGGGCATATCACACATGTCTCGGTACCTCGGCCTCTTTGGGCATAACTCATATGTCGGTTCTTAGCCACTTCGGGCGTATACCGACATAGATATCTCCAGCCACTACTGAACTCACATAAGCATATCTCGAATGGCGGTTTTAGCCACTTCGGGCGTATACCGACATAGATGTCTCCAGCCACTGCTGGTTTGACATAACCATATCTCAAATGCCGGTTTTAGCCACTTTGGGCGTATACCGACATAGATGTCTCCAGCCACTACTGGACTGACATACAACCTGCAAAAACATATCTCAAATGTTGCCTCTGACTTAACAAACATAAACAAAGATCTGGTATGCAAATGATGCCATGATACACTGGCAAACAGAGATAACAGCGATGTGGGATATGGAATGATGTCATGATACTGTGACAAATCGAAATAAACGGCGATCCGGGATGGGGAAAGATACCGTGATACTGTGGTAAACCGAAATACACGGCGATCTAGAGAATACCGATAATGCTATGGTACCTTGGATAATTTGAGGTAACCCAAAATAACCATGATACCTTGGATTTCCATTATGACCCGGATTTCCAACATGATCCGGATTTTCAATGTGATTCGGATTACCAATACGATCCGGATTTCCAATGTGATTCGGATTACCAATACGATCCAGATTTCCAATGTGATTCGGATTACCAATATGATCCAGATTTCCAATGTGATTCGGATTACCAATATGATCCAGATTTCCAATGTGATTCGGATTACCAATATGATCCAGATTTCCAATGTGATTCGGATTACCAATATTATCCAGATTTCCAAGATACCTCAGTAACGAACATTCTCAACAAAACCGATGTCACCTTTCAACGTTAGTCCAACATACATATCATGAAGAATATTTGACGGGAACAACAATTCTACTAACTGAGGCAAACTAGCTATAGCACTAGACAGAAAACAAATCTAACAGCAGATAATACGCACGAAAAACTAGACTCGGTTTCAACCGAGTCCCCGAGTTACTTTTCTTATCTAGGAGATGGTGCAAAGCAGACTGGCTATCCAGTCCCCGGGTCAAGACATCTTGTCCCGGGGGAAACACTAGACAAAAAGCGAAGGGGCAGTCCCCGAGTGACCTTTGAGACAAAACTAAACTGGACTGGCTATCCAGTCCCCGAGTCAAAACACTTTGCTCCCGGGGAAAACAACTAAACAGAGCAAGGTAGAAACGAGGGGACAGTCCCCGAGTACTATTTGAGACTACGCAGAAGCATAAAGCAGACATATATTTGATACTTACAAGGCAATGTTGTTGGAGTAGTCGAAGAAACGCTAGCCTGGGTCATCAACATCTCGGCCCAGACCACCTCAACTCGGATTTCCAAGACTTGATTCGGATTGCCCAGACTTGACTCAGATTTTCAGCCTCAACTTGGATTTCCAAGACTTGATTCGGATTGCCAAGACTTGACTCGGATTTCCAACCTCAACTCAGATTTCCAAAACTTGATTCGGATTGCCAAGACTTGACTCGGATTTCCAAAACTTGATTCGGATTGCCAAGACTTGACTCGGATTTTCAGGGTAACCCGGATTACAGGGTAACCCGGATTTCAGGGCAATCCGGATTCAAACTGTAATCAACTCGAAAATGAGTTAACACACGGGGACGATGCCGAAGTCGAGTCCCCAGGTCACTTTTCACACCACGGATCTGTCGATGATGTCAAGCTAGAGCGCGGGGACAATGGCGATGTTGAGTCCCCGCGTTGACGACGAAGATCCCGTCCGAAATTAGCCCAGCAAGCGCCACTATCAGCCCCACGGTGGGCGCCAACTATCGTGGTGGGAATCACGCAGATGCCACGGGGTGGCTTATTCTGGGGCCGAACAGATGCTTGTGGATTCGGGGAGGGATTGCGCGATGGAGTCGCATACGAAGAACATACGAAGAACACCGCAAGAACACAAGCAAGAAACCAAGAACACAAACACAAGCACAAGCACACCACGATGTACCCTGCTTCGGGGCCCTCGTGAGGAGGTAAAACCCCTACTGCAGCACTAGCCTACTTGGTGTATTCTCCTCTTTGTTTATGATTTGTACAAGTGCTCCTTGAGCTGTGAGGAGCTAGCCATGAAGAAGAACTCAAGGAAGAAGAAGAAGCTAAGCCAAAGGGGGGAAATGAGCCAGCGTGGGGAGCCTCCTCGCCTCTTCCCCCTGGTGCCCTTTATATAGGTGCCTAGGGGACAAGTGAGAGGTCAAACAGACAAGAAACACTGTGTGTGCACTGTAGCACTGAGCTGACTGGGCTCATTTGTCTTCTAGCTTCTGTCTCCGGCATCTCCGGGAGATGCCGTCCTTTCCTTTGTCTTCTAGCCGCTGTCTTCAGAATCTCCACGTCCTCTTCTTATCCTCTCCTGAATATATTTGTGATGATCCGGATAAGGATGTCCCGGCCTCGGTGGAGAGTGATCCGGTTAGGGATGTCCCGGCGTCTGCGGAGAGTGATCCGGATAAGGATGTCCCGGCGTAGGCGGAGAGTGATCCGGTTAGGGATGTCCCGGCGTAGGCGGAGAGTGATCCGGATAAGGATGTCCCGGCGTAGGCGGAGAGTGATCCGGATAAGGATGTCCCAGCGTAGGCGGAGAGTGATCCAGTTAGGATGTCCCGGCGTAGGCGGAGAGTGATCCGGTTAGGGATGTCCCGGCGTAGGCGGAGAGTGATCCGGTTAGGGATGAAGAGTCGAGGCCACCTGCCTCGACTTGGAGCGCATCTGACGTCCTAGGAGCTTCGGTCAAAGCAACAACTCTGGGGTACCCGGGGTCACATCCCTCACAAGTGGGGCTGCCATTGTCTGCCTTCAGGAAACAAAAGAGCACACTTTGATAGTTCTTTCATAAGAGGTTTTGCACCAAAGCGCTTCGACAAATTTGAATTTGTCCCTTCTGATGGAGCCTCGGGGGGTTTGTTCATTTTATGGTCTAGTAAAATGTTCTCAGCCCAATTGATACTCAGTGATTTCTGCGGTCTGGTGCTTTGTCTCTCTTCCATGCACTCGTCTGATGTGTTCTATCTTGCAAATGTTTATGGTCCATGTGTTGGACCTACTCGTGAGGATTTTGTGGCTTGGCTTTTCCATCTTGAGATTGATGATGATAAGCTCTGGTTGTTGGTTGATGATTTTAATTTTTATCGGTCAATTGAGAACCGTAACAAAGAAGGTGCTAATCTCACAGACATGGAAACTTTCAATGAAATTATCAGCTACCATGGGCTTATTGAATTGCCTATTAAAGGTCGTTCATATACCTGGTCTAATATGCAGTCTGACCCTCTCCTAGTTCAATTAGACTGGTTTTTCACTTCTGTGAATTGGACGCTGAAATTCCCTAACACTCTTGTGTCACCCCTTGCAAAGCCTACTTCGAATCACGTGCCTTGTGTGATTTCAGTAGGTACCGCCATTCCCAAAGCCGCAGTCTTTCGCTTTGAAAATCATTGGGTTTCAATGCCAGGTTTCTTTGAGGTTGTTGCTTCGATCTGGGACATTCACTGCCCAGGGGACAGTGCTAAGAGGCTCTCTTCCAAATTCAAGCTGCTCAGGAAAGGTCTAAAGAAATGGGCCAGGAATATTTCGCAGATAAATAAAATCATTGACAACTGCAATGAGGTTATACTAATGGTTGATTCTTTGGAAGATCATAGAGTGCTCCACATATATGAATGGAATTTTCGTTACATAGTGAAATAGCAGCTTGATAAGCTTTTACACTGCAAGCAATCCTACTGGAAACAAAGGTGTACTGCTAGATGGGCTCAGCTGGGTGAGGAGAACACTTCCTATTACCATGCTATGGCGACGGTCAGTTTTCGCCGCAATTCTATTTCATCTCTAGTCAGAGAGGATGGCTCGGTTGCCCTTGAACATGAGGAAAAAGCTGGCCTCTTGTGGCACACTTATAAGGAGAGGCTTGGTCTTTCAAACGGCATTGATAGGAACTTTAATTTCTCACGTTACCTCTCTCCGGTTCCTGATCTGGAAGCCCTCTCAGCTCCCTTCTCCATGCAGGAGATTGAAAAGGTGCTTAAAGAACTTCCAAATGCTCGAGCCCCAGGGCCAGATGGTTTTACTGGCCTGTTTTGAAAAAGTGTTGGTCTATTATCAGATGGGATTTCTATGATCTCTGTAGGGAGTTTTGGGCCGGGCAAGTCAATCTCCAGAGTATCAATGATTCTCTGATTACTCTTATCCCTAAAATAAATTCCCCAAAAGAGCCAAATGACTACAGACCCATCTCTTTACTCAATACATGTCTGAAGTTTCTGACAAAAATCCTTGCCAACCGCTTTCAGTCCAAAGTCATCAAGCTCATCCATGTGAATCAATATGGTTTCATTAAAACACGCACAATTCAAGATTGTGTTGCCTGGGCCTATGAGTACATACATCAATGCAAACAATCAAAAAAAGAATGCCTTATTGTCAAACTAGATTTTGCTAAGGCCTTCGATACCATTGAACATCAAGCAATTCTTGAGATACTAAAATGCAAAGGGCTGGATGAAAGATGGCTAATGTGGATCACCAACATAATGAGTACTGGAACTTCTTCGATTCTGCTGAATGGTGTTCCAGGAAAGAAGTTTGCATGTAAGAGAGGGGTAAGGCAAGTGGACCCCCTCTCTCCCATTCTGTATGTTGCTGGTTCGGATCTCTTGCAATCAATGGTCAATTTTTGGTTTCATGAAGGCACTCTCAAAGCTCCCTTGCCGATTCCTGGAATGGATTTCCCAATACTTCAGTATGCCGATGATACTCTTCTTATCATGCATGCATGCCCGGCTCAATTAACTGCTCTCAAGGATCTCTTAACAAAATTTGCTAGTGCTACGGGTTTGAAAGTGAATTATTCAAAGTCCTGCATCCTTCCCATTAATGTTTCGGCTGAAAAAAGAATCATCTAGCTGCAGTGTTTGATTGCTCTATTGGCTCCCTCCCTTTCACTTATTTGGGAATGCCGTTAGGAGTCTCCAGACCGACCATCAGAGACCTGGCTCCGGTTAGCGATCAAATTGAAGGAAGGTTGAATGCTTGTGCTCGTTTCCTTCCTCATGGAGGCCGTCTGATGTTGGTTAATTCAGTGCTTTCTTTGCTTCCCACTTTTCTGATGACCACTCTGAAATTATCGAAAGGGTTTATCAAAACCTGTGATCGAGCTCGTCGTCACTGTCTATGGGACAACGTGAGGACTCCACCTCATTTGCAGGTCTAGCGGCCTGTGAAAAAGTATGCAAGCCTAAGAATAGAGGTGGTCTCGGAGTTGTTAACTTAGAGCTTCAGAACATAGGTCTCCTACTGAAGCAGTTGGATAAATTCTTCAGAAAGAGGATATCACATGGATAAAATTGGTATGGTCGTATTATGGTACTCAAGCCCCTCAAGCTCAGGGTGTGAAAGGCTCCTTTTGGTGGCGCGACATCTTCAAACTTGCTGATCTGTACAGAAGCATAACAACCAGTACTATTGGCGATGGTTCTACTGTCCTCTTTTGGAAAGACTTTTGGTTGGACGGCGAACTGCTGGCAGATAAACTTCCACGTCTATTCTCATATGTCATCAACCCTGACCTAATGTTCAGTCCGTTGTTCCTTTGGCCGATCGCAGCCCTTTGTTCTCACTCCCTTTGTCGGATCAAGCTTTTGAAGAGTATCAGGTCTTTCAACAAATCTGTGACGGTAACCCTACAACTGGTGACATTGACGCCAGAGTTTTCTCCTGGGGCAAATCAAACTTCACACGTCAGCCTTTTACCAGTACATGTTTCAGGCTGTTCCCAAGGATGTGACCCTCTCCAAGCTGTGGAAATCCGCTGTCTGCCCAAGCTCAAAGTCTTTTGCTGGCTTTTGATTAATGATCGTCTCAACACAAAAGATCTGATGTTGAGGAAACACTGGCATTTTGAAGGAGGTCCACACTGTGTGCTGTGTGATCAAGCCCATCTTGAAGATTTAGAGCATCTGTTTTTCACGTGCCCGTTTGCTCAAAACTGTTGGGACAGTGTTGGTTTTTCCTGGAGTCTTCTACTCAGGTTAATCCTCGAGTGCTGCTGGCTGCCAGAAACTTTGGAGGAGTTTGTTTTTTCGAAATATTTTCCTCGGTGGCCTGGAATATCTGGAAATAGCGCAACGACCTGATCTTTAACAAGCTTGCCCCCTCGTATGATAGCTGGAAAAGGCGCACTAAACAGGACATTCTTTTACACCGATACAGGGTCAAATCGGTGCTGGTCCAGAAGCTGGTAGATTGGGTGTCACCTTTTTCCCTTAAATCCTCCTTAGAGTCTTTTCCTCTTTTGCCGTTTTTCCTTTTTATAAGTTTTAGACCGTTTTCTTTCCGTTGTTATGTTCAGGGTTGGGTCACTATGTTGTGACCCCTCCTTTCCCTCTCTCTGTTCACCCATGTAAACTCTCTGTGTTGACTAATAATTGAAATTTACACCGTAGGGGATTCCCCTACGGTAGCACGGTCTAAAAAAAAGAAGGTGGCGGTCGGCTATGTCGTACCAATTGGACCTAAACCAACTTTCCATTTCTCTCCGGTTCCACATGGCTACGCTGTTGTCGGGGTGGATGAAGTGATGAAGAAATTTGAGGAGCTGAAGCTGGAACACCCTGCAGGTGAAGATGGGGAGGTGGTTGAACTTGGAGAAGCCAATAAAAGGGACCATTCTATGGCCAAAGGAATTCATCGTGCTTCCAAACTGGCAGCCAAGGCCATCTACTCGTCAGAGTAGCAATCCATCTTCGCCGCCGCCTCACCAGTCTCCAGCGCAATAGTCCTTTTCGCCGCCGCCGCCTCAGGCGCCATCTCCGCCGCCTCACCAGTCTCCAGTGCAGCTGTCTCTGCCGCCGCGTCAGTCGTCTCCGCCCACTGAGGCTCAGCGTTCCACGCTGGTACTATGAGGGTCACCGATCACCGAAACGTAAAAGGTCGCCCCTCCCAAAAGTACCTCATAAGAATCTTCCCATAAAACCTTACGACTATACGGAGGAGGAAAATGCCGCGATCGCAAATGCCCCAAAAAAAAGGGTGGTGGGCTAACCGGAAGAAGCCGAAAGCGCCAGAGTTCCCCGCCACCCCAGAAGAAAAAACCGCCGTCTTCAAAAATGCTGAAGACCCTTGAACACCCCCGCCAAGGCTGACACCAGACTATGACCGCTCTATTCGGAAGTCGGCTGAGGCAAATAAGCAGCGGTCGAAGAGTAGTAGTGCAAGCGGGAAATCAGTTCCCTAGCTCGGAGAACAGAAAAACCAGTCGTGCCCCCCGCTCAAAGTGTTTTCCAATACCGAGGTGGGGTCGAGCAGAGGTGCAGTCGACGTCGATTCTGAGTTTGTTGCAATGTACGGAGAAGCGGCCTCTACTCAGGGCATGTCTATTCCTCAGTACTTAGAGCAGTTACAAGAGTTCCAGGAAGTAGCATACAAATACCGGCACGGGTATACTCTCGTCAAACCTGAGCTAGTCGACGGTCTACCAACAAAAATGCGAAGATTGCATAAGTGGTACATGCGAGCCTCAAAGGAAGGGGCAAACTGGATCTACGTGGGATATAAAAAACGAGCATTACGGGCATGGAGATGGCGTGATAATGATTGAATTTAGTGAATTATTTCAGTTATACCAACAAGACGCCATCGACAAATCTATCCTCAGTGCCTATTGTCTGTAAGTATTATTTCTGTAATTAAGTCTCTAGCTAGCTCAGCTCGTTCATTGCATGTATAATCTTACTCATCACTATATTAATTATGCAGAATGAAGATTCTCCAATGCAAAAGAGGACAAATCTATGACATTGGGTTCATTGACCCATATTTCGTTCATCAAAAAACTCTCCAAGGTCATTACATCGACACAGAGAATAACTTGGTAAAGGCGTTAAGGTTTTCCGAAACCAAAAGGGAAATACTATTTCCTTACAACTACGGGTGAGTGTTACTGTCTTGTACACATTCTATTTCGTTTACTCGATGTTAAGTGTATAATTGATGACTTATGCGTGCGCAGCTTCCACTTTATTCTGCTAATCATTAAACCTGACAAAGGAGTAGTACAAGTCATGGACTTGAAACGTAAACCCCTTGATGAGTGGGCGGACATGCAGGAATGCCTCCAAGGGTAATTTCAATCATTATGGCACTATATCGGCAACTTTCCGTTCATTCTCTGGTAGCAAGTAATTAATATATAACTCCTTTATTCATTTTCTTTGCCGGACAGGGCTTGGAAATGTTTCACAGCCAAGGCTAGGGGTATTTGGGCGCCGGAGCTTACATTTGAACCAGTAAATGTAAGTACTACTAGCTAGATCCGCGCATCTCTTTGATTCTAGTTTCAATACCATTATCATGCTTGATTATTATTTTGATTGAACTCTGTTCTCGTAAAGTGCTTGAGGCAGGAACATGGGAATAATTTATGTGGATACTACGTTTGCGAGTTCATTCGCCAGACGACCCAAGAGATGGGCAGCCGTACTTAGAACAACTTGAAGTACGTAAACAATATTCACAATTTTAGTTTATTACCATCAATTGTGTCTAGTTTCATTCATATATATTGACTCCTTATTTAAATTAGATCGAACGGTTGCGGGACGGTGATGCATGTAAAATGCATACATGAACTTTGCACTTTAATTGCTTATATTCCAATCATATTTGCATCATATAAGGGTTATATCAATGTTTTATAATGATTTTTGGGAATATTCATTTATTTCCTATTTTTATGGAATTAACCCTGCACAGGCAGAAAACCGTTTTCTTATTTTAATGTTTCAGGGACCCAAACGTCAACGAAATCACCTGGAAATTTACGGGCGTCAATATTTGGAAGGAAGAAGACCTGTGGGCGAAGGAAGCGAGCAAACGGAGGCTCGAGGGCCAAACGAGGGGGGCCCACGCGGCCAGGTACTGTAGCCGCGTGGGACCCACCCATTTGGGCCTCGTGGCTCCGTTGCCTCGATCTTCTCCACCGACATCGTCTTGACCTAAAAACGCCTATAAAAAAGGTCCCCCGACGTTCTCTGGAAGGAGCGCCGCACAAACACAGAAACACCGAAACGGAGATCAGGAGCTGCAGATTGGAGGGGGAAAACTCCGGCGGGGCGCTGCCGGCGTGGTCTCCATCTTCTCCATCGACTTCTCCACCGTCTCCATGATGAAGAGGGAGTAGTCCACCTCTGGACTATGGGTTTGTGGAAGTAACTTATGTATCTCTCCTCTCTTGAGCTTCACTAATTAGCACCGTATGAGCTGCTGAACATGATTACGGTCACCGTTGTAATACCTTTGTGGTGGATCTTTATGAGTTAATATATGTTTGAGATTGCAATGTTTGTTTCAGTTATGAGTATAGATGCATATTATGTACCCCGTTCTTGTCTACTTGTTTTGATCAAGCATGTTTATGAGAGCGTGTGTGGGGGAACGTGTGCATTAGTTGGAGTAACGGGGGGTGGCTAGTGCAGTGAACGTGAGAGAAAGTTCTGCGATCCACTTTGGTATCTTTACCTTACTTTGTTACCTCACTAGGGATAAACTAAAATACCATGCTACCGGGGATGTGGGCGTGACCATTGCCACTACTCCATGACTAGATCTAGCATGTTCTTATTTTCACTTCATGTCATGATACTTAATGCTATACTCTGAGTTATCTTAATTACTGAGGTGTTATGATTTAGTTCGCATCTTGGTGGAGTATAAGAGAGGTTAATAACCAAAAGATCTCTATGTTAGGACGTGATGCCCATATATCTAAGTAACTTGTTATCAAACCCTGTGTTGCAATCTCATATGTTAACTGTGTGTGTTCCATTGTCTACCACTTTATAAAGAGAGAGTGCATTTGTGAAACCATGAACCCCAGTCCATTTTTAATCATAAGAAACACCTTTCCAACACCATATACCACTTTTCTATTTTCAGCCATCATTAAATCCGAAAATACAAAAATACTTTTCATCTTGCATACATCATTCAAAAACCCAAAAATATCATTTATCATTGCATCCACCATCATTGCATATTTATTTCTTGTTTGCATTGCATAACTATCCTGATATCATTCTTACACCTTGTGCTTGACAACCACAGGTGAGGTTGAGGACCAAAACATCTAACCTTGTTTTGTAGGTAACCAAAAGAAGGATAAGAAGATAAATCTACCACTTCAGATTCCCCGAGAGTTCGATATTAAACCCTCGAGTCACCCCTCGTGGGGAAAACTGTCTTCCACTTACTATACACTCTGCACTTGGAGTCTCAACCTAATCCCGTTTATTTTGCAGGCATCAAGACTTGCTCTTCGGGACATCAAGACGTTTTCTGGCGCCGTTGCCGGGGAATCGTAGCTGAGAGATTTATCCAAGGGTGTGCATCATCGCATTCATCTCACAACAAAGTCAACGTCACCAACTTGTGCTAACACCTAAGCTTGGGGAGGTTGCACCTACGTGAGCACCATCTTATCCATCTTTACTTACAAAGCAATTTATTTGTTTTGTTAGTGTCATTGCATATCATATCATATTTATTTCAGTTTTGCATAAAAAATTAAAAATACCAAAAAAAACTTGCTAAAATGAATCCTAGTGCTGAAATGAACAACTTTGGTCAATACTATGGAGAGTCATTGATGGATGCTTGGTATAGAATTAAGGACACTAGTAAAAATGGTGTCATTAAATATACTCCTGCCACTGTGATAAGAAACTTCTATAAAGGTATAGATGGCTGGTCGAAATGTTTTCTAGACTCATTGACTAGTGGAAAATTTGCTTCTGGAAATCCCTCACATGCTAATAATTTGATGGAAAATTTATTTGGGAATTCTATAGAATCCAAATATGAAACTGGGATCAAACAACTAAAAGCTTCTATGGATAGGTCAACTTTATGTCTACAAACTTATATGGAGGACTATCCTACTAAAAATGATTTGCATTCATTTATCCTTCATACCAAGTCTAGGATGAAAAAGACAAATAACACTCTTTCTGGAATCTCTTTGAAAATGGAAACAATATTGAACTATGCCAAGTCTAAAAAGAAGTTGACTAGGGAATTGAATGAAAGAATATCTTCTATGCTGGAACCTTTAGATAGGGATATTAAGAATCATGTTGAAGAGGAGGATGACCTCCAAATAGCCTTGAATCTTGCTTTAAAGAAAAGGAATGAGAATCTTGCTTGGGAAGAAGTTGAGGAAGTTAAAATGCTTAATGAAGTCAAGGATCCTTTGCTTGACTTAGAAAATTGTAGCTTGCATGAATTAATATCTATCTTACAAAAATTTGCAAGTGATCCTTCCATCAACACTAACCAAGCAGGTTTTGGTTCTTATATTGCTAATCATGTCTTGAAAGAAAAGATTGCTAGGTACAACCAAGAGGCTATGATACCACCTAAGCTTGGGGATATGTGGATACCTAAGGTACTAGTAACTATTGGAAAAGAGACACACCATGCCATACTTGATCTAGGATCTAGTGTCTCTGTTTTATCTAAAGAACTATATGAAGTGCTTGAATTGAAAAATCTTGAAAAATGCTCTATTGAACTAGCACTTGCTGATGACTCTATTAAACATGCTTTGGGAAAAGTAAGTGATGTTATGGTAGAGTTACATATGACTTTTGTGCCTGTGGATTTTCTAATCATGGATATGGGGAATAAAACCTCTAGTCCTATTATTCTTGGAAGACCTTTTCTTCGTACCACAGGTGCTATCATTGATTCAAAGGAAGGGAATGTAAAGTTTCAGTTTCCACACAAGAAGTGCATGGAACACTTTCCAAGGAAGAGGGAACCACCAAAGTTCAAGCTCCCTCATGAGCTTCGTCCACAATAAAACAACAAGTAAGAAGCCTAGCTATATGGCTATAAAGAAAGCGCTTTGCGGGAGGCAACCCGGTTATTTTATGTGTGATTTTTCTTTGTGTCCTCTTGCTGTAACAAGAGACTTTGTTCTAGTTTAGGTTCTGGAGTTTTAATAAAGTGCCAAGTTTTACCCTTTTTGGTTTGAAAAGTTGCTTATAGCGTTCGGAGATTTTATTCCTGCACGAGTCAGTGCACGGTATGATTTTTAATTCTTATTCTGTAACTCCGAATGAGCTCATATTTGAACTGTAGTTGCAACTTTTCATCCTCTGTATGCATGAATTTTTTCGGAATTTTTCGAGAAAGTTTGGTAGGGTAGAAAAATACGTTTTGCTGCTGCTGTTTTTCTGGACAGATTCTGTCCCATTTTGTTTGATGCATGCTTTGAGCTTTTAAGTTGAATCTTTTTGATCCAATTGAGTTTATGAGTAGGCATACAACATTATATACTTTCTGGACATGTCATATGAATTTTTGTTCAAGGATTATATGCAGCAAGGAACCTATTTGTTTATCACTATTAATGCACCCCACAGAAAAGAGATGGGAGAAACGGTGTTTTGAAGTTTTTTCACAGGGATTGGAGGAGATGCACCAAGAGCTATCCAAGGATGGTGAAGACCATAAGCTTGGGGATGTGAAGACAACCCCGCTGGACCTACACACTCTCGGTTTGCACACGTCCAACTTCTGTTTTTCGATCGAAACACTTTATCGCATAAACTTGGAGCGTCGTTTTTTTGTTTTTGTTTGAGAGACCACCACACTATCAATTATATATGAGAGAGCTACTGGAAATATGGGTTGAAATATGTTGGATGCTTTTATAAGATTGGGAAAAGGGATGTTTGACTTGATTTTTAATGATACATATAGTTGCATGATTCATGAGCTTGTTTATGAGTAATAGTTTGCAAATTCTTTTTGTAGAGCTATCACTTATTCATGTTTTGGTGCTGATTGTTATTTACTTGGTTTAACATGGATTAGTTAGTTCTATGGACACTCATGCATGCATCTAGATGGTCAACTTTCTCCCTTTTGCTAGCCCAAAAACTCCAACAAGCAAAAACTTGTTTCCAACACCTTCAACCAAAGTTATTCCAGTGAGTCCACCATATCTACCTATTGGCTTTATGCTATTCCGAGTATGTTTAACATGTTGTTTGTGTTATCTTACCTCTGAATGAAAATGTTTATGTTATTGATTGCAATGGAAAAAATTGGTTATATAGCTCTCACGAACTTGATGCACAATGTTCTTTTATTTGCATAATAAAACTTGACCCATTGTGATTAAGATTATGATGTTTGTGGCTTGATGAATGTTTTGGGTTGGAAGTTAGCCCATATGTGCTGTCACATGGCAAGCTTTCAACACGCTCTTCATCTCATTTAGTTGATATCATGTGCTTTTGTCTATGGATGCTTATCATGTTGAAATAAATGTGGAAATAGAGTGAGTTTAAATGAGTTTGTGTAAATGGTTAGAGAGACGCCTGGGCCGCTAATCTAAGCCATGCATCATTCATGGTGGAAATTTACTTACATACTATGGTGAACCTTCTGTGATACACCTTGCAATAAAAAACTATTCCAAATGGTAAATAAAAAGGGTGTTGAGATTGTTCATTTTGTTTGTTTGTCTTGTCATTTTGATATGGGCTTGTTCCATATCTTGGGACAAGAGGTACCCCAGTTGACGCTCTTGATGATACTATTATGCTTACAATGATATTTAATTGAACTTGCTTTGTTTCCCAAGTTGAGTAACACATGGTGTAAGTACTTGTATTCAAGGGGCATGAGACATTCAACCCATTCTTTATCAAGCACACTACTCATATTTGCTTTCACTTTAACCTTAATCATTCAAGATGCTATGATAGGGGCAATGAGAGCTTGACACCAATGAATACCTTATTGCAATCATTAACTTAAGTAGAAGAGTTTGGAAGTTGGATGAAACTTATGCATGCTTTACCTCTACTCACATATACATCTTTCCAAAGTGTACACCTATCATATTCAGATTTTCATCTACACTCTATGACCATTGTAGGATGTTCTACTTATCATTATGCATACATGTGTTCCATATTACTTGCTACCATGTTACACTTTGTGAACTATCAATGAACATCCTTGTCTTGAATACTTGATATCACTTCATAAACTATTTGCATATTGCTACTCCTTTGAAGAATGAATCATTTGACTATATGTAGCAATAGTAATCATCTTTGATTCATTGTTAAGTATTAAATTGCAAAGTCCATGTTAGTTTTATCATCTTCATACTCGAGGACGAGCATGGATTAAGCTTGGGGATGTTGATGCATGTAAAATGCATACATGAACTTTGCACTTTAATTGCTTATATTCCAATCATATTTGCATCATATAAGGGTTATATCAATGTTTTATAATGATTTTGGGAATATTCATTTATTTCCTATTTTTATGGAATTAACCCTGCACAGGCAGAAAACCCGTTTTCTTATTTTAATGTTTCAGGGACCCAAACGTCAACGAAATCACCTGGAAATTTACGGGCGTCAATATTTGGAAGGAAGAAGACTGTGGGCGAAGGAAGCGAGCAAACGGAGGCCGAGGGCCAAACGGGGGGCCCACGCGGCCAGGTACTGTAGCCGCGTGGGACCCACCCTTTGGGCCTCGTGGCTCCGTTGCCGTCGATCTTCTCCACCGACATCGTCTTGACCTAAAAACGCCTATAAAAAAGGTCCCCCGACGTTCTCTGGAAGGAGCGCCGCACAAACACAGAAACACCGAAACGGAGATCAGGAGCTGCAGATTGGAGGGGGAAAACTCCGGCGGGGCGCTGCCGGCGTGGTCTCCATCTTCTCCATCGACTTCTCCACCGTCTCCATGATGAAGAGGGAGTAGTCCACCTCTGGACTATGGGTTTGTGGAAGTAACTTATGTATCTCTCCTCTCTTGAGCTTCACTAATTAGCACCGTATGAGCTGCTGAACATGATTACGGTCACCGTTGTAATACCTTTGTGGTGGATCTTTATGAGTTAATATATGTTTGAGATTGCAATGTTTGTTTCAGTTATGAGTATAGATGCATATTATGTACCCCGTTCTTGTCTACTTGTTTTGATCAAGCATGTTTATGAGAGCGTGTGTGGGGGAACGTGTGCATTAGTTGGAGTAACGGGGGGTGGCTAGTGCAGTGAACGTGAGAGAAAGTTCTGCGATCCACTTTGGTATCTTTACCTTACTTTGTTACCTCACTAGGGATAAACTAAAATACCATGCTACCGGGGATGTGGGCGTGACCATTGCCACTACTCCATGACTAGATCTAGCATGTTCTTATTTTCACTTCATGTCATGATACTTAATGCTATACTCTGAGTTATCTTAATTACTGAGGTGTTATGATTTAGTTCGCATCTTGGTGGAGTATAAGAGAGGTTAATAACCAAAAGATCTCTATGTTAGGACGTGATGCCCATATATCTAAGTAACTTGTTATCAAACCCTGTGTTGCAATCTCATATGTTAACTGTGTGTGTTCCATTGTCTACCACTTTATAAAGAGAGAGTGCATTTGTGAAACCATGAACCCCAGTCCATTTTTAATCATAAGAAACACCTTTCCAACACCATATACCACTTTTCTATTTTCAGCCATCATTAAATCCGAAAATACAAAAATACTTTTCATCTTGCATACATCATTCAAAAACCCAAAAATATCATTTATCATTGCATCCACCATCATTGCATATTTATTTCTTGTTTGCATTGCATAACTATCCTGATATCATTCTTACACCTTGTGCTTGACAACCACAGGTGAGGTTGAGGACCAAAACATCTAACCTTGTTTTGTAGGTAACCAAAAGAAGGATAAGAAGATAAATCTACCACTTCAGATTCCC
Organism: Poa pratensis; assembly: GCA_947311845.1. Taxonomy (NCBI): domain Eukaryota; kingdom Viridiplantae; phylum Streptophyta; class Magnoliopsida; order Poales; family Poaceae; genus Poa; species Poa pratensis. The sequence goes on from CAMZMU010000081.1 coordinate 29,596,426, forward strand.
CGAGAGTTCGATATTAAACCCTCGAGTCACCCCTCGTGGGGAAAACTGTCTTCCACTTACTATACACTCTGCACTTGGAGTCTCAACCTAATCCCGTTTGCTTTTGCAGGTATCAAGGCATTGCTCTTCGGGACCATCAGACGGTCAGGTCCGTCGTGTGCGAGCTGTGCGACGGCACAGGGCCCCAAAAATATGGGGGGCCCCAAATAGGCAAATCGACAGACACAACCTAACCTAGGGATGCAAAGCGGCGGCCACCCCAATTCTCCAGTGGCAGAATAGGGTACTCCGCCCACTCCCTACCTTTACTCTAGCGGCCAAGCCGATCCGCCATGGATGGATCGATCGGAGCTTTCTTTCAGGCGCTGTAGATGGAAGGTGTACGTGAGAAGAAGATAGGCGTGGTGGGCCTGTGCTGTACGCCTTGGCTTAAGTGAGAAGGCCCATCAGTTTGTTGACCACAACTACAGCTCGCGCCACATGCGCTGCTGCCCATGTCGGTAGCTTCTAAGTTTTTTTTTTGTAGACTGTGATATCCAACGAGCGATGGTTGTATTTTCTAAAAATATATGCGTATTTTTCACATTCTTAGTAGTAGTATTTCCTGAATTTTGAAGACCAAATCTTTTGTGGATAATTTGTTTTGTTTCTGCATTTATGTCTTAATGCTTTAGATAAGTTGATTATATATTTTATAAAAAAAATTGAAGGCCTCATTTAACATTCCGCACAGAGGCCCCAAATTTCTGGAAACGGCCCTGGGGACAGTCTTCTACCACAAGATCGCGTACGATCAATTCAAGAGGAAATTGCGGGATTCTTAGATGCAGAGGTCCTAGATCCGAAGGGAGAATACTATCGGAAGGTTGAAATGTAAGGGTGAGTGTAAAAGAGATGTATATATGCATGAAACTCGTGTGTACATGTACCGCTTGTAATATGTTCGACCAAGCACGACGAATGAGATGTGTGTAATATATTCATGACGATGATGTGTAATAGTGGTTCCTTCATTGCTGTATGTAGTACCATCGAATTGAGTGCGAGATGGAGAGCCGGCGAGTGAGAGATGAGCCGGCGAGTAGTACCTAGCCTCGATGAGCCGGCGAGTGAGAGATGGAGAGCACGTCGGCGATGCGAAGAAGAGGGAGACGACGGAGGCACCGGCGAGAGGGAGAGGGGGTGGATGGAGGCGCCGGGCGATGGGACAAAGAGAAGTGTTCGAATTGAGTGCAAAACACAAAATAAAAAGTGCCCAAATAATTAAATGGAAAAATACAAAATGAAAACATCAGTCCCGGTTCGTATTACGAACCGGGACAAATGAGTCCTCCCCCCAATCACTGCAGAACAGGCCACGTGGAGCCCCATTGGTCCCGGTTCGTATTACGAACCGGGACCAATGAGTCCTCCCCCCAATCGCTGCAGAACAGGCCACGTGGAGACCCATTGGTCCCGGTTCGTGGCCAAACCAGGACCAGCATTAGTCCCGATTGGCCAGTCCTGGTTCGGGAACCGGGACTGATGGCCCAACCGAACCGGGACTATAGGTATGTTTTGTACTAGTGCCAATGATACTAGTGGGTGCTCTGTGTGTGGAACTAGCTGACTAGCCGAGGGAGCAGCAGCCCCAAGCCCCCAAGTACATGGCCAGCGCTGCAGACGGGGGCGGCACCAAGCACCGGTGCGATCTGACATGTGCGAGTGCTGAACTCTCACGTGTGCCCCCCCCCCCCCCCCCCGAACAACCAGCAAACTTGCCTCTGTATTATTAACTATATGAAAGCCGGCCAAATCTGCGGCCTCGCAGCGCCCCGGGTACTGCTCATGTTACTGTTCATCTACAGTACTCGGGGTGGGCCCCACCTGTCAGCCGCACGACGCGCGGCCATTTTGCAAAAAGCGACAAGCGAGCCCAGAAATTGCAGCGCGACCTCCGATTTTACGAAACGAGGGACCTTATTGCAAAAATCGAAAATGTTAGGGACTTATTTGCAAAACCACCACCACATCCTCCTTCTCCTTCCTCTCTCCCGCGCCGGTCCGTGGTCGCCGACGCCTCGCGCCGCCGCGCCAACACTCCCCGCTCAAATCGGAGCCAACCACGGGCTCCGCCGTCGCCGCCTTGCCATCCTCGCCGCGATTCGGCCGCCGGGACGCCGCCCAGGTGCCGGAATCGCCGCCGCTCGGCTCGCCATCCTCGGCCGCGTCCGGACGCCGCCACGGCCGCTCCGACGACCCAGAAGGGGCGGCGCGGCCACGGGTGGGTCGCCCTGCTCCGGGCGCATCCAGCGCGCCCACGCGCGCGGCGGTGCGCCGCCGGCGAGCCCAACGCCGCCGCGGGAGTCCGGCTAGTTGTGGCCACTGTGACGTCATCGCTACGTCACAGTGGCCCCACATGCCAGATTTTTTTTCCCTTTTTTCTTTTCCAATTTTTTTTCGAATTTTTTATAGTGCTGGAAAATCAATACATTTAAATATTTATTAGGAAAATTCAACAAATATATCAAAGTGCACGCATAAAAATAAATGCTGATTATTTATGTCCTCCGATAAAACTTCAAATTCAAATATTTCAAAATTTTAAGTGCCCTTCGGATTTGTCCTTTTTGACAATATACAAAAATTTCCAACATTCCAACTTGGCAAATATTTAGACAAATCCTAAATGCATTCCATATAAATAAATGGATTTGAATTTGCAAAATACTTACATAGTGTATTTCTACTGATTTTGTACATCAAAGAAATATCTATATCAAACTATAATGATATTTGAACATTTAAATTTGCTAAAAAAAACTGGAAATGCTCGAGACAACAACCTGCGACGAATTTTAACATTTTAAATCACAACGTCCCGGATAGGGTTTGCTAAGTGATGGAAAATAAGATCTGCTTTTGCTTAATTTTAACGAATATTTTTTACGATCTAGAAAAGATAAAAAATATGAAATATTCTAAGTTTTGTTTAAACAAAAGAAGTAATATAAAAAGGAAAGTATTGTTTACCCAATGTTCCAATTGCTCAAACAAATGGTAATGAAGTCATATTTTTACAATACTTAAAACGTTTCACGTCTCTCTGAATAATAGCGTTTCACAACTCTCTTAATAATAGAGTCATTTATCCAAAAATATAAGTAATGTTCCAACATATAATATCGATGTCATTTGTCTAACTGGCAAATATTCGGATAAAATCTAATTGCACTTCCTCTAATTACATGGAGTTAAACATATTAAATGCTCACACAATGCACTTCCTCTAATTGTGAACTCAATTTGAACATTTCAATTTGGTAAATAGTTGCAAGTAATATGCACTCCCTCTAATTATATTACTTCAATTTTAAAAACTTCTCTAATTATAAAATTCAATTGAATAAATGTGCATTCCCACAGATGGACTCCAATTAACTATTGATAAAAAAACATTTTCCAACCATTTCTATTTCAAATGGACCAACATGCTCACAAAAAATAAATGTGAACTATTTAAGTCAACATTCAAACACATTCAAACATTTCAAATTACTTAATATTTGGAAAACACCCAAACGCACTTCCTCAAATTACATAGGGTTATTGAATTTAATAAATGCTCATAAAATGTATTTCCTCTAATTACGAACCTAAATTACACATTTCAGTTTGGTACATATTTACAAGCAAACGACATGACCTTTCAGTAATTATGCAATTAAATTAAAAAAATGTATATTTACATCCATTATAGTTCAAATTGCTGAATATTTGGAAAACATCCAAATGCACTTCCTCAAATTACATGAAGTTGAATTTAATAAATGCTCATACGATGCATTCCCTTTAATTATGGACTTAAATTGAACATTTCAAATTAGTAGATATTTGCAAGTAATGAACATGACCTTCCACTAATTATGCCATTCAATTGAAAAAATGTGCATTCACACCCACTGTATACTTAAATTAAATATTGATTAAAAATAAAAAACATTTTCTCCACATTCCAACTTGCTTAAGAATTTGAAGCACTCTAAAATATATCAACATGCTCACAAAATTAAATGCCAACTATTTTTGCCAAAACACAAATAGATTTCAATATTCCAAATTGCTTAATATTTGAAGAAACATCCAAATGCACTTCTTCAAATTACATGGAGTTCAATTTAATAAATGCTCATACCATGCATTCTCTAACTACGGAGTTAAAATGAAAATTTATGGCAAAATAAAAAAATTCAAACAATTTAAATCGCTGCGTACTTGGAGATACTCTACATATCAAATTTCAACGAATTTCGGCATTTCGAACTGCAACAAAATACATATTCTCTAACTATGGAGTCATTTTACAAATTTATGAAACAATACAAACTAACAGATGCCTACAAAATTCAACAAGGGCGCGCCATGCCAACGTGACAAAATTCTACACTATATGAACAAAAACAATTTAATTTGGCCGAAATTTAAAAAACGAAAAAAACACTTGATCCAATTATATGGACAATTAGATGGAGTTGAATTTTAAAAAACAAACTCCATAATTATGAATTTCAGTTCAACAAATGATCTTTCGCACTCATTATGGACTTAAATTACAAATTGATAAACAAACATAGTCATTTTTAAACCTACCAACCTGCTTAAAGATTGGACATACTCTAAAATATATCAGAATTTTTTTCCTTTTCAGAAACAATTTAATAAACTGTTAAACTTCCAACATGTGGCCCTACCCTATTTAAGCAGATTAGAAACAAAATTTGTAAACGTAAACTTCTTCTTCCAAATATCAAACCATTCAAATATAAACAACTTTTGACCATGCACATTTCAAAATTAAAGTTTCTTCCCCGAGTATTCACAAATATGATAAATATATGAACACTAACACGAAGGAAAAAAAAAACCGCACGCTACCTATCCATAACAAAATTAAAACCTGTTTGAACATTCCAATTTGGTCGACATTTTGTTTAGCAGGAAAAAAAAATTACAAAACAAAATCACCAAGGGCGTGGCATGATGCCACGCCAAATTCAACTAGTATGCTACTGAAAACAAAACAATTCGGTGTGCTTAAATTAGATGTCGTAACGTGTCACGAATCTTGCGTGGGGAGGAGCTACCAGTGCTGCCCAAGTATGCGCTTTCTCTAGCCTGCCTAGAACGATTCCCCTCTCCCTCTCTTGGAGCGTGCAATGTGGCCACATGGTTGTAACTTGCGAGCATCAACAACTAGTAGTTGTATACGAAATCTAATTGCCTAGACAACAGTTGTTTTGTTAACCACTTTTGGTTTGCGAACAAAGTGTATGTCTTCGGCCGCGTTGTTAACTCCAAAGTCCACTTTGTTATGTAGTAAAAGCGTGTAGTTGTGATGTGTTTGTGGATGCCGATGTTGTGCCCTCCGTATAGATCATACGGGCGTTGCACGCGGTCTCTTTCGTGCTTCTGAACCGTCCGAACCAGGAAAATACTTTTTTATTGGAAAAGAATAACGAAACTCCTGCCTCGGCATCGGCATCGAAATGATATACACGCTCCAATGAGAATCCGCAAGTGCTTTTTAGCTCAAGGACGAGTTCTTATTTCTAATCGACAAATTATTTGTTTCACACTCGTATGTATCCGGGATGCTATATTTTCAATTGAACTCATGAAACGCATGAAGTGACATTTATTTATATAGATATGCCAGATAAACAACATGGCAGAGAATATGATAGTCGGAGGGAAAAAAATGAATTCCAGTCTAGAGTCTGGACATGAAGGTGACACAGGGGAGGGGAATAATTGTTGGATTTAGTCAATTTGGTGCTACAGTTACTCGTTGGAAACCTCTATTTTCCTGTAAATTCATATTGAGCGTTCCAGCCGATCTTTTCTGCCTCCAAGCAAGCTAGAGCTGGCTAGGGACTAACCGGCTCGCTCATCATGCACGCCGGTTCGTCGGATCACGCAATTTACCACCGAAGAAAGCTGGAGGTCACACGCCACAATCTTGAGAGGCGTCATGCATGCGTACACGCACAATTCTGAAGTTCAGACGCTAGTAGTAGTATTTGGTATGTCATGACATTGGATTGGTCGACGCTTCTACCGAGGCCCAGAGAGGCACTCTGTGCGCGTTCTGCTGCTGCCGATGTTGCTCCCTCGTTGCGGCCGCGGACTGCTTGGATCTCTTCTCTGCCGCCTCGTCGCTGTCGATCTGCTGCTGCCGGCACTCCTCGCTGCAGAACGGGGTGTCGCCTCTGCACGCGCAAATTGATTGAGAGCCACGTTTAGATGCCATCTTCTTCACCAGTGCCACCATCACAGGACAGAGTGTCATGTTTACATAACAATGTATTGGTCTAGCTGTTTACCTGTACATGAAGATGTCTTTGTTCCCGGAAAGTATGCGCGCGCACTGGAAGCAGGCGTCGAGGTAGTGGTAGCGAAGTTCGCTGGCGTCGTCGTCGCGGAATGACGCACGGCGGGGCCTCGGCGACGGTGAGCCCCGGTTGCGGGAGGAGGAGTGCACGACGGGGAAGCTTGTGTTGATTTCGGCGGTTGTCTCCAAGGAGGCGAGGAAGTAGTAGTCCTCCATTTCTTGGTTCGGTGGGCTTCGTTGAACTTGCTGCTGCTTGGTTGGTTGGAGGAAGGTCGGCAGGAGGAGGAGGTGGTGGAGTTGGCCGGGGAGAGGAGCGCGGGATATAAAGGGAAGGTTGGTGTTTTATATTCTGGACCCTCTGTTTCCTTCGGGATTCCGCCGTGGTCCTGTACGGCTAGATTCTTGAATCTGAAGTTTCTTCCCTAGTTGCCTCGGTAGAGATGGAGCCAGGAGCCGGCTCTTTTTTTTGCGAAAAGGTCAACTGATCTATTGATTATCAACAAACGGTACAAATCTATAAAAGTAATAAAAATCACAAATAGGTTTTTGGACCACCTAGCCACCGTCATCACTCCTCCCTCTCCGAAGCAGGGTAAAACTTGTCGTATTAGAGTTTGTTTTATTAGACAGACGGGAAGTCGTCGTGTTAAGACCCACAAGAACCAACACACCAGAACAGTAACCATCGCCAATGATGACAACCATATATCGAAAGACTAAAACCTGCAACCACATGAACATACACGAAAATGGACCGGATCGCAGGAGATCCGCTGGACACACAACTACACGCGCACTCCGCCTGCGCTAGGCGTACGAGGATAAAACGGGGAGCATTTTGCCTCGCACATGCATTCTGTATTTAAAATTTCTATTTTTAAATATAAAAATAAAATCCCAATAAAATTTGGTGCGTACATCTCCACGTCCTATGTGTGCACGACGTCATTTCATGAATATCGACATTTTTGTTGTCTATTTTACACAGAGAGAAGAAAATGTCGACTTTTCGCCAAAATTTGTGCATACATTCATTGGGGTGATGTATGCGTGGAACTTTTTTTTTGATATATTTAATATTTTAAAATGTTTTCTTTTGATAAAGGGAGCATATGCACCTGAGTCAAAGTGTTTTTTCCTTCTTCTATCGCTTTCTCTCTCCTCTTCGTCTCCTGTTGAGAGTCGTTTGTTCAATCCGGGCTCCTCTCCCATTCCTCTACAATGAATCCAGCCGCCAGGGTAGTGATGGGAGGGGCAGTCAGGTTGTGCCTTTGTATAATAGGTATAGGGTTTTGTTTACCTCTATGGCTTTTAGTTATACGTTGATCTGTGCTCCGTCTTGACGCTTATGAGAAGCACCAGACGGACTACGGTTCCCTAAACTGGTGATCTTTCGTGGTGGAAGGAGAGATGGAGCGGTCGATCTGGACCATGCATCCTCAATAAGCTCGAATTTCGATATTCAGATGTAGATATTCTTTCTGCCTCCCAAAGTCTTGCTTCACGGCTCCATGGTAGAGATGAGGGAGTTAGGGAGGAAGACATACTATACCTATCCTATCTTGCTTCAATCTGGTGCAGTAGAGCCCCACCTGTGGCAATTTGCATGAAGCTACGATGCCTATCAACGCATGTTGGTCTTTACTCCATCATTTTCAAGTTAATCCTCCTTTCTGCTGAACTTATGGGGGTGGACTTTTTCTTCTTCTTCTTCTTGGCAGTTAGTTCATCGATAGCTAGCGAGCTTACTGCTCGCCACAATGCTGCATCAACCAACCTGCTCCAAGTCGTGTGACGTGGACATACCCTTCGGGTCCCCCACTATTGGTATACCTGGTGTGATCCCGTCTATGGCCCACCTAGCGGCCCAACGAAGCCCAACAAGCTACAAATTGTAGTAGAAGACAAGAACTCATGTAAACCATACCTGGCTCACTTTATAAAGCCAGACAGGAGCACCCTTTAGGAGGACGACTCGCATAGCCCACGAGACACAACCGCCACGCTATTTTCCACCACCAAAACCCTAGCGAGATCGATATCTCGCCGGGATCGCCATCGTAACACCTCCAATATCAATAACAGACAAGCTGAAAGTAGGGTATTATCCTCCGGGAGCCTGAACCAGGGTAAAATCGCCCGCTTGTCATCCGTCGTTACTACCAGCACTACCATCTTCCTCCCTCTCAATCAATCTGGGGTACTCGACTCTGCGACTTGCCGTGGCCACCCCACGTCTCGTGTGTCCCGGCGAAGCAGCTGATCTATAGTGAAGAAGCGCATGTAGACCATATTGTAGTCTATCTTTTTGTGTGAGGGTTCTCTTATGTCTGGACTAATATGTAATTTTGAGTATCTAATGCTATACATGTAGTTTGTACAAATCTTTTGTTCCGCTTTCTTTGGCAGGATCAAGTCGAAACGGCCATGTGCATCATTTTGATGCAGAGGCTGGGACGATGATCCCATTTCTAAATAGTATAAAAAATCAAGTCGAAAGTATCTAGCTGTTCATGCACAATGCGTCATTGCCAAGTTCTTGGCATCCTTAATACCGGACGACCATTTTTAGGTTTCGTCTTTCAACCTGTACATATTCATATGTTACTTTGTCCTTCTTTATTATTTATGTATAAGACATGGCTTTTGTCCATCTTTGAAGAAAATGTGTGTACCGATGGGTTTTGCAATAATACATAACTAAAATTAATATGACAATGTAGAAGTGCGACATCAAGATATCATAGAAATATCCACCCTCTAGTGAAGTGTTAATCTTCCGTCTTCCCTTTATGAAAAGGAAAAAAATATTCCGGGGAACCCCAAACAAATGATAGAACAAGAGCTAAAGCTGGAAAGATACCATATATATATCGCAAGCTGGGAGTACCAAATTAAAATGTGTATCCCTCAAAAAGAACAATAAAAAGGTGGTTAGGCAACTGGCCAAGTTGCAGCATATCTTGCGCTTGGCTCCTTTGAGTGCTTATGCGTCTAATCGGGTGGCCGAGCAAAAACAGGCGCATGCATGGTGTACTGGTCCCCCAATATTATAGTCAGAAGCAGCGCCTCATGGGCTCACACGAGCTCCATATATATAGTTCATGTTTCATATTACACATTTCCTCTTCCAAACTCCTTGGCTTTTAAATTAGTATATGATCACCCGGTCAAGTTGATGGATATGATAATCTGGCTTGTTGAACTTATTTGGCTTCTTCTTCCGGGGAGATTAAAATAAACTGCAATTTGCAAGAGATTTTTTTTGTTGCAAGTAAGAGATAGAGGGTTTTGTCAGACATATTGTGCCAACTGCCAAGTGTAACATATTTAACATGTTCTGAAGGTCAAATACTCAATCAAGGCGTATTCAGATTTATACATTGCTACTACTAACAAAGTAAGCTGTAGTGAACCAGCTTACAGGGGCGAAGCTGCCCTTAGGGCAAGGTAGTAAGGCTGTCCTACTTGAATTTTGGTGCACATGTTTTTTCTGAACAGTTTGACTGATTGTATGTTAAAAACGGACTCTGTATGAGAAAGTTATGCATGTTTTAGTAAACACTGCGCAAAATCAAATTTGAACTGAAAAAGCGACTATATATAGTCTAATATGGAACCAATTATTTATGTTTGCAGTGGCTAATTCTCAATCTAACAAAATCTGACTTTAAACATGTCCTAGGTGTGGTATTTAAAGAGGGTTTAAGCGTATTTTGGCCAGATTATCAGATAGTGCCCGAAACCAACTCTAAGTATATAATAGATTATGTTTTACAGCTATATTATATCTTTGTATATTGTATTGGCTAAAATGCTAATTGTATTTCTTTGTTTAATGATGCGAGGGCATGTTTTTTCGAATTTCAGGAATGATAGTTCATAGCCCTCTTGTAAGGTGTAGATTTGCGCGGAAAATGAAATCGCAGTTTTAAATACGGATGAAATGGTAACAAAATTGTGTTGATATTTGAAAGGAATGTCATGTTTTTTTGTGATTTATCGTCTCATTGAGCCGATATTAACTTTATCGATGGTGACAAAAACTGCTGAAAGGGACCAAAGATCATCAAGACCTAGTTGCATAAAAAGATATTTGTGATAACTCCTGATGTGCTAACTTGAGAGGTGGACATTCAAAAGGCTTTATCGATAAAATTATGGAAGATTTCAGAAAAAGTAGTGATTTTGCCATTGGTATGTTTTCTTAGCTTTTACTTATATTCAAATATGATTATATTTCTATTGTACTACATGATTATGACTCATATATAGTGTTAATGTCTCGACACCATTTCAGTCTTTAAGTCATTTTTTTGATTTCGTCCTACCTCAAAAAAAAATCCGTCCTTTGCCCAGTATCTAGGTATCCATCGTGGAGATGGTGTTACTTGGGGTTGCCGAGCACAAAGGACTGGACTCGCAAATCTGAAGAAAGACAGGGTACATACATAAATGGGTGTGCATCTTCGATAGATATATGAGGAAAATGCAGTATATTGTATCATGGCTCATAATTGAATAGTACAGTGCTTGTGCATTCTACATAGGACATGTCCTTGTCATTTCTTTTCTCCTATCTTTTTATAGGAGAAAGACGTGTCCTTGTCAATGGTCATTTTCATGACAACCTCAATACATTGGGCGGGTGCCTAACTAACTACAGTAATAAAGTTTAAAAAATGCTCACTGGCTACAACAATAGCGGTACTAATGAATGAACGTGCTGAGTTGCAAGGACGGAGCCCAGCCAGCACCGGCGCATGCATCATCGAGCGCGCGCGCGTTTGCGCCATCAATCGACGATCTTGGGTGGCGTTTGCTTCCGTGGTCCTCAACTCGTGGTCGTGGGCGTCTTCTTCGTTGGGCCATTTGATTTTACAGTTGCAGTTTACTTGGACGTGCTGGGGCAGCAGGCTGGCATGGGCCGTGACATTGTGGTGGGACATGGTTAAATTGTCTACAGCAGATTGCAAGCAAGCCTATGCTAAAAAAAATAGGGTTGCAAGCAGCCTCAAGCTAAGCTAGCTAGCTGCAGATGTCTTGGTTAAATAAAGACGTCCAATCGATCTAGCTATGGTCGAATATATATCATCGGGAGAGGAATGTGTGCTCCCCGTCTTGCCACGATGCAAGATGAGCATGTAGAATATCCATATCGACATCCGGGACGTGATCTTCTCCTCTTCGTTTAGTAGCATGGTCCGACTGCTTTGTTAGGGTACCTAGCAGTTTTTCTCCATAACCATATCCTCTGGAAGCCTCGAACTAGCTCCAACTTGCTGACGATATGGTCATGAGCCGTCCTTGCCCACGTACGAGACAGCCACCTCACATGGTTAGGCGCCCTAAGAGTTGTAGAGATCAATCGTTTCGTCGCCACGAACGCGTACGACGAGCACAACAAATGCTACTTTCTCCTTTGCCATCTACTCCCTCTGTTCCAATTTAAATGACTTCTACTCCCTCCGTTTTAAATTAATTGACTTGGTTTTGTGTAAATATGGATGTATCTATACTTGTATGGTGTCTAGATACATCAATGTGTAACCAAATGTGTGTCAATTAAATCCAAACGGAAAGAGTACTTGTCAACATGTGGATGTACCTAGACATGTTACAAGTATAGATACATCCATATTTTAACAAAGTGGAAATCATTTAATTTGGAACGGAGGGAGTACTAAATTCAGGAACCTCTCTCTTTCCTAGACATTTTCTTCACACCTCTCAGTGTCGGGAACCCGGTGGTGCCTTGTGATTCGCGTACAGGGATCGATTAGATGGATTCTGGTTAGGTGGAGGCCGGCGTTGAATCGGTAACAAGGAGTAACGAATCTGCAACTATGCTGCATAAACTGACGATACAAGGTATGCAGCAGATCGTTTGCGTGTCCCCAATTGAGCGGATGAGCGGTTGCACAAGGACGGCGTCGACACGGCCGGACAAGCAGCGTACCTAGAAACCGGAGGGACACACTCACGCTCGCCTTAATGAGATTTTTGGCTTCGTTGCGTTCTGGTAACCGGAGCGCAACAGGTACATTGCCCCATGAGAATGGTGGATTATTTCCAGAATCCACGCAGGCACGTCAACACGAACAGTGGATCAATCGGTCGGATCTGAATGGACAAAGCCGTCCTCGATTCAGTGTTTGACGCTGCTGCTCGTGTTTAAGAAGGTCGCTCCGACGGGTGTAACGTGTGATTGTCTTCGACTACTATGACCGTAAGGTGGTGAAGAAATGTCAGGAGCACCCACAAAACTGTAGGCTGATCGTCGTGGAGGGGTAGTGTTGTGACATTAATGTTCGTCGTGAAATAGCTTAGTTATGGTACGGATGTTCGCCTTCAACTAAAATACTACTCCAGTTATGTTACCGACACAATGTGGGTTATGGTACTGTTAATATAGTTTGTTTAATAACTACTATTACTCCCTCTGTTCACATATATAAGACGTTTTACATAGTGTACATGTTGACTAGGTGCAAACCAAAAAGAGTGAACATACACACTAAGATATGTCTTAGTTACATGTAGATACAAATGAATGTGTTAAAAGGCTAAAACATCTTATATATATGAACGGAGGGAGTAGTTCACAATTGTCTGTTTCTATGTTATGTGTGGTAACCTCACCACCATGGAGAAGAGGTTACCATAGCGGATCTCCATCAAACAAATACATGCATAATTGCATATAAGATGTTTTAACCAAACTGCCGCTTTCAGTTTTTCGGCAGGTGCAAATAATGTTGTGCGGACGACCAAACAACTGACATAACATATATTTAGGAGTGGCTCTCCAGTACCATTCCCTGGTCAAAAAAGGCTGCTTGCTACCAACACGCACTAGTTGAGCGGCAGTGTTGCACCCTAGTCCCTGTGTTGTAAATAAACAAAAGTTCCAATTTTATCATACTCAAACCCTTTTCACACTTTGTCAAATTAAAAGGGTTTGACATTGAGCAAAATTAGAACTCCAGTTAATTTGTAACGAAGGAGAGAGCAGGAAGTCGGCTCAATCACTAGTGGAAAACGGGCCAGCGGTTCGGCCCTTTCATCCCGGCCACAACTGGAACCGGGACTAATGTGGCAATAGTCCCGGTTCCAACGGCTAGTTATGTGGCCAGCTAACGGGTCACGGCAGATAGCCGCAGAGATGGGGCCAGCGCGAGCCCACTTTAGTCCCGGTTCGTATCACGAACTGGTACTAAAGATGGACCTTTGGTACCGGTTCGTGATACGAACCGGGACTAAAGTTTGAGAGAATTCCTTATTTAGACCTTTCTTAAAATCGTCTTACCTATTTGGCCCTAAAAAATAATTTCTTCCCAATTTGACAGTTTAATTTCATTTTCTTCCTTATATGGCCCTCTACTGCATTTTGAGTGTTAAAAAGACTCTTTTGCCCCTGATAAATAATGTGACAAAAAAAGCTGAATTTCGTGTCGTGGCCGTAAGGAAAGGAAATTCCGCTCCAAGGTGCGTGCGTTTCATTCCACTAATCTGCTCTGACACCCACATGCGGAGCTTCATGGGGGCCAACATGGGCCATGGCCCCCCAACTTAATTAAAATTTGCATATTAGTACTATATATTTACCACTTTTGACCATATAAAACACAAAATACTTAAATCTGGCCCCCTCAGCTCTTATCTTATCTGTTTTGGCCCCTCCTAATATGTTGGTCAAGCTCCGCCACTGCTGACACCGCGCGTGTTCCTTTCTTCAAACACTCGAGAGAGCATGCACAAGAACGAGATGCACGTACGGCCGGCGACGGAAATAGATCCATCGATCGATCCCTTCCTTCCTTGACGTTTAACTTTTGTTTTTGTTTCGAGAAATTACTCTCAGTTTCATGAGTGCTTGTTAGGCTATCCTAGCTACTACCGCATATGGGCTGGGCTTCTTTTCCATCTCTCTTCTCTGATTAATTACTCAATAATAATTCCCGAAAAACAATCATCTAGCACATCAGCGAGGCATGCATGCATGCAAGTACAAAAAAGTATACGTGCATCCTCCATCGGTTTAATTAATCTATGTAACAAATCTGGACAACACGACAAGGTATCGAGTGGGCTTTTTTTTCTTCTTTTCTATCGCGCACGACCGAGCCCAACGGCAATCGAAGGAACAACAAACGCACGAGCTAGCGCATTCTGCACCAACGGCAACCACATAAAATCCCGTTTTTTTGTCACATAATTTATCAGGGGTAAAAGAGTATTTTAATTCTCAAAATGCACTAAAGGGCCATATTAGGAAGAAAATGAAGTTAAGATGTCAAATTGGGAAGAATTTTTTTTCTAGGGCCAAATAAGGAAGACAATTTTAAGTAAGGGCCAAATAAGGAATTCTTTAGTTTCCCTATATCATCTTCCACCCCCGAGCCGGCCATGTCCATTTTTGAGCTCGAATTCATCACCATTTTCTCCTCTATTTTCTCTCCCGAGTTCGAGTTCGTCCCCATTTTTTTCCACCATTTGTCAAGATTGGCGGCGCCCCAACTATCCAAGGGTTAGCAACTTCATCCTTTCTTCCGATGTTGCTACTTTAGCTCATTTCATTGCTAGTTTAGCTCATTTCATTTTTTGCTCTGAAATAAACTCAAACCTTTTTTTAGAATGAACTCAAAACATTTTTTTTAGAAATTAGGTCATGGTCACTTTCGTTTCAGTGTTTCAAAACTTTTACAGTAAACATGAAGGACTAAGAACCTTTTAAGTTTTTTTCTTCTATACAACGACACACGGGGTCTAGATTGTCAATGTTCTCATTTCTGTGTAAGACTAACATGGCAATATTATTCATTGTTGTGGATTTAGGGTTTAGTGTAGGCATTCGTTGCCAAATACCACCAAGGCCAGTCCATACATGTACGGGCCAGGGGTGGGACACACACAACAAGGAGGTGGAGAGATTTGCCCTAAATGTCCTTTCTTAAAACTAGATGCTAACAATGGCCCCTCTAGAAACTTTATTGCGCTTATGCCCCCTAGGGTCGGCGCCAGATATGTTGGCAATTTTGACTGTGGGAAGGCGCTATCTTCACTGGAGAAATCGCGAGACACCACATGTATGGTATACTTTGCTTACAAGTGTTACTCCACTTATACCATATGATTTCGCTGGCAGAGATGGTTGTTTCCTTGTGTTATTCTTGATGAAACAAGTCGTCGCCACCGTATTGTGGGGCAGGAGCAGGCGATTGCGTGGACTGGCGTCCCCGATGTCGTTTCTCGGAGATTATCAAAGCGAAGAAGGAAAAATAATAAAGTGGCAATAGAAGACTCGAACCCATGACACAAAATTTCCAGTCACATTGTATAACCATCCACGCCATAAAAAATACATGCAATACATGCCACGACGCCCCTTGAATAGATACCGCAGCAAATTCGCCAACCTCAATGTACAGCTTCGGCAGCGAGAATGGTGTATTTCCGTTGTATGAATCGCCAACATAGCTGGCGCCAATTCTAGTAGCCAGAAGTGTAAAAAAGTTTTTACAGAGACCATTACTGGTATTACCTCTTTTTCAAAATGTATGACGTTTTGATAAGCTAATAATAGCCTACTTTTTTTTTAGAAAAGGGGAAAAAAATCTTCTTATATACCAAAACGAAGGTAGTAACATTTAGTTAAGGGAAATGCCATTAAGGGCAAATGATACAAGTGGGTGCTCTGTCTTAGGGTGGACATTAAAACCGAAAACCGAAATCAAAAAGACCGAGACCGAAACCGAAATGACCGAGATCGAAAAGACCGTTAGAAATTTGGGTAGCAAATTAGAAAAGACCGAAATTAGATCAGAAATTCGGGTATCACTTATACATAACCCGAATAGACCGAAGAACCGATTTTTTTTTGAGTGAATTACGTACGGAAGCAGCCGAATTTGTGTGTCAGCCCAGTTTAAGTACATCTAGTCTATAGACTCAACTACTGAACCAAGCGTACCATCTAGTTTCTACGCCCAACAACTGAGTATCCCAAGCTAGCTTACTGTAGATTCTCCTGTGCGCGAGATACCAGTCGATCGCTTCCCACTTTCCCAGTCCTGGGTGCCGATTCCCTTTCTTGCGGCCTAGATTTTGGTCTATTTGATCATGACCGAAGACCGGACCGAACAGACCGAAGACCGAAGAACAGATAACCAGAAAGACCGAATTTATTGCAGTTATCATTTGTGGATGACCATAATTATTAAAGACCGGAAAGACCAAACCGAACTAACCGAAAAGACCGAATGCCCACCTTAGCTCTGTCTCCCGAACCAGCTGACTAGCCGATGGAGCAGCAGCTAGCCCCCAGTACCAGTACATGGCCAGCGCTGCAGACCGAGTCGGCCGGTGCGATCTGACATGTGCGAGCGTGTGCCGATCTCTCACGTGTGCCCCCCGAACAACCAGCAAACTCGCCTCTGTATATGCTACTGAAACGAAAAAAATTAGATGTCGTAACGTGTCAAGAATCTTGCGTGGGGAGGAGCTACCAGTACAGCCCAAGTGTGCGCTTTCTCTAGCCTGCCTAGCTAGAACGATTCTCCTCTCCCTCTCTCGGAGCGTGCAATGTGGCCACATGGTTGCAGCTTGCGAGCATCAACAACTAGTAGTTGTATACGAAATCTAATTGCCTAGACAACAGTTGTTTTGTACTTTTGTTAACCACTTTTGGTTTGCGAACAAAGTGTA
This sequence comes from Poa pratensis, assembly GCA_947311845.1. NCBI lineage: Eukaryota > Viridiplantae > Streptophyta > Magnoliopsida > Poales > Poaceae > Poa > Poa pratensis. The sequence goes on from CAMZMU010000081.1 coordinate 29,613,503, forward strand.
TGTCTTCGGCCGCGTTGTTAACTCCAAAGTCCACTTTGTTATCTATACTACTATTAAAAGAGCAAACTTGTCTTGTTGGGATACTTTAAATCTAGACCGTTCAATATCCGATCAAACGGCTCAGATCGTCCCAATGTTTGACAACTCAACATTGTCCGTTTTGGACCGTTTTGCCCTCCCACTAATCACATAATACGACCAAATTGACACCCCCTTTTCGTTTTGCGGTTAATTACAAAGGATTGCCGCCGAAAAAAAGAATCTCCAATTTCCCCCACAACAGACAAGCGATGTTCGTCAGGACCCTTCTTCAAGGATGAAGATGCTTCGATCGGCCATCGTGTCCTCAGTAACGTCTCCGTCTCCTGCTAACTGTACTGTCAGCCTCTTCCAAACTAAGCCGTGGTTAACTCAGTTGTAAGTGCCACGCCCGCTTTTGTGATGCCCAAGGTTGCTCCTTCCTCTTTGGGAGGAGCTCTTGGAGGTGCTATGTTGCCTGATTGACTGCAAAGGGGCTGGATCTCGCAGTACTGCAGAAGTGGTGATGCGCTGTTGCTACAAGAAGCCATGGCAGACTTTCATAGGGTAGGCTTGTTCCTTCCCAACGATGAGACATTACACAGGAGGCAGACTTCAGAAAAGTCCAGAAACAATGCACGCAGTTCGTTAAGTTTTTTTTTGAAGTTGAAGAAAGTTAAAACAAGTAACTTTGGTCCCCATGCATTCATCTGAAGCTTTCTTTTCGTGAAATTGACGTTGTTAAGCAGGGTGTTGAACTGATGATCATAAGACAGTTGGGGCTTGACTTCATTGAGGTCATCTTGCTGACAGATGGAACTGCTCCTGTCGAAGCTGCCAGCCATGTTTTTGTGCTGCGAACCGCTTGCAATTGTCATGACCGGGAAGGAGTAAAAAAGTCCAAAAATGAGATCAAGGTACAGTGGTAGTGTGGTACACTATTAGCCTGCTGTGTCCCATCGTTAGTAGGGGTCAAAAGATTTGCTTTTTTTCTTATTTCTGAGGACTGAGGACATATGTCGAAATTACATTAGATCTAAAAATAATGTACTTGCATCACCTTATTTCTCCAGGCATGTTAAGATGGTTGACTGCAAGAAATGATACCATATTATTTGTAGGTTACCACATATTGAGTGAATTTAAAATTGTTGCAACGCATTAACGAACGGTTTTTTTTAGGCTGTGACAAACTTTGTACTTTCCGTGAAAACAAAAAAGCGTGTTGAGATGTGTTGAATTGTCAAATATTGTAACAAGATAGTTGATCAGATATTTAAGTATTTAACGACTGAGATTTAATGTATCTGAACATGTTTGTTTTTTAATAGTACTATAGATAATAATAATATAACGTACTCCATCTGCTCCTAAAAAACTATCGCAAGTTATACTAGGAGTTAAGTTACTTCTTCTGATGTCTATGATGCTTGGACTACCGTGGGCAATTTTTGTTTTGAAGAAATCATCGAGGAAAAACTGCCGCAAGTGAAACAAACCTAAAATTGGTGACATTTGTGGTTGATAATAATAGAAATTGTCATACGTTTTTCTTCCTGTCGGTCCCAGGTTCAAAGAAATAGGTTCAGTGGTTTGACTTCCCAAAAGTATTTTGCAACTGAAAACACACTATTTTTGTTATTTTTAGAATTTTACATATATTGATCGATTGTATGGTCGTGCACGTTCACTAGTGTAGTAAAAGCGTGTAGTTGTGATGTGTTTGCGGATGCCGATGTTGTGCCCTCCGTACAGATCATACGGGCGTTGCACGCGGTCTCTTTCGTGCTTCTGAACCGTCCGAACCAGGAAAATACCTTTTTATTGGAAAAGAATAACGAAACTCCTGCCTCGGCATCGGCATCGAAATGATATACACGGCCCAATGAGAATCCAGAAGTGCTTTTTAACTCAAGGAGGAGTTCTTATTTCTAATCGACAAATTGTTTGTTTCACTCTCGTATGTATCCGGGATGGTATATTTTCAATTGAACTCATGAAACGCATGAAGCGACATTTATGTATATATGCCAGATAAACAATATGGTGAAATAACAGAATCAATACATGGACAAGGTTCTGGGCTCCGTAACTTGCGGAGGCCCGTTGGAGGCGACTCACGGGCGATTCTGGGCACTGGCCGTCGACTCCAACAGCGATGGCCGGGATTCGCTCGCCGGTGAGGAAGAAGATTGCGCGGAAGGCAACGACGGGGATCGCGAAGAGGGCGAGCTGGGCGACTCAGGTACGTTCAGGTATCTATCTCGGTTGCCATCGCCAGAGGCGCCGACCTCCATGGTCGATCGGCGATCGCGAGAGGAGAAGAGAATCGGTAGGCGGGAAGCCCAAAGGTACGCTGCTCTTGCGATGCTTTCGTTCTCGCCGGAGAAGGGATGTGGGAATCCAGATGCGACGGAGTCCGGAGGTGGTATACAGAACGCGGCTGTGCGTCTGCCGTATGGACGATCGTTTCAGCTCAAACTTCCGGTGCTGGTTCCATCGGTGTCGATCGATGGCGGTGCTAGAGGCTGGAAACTGGTGTCACGACGTCGATGCTGCCGCGCCGGTGATGCGTCGCCGGCGTCGGAGAGGAGGAACGGAAAATGCGGATCCGTGAATTCAAACTCTAAAAAACCTATGAAAGGTCTTGCGGGCCGAATTCCTGGTTTTTGTTCTGGTAAGCGAAGGAGTGGCCCGGGAAGGGTTGCGGCCCATCACGTTCGTGAACCTGGTGCACTTCGTGGTCAAATTAACTTGAAACAAACGCACGGCTGCTCGTTTTTAGGGTTTAACACTTCTACTTGGCCGCCGGGCGAATCTGCTATCGCCATGGCAAGCAACGGCGGAGGTCGAGGGGGTGCTGGTGACGGACGCGGTATCCCTCAGGGCCGTTGCTTTGGCGGCTTCAATGCTGGCCGGGGCTATGGCGGACGCGGTCCTCCGTACCGTGGAGCGGCGGGGGGACACGGGCTGCAGGCGGGAGGATCGAACGGCGCTGCAGGTTAAGGGGAAAATAGACAGAGCAACTTTGAGATCGGGGGGTCTAGTGCTACGGCAGGAAACAATGAGTATAGGCATCAAGGCTTTCAGACGAACTTTGGCAGCTATCATGCGGGCTCTGGTTTTGCTAATGGCGGACAGGGGCAGCGGAAACACAATTACAATCGTCTGTATCAGTTCCGGGCGGATAATGGAGGAAGACCAACTCAGTTTCGTGGTAATCAGGGAGGGGGATATGCATGTGCGAATTGATGTCTACGCACGCTTCTATTCTTGTAGACAGTGTTGGGCCTCCAAGTGCAGAGGTTTGTAGAACAGCTGCAAGTTTCGCTTAAGTGAATCACCCAAGGTTTATCGAACTCAGGGAGGTAGAGGTCAAAGATATCCCTCTCAAGCAACCCTGCAATTAAGATACAAGAAGTCCTTGTGTCCCCAACACACCCAATACACTTGTCAGGTGTATAGGTGCACTAGTTCGGCGAAGAGATATTAAAATGCAAGTGATATGGATGATTATAAGTGGTAATTGCAATCTGAAATAAAAATGGCAGCAAGCAAACATGTAGCAGAACTGATTGTAAACGGTGTTTCAATGCTTAGAAACAAGGCCTAGGGATCATACTTCACTAGTGGATACTCTCAACAATAATAATATAATTGAATACATAGATATTTCCTCTTCACTATGCTACTCTGAACTATTCTCCTGTTGGATAACGAACACCAATTCACTGTGTAGGGCTATAAAAGCACACCTTAAAGTCGCATTCCACATCTAGGGAACCCCACATGTCAACTTGAGCGCCCTAAATAGTACTAGACAAACACCACAATTTCATAGAGACATCCAACACAAATAATAACTCATGATAAGTATTCCTGTAATCTTTAGCCTAAGAGCCACACACGGTGCGCACACTGTCAACTTCGCACCATGGGACAAAGGTGACTCCGGAGTTTACATTAATAAAACCACTCAAGTAGCATATAATATAATGAAGAGTAACATCTATGGATTCAACTAGATTACAAAGCTCATGATCACATAAAGATCACACCATGGGAGAGAGAGATAAACCACATAGCTACCGGTAGAGCCCTCAGCCCCGATGAAGAACTACTCCCTCCTCATCATGGGAGGCAGCAACGGCGATGATGGAGGCGGTGGCGTCGATGGAGATGGCTCCGGGGGCAATTCCCCGTCCCGGCAGGTGCCGAAACAGAGACTTCTGTCCCCCGAATTAGGGTTTTTGGTGGCGGCGGAGCTACGGAACTCTTCTGGAGAAATCATCGATTTTTAGGGTTTGCACCGCGGAGGCAATATATAGTCCAAAGGCGTCGCGAGGAGGTGACCGAGGCGGCCACACCACCACGGCGCGGCCCCCCCTCTGGCCGGGGGCCCATGGTGTGGGGGCTGTGGGCCTCCCCCAGACTTGTCCTTCTGGCTCCCGGAGTCTTCTGGCGTTTTAGAATTTCTGTAATTTTTTCAGATTTTTCTGAGCACTTTCATTTTTGGACCTTTTCTGCAATGCACAGACATAATAAACAGAAACTGGCACTGTGGCATCTTGTTAATAGGTTAGTCCAATAAATGTCATAATGATATAAAGTGCATATAAAACATGTGATATTGATATAGAACAAGCATGGAACATCAAAAATTATAGATACGTTTGAGACGTATCAAGCATCCCAAGCTTAGTTCCTACTCGTCCTCGAGTAGGTAAACGATAAAACAAAATAATTTTGAAGTGACATGCTACCAACATAATCTTGATCAAATAGTATTGTAAAGCACATGTTATGAATGAAGTGATCCAGGTCAATGGTCTATAGTTTGCTAGCAAGTAGATAATGAGCAAACAACTGAATCATATAAGCAAAAACTTTTCATGAATAGTACTTTCGAGACAAGCATCAAAGAGTTTTGCATAAGAGTTAACTCATAAAGCAATAGATTCTAAGTAAAAGGTATTTAACCAACACAAAGGAAGATTTAAGCTTCAGCAATTGCTTTCAACTTTCAACATATATATCTCATGGATATTTGTCAACACAAAGCAATATAATAAGTGCAATATACAAGCATATAAAAATTGTTGCACCAAAGTTGACACTAGTGTTTGCTTCTGAGATAGAAAGAAGTAGGAAAACTGACTCAACATAAAAGTAAAAGAAAGGCCCTTCGCAGAGGGAAGCAGGGATTAAATCATGTGCTAGAGCTTTTTAAGTTTTTGAAATCATATAGAGAGTAAAAATAAGTTTTGAGAGGTGTTTGTTAATTGTCAACGAATCAGAAAATGGAAAGTACAATATGACCCCTGCCAACCAGACTTTTAAGAGCGGCTCCCATGAAGGACGTTATTTCTACCAGCAAGGCAGATCATCCCTCTTTCTCTTTTGTTTACACATGCAGATATTTCACTGTTTGTCATTGCTTGACTGATAAATCAGGGCAAAAATGTGAAGAGAATTAAGCGGTTAAAGTTGTAATTAATTGGGACTGGGCACCCCATTTGCCAGCTCTTTTTGCAAAATTAATGGATAAGCGGATGTATATGCCGCTAGTCCGGTGGTAAAGTCTGTTTGACAGTTGACATAAAGACATCCACCCCGTCCTCATGAGCTTGGTAAACATTGACACAAAATAGGAGTAATAAAGTTTGAATAGTTTAAAGGTAGCACATGAAAAATTTACTTGGAGTGGCAAGGAAATACCACATATAGGTAGTTATGGTGGACACAATGGCATGGATTTTGGCTCAAGGTTTTGGATGCACGAGAAGCATTCCCTCTCAGTACAGAGTTTAGGCTAGCAAGGTTATTTGAAGCAAACACAGGATATCAACCGACACAGACTTATATGAAAACATATTGCAAGCATTATAAGACTCTACACTGTCTTCCTTGTTAACCAAACCCTTTTACTAGAAAATATCTAGACCTTAGAGATACCAATCATGCAAACCAAATTTCAACGAGCTTTACGGTAGTTCTTCATTAATAGGTTTTAACTACATGATACAAAAGCTTAAACATGAACTACTTGATAACTCAAAACAATTGACAAGTATCAAATTATCCAATACAGTGATCTACAAGAATATGTAAGCTTTTTCCATTATACCATCTACCACATGCAACATTTTCTGTTCCAACCAAACACCAATCAACTTATTTCAACATAAACTCTCCAAACAATTATAAGTGAAGCAAGAGAGTACTTTCTTAAAAGAACTAACAGCTCTGAATAAGAGATGCATGAAAAACAGGAGCTAAAAGCATAGCAATAGCTAGATAAGAATACTCAACAAGTATAAGTGAAGAATAGGAGTATTCATATGAAAAAGCGGAGCGTGTCTCTCTCCCAATCAAGAATGCTAGGATCCAATCAAGTTGACCATAAGAAAAATAAAATACTGAAAATAAAAGCACACAGACGCTCCAAGTAAAGCACATATGATGTGAAAGAATTAAAATATAGTTTCACTAGAGATGACCTGATAAGTTGCTGATGAAGAAGGGGATGCCTTGGGCATCCCCAAGCTTAGACGCTTGAGTCTTCTTGAAATATGCTGGGTGATCCATGGGAGCATCCCCAAGCTTAAGCTCTTCACTCTTCTTGATCACATTATATCATCCTTCTCTCTTGACCCTTGAAAACTTCCGCCACACCAAACTCAGAGTAATTCTCATTAGAGGGTTAGTGCACAATCAAAAACTCACATGTTCTATAAGGACACAAACATGACCGTTACTTTTAACATTAACTACTGCCACTGATGTTATGTGAAGCTCTTCACCCTAAAAAAGAATTCCACTCAACACTAGTAAAAGAGAGAATGCGAAAAATAAAAGACAGAATCTGTCTAAACAGAACAGTCTGTAAAGACGAATTTTTTCGAGGCACTTACGTTGCTCAGATCGAAAAACTTTGAACTAACGAAAGATGCGTACATATCTGAGGATCACGCACAAAAATTTGCAGATTTAAATAATTTTTCTGTGATTTTACAGAAGTAAAACGGTGAACAGCAGAAATCTGTTCCTGCGCAGAAATCCAAATCTAGCATCATCTTATATTAGAGGCCTTACTTGCACACAATGCAAGAAAATAAAGATACAAAGGCATTGCTACAGAAGTAAACAGCACCTTGACTCAAAAATAAAGAAAATTGCAGAAATAAAACAATGGGTTGTCTCCCATAAGCGCTTTTCTTTAAAGCCTTTTAGCTAGGCATGATTTTTTATGATGCTCTCATATGTATAAGAGTTGAAAATAAAAGAGCATCAAGAAGCAAATACCAAACACATTTAAGTCTAACCCACTTCCTATGCAAAGGAATCTTGTAAGAAAATAAATCAATAAAGCACAAAGTGACTAGCATAGGAAGGCGAAACAAGTGCAACTTCAAAAATTTCAACATAAAGAGAGGAGACTTAATATTATTGTGATTTATAAATCCATGTCTCCCTCTCTCATAGTAACTTCCAGTAGCATCATTGATAAAATCCACAATATAACCATCACATGAAACATTCTTATCATGATCCATATGCATAAAAGTATCAATATTTTCCACATAAGCAAAGTTCTTTTTATTAATAACAATGGGAGTAGGATCATCATAAAGAACTCGAACATGATAGACATGTTGTATATTAGAGGGATGGTTTTGGGTAATCCCTCCATAATTATGACAGGTTTCATGAGGATGATTGTAATTATAACCTATGACATAGTTATCCTTATGATAATTATCAAAGACTGGAGGCATAGTATCATCATAAACAATAGAATAGTTATCTTCCAAAGTGTGTTCATTTGTAAACATATCATTATCATTTTTACTAAATATATAATCATCAGTAGCAAAAGGATTTTAAAACACATCACTAGCAAAAGGATTTTCAAACACATCACTAGGAGGAGAGGTCTCAAATATATAATTATTACTAGCAAAAGGATTTTCAAACACCTCATCCCCAAGCTTAGAGCTTTCCATATCATCATTGGAAGGAACATGGATAGTACTAATAGTATAACAATTGTTAACATCATCATTTTCAGAATTGGTACCCAAAAGATTTTCAATATCAAAAGTAGTGTGCTTTTCCCAATCATGATCACTACTATAAGTAACAGGCATAGGATCATCATCGAATTCAGGCTCATCAGCAACAACTATAATAGGAGCAACATGCTTAGGGGAAAATACCGTTTCCTCTCTCTTTTTACTCCTCCTCTTCTTCTTCTTCTTCTTCTTCTTCTTCTTCTTCTTCTTCTTCTTCTTCTTTCCCTCTTTAGGAGGGATAGGCTTGAAAGGAGGCTTCTCCACATACCCTGGTTTATTGTTAGAAACAATAGAAGAAACTTGGGAGGATTCCTTTCTTTCATTAATAAGAACAAAACACATATTAATCCTGTCATATTTTGGTAAGTCCCATCTTTTATAATATTTTGTATGTAAGTATTTGCGTGGCAATTATCAACACAATAAAGATGACATCCATGCAGGACGCTATTCATATCAAAAGCACTCATATCTACCAAAGAAGTTTTTCTTGATAACTCTTCACACCCCAAAAATAATGTAAGTTCATCATGCTGATTAGGAGTGATCATGTCATCATGCTGATTAGGAGTGATCATGTCATCTCCCAAAGAAGTTTTTCTTGATAACTCTTCACACCCCAAAAATAATGTAAGTTCATCATGCTGATTAGGAGTGATCATGTCATCACAATACAAACTCACAGTACTCATTGGATTCGAAATACTATTATCATAGCCTGAGCATTGAAAATTGAAATGACCCATTTTATTGCAAAGTTCACAAATAAAAGGATAGAGGGCACAAACTTTTTCACCAAGATCATTTAGAGCCCTGTGCCATGTTCTAGTTTTTTCATTCCTATGATGGATACAATATTCTTCTTCAATTTGATTCTTTTCACAAGGTCTAAGTGCTCCACAAAAATTAACATGCTTATAAGAAATAGTATTTTCAGAAGTTTGAGCATGTTTATTACAATCATTAATAACAATTTCATTTTTCATGCAAGTGTCTTTAAAAGGTTCATGATACATGTCCCAATTTTCTTTAGGAACATTAATATGAGAAGCAAAGGCTCTACAATAATCAACAATAATTTGAGGATCAAGACCATATTTAGCACTAAGCTCTTGAAAATTAGCAGTTTCAGCGAAAGACTTAATGCAATCATACTCATAGTTTATACCTGATTCTTTACCTTTGTCGTTATCCCAATCTTCAGTATTGCTTTGAATTGTTTCAAGAAGATCCCATTTAGCTTCAACCTTCTTACTTGTGAAAGAACCCTCTGAACAGACATCTAGATAATCCTTGCAATGACCTGAAAGCGTTGCATAAAAATTAGTAACAATTATTTCCTTAGGAAGCTCATGGTTAGGACATTTGAGTATTAGTTTTTTCAGTCTCCCCCAAGCTTGAGCAATGCTTTCTCCATCACGAGGACAAAAATTATAAATGTAATTCCTATCTAAATGCATTTCATAAGGAGGATAAAATTTAGAGTAAAAGAGAGATTCAAGCTCCTTCCACTCCGAATGATGAGGATCATCCAGTAGCTCATACCACTCCCTTGCTTTGTCCTTAAGTGACAATGGAAATAATTTCTTCATGGCATTTTCTCTTGATAAACCTGCAACCTTAAACAACTCACAAAGTTCTGTAAGTTTCCACAAGTGATCACGTGGATGGACTGTTTCATTCCCTGCATAACGTTCATCCATAACCTTTTCAACAATTTCGATAGGTATTTCAAAAGGAATACTTTCAGTAGGTGGATTTTGAATATCACAAGCATCATTAGAATTACCACATATGGGAGACAAAGTATTATCAAGGCAAAATTTCTCCTCCAAAGCTGGGGAACTAAAAAGATCATTTTCATCAAAACTAGCTTCCCCAAGCTTAGACTTTTCCATAGCATTAGCAATAATGGTGTTCAAATAATTCATGCTAATAACATTGCTATCACTATTATGCAAACAAACTTCCATAGGTTTTTTAATTTTCTCTTCAAAAGCATCATGTCCTAATTCAATATAAAGTTCATAAAGATCTCTAATTTTTGTTGTTGTTTTCCATTAAGCCTAAATAGTGAAATAAAAAACAAGAAACAAAAAGATATAACTATAGGATCTAAAGGAGATAGCTTCGAGCACTCACACGCCGGCACCAGTGCTAGAAAATAGCTTAGTAGACGGAGGATGTGAGTACCTTTTACCTTACCTCCCCGGCAATGGCGCCAGAAAAGAGCTTGATGTCTACGCACGCTTCTATTCTTGTAGACAGTGTTGGGCCTCCAAGTGCAGAGGTTTGTAAAACAGCAGCAAGTTTCCCTTAAGTGAATCACCCAAGGTTTATCGAACTCAGGGAGGTAGAGGTCAAAGATATCCCTCTCAAGCAACCCTGCAATTAAGATACAAGAAGTCTCTTGTGTCCCCAACACACCCAATACACTTGTCAGGTGTATAGGTGCACTAGTTCGGCGAAGAGATATTAAAATGCAAGTGATATGGATGATTATAAGTGGTAATTGCAATCTGAAATAAAAATGGCAGCAAGAAAACATGTAGCAGAACTGGTTGTAAACGGTGTTTCAATGCTTAGAAACAAGGCCTAGGGATCATACTTTCACTAGTGGATACTCTCAACAATAATAATATAATTGAATACATAGATATTTCCTCTTCACTATGCTACTCTGAACTATTCTCCTGTTGGATAACGAACACCAATTCACTGTGTAGGGCTATAAAAACACACCTTAAAGTCGCATTCCACATCTAGTGAACCCCACACTGTCAACTTGAGCGCCCTAAATAGTACTAGACAAACACCACAATTTCATAGAGACATCCAACACAAATAATAACTCATGATAAGTATTCCTATAATCTTTAGCCTAAGAGCCACACACGGTGCGCACACTGTCAACTTCGCACCATGGGACAAAGGTGACTCCGGAGTTTACATTAATAAAACCACTCAAGTAGCATATAAGATAATGAAGAGTAACATCTATGGATTCAACTAGATTACAAAGCTCATGATCACATAAAGATCACACCATGGGAGAGAGAGATAAACCACATAGCTACCGGTAGAGTCCTCAGCCCCGATGAAGAACTACTCCCTCCTCATCATGGGAGGCAGCAACGGCGATGATGGAGGCGGTGGCATCGATGGAGATGGCTCCGGGGGCAATTCCCCGTCCCGGCAGGGTGCCGAAACAGAGACTTCTGTCCCCCGAATTAGGGTTTTTGGTGGCGGCGGAGCTACGGAACTCTTCTGGAGAAATCGTCGATTGTTCTAGGGTTTGCACCGCGGAGGCAATATATAGTCCAAAGGGCGTCGCAAGGAGGTGACCGAGGTGGCCACACCATGCCACGGCGCGGCCCCCCCTCTGGCTGCGCGAGCCCATGGTGTGGGGGCTGTGGGCCTCCCCCAGACTTGTCCTTCTGGCTCCCGGAGTCTTCTGGCGTTTTTGAATTTCTGTAATGTTTTCAGATTTTTCAGAGCACTTTCATTTTTGGACCTGTTCTGCAATGCACAGACATAATAAACAGAAACTGGCACTGTGGTATCTTGTTAATAGGTTAGTCCAATAAATGTCATAATATGATATAAAGTGCATATAAAACATGTGATATTGATATAGAACAAGCATGGAACATAAAAAATTATAGATACATTTGAGACGTATCACGAATGCAAACCTCCAAGGTCTGTCCGAGGAGGTTCTCTCTAAGATTGTGAGCCAGGTTACGGAGGCCCTTCGACCTCCGGCGACTGCTACTGCCCAAGGACCTCCTGCTCCACTAGTTGTTGCAGCAAAAACTGGAGAGACGGCGACGGCGGCTCAACTACTGGCTTAGGGTGCCACACTGGTGGGGATTGCGACCTCATCGAAGGTGGTTCCAAAAACACAGCGGACCGGGGGAGATCGTCCTCGTGGTGGAGTTGTTGGACAGGATGGGTCGGAGTTAACCGCAGCTAAGAAGGCAAAAAAGGATACAAAACGCGCTGCTATCGATGTGATGGGCCTAGACACCATGGAAAGGAGTGCTCAGTTGAGGTGTGCGATATTTGTGAGAGCAAGGAACATGCGCCGGAGGTGTGTCCCTTGTTGACTGCACCTAAACCACAAGTGATCGTGCATGGGTTGATAAATGAGGGTTTAATGTTCTAGGAGCAGCCAACCTCTGATACTTACAAACCAAAGATCGACAATGTTCAGATGGCTATGTTGTCGGTCACTAGCGGTGAGCTCTCAATTCCTCAAATTGTGACTCAGTTGCAGCGTTTGGTTCCTTCGGAACAGTTTCATTGGGATGTTCAACAGGTAGGACACAATGTCTTCAAAGTGTCGTTCCCCTCCAAGAGTGAACTTGAAAGGCTTGCTATTTTCGGGGCATCACTAGTACAGAAAAGCCTTTCTGTGGCGCACCAAAAAGGCTTTCTGTGGCGCATGGTGGGTGCGTCACAGAAAGCTCGCCACAAAAATATTTATTCTGTGGCGCACCCCGTCCGTGAGCCACAGAAATATTTCTGTGGCGCACCCCCAGATGTGCCACAGAAAACAACAACTCTGTGGCGCACCCCTAACCCAGTGCGCCACCGATTTTTTTTTTGAATTTTACAAAAAGGGCGGCCAGATCTAGATCTGGATTTTCAAAAAATTCAAAAAAAATCCAAAAATTCAAAAAAAATCTAAAAAATCAGAAAATAAAATAATTTGGAAAACCCTAAATATTTAAATTTTTTGAACATTTTTAACACTCCAAGCATATCTCAAATGATGACTTCCCAGTAGGTCACCCATCCTCAGATTGCTCCAACCCAAGCACGCTTAACTTCTAAGTTCCATTCAATTCAACTACCCTCAAGCTACTCAAGTTCTTATTGATAATACTAGCATATCAACCCTCTTAACCCTTGTGTATGTGTATATGTGTGTAGCTTATGTATGGTATGTGTATATATGTGTTTAAAAAATCAAAAAAAATTCAAAAACTTCAGAAAGAAGATCAAAAAATCTAAAAAATTCAAAAAAATTCAAAAAATAAAAAATCCAAAAAATTCAGAAAACTTAAAAAATTTAACAAATCCAAAAAAATTGAATTTTTTTATTTTTTTATTTTGTAGAAAAAATCTTCTTTTTGAAATAGCTTTTTTTCCTTTTGCAATTTGGAGGATCTGAGAAAAGTTCACCGGGTAAACCCGGGTGAAATCGAGCTCCTTTTTTCGCACGATTTTTTGGTATATTAAACGCATTTTTTCGACATCGTACGCAAAAGTTATGCCGTTCAAACTTTTTTATCTGTTTTTTTGAAAAAAAGGTCAAAATTCATATTTCAAAATTTCTATACCTACTAGACACTAAAATCTAACTATATCTCAAAGAATTTTATTTTTTGAAGGTTTCTGTGGCGCATCTGGCCCCATGCGCCACAGAATTTCCCTTTCTGTGTCGCATCCCAACCCATGCGCCACAGAAAGGTCAAATTCTGTGGCGCATCTGGCCCATGCGCCACAGAAAAGTCACCACAGAAAAGGCACCAGAGGGCCCCACCTTATTTCTGTGGCGTACACTCCCCATGCGCCACAGAAATGTTACTTTCTGTGGCGCATGTGGCCAGGTGCGCCACAGAAATGTGACTTTCTGTGGCGCAAGTGGCCAGGCGCGCCACAATTTTTTTTGTGGCGCATGCCTACTTGGTGCGCCACAAAAACTGATCCACAGAAAGACAGTTTCCTACTAGTGCATGTAGGGTGCCGAATAACAAGTGTGAGATTACTGTAGTTCCTTGGGTTGCTACGGTGGAACCAATGGAGATGCTACCACAAAAGTGGATTCGAGTGTATGGTATTCCTCCCAAGACTACAAGGGACTTTCTTTCCCTTTGGAGTTAGGGGGTCTTTGTTCGGAAAAACAATCAAAGTTGACATGAAATTTACTCGCAAACATGGGGTGCTGCGTATACTCGTGGGCTATGTAGACTACACTCTTATTCCAATTAGTTATCCAATTTTCATAAAAGATGGATTCTATCGGTTGAAGTTTAAAGTTGAGCTTCCAGCCGATGTTGGTGATAAAGAAAATGATGATCCGAGGTCACCACCGCCAAGTGATGATGAGGAGGATAATGCTAATGAGGAGTCCGGTAATCAAAAGGGGGATGAGAGGGAGAAGGAGAACAAAACCAGAGATGATATGGTCACGGATGAGTCCTCAAAGGATTCAGGTAGGAAAGACAATGGGGGTGCTGCGATCCCAGATAATATGCAAGAAAAAGGCCAAGATATCAGGAGTGGTTTTTTCTCCGATGGTGCAGAAACAATTCAGTGAGGCTAGGCAGGAGTGGCTGGACTTGAGGTCTCGCATTACCATTGATAGCTACAGCGGAGTAAGGAGTTCTGGTTCATCTCCCTGCCATGGCAGAAATTATGCTGTTTTCTCTGCCGGCGGCAATGGGGCCGATGACAACGTTTCTGCCGGTGGAAATGATCATTTTTCTGCTGGCGGCAACGCTTTTGCTGCTTTCTCTGCCGGCGACAATGCTGTTGTCTCTACCGACGGAAACGATGTGGTTTCCTCTGACGGCGGCAATGTTTCTGATGATTTCTCTGCCAGCGACAACGACGATGCGGTTATTCCTGCCGGCGTCAATGAAGTTGCTGTTTTCTCTGCCGGCGGCACAGATTCTCCTGTTTTCTCTGCCAGTGGGCAGACGGACAGTGAAAGAGGAGGAGGTTCTCCGGTTTCTCAGTCCAAGGGTGCGGATTGGACTACACCGACAAAGCTGCTGTCTCCGTGTACCTCTCCGATACCATATGATGTCGGTGGTTTGTACATGGGTCGGCAGGGGACTCCTTTGATGCCGCAAGCTCTATCTTGTGGGCAGGGGGCATCAAGGGACACATCTATTGCCAATGGGCTAGCAGCAAGGCCATCGGAGAGCGAGGTCATGGCGTTTGGGGGGATGATGGAGATGCAGGTGCGGTCTAGTCAGAGATTGAGGGAGCAACACAATGCGGATCTTCCTCAACTTGAGCGCGCGATGGATCTTTCTTCGCGCAAGGCATATGGGTCCTCATCAGGTACTCCAGCACACGCCAAGCTTTCTTTACGGTCATTATCTAATTCTGAAATTAAACATAGAACGAAAAGATTGGGTATTTCGTTAGGAATTAATGATGCGCAAGTTGACTCTTCTATTTCAACCATTATGGAGTTAGAACGAGAGAGGGAGGTTATTTTTCTGAAAAACTCTTTGCCTCCAACAAATGATGAATCTGAATCTAATTTAGCTTAAAAAAATGCCACTAATATTTGCAAAGATTTAGTGGATGAGGAGGCTGATGTCTCGGATGATCATGCGGATCTTAATGAGACTTTAGCGTCAATGAGAGGTAGAGGAAAGAAAAAGTCACTTTCTAAACGTGCGGTTAGAAGGGGTGTGAGATTAGCCATTTATTCTAAATTTTAAACAAAAAATGAAGGGTATGATTTGGAATTCAGATGGGTTTGGAGACACAGCAAAACACTTGGCTGTTCATGAATTTGTTAAGGAAAATAAACTGGACTTTGTGGCTATAATTGAGACAGGGAGGTCTTCTTTCGCCACACCTATCCTAAATTTTTTGCCTGCGGGTTCAGATTTTGTTTGGCATTCTATACCTCCACACGGGAGGTCGGGTGGCATGCTATTAGGATTTAATAATGCTACTATTACAGTACAAGATGTGGTTACAGGTATTTTTGCGTCAAATTACACCTGAGAACAAAGTTGGATGGGTTTAGTTGGGCGTTAGTAGTGGTATATGGGGCAGCTCAGGACAACAAAAAACCAGAATTTCTTGCTGAATTAGTAAGGATTTGCGAAGGAGAGACGCTACCGTTGTTGGTCGGGGGGATTTCAATATTATTAGGAGACAAGAGGAGAAAAATAATGACAATTTTAATGCTAGATGGCCTACTATTTTTAATGCGATAATAGAGAGTTTGAGCTTAAAGGATTTAGAATTGTCTGGAAGACAGTATACTTGGACTAATCGACGAGATACGCCAACACTTGAGAAGTTGGATCGTTTTCTAGCAAGTGTGGATTGGGAGCAAAAGTATCCACTGGTCACGGTGCAAGCTCTTACCCGTGCGGGGTCGGATCATACACCGTTGTTATTAGATACCGGGGAACATGCGTTCAACGGTAATTGTTGCAGATTTTCGTTTGAATTGTCGTGGTTCCGACAAGAAGGATTTTGTGACACAATTGCTCGCGAATGGAATGCGATCCAAACGGGCAACTCACCATTTGAGCGGTGGCAAAATAAAATCCGCCATCTACGACATTTTGTCCGTGGATGGGCAAGGAATTTGAGTGGGGAGTATAAAATGTTATGAGATAAACTAATATTACTAATTAATGAATTAGATGTTAAAGCTGAAACAACCCCTCTTACGGTAGCCGAGCGGGCAGCCAAGAGAGAGGCAGATGATAAGCTGGCCCAATTGCGTTGTGATGAGGAATCGAAGTGGGCACATCGAGCTAAAGTTAAACACATTCAGGAAGGGGAGAGTAATACAAGATATTTCCATATTATTGTGAATGGAAAACATAGAAAAAAGAGAATATTACAATTAGAACAAGAGGAAGGCACGATAGTTGGCCAGGAAAATCTTAAGACTTATATTTCAGAATACTATAAGAAATTATTTGGCGCGCCGGCTACAAATAATTTTTCTTTGGACGAGAGTGTGATCCATGATTTGCCGCAAATATCTAAATAAGAAAATCAGATTTTGACTCAAGACTTCTCTGAGAAAGAAGTGTTTGAGGCAATCCAACAAATGGAACATAATAAAGCTCCAGGACCGGATGGGTTTCCCGCGGAGTTCTATCAAAAATTCTGGGAAATTTTAAAAGCTGACTTAATGGCTATGTTTGCGCAACTGCGTACGGGAAACTTGCCGTTATTTAAGCTATTCTTGAAGGGGTTGTTGTCCTACATGAGACGATACATGAACTACATAAAAAAAGATGGATGGGGTCCTTTTCAAAATTGACTTTGAGAAAGCGTATGACAAAGTGAAATGGTCCTTTTTACAGCAAACGTTACGAATGAAGGGGTTTACGCCACAATGGTGTGAGTGGGTAGCTCGGTTTGTACAAGGTGGTAGTGTAGGAATCCGAGTTAACAATGACATTGGTCATTATTTTCAGACACTGGGTTACGACAAGGAGATTCGTTGTCTCCACTATTATTTAACCTAGTTGTTGATATGTTGGCTATCCTAATTTCTCGTGCGAAGGAGGATGGCCAAGTGGGGGGTTTAGTTCCTCACCTTGTCGAAGGGGGGTCTCAATCCTTCAGTACGCGGATGACACTATATTATTTCTTGAACACGACATTGCGAAGGCCGTGAATATGAAATTAATACTGGCACTTTTCGAGCAACTTTCGGGGCTGAAAATAAATTTTCACAAGAGTGAACTGTATTGTTTTGGGAAGGCTAAAGATGATCAGGAGGATTATCGCCGTGTTTTCGGTTGTGAGATCGGTTCCTTACCGTTTAGGTATTTGGGTATACCAATACATTATAGAAAATTGCTAAACAAGGAATGGAAAACAGTGGAGGATCGGTTTGAGATGAAATTGGTGGCTTGGGTGGCAAGAATGTTGTCATACGGTGACCGTCTTGTGCTTATAAATTCAGTTTTAACAAGCCTACCAATGTTCTTATTATCGTTTTTCGAAATACCAAAGGGAGTTAGAAAACGATTAGATTTTTATCGTTCTCGGTTTTTTTGGCAAAGCAATCAGCTCAAACGGAAGTATAGACTAACTAAATGGAACTTGGTTTGTAGACCAAAGGACCAAGGTGGATTGGGAATTTCGGTTTTAGAAGTACAGAATAAATGTCTACTTAGTAAATGGTTGCATAAAATTTTGAATGAAGAGGGTGTTTGGAAAGAGTTATTAGTTAACGAGTACTTAGGAGATAAAACGTTGTCTCAAGTACAAGTTAAACCTATGGATTCACCTTTTTGGAAAGGAATTATGAAGGTAAAAGATGATTTCTTTAAGCGTGGCCGATTTTCGATAGGTAATGGGGAGCAGATTCAGTTTTGGGAGGATAGTTGGTTAGGCCATGTTTCTCTTCAAACTGAATATCCATCCTTATATGCCATTGCTTCCAACAAACACAGCACAGTAGCTAATGTTCTTGGGACAGTACCTATTAATCTCCCATTTCGCCGGGTACACATTGGCTCAATCTAGTTGAGAGGTTAATGCGAGTTAACCTCATAGATGAGGAAGATAAATTTAAATGGATGCTTACTTCTAATGGAAACTTTACGGTTAAGTCATATTATGAGGTTTTATTAAATGGACATACTAGATACCTGCGTAAGTATCTATGGAAGTTAAAAATCCCGCTAAAAATAAAAATCTTCCTATGGTTTCTTAATAGAAAAGAAATTTTGACAAAAGATAATTTGATTAAAAGAAGGTGGATTGGATGTAAGAAATGTGTTTTCTGCGAGGCGGATGAGTCCGTTGAACACCTCTTCATTAAGTGTCCGTTTGTTCGCGATATTTGGCGACTAGTGCACTTCACTTTTAACTGTAGAAATGACATTGTTTTTAACAAATCAAATTCAACTCATTATTTGCAGGTTATCAACAAGGCGTGCTATTGGATCCGTCATTCCTACTCCCTGCGGACCAGCATGGGCTTATGGATGCCGGTTGTACCCGTTTGCTGACGATTGTGCGGGCTATCTTCAGCCGGGAGGATGGCTTCAACCTAGACGTTTAGATGTCTAATAATCATTTGTTCGAGTGGCTGATCTTTGTAGCCATCTTAAGTGACCCATGAATTGTGATCTTGTACTCTTGAATGGTTAAATAATTGTGGGTAGCTGTGTGCATCTTTTGGATGCAGAGGCCGGTGATCCACACCCCCTTATCTAAAAAAAGATAAACAATATGGCAGAGCATATGATCGTCGGAAGAAGAAAAAATGAATTCCAGTCTAGAGTCTGGACCTGAAGGTGACACGGGGAGGGAGGGGAATAATTGTTGGATTTAGTCAATTTGGTGCTACAGTTACGCGTTGCAAACCTCTATTTTCCTGTAAATTCATATAGAGCGTTCCAGCCGATCTTTTCTGCCTCCAAGCTAGAGCTGGCTAAGGGACTAACCGGCTCGCTCATCATGCACGCCGATCACGCAATTTACCACCGAAGAAAGCTGGAGAGGCGTCAACAGGGGCGGACCTACGTTCAAAGGCTGGGGTCAATTGACCCCGGTGACTTTCAAAAATGCTTAAAGAAATATTGTGTGCTAAGCTAATGACACCATTTATCTAGCATACTCAAGATGAAACCTGCAGTTCGAGCTGGTCCTGCTCCCGGAAGCTGCCCGCTCTGCTACGTCCGATGCTGCCGACTCTGCCATGCGTGCCGAGACGGCGCCACCGCCTCCATCCCCCCGCTCCTCGGTGAGCTCCGCTACCAGCTCCGCTCCGTCCCCTCCCTGGACTGCCTCTGGAGGGGGATCGGAGCTCACCTCGGCGGACTCGTCTCCGGCGCAGGCAAAGGGTGGCGTGACCATCGTGGACATCACCGCCGTGCCGAGCGCTGCGAGCATGCCGCTCGCGCCACCTGCACCTGAAACTGCTGATGATGGCACCCTGGATGCTGCTGACGAGGAGGAAGACCAATGGACCCTGGTGATTGGGTCGGCGCACCGCCGGAACAAGAGCCGCGGGGAAGAGAAACGCGCGATGAATCAGCGCCGCACCAGCAGCCGTATTGCCGGGAAGGAGCCAGAGCTGCGTCTGGACATGATGACCAAGGCAGTCCAGCTGCGTGAGCTCAAGGATTCACTCAAAGGCTGCTCGGTTCGACTCCAGGCTCATGTCAAGAAGAACAAAGTGCTGCAGTCCCTGTCGCCGATGAAGTCTGTGTCCGCGATCAAGGCCGCCGCCTTCGGCAAGTCAGCTCCGGTGCCTGCTGGTGCCGATGATTAGGAAAACCAGGGCCCCCCCCTGCAACGTAGCGCGTGTGCTCCTCTCGCTGCTGCGACCCCCGTCGTCTAGTTTCCTGTTTTTCGCCTCTGTTAACCAAAAAGGGAAGCGCTGTTCGCTCCCCCCCACCGCCATGTTTCCTCCCTAGGTGTCCCGAATTGTAATGATTAGTGCCACCATGAAAACTTTCTCGTTCGAGTCCTGGAACCTCCGAGGGCTCGGTGATGACGACAAATGTGTTGTTGCTCGTGACGCCATTACCCTTGCAAATCCCACCGTGTGTTGTATCCAGGAAACTAAGCTGGCTTCCGTTACTGACGCCAAAGCTCGCTCCTTCCTCCCAGCCCATCTCACTGCCTATGCCACTGTCGATGCCGACGGCAGCCGAGGCGGGATCCTGACTGCCTGGGACGAACGCCTCCTCACCCTCACCTCGACCATTAAAAAAGACTACAGCCTCACCACGTCTCTGATCTCCACCACCTCCGACCTAAGCCTAACTGTCACCAACGTCTACGCCCCCTCTGATCATAGCCTCACTGCGTCCTTTGTCGATGAAATGCTCACCATGTCCGCTGCTGTTAACGGGCCTTGGCTTGTGATCGGCGATTTTAACTTAATTCGGTACCCCTCGGAGAAGAACAATGGCAGTTTCAACCGCGGTCTCGCTGCCGCCTTTAACTCCCTCATCCGCGACGTGGCTTGGTTTGAGCTCCCTCTCCGCGATCGCCTCTTCACCTGGACGAACGGGCAGGCCGTCCCTGTCCTTGCTCGCCTTGATCGCGCTTTTTTCAACACTGAATGGAACGCCGCCTTCCCCGACTCCACGCTCGCCTCCCTCCATCGCCCAACTTCCGACCACCACCCCATTGTTGTCAGCGCCGCCACAAAAATCCCAAACACTGCCCACTTCAGATTCGAGAACTCTTGGCTCCTTGACCCTGATTTCCTCCCCACCACCCTTCAGCGCTGGGATGTTCGTGGTTCCCGTGGCAATGCCGTCCTTGATCTCGCTGCAAACGTGAAGAGTTTTCGGACTGCTGCCAAAACCTGGCGTAAGGAGCATCGGTACACCCCACACCTTGATAACAATTGTCGTTTTCTTATTAACCTGCTCGATTTTCTCGAAGAATCCCGTGCCTTAACAGGTTGCGAGAGGGAGCTGCGCGATGAGGCGCATGATCGCCTGGAAAAGTCTGTCTGCCGTGCTGCTGCACACTGGAAACAACGAGGGAAATTGAAGGCCGTCAAGGAGGGCGACGAGAACACCCGGTTTTTCCATGCCCGCGCCTCTCAGAGATATCGCCGGAATCAGATCCGCGAGCTCGCCGTGGACGGTGGCGTCGTCGTGGATCACGCCGGCAAAGAGTCTGCTCTCCACAGCTACTACAAAAATCTGCTGGGCTGCGAAAGGCCAGCCAGCTGGGGGTTTGACCTGGGCCAGTTATACAGAGAAGCTCCACGTGTTAATGGGCCGGCCCTTGCGGCCCCTTTCGAAGCTAAAGAGATCAAGATGGCCGTTGATGGCATGGACCGCAACAGCGCCCCCGGACCTGATGGGCTGGGCCCGTCTTTCTTCCGTGCTGCTTGGCCCAAAGTCCAGCCTGCAATGCTCCGTTTGTTCGATGCGGTCCACGCAAGGCATGCCCAGCTTGGCGCGATTAATCGTGCGCACGTCGTCCTCCTCCCGAAGGCTGATGGGATTCTGCCCCCGAGCTCTTTCAGACCTATCTCTCTGCAAAACTGCACCATCAAGACCGTGTGCAAGACCCTCACAGCCCGCCTCCAAGCTCAGATTGGCTCCCTGGTGGATGAAAACCAAACGGGTTTCCTCTCCGGACGAAGCATATCCGAAACCTTTGTCTTTGCCACTGAGATTGTCCAATGCTGCTTCAAAAGGAAAAAGCCCACCCTGGTCTTGAAGCTCGACTTCTCAAAGGCCTTCGACTCCATAAATTGGGAGAGCCTCCGCGCTGTCATGAAAGTCAGAGGGTTCCCGGATGAGTGGTGTGATTGGATGGACATGATTCTCTCGACATCCAAATCCGCGATCCTTCTCAATGGGATCCCAGGGCCATGGATCGACTGCAAACGCGGCTTGCGGCAGGGCGACCCACTGTCCCCATATCTCTTTCTGCTGGTTGCTGATGTGCTGCAACGGATGATCCGCCAGGACCCCCTTCTCCAGCACCCCTTGCTTGATGGCGAGCCCTGCCCGGTGCTCCAGTACGCCGACGACACGTTGATCATCCTCCGGGCTGATCTTGCCGCTGCCCGTCGCCTAAAGGACTTGCTGGACATGTTTGCTGCTGCGACTGGGCTCACCATCAACTTCCACAAAAGTACCCTTGTTCCGATGCATGTGGACGTCGACGATCTCGAAGAAATTCGCGCAGCGCTTGGATGCCGTATTGAAGGGTTCCCTCAGGTGTACTTGGGGCTGCCACTCACCGCCGGCAAGCTGACACTGGCTCATTTTGCTCCCCTGATTGCCAAAGTGGATAAGTACCTCTCGGGCTGGTCCGCTATCCTTCTCTCTGCTGGCGGGAGAATTGTCCTGCTCAATGCTGTGCTTGACGCCCTCCCCACCTTCGCCATGGGCGCGGTGGAGCTGCCACCTGCGCTGCTGCGGGCGATCGAGGGACTCCGGCGGTCCTTCCTTTGGAACGTCAAAGACCGGCCCAGCGGCGCTCGGTGCCTTGTGGCCTGGAAAGATGTCTGCCGTTCAAAAGAAGAAGGAGGTCTCGGGATCAATAATCTTGCTGACAAAAATGAGTGCCTGCAGCTCAAACTGCTCCACCGCCTCTATGCTCATGCAGACGCGCCCTGGCCTCGCTGGGTTTGGACCACCAGCGGCGATCGGCTCCAGCTCGGGCCACACTGGAAACACCTCCAGGACCTGCTCCCCCTGTACAGAGGTATCTCTGAATCTTCCGTGGGCGACGGGCGACACACCGCGTTCTGGATGGACTGCTGGCTGCCGGGTGGCGCCCTGTGCAACCAGATGCATGCGCTCTTCTCCCACGCTCTCGACACCGAAGCTTCTGTCGCCGAGGTTTTCCGCCGCGGCGTACGCCCATCTCTGGCCCCGCGCTTAAACACCGCGGGCGAGCGGCAAATGGTCACCTTGTCTCGCCTGCTAGCGGCTGTCAACATCTCCTCGGAGGGTGACGTTCGGGCTTTGACACGGTGCAAGAAGAAGACCGGGGCTCTCGACGCCGCCGCTCTGTACAAGCTCCGCACTTGGGGTGGCGTGCAGTCGCCGTCGCATGACTTTGTCTGGGGAAATCATGCACCGGCGAAAGTGCAATTCTTCGCCTGGCTGCTGTCCAAGTGCAGGATCCAATCCCGCAGCGCGTTGCTGCGCAAAAAGATTCTGACGCCTGCTGAATCTGTCTGCCCAATTTGTGCTGCTCCTGATGAAACTGCCAACCATATCTTCTTCGAATGCCAGTTTGCAGTCAGCTTCTGGGCCTCGGTGGGTTTCCGCGTCCCTCCTGGCGCTGATGTTCGTGAGTTCTACTCCTACCCAGCTCCTGATGCGGTGCCGCCTGCTACGGCGTCCACCTTCATCCTCCTCTGCTGTTGGTGTCTTTGGAAACACAGAAACGCTGTGGCCTTCAGAGAGCAGCGGCCCAGCTTGTCCCTGCTCCACAAAACCTGCCGTGATGAAGCTCGGCTCTGGAAAGTCAGGCTGCCCACAGCCCGTGCGGCAGATGCTGATGCCTGGCTGCTCCGTCTTAGCAACCCTCTGTAATCCCCTCTGTCCCCAACTCTTCTTTTCCCCCATGTAAACATCATCCGACCATTTGGGGTCTTCATATATACAAATAGAAAAAAATCAGGTGGGGTTTTTCCCCCCGGTGACACTTCAAAAAAAAAAAAAAGATGAAACCATAATACATGACCCCGGCGACTGATTTTTCTGGGTCCGCCCCTGGGCGTCAAGCATGCGTACACGCACAATTCTGAAGTTCAGACGCTAGTAGTAGTATTTGGTATGTCATGACATTGGATCGGTCGACGCTTCTACCGAGCCCAGAGAGGCACTCTGTGCGCGTTCTGCTGCTGCCGCTGTTGCTCCCTCGTCGCGGCCGCGGACTGCTTGGATCTCTTCTCCGCTGCCTCGTCGCTGTCGATCTGCTGCTGCCGACACTCCTCGCTGCAGAACGGGGTGTCGCCTCTGCACGCGCAAATTGATTAAGAACCACGGTTAGATACCACCATCACAGGACAGAGTGTCATCTTCTACATAACAAGGTATTGGTCTAGCTGTTTACCTGTACATGAAGATGTCTTTGTTCCCGGAAAGTATGCGCGCGCACTGGAAGCAGGCGTCGAGGTAGTGGTGGCGAAGTTCGCCGGCGTCTTCGTCGCGGGATGACGCACGGCGGGGCCTCGGCGACGGCGAGCTCCGGTTGCGGGAGGAGGAGTGCACGACGGGGAAGCTTGTGTTGATTTCGGCGGTTGGGGCTGGGAAGTAGTAGTAGTCCTCCATTTTCTTGGTTCGGTGGGATTCGTTGAACTTGCTGCTGCTTGGTTGGTTGGAGGAAGGTCGGCAGGAGGAGGAGATGGCGGAGTTGGCCGGGGAGAGGAGCGCGGGATATAAAGGAGGATACAGGGGGGATGGTGGTGTTTTTCGTTCTGGACCCTCTGTTCCCTTCGGGGTTCCGCCGTGGTCCTGTACGGCTAGATTCTTGAATCTTGAAGGAGTTTCTTCCCTCGTTGCGTGAGGAGTATATGGAGGCGGCTCATTTCTTTTGTTGAAACTTGAGAGTCATTCCTGTAAAAAAAACTTGACTCATTTCTTCACTCTTGGACTCTCTTTAGCGGCTCCAACGGGACGAAGTAGGGATGGGAGGGGCAGTCTGGTTGTCCCCCTTGGCCCTTACAGTAGTAGGTCTACGAGTAGGTTTAGGGTTTGGTTTGCCTATCTTAGTATAAGACAAAGTTTATGTCCCTAATCGAAGAATAAAATGTGTGCACCGATGGGCTTTGCAATAATACAGAACTAAAATTAATATGACAATGTAGAAGTGCGACGTGAAGATATCATAGAAATATCCACCCTCCAGTGAAATGTTAATCCTCCGTCTTCCCTTTATGTAAAGGAAAAAATATTCCGGGAAACCCCAAACCAATGATAGAACAAGAGCTAAAGCTGTAAAGGTACCATATACATATCCCTCAAGGAGAACAATAAAACGGTGGTTAGCCAACTGGCCAAGTTGCAACATATCTTGAGCTTGGCTCCTTTGAGTGCTTATGTGGCTAATCGGGTGGCCGAGCAAAAACAGGCTTATGCATGGTGTAGTGGTCCCCCAATATTATAGTGAGAAGCATCGCCTCATGGGCTAACACGAGCTCCATATACATGTAGTTCATGTTTCATATTGCAGATTTCCTCTTCCAAACTCCATGGCTTTTTAATTAGTAAATGATCACCCGGTCAAGTTGATGGATATGATAATCTGGCTTGTTGAACTTACTTGCCTGCTTCTTCCAGGGAGATTAGAAAAATGCAATTTGCATGAGTAAAATTTTGTTGCAAGTAAGACATAGAGGGTCTTGTCAATACAGGTTGTGCCAGTTGCCAAGTCTAACATATTCAACGGGTTTCAAGGTCAAACACTCGAGGCGTATCACTAAAATTCCTTACTCGAGGAGTATTAACATATATTTAGCTACTACTCCCTTCGTTCCTAAATATAATAAGTTATAGCTTTTTTCAGATTCTCACTTATCTAGACACATTTTAGTATCTATTTTCATCCATTTCAGTCCGTCTGTAGACCACATTTGAAATAGCTAAAACATTTTAATATTTAGAAACGGAGGGAGTAACAACTAGGTAAGTTGCAGTGAACCAGCTGGCAGGAACATGGAGATGGTGTTACTTGCGTTGTCGAGCGCAAGGACTAGACATGCAGATCTGAAGAAAGACAGTGTACATAAATAAATGGGTGTGCATCCTCGATAGATTTATGAGGAAAATGCTGTATATTGTATTATCACTTATAATTGAATAGTACAGTGCTTGTGCATTATACGTAGGACATGTCCTTGTCTTTTCTTTTCTTCTATCTTTTTATAGGAGAAAGACGTGTCCTTGTCAATGGTCATTTTCATGACAACCTCGATACATTGGGCGGGTGCCTAACTAAGCTTATAAAAAATGCTCACTGGCTACAAAAAATACTAATGAACGTGCTGAGTTGCAAGGACGGGCCCAGCACCATAAATCGACGATCTTTGGTGCTTCCGTGGTCTCGACTCGTGGTCGTGGGCGTCTTCTTCGTTGGGCCATTTGATTTTACGGTTGCAGTTTACTTGGACGTGTTGGGGCAGCAGGCCGGCATGGGCCGCCACATTGTGGTGAGACATGAGTGATATTGGCTAAAAGTTGCAAGCAAGCAGCCTATGCTAAAAAATATAGGGTTGCGAGCAGCTTCAAAGCTAGCTATAGCTGCAGTGTCTTGGATAAATAAAGATGGCCAATCAAGCTCCAATCTAGCTATGGTCGAATATATATCATGGGTGAAATAAATGGAGAGGAACGAGTGCTCCCTGTGTCGCCACGATGCAAGATAACGGAATATGTATATATATCCATGTAGACATCGATCCGGCCGGGACGTCTTCTCTTCTTTGTTGGTAGCAATAGCATGGTCCGATCGACTGCTTTGCTAGGGTACGTACTGTTTTCCTCCATAACCGTATCCAACCTCTGGAAGCCTCGAACTAGGTAGCTCCACCGCTGTGGCAGTGGCAGTTGCTGACGATATGGTCATGACTCATGAGCCGTCCTTGCCCACGTAGTACGAGTCGGCACACCGCCACATCACATGGTTAGGCGCGCTAAGAGTAGCAGAGATGATCTATCTCTGAGAGATCGATCGATCTTTTCGATCGTCTCCACGCCTACAAAGAACCTCTCACTTTCCTAGACATTTTCTTCTCACCTTTTGAATGGTAGCGCCTTGTGATTATTCGCGCACAGGGATCGATCAGATGGATTCTGGTTAGGTGGAGGCCGGCGTTGAATCTGCAACTGTGCTGCATAAACTGACGATACAAGGAATGCAGCAGATCGTTTGCGTGTCCCCAGTCGAGCGGATGAGCAGTTGCACAAGGACGGCGTCGACAAGCAGCGTACCTAGAAACCGGAGGGACACACTCACGCTCGCCTTAATTAATGAGATTTTTGGCTTCGTTGTGTTCTGGTAAACGGAGCGCAACAGGTACATTGCCCCATGAGAACGGTGGATTATTTCCAGAATCCATGCAGGCACGTCGACAAGAACAGTGGATCAATCGGTCTGATCTGAATAGAAAAGCCGTCCTCGATTCAGTGTTTGACGCTGCTCCTCGTGTTTAAGAAGGTCGCTCCAATGGTGTAACGTTTTTTTTATTTAGAAAAGGGGCAGTCCCAGCCTCTGCATCGATTGATGCTCCAACGGTGTAACGTGTGATCGTATTCGACTACTATGACTATAACGCTATAAGGTTATAAGGTGGTGAAGAAGTGTCAGGAGCACCCACAAAACTGTAGGAGGATCATCGTGGAGGGGTAGTGTTGTGACATTAATGTTCGTCGTGAAATAGCTTAGTTATGGTACTGATGTTCGCCGTGAACTAAAATAGTTATGTTATCGACACTATGTGGATTATGGTGCAATTTATATGGTTTGTTTAATAATTACTATTAGTTCACAATTGTCTGGTTCTATGTTATGTGTGGTAACCTCACCGCCATGGAGAAGAGGTTACCATAGCGGATGTCCAGCAAACAAATACATGCATAATTGCATTATAAGATGCTTTAACCAAACTGTAGAAGAATAAGAGAAGATTGCACAGCTCCAATAGGGCCGGCGGTGCTTCGTATATATGGATCACAAAGGATCAATTACAGATTACAGTATGGTTTAGGTTAGATACAATCCTTGGAGATCAAGGCACCTAAACCGACTACGTACGTATCTCAACACCCCCCGCAGTCAAAGCGTCGTCACGGCCGACGCAAAGACCGGATCGAAACTCCTCGAAGGGCGCCATAGGCAGGCCCTTAGTCATGATGTCCACAAACTGTTGAGAGGTGGGTACGTGGAGGACACGTACATGACCGAGAGCCACCTGTTCCCGAACAAAATGAATGTCGAGCTCGATGTGTTTGGTGCGACGATGATGAACCGGATTGGCGTCGCGGCGCGTGGTGAGGAGGTCGGTGGTGCCGTCGATGTGGTCGGATAGGTTGTACTCGCGGAAAAGGAGGTGGAAGTAGGTCTTCCAAGCGAAGAAGTTGGCAGCGGTGTGGGAGAGCTTGACGGGAACGTGCTCGGCGATGCGAACCTCGCGGAGCTGGGCTGGGTTGGGGGCGGAGAAGTCGGAACCGGAGGAAGCGAAGGGATTGCTGGAGTTGGAGATGGAAGACATGGCGCATGAGATGTGTTAGGGCGGTGGAAGCGCTAGGGCTAGGGTTTGAGTGGTGGTGGCGGAAGTTGGAGAGGAGGTGGGAGGCGCGCGAGGGAAACACGCGGTGGAGACAGGCTGGCGGCGAGGGAGGCGCGCGGTGGGGAGGTAGGGCGGCGCGCGAGAGGGCGCGCGAGAGGGAGGCGCGAGGCCGGAGGGTGGGCGGCGGCCGGCTGGAGGAAGGAGAGAGGCGACGGCCGGTTAGGTTAGGAACGAACGTTGTCTGATACCATATAGAAGAATAAGAGAAGATTGCACAACTCCAATAGGGCCGGCGGTGCTTCGTATATATGGATCACAAAGGATCAATTACAGATTACAATACGGTTCAGGTTAAATACAATCCTTGGAGATCAAGGCACCTAAACCGACTACGTACATATCTCAACACAAACTGCCGTTTTCAGTTTTTCGGCTGGTGCAAATAATGTTGTGCGGACAACCAAACAACTGACATAACATATCTTTAGGAGTGGCTCTCCAGTACTGGTCAAAAAAGGTTGCTTGCTACCAACACGCACTAGTTGAGCGGCAGTGTTGCACCCTAGTCCCTGTGTTGTAAATAAACAAAAGTTCCAATTTTATCGTACTCAAACCCTTTTCACTGACTTTGTCAAATTAAAAGAGTTTGACATTGAGCAAAATCAGAACTTCAGTTAATTTTTAATGAAGGAGAGAGTAGGACGTCGGCTCACCGCACCCTCGGTATATCTCAATACGGCCGCTGCTCGCACGCCACGACTATAGAAGACGACTACTTTCTATTTTTCTCTTCACACCCGAGCCACGTTCATCAGGCTCCAAGGTTTGATCATTGTTCCTTCATGCCCTAGCTTCATGCGTAAACATAGCCAATCTATGCCTTTGCTTAATGTGCAAATTGTCATACTTGTATGATTCCATTATTGCGACTTCTACCGAATGGTGCTGGTCTAAATCGGGAGGAGGGATCCGGCGTGGCTGCGGTGTGCCTCCTCAGAAGTTTCCTGGCACCAAGGCGGTTGGGACTCCGGGATACCGAGTGGGCTGCTTTAGCCGGGCAGACGCACCGCAATTCTCTGAGGAGGAGTTTGTGCGTGTTTGGATTTACAAGCGCTACATCGACTTGTGTGGTAGGCAGAGCATTTGGTTTTTTCGCCTGCTCTGCATTCGCCATGAGAGTGCGGCCTGATGTGCTGCCGTCGTTGATGGCGTTATGAATATCCATATTTCTTTGGCCGGTGCGAGCCCCCTGATTCACCTTGGTTCCGCATTGGTATCTTCATTGCCACGATTTCTAAGGTGTTGACAGGGAGATCATGGTGGTCGTGATTGATGAAAATCGGTTAGGCTCTGGAAGTTCCATCTTGCATGCTCATGTTGAGTCAAGAACCGGTGAAGTTTCCACGGAGTACTCGCAGTGAATTGGAAGAAATACGTGTGCCGGACGATCAACGTTTTGCAGCAGTGTTCTCGGCAAGTGGGGCGGTGACACCGGCATACTTCATTCTTGGCAGTCTCAGTTTCCGGGGTGGAGCCCTAGGTCTGATCGTAGGTAGTTGTACATGGCAATGGCGGCTCCCTAGTATTTTCCTTGTTGAAAGCAGGTGGAGATTAGACCTTCTCCAGGCTGAAAACACAGGATCATGACATGTTGGTTAGACCGGATGACGACAATGTTTGTACATTGTTATCTTTCTGGAAGAGTCATTTTGGAGAACATTTTTTTGAAATCTATGTGTCGCCACCACTGGTGGTGCTCTTGCTGCCGCGTGTCTCTGATTGCTTCGGCGTTGTCTTTGTTTTCTTTTTTCTTCTCCCTTTGTTTTTTTGTTGTGTGCATCCTTTATGTCTAGACTTGTTCTAAAGTTCCACACATTGGTAATTGGTATCATCTTTGTATTAATATATTCCCCCTATCGGAAAAAAAATCTCAATGCCAGTTCTGTCAGGTGTTGTGTGTCGCTCACAGTGGGACAAGTCACGGGAGAGGAAAAGACATACATGAGTCTCGCTCCTGACGCTCTCCTCCTCCTCCCACCCTCCTCTGTCGCTTACTATTACGGACGCCTCCACTGCTGATCGGCGTCAAAATCCTTTTGCTTCTCCTCGGCGCCGGGTCATTTGCGCGATGACCTACGCAAGCTTATGACGTGTCAAGCCGAAGAGAAGTGGAAGGATTTTGATGAGCTGTTGGCACAAAGCTCTTAGGAGGCAAAGCAAAAGGACAAGGAAATCAAATCCATGTCCCCGTAGAAGCGTCAACAAATTAAGGGGGCGACCCGGGAGATCCTTGGTAAGTTCATGAGAATTTATTTCATACTGTGTTGGAATGTCCTTGTTTGATGTCTTAATCATGTAGGAACTAGTGCCGACGTCTTGGAGCTCTCGCCCGAAGAACGGCTTATGCGAGTCGGCGGGCTATGAGGTAGGGCGCGTAGAAGTTATTTCGGCACCTCTCGCCGAACGAGGAGATGCCCACTGATAGCGTCATACTCGACATACCGCCGTAGTTGCGGAGTGTTTCTCCGTGCGCTCGGACTACACCTCAATGTTGCCGAGTGCTCAATAAATTGCACTCGGCGGTGAGGCCGATTTCGTGATGTAAATTTCGTAGCTAATCTTAATGGATGTGTTAACAAGAACATAACAGAAAATGCATCTCTGCATCTCTTTTATAGGTCGGTTGGAAATTTCTTGCGGAGCAGCTCAAACTATTCTGCATTTTGAATTCAAAATAACTTTATAAAAACTCACAATTTCAAAACACGGCAGACTCAAATCTGATCAGATCTTGGATTTAGCACACAAAACTCATGCTCTTCTAACCAGATTTTTTGCCGGGTGTCCGTGGTCACTCATAATCGTACAGAAATACCGACCTGTATTTTTCGCATGGTTTCGGTGGCAATGCAGAAATACCGGCCGCTCCTGTTTCCCTCCTATATACTACACCATGTACTCTCCAACTTTTAGCTCGCGTACACACATAAAAAGCGAGAATCTAAAGGCGAAATACCCAACTTCCCAGTAACCTGCCGGTTCATCTCGATCAGATGATAGTCTTTCAAAGAAAACAGCTTCTCAGTCGGATGCTTCCTTTATTTCCCTTTTATTTCTGAAGGGCCGAATGCTTCCTTGGCACTAGTGTCTACTGCTTAGCTTGCAACAGGCACATTTGAGGCGCGGGTGATGTTGGGCTCGGAGTCAGCCATCCGGTGGCGCTGCTCGTTTCTCGCAGCACGCTCCTTTAGAATTCTAGTGCTAATCTTCTCACGCACCTCGTCTGCCTCCATCTGTGCACCCCTGCACTCCTCGCTGCAGAATGGCGTGTCCCCTCTGTTGTGTTCGGAGTAGAAAGCGGATCAGGATACCACTGAACATAAAACAGGTGATCCGAGAGCACTAGCTAAGTCTAATTATAAGGAACAAACCTGTACATGAAGATGTCGAGGTTTCTGGTGAGAGGTTTCCCGCAGAGGTAGCAGGTCTCCATGGCGTGGCGGCATGCCGCGCCGCCGTCGAGGGGCACAATGTGGAAGAACGAAGAAGAGGATGTAGACATGGACGATGGCATCTCAGCTATAGCCTATAGGTTGTGGCTTGCAGGCGTGTTAGGAGTCTTTGCTTAGTTTTGGGGCTAAGGTCTGATGTTAGCAGCAGGCTACTAGACTGAACTGAAGAAGGTTTTGGCACACTAACAATACGAGACTAGCAGTCTTTCTTCTTATATAAAGGGAGCCGAGTCCTGAGTTATGTGCAGGGGGGACGCGAGAAACCACGGCTAGGTTTCCAGGAACCACGTCTCTGAATTGCCATCTCTTACCATTTTGTGGCCGTACCGACGCAGCTAGGGGCAACCAGGAAACTGCATGCAGCGCCCGTTTTGCTTAGTAATTTGTTTGCTTGCTCTGCGCATCGGTCTCAATTGCTGCCTCGTTGCTGCCGGTATTGGCAACTGCAATGTTTGCCGGATCTACCTGAATATAATTATGCCAAAAGTTTCCATTGTATGGTGACTTCTTGTGCCGTTGCCGTGTGGCCACGTGTTGAACACGCGAGATGAGGACACTTCAGATTAGCGCGTAAATACAAAACGGCATACTACGGTACTGAATATACTGATGACCTTGGCTCCTAATGTAACGGACGGGTCGTGTGAGTGTGTGACCCCCATTTTCTGAAAAATATTACCGGTTAGTTTCTTCCCAACTACGAGTAGTTTATTAGCGGAGGAACGGTGAAAGATTTGTCACTGACATTACAATTTGCATAGGCCAAGCAAGACGAAGTAGAATACACCGCTTGCTCCAGGAAAAGAATATGGTTTCTTGCCCCTTTCTTCTAGAGTTTTGGACTCTGGAATCTGGATCCATGTTTTCTCACTCTATTGGCTCAAGAAGTTTACAGAAAAAGATTGAGAAAGGGAAATGAAACCGTTCAGGGAGCAGTAGAACTAGTACCGACGGCGACGCACGTACGCGGTTTCGCCGAGGTCTCGCCGCCTTCAGGTCGTCGTTCACCGAGGTCTTGCCGTCTTCAGGTCGTTGGTTTTGGGGAAGCGTCACCAAAAAAAGGGAGCAGATGTACAAAGTTTTGTTGATCCATGGCAGGAACGAGGTACTGGAACGCAACGTATCCGACAAGATTGATGCTGCAGTCGCTTAATTGGTTGTTGACTCGTGTAGGAAGTCTTCTTGACCCCCTTTCAAAAAACAAAAAAAAAGTCTTCTTGACCCGTGTTGACCGCCTTGGACGATGCAGGAGACTGACCACGATGACATGATATATATTTTTTCTAGGAAATCAGGGAGGCTCTCCCCGGTTCCATTAAACATGAAACCACAAACAAGTGCAACTAGATCTAAAGAAAATAAAAGGAAAACAAGTGCATTACAGTGCCACTGCCAGCAGTACAAAATAACAGGCCATCAGGCTAACAGAATCAAGATGTAACAGAATCCAGAGTTTTGGACTCTCGAATCTGGATTCATGTTTTCTCACTATTGGCTCAAGAAGTTTGGTTCACGTTTTGTCCGTTTGGGTCGGCAAATTGACGCGCGTCTGGCCCTTGTCCACCCCTTTCCGGCCACCGCGCTCAACGGGCCGACGCATCGAGTCCGCCCGGCCATTTTTCCAAACAATTTTTTATTAATAATAGAGACTATTACATATTAGGAAATGAAAATACATATTAAAAGACCTAAATCTAGGGTTTTTGGCCCTTCTCACTCGACGGATCTAATCTAAAAGACCTAAAACTAGGTTACAAATGCATAGAAATTAATAACCGACAACCGGATCTTGGTTGCTCATGGCCGGCAAGAGGGGAGATCAAGGAGGGGCCGCGGCCTTGAGAAACTTCAAGGTGCAAGTCTGTTCGGCCACGGACTTGCTGGCTCTTCCTTCGCCATGGTCGGGGCCAGCACCGGACTAGCTGGCTCCTCCTCCTTGCTTCTTTTGTAGCTACGACATACGTAGCGGCGTCGGCTTCTTTACAAAATTGGCCTCGCGTAGGCAGCCACGCCGGCGGGGATCTGGTATCAAGTGGAGCTGCCTGCTCCTTCGGCCGCCGCCGCGGCCGCCTTTGCCTCCCGGTGCCGTTTGCGCCTCGCCGCGCGCTTTGCGATCTCTTCGGCGCGGCGGATTTGCTTCATCTCGTCCTCCTGTGCAGCGTCGGCAACGGCGCGCGCGGCGGACATGAACGCGGCCGCCCTCTGCGCGTTCAGCTGCATGTGGGCTGCCTCCGCAACCTCCTCCTCGGTGCCGTGGACATAGCTGCCCACACCGATGGGAGGTTCGGGCGGCGCGCTGCCGGCCGCGACACCGACGGTGTACGCCTCTTCGTCGTCGTCGATGACGTCGGAGTACGCGGCCGCCACCGCCATCCTCTCCTCAGGGCTGTCCAAGAGGGCGTGCGAACTGTGCTCCCGCACAGGGTCCCCAAAGTTAGGGCCCCCCGATTAGCTACGCCATGCTATGCTACAGTATATGTACTAGCAAAATGCACGTGCGCTGCAACGGGTGAATAAAAGTTAAATAATTCTTATGAACCCGTTCCAAAACAATTTTAATGTCTAACAATGGTGATAGAGAAGAGGGGGAAATAAAATATATAAGCCACATGTTTATGGATTTCGAACATCTGGTATAAGTAGCGAAAAAATTACTACTTTGATAGTGAAATTTACCATCATAGCACTATACGTTTTATTCTACTCTAAAAGCGAATTGATAATGAATAACAACAAAACTGACAGTGGCATGAAGAAATGATAAGTTTACCATCTAGTTAGAACATTTTTCAAATTCTAACGCATGAAGAAAGTTTACCATCTAGTTAGAACATTTTTCAAATTCTAACGCATGAAGAATGAGACCGAGACCTGTAGTGGCATATTAATATTTTAATTATTTTTAAATCTATACCATCTGATAGGTTTTTACAAGATAGGAATTTAGGAATTTGAATCAATTTAAACGGAGTTGTGGTTTGGGAGAAAACGGTCGACGAAACTTAGCTATCTGCTACCCGGGGCGGCAGACAGCCGTCTCTCGTGGACAGGGCTTGACAGTTTGCGTGTTTCATCTGAATACGCTTTCAGTTCTGGAAAACGTGTTTACAGTAGTACATTTATGGCAAAGGAAAACGCAAATCGTGGATTACGCTCTTAGCTAGCTCTCGGATGGATCGATTGGTTCTCTGTAGCCTGTAGGTCTTCTTCTAGCTCGCGCACCGGAGGCACGGTGGTCGCAGGACCTGGCCGTTGGGTGCACCGGGAGGCCGGGCGAAGGCGGGGACGGGACGGCGGCAGCGGACCGCGGCCAGGGGGAGGCGAAGCCGACGGCGGGGCAACGCTGCGCCCCTGCTGCTGCTGCTGCCAGGGGCGTATCTAGCGAGGGTGCCATGGATGCCATGGCACCCCCTAAAAATTGCACTTTCTTTAATCTGGTAGCAATTAGTCTAATTATATGTGTATTTTATGTGTTATAAATACTTATACATGATATTTAAACAGCGAAAATTGAGTTTGGCACCCCTGAGATTTAGTCCTACATCCGCCACTGGCTGCTGCCGAGCGGCCTTGTGGTAAGCCAGCTATTTGGCATAGCGCCGCCACGGAGGTGCTCTCCGCACTACCGTCGGGCGGGCTGTCATCCGGTGCAGCGCCTCCGGCGACCTCCGTTTCCCGCATCGACTCCATCGATTTGGACTGGTGGAGCTCGAATCCATGGAACCGCCAAGGAATGGGACGGCGGAGGCGATGTAGCCGATGTCGGCGAGGAAGAGCACGACGGAGAGCATGCACACACACGCCAGCATGACGTCGCGCAGCCGCCGTCCTCGTCCACCCAGAACAGCCCTTTCGCCACGAGCGGGCACAGCCGCAGGATCTGCGGCTCGACCGTGAGTTCCTCCACGGCCTCCACCGAACCAGCACCTCATTGTCGTACCCTAGCGCGTGCTGGTGTGTGGTCGGCTTCGCCGTAGTTGTCCCCCAATGCACCGGAACATGGTCGGATTCGCAGCCATTGTCTTACTTGGGGTCGGCCTCAACTGTCGTCGATGTTCGTCGGTCCTCAGACGAGGCAGCCGCGGGTGCGAAGAATAAAGTCCAACCGTTTTTTCACTACGCGATGGCAATTTGATGTATTATGTGACTTAGTGGGAGGGTATAATCGCCTCAAGACATATTATATAGTAGAGATAACTCGTCCAGTCCTGTTTTTTTTACCGTTTCTCTAGTCCTGCTGCTCCCAGCACTAGCGGGCCAACGCAACCAGTAGCCCAATACCTCTTTGCCCGTGGGCTGTGCTTCCTGCGCAGCTCCATCGGGTTTTGTACGGTATAATTGCTACGGGAATTGCGATTAGGGTTGCTAAAAAGAAGTGTGATTAGAGAATAGGGTCTAGCAGCTGAGGATCGGTGATAAAAAATCAAGCCCCGCGACGTGATATTGTAAGCTTGTTGCGTGATTTGATTGCGAGAGCGCCCGATAGTCGACCGGAGAAATCATTCCGCCAATCGATTTACTGATGGGCGCGGTTGCTTGCCTCAGTTCGACAGTTTGACTTTCGTCGTTCACCCAACGCCGCGACGACATCACAGATCAAGGTCTGGTAGCAACTGCTATTAATTCTGATTTTATTTCATGAAATATCTCGACGGACAATGCTTTTTGGTTAGAACATGAGGTTTGATTATCATTTTAGTTTCACATTTACTCTTTTTCATAATGTTTGATATATTTCTGAATATCAAGCAAAATAGCATATCTGAAGATATATAGTTAAGTGGAAGGATCATTTTGTTTTATTCGTTATACAATTTTTAAAAATTAAGCCTCAATTTGACAATTCACAGTGGGGCCCCCAAATCCTAGAGACGGCCCTGCCTCTCCTGATCCGACAGCCGTTGGCGGCTGCGGAATCATGCTGGCCCATGCCGGGCTGGTCGCCATCCGGCGCGAGAAACTGCCGCGATAGCGCCCACGCGCGCTCATACGAGTTCGCTCCACCTCATCCACCAGATGTTGCTGTGGCGGCGGCGGATCGATTCAGGCGCATGGATCTGTGCTTGGAGGTGGTAGCTGTCGTGGCTGGGGGAGGAGAGTTAGGGTTTGTGCCCTAGCGTTTGGCCGGCCGGCGCCATTTATACAGCTCCACCGCCCACAGTTAATGGGTAGGTGGCCGCTCTAGCCGTTGTAGTCGATGACACGCGGGGCCGGGGCGGACACGGGGAGGACGTAGGAGCGGTCCGCGCGCGTCCGCGGCCGACGCAAAGCTGGCTCAAATTTGGACCACGAATGGGTTGCGGCGGACAGGAGAACGGACGCGCGGTCTATTTGCGTCGTCCCGTTGGGCCGTGTTTTTGACTCACGCGGATGGGAACGGACGCACGCGGACTCGATGCGTCGCCCCGTTGGAATCATCCTTACACAGAAAGATATGAGAAGGGAAATGAAACTGTTCAGGGACAGTAGAAGTAGTACCGACGGCGACGCACCTGCGCGGTTTCGCCGAGGTCTCGCCGCCTTCAGGTCGTCGTTCACCGAGGTCTCGCCGTCTTCAGGTCGTTGGTTTTGGGGAGGCGTCACCAAAAAAAAGGGAGCAGATGTACAAAGTTTTGTTGATCCATGGCAGGAACGAGGTACGGGAACGCAACGTATCGCGACAAGATTGATGCTGCAGTCGCTTAATTGGCTGTTGGCTCGGCTAGGAAGTCTTATTGACCCGTGTTGACCGCCTTGGACGATGCAGGAGACTGACCACGATGACAATTTTTTTTTTCGGAGGCTCCCTCGGTTCCATTAAACGTTAAACCATAAACAAGTGCAACAAGATCTAAAGAAAATAAAGGGAAAATAAGTGCATTACAGTGCCAGCAGGAGAAAATAACAGGCCATCAGGCTAACAGGATCAAGATGTATACCTGTTTCAGGTGATGACCCGATTGTCAAGTTAGCTGCTCCATGCATCCATAGACCATAGGTTTTGCCAGACCTCCTTCACCCTCATGCATCCGAAGCATCCATGCTTAGGGCATCTCCAGCCGTTCGCCCCCAAGGCTCAAAAACGGCGCTATTTTAGCCGGCCTGGAGGGGCAACGGCGCTATTTTGTTTCCTGGGACGGGTTGATTCCCAGCCGTGCCCAAACCCATGACCTGAGCTAAAAATTAAAAAAAAAACTGATTTGGCGAAATTTAGGCGAATTCATTCATATTTAGGCGAAATTCGCCGATTACATAGGTAGAAACTAAAATAAAAACATAAAAAAGATAACTTGGTGATCTACG
The DNA here is from genome assembly GCA_947311845.1 of Poa pratensis. NCBI lineage: Eukaryota > Viridiplantae > Streptophyta > Magnoliopsida > Poales > Poaceae > Poa > Poa pratensis. Next base: position 29,651,860 of record CAMZMU010000081.1, read on the forward strand.
CCGTCTACATGACCAACTGGATGTAGATGAGGTGGCTGTAGTCGCCGCCGTCGCCGCCATCGTCGTCTGAGCCGCTCCCAGCGGCGTTGCTGGGGCCTGCGCCGTCGTCTCCGCCGTGCCACCTGCTGGTCGTTGGCGTGGGCACCTCCTCGTCCTCGTCGTTTGGGTCGAGGATGTAGTACTCCGGGGGCGGCGGCGGAGGTGGAATGCGACGGCGAGGTTCGGCCGCGCGCTCGCGGCGCTCGCGCTGGCGCTGCGCCGCCGCGCGATTGCGATCCACTTCCTCGAGGATGCGCCGCTGGCGTCCATTTCCTCCTCCTCGTGCATCCTCGCCGACCAGGCGTCGGCGACGTCGTCTGGCGCCGCGAGGACCTGGTTGATCGAGGCTTCAATGGTGAGCCGCTCGTCGGGGAACTCCTCCGAGTCCTCCGGTGCCACCATCTAGGCCGCCGCCCTGACGTACTCGAGCACCCCACCACCGCTTGCGGCCCTTGGAGTTGCAGCGACCCTCCACCGGGCCATTGCGGCCTCTGTCGGCGAGCTCCTGCTCGTGGCGCCGGACGAAAAACTGCGTCCAGAACACGGCGTTGTCCGGCTGCCAGCGGGGATCCGCCGCCTGCGCTGGGGTGAGGCCGGCGATCACCTCCTGGATCGCGTAGTCGCTTTCCTCCACTTCCGACGGCGGAGGCACGGGCACGCCGCCCACGCTCAGATGCCACGAACCCTGGCCGCCGGAGGCGCCAGGGACGCGCATGTCAGGCGGCGTGGGGTAGCCTGCCTCGTACAACATGCGCGCCTCCTGCTTGTGGAGGTGGCGGCGGCCGAAGCCGTTTGCGGCGGCGGCGTCGGGCATCGGTCTTGGGCTGGGCGAGAGAGGAGAGCTCGAGGCGAGAGAGTGGAAGACGACGAGAGAATGGTGTGGCTGTGGATGGCGAGGAGGGGGGATTTATAGCGCGGTGGAAGGCCAGACGGAGGGGCGGTGGCGCGTCATTACTGCGCCGCGTGCCCCGCGACTAGACGGCGAGGCGACGGCCGCTCACTGGGCACTTGCCACGCCATTACTTCGGCAGCCTTTGACCGGCGCGGGAGCCGAGAAGACAAGGACGCGGCCGCTCACGGGCGTTTCTGTTTCGCGCCATTTCGCCAGCGTCGCTGACAGAGCTGGCCCGCCGTTTTTGCGCGCCGGTTTTCCCCCCCAGGCGGAACCCAACGGGCTGGGTTTGGCCTGGGTGCGCAGGCGCCAAAACGGCGCTAAACGGCGCTATTTGGGCTCCTAGGGGGGCGACTGGTAGAAAAACATCGCTATTTGACCCGAACGGCACTATTTTGGGCCCTGGGGGGCACGGCTGGAGATGCCCTTAGGATCTTCACCTATGCTATGTTTGGTTAGTAGAATCATTTTTTTCCCTTTTATTCGTGACTCTACAGAGGCTGGCTGAGGAGAAACATGGTCCGAATCTTGTTTTGGAGCTTATTTGTTTGCCCACAATTTCTCATCCAGACCCGTGTGAAAGTAAACGAGTTAAGAAGCACCGGCGTTTGGTCTACATATATGTTTCGTGTAGTCTAATCTTTTTCTACGTGGCCAACTTATCTCATACCATCACACTCGCACAATCTACATGACAACACCATCAAGAGCGGTGCGGCGGCGGTCTGCAGCGGCCGCGAACACCGATGACGATCTATTTGTTGGTGGCGTGTTGCCCACGCTTAATGGTATATCGCCACTGATGTTTGTTATCGTTTCCCCACGCCACTAATGGTGTGTCTCTATGCACTTATGCCACCAATAAAAATTGCATAAAATAAAACACTCGTGAGCCGGGTATCCAATCCAGTCCAGACGGACTTAGCTATTCTATAGACTGACACCGCTATTCGGTGGAGCTCTTTTTTTTACCACCGTCAGAGATCTCGTCGCGACCTGCATGGACAGACGTGTGTGCATGCATAAGTAAAAGAGTCCTGGTTGGAGGAACAACTACCCATAAGGAAAAGGGTTCTAACTTTGTGTATGGGCTGGGACAAAAGAGTTTTTGTAGCGTTCGGGGAGTCCTTCGTTATGACAAGCCCATCTCCAACGGTGATTAGCTTCCTACATGGAAGTGAAATATCGGGACATACTTTCGTCTTCGCATGTCTCGGTTATCTCTGTATCCGACTTTCTTTACTTGTGATACTCGTCAATGTTAAAATAATATATTTCTTGCTTATCGCCTCTAAGATATCTCTTATGCTTATCTAGTTTAGCATATTTAGGTTTTGTGTTTGAAAATTAAACGAGTAGTTTATTTCACTTCTTTCAAGCAAGATCTATATTAAATTTAAATAACACCGACTCACCCCATACTTAGGCGGCATCTCGATCTTTCACGGTGTATTCCTCGTTTGTATAGAAAATAAACCTTGTTTTCTATTTGAGTTTTAAATAAAAAGCTCGATCATTTGATTTTTTTAAATAAAATAAAATAAAATGAAAATGTGGTGTTTTATTTAAAACAAATGTGGATATGAAAGTGTATATACCCAAATCTACCTGAAATTCGTTAGTCAATTAGCTTTTCTAGTCCCCAACTATTGAACCTAACAAGTGGTCAAATGTGTTCTGCGAGACCGAAATTGGAAAATACTATGCATTGTAATTGTACTACCTCCGCCTCAAAATATGAAATATTATTACAACCAATACCTAACCAAGTTTCTTGTCATATATTCCCCAGCTGTAACCAAAAAAGTAAAAAGGAAACCAGAACAAAATAGAGAAAAAGGAACAGGAAAAAAAGGGAATTAAGGAGAAGCACCTTACCTGGGCCGGCCCACCCAGACGGGCGTTATAGGCGTTGTGTTCTTAAACAATGCACAGGTCATTTTATAGGAAACGCCACAGATGAGTGCCACATTTCATTTACTCCGCTCGGTACGATATCTAAGAATGCAACAGTTGGCCCATAGTAGGGCTATAGCCTATATGGGCTTGACGTCTCATATACTTCTCTAATTCTCTTTAGTAGTATAATCCTTTTAGGCTATTCTATTTTGCTTTTCATAATATTTCTCTAATTCTCTTTAGTACTCTCTCCGTTCACAAAAGGATGTCTCAATTTTGCCCTAGCTTAGGCCAAAGTTGAGACATCCATTTGTGAACGGAGGGAGTTGTATAATAATCCTTTTAGGCTATTCTTTTTTTTTTCATATCACTATCACGGGATAAGCTGAGATATGGACGGATGGATGGATGGCTGCGTTAAACCGTGAAAAGAGATGGATCCGCATCGATTGATTTGATGCAGTAGCAAAGAAGCACTCGTGAATAATAGTAACTGGAATTCGATTTGAAGTCATAGCACAAGCGCCTAGCAGCAAGCAGGAAGCTAGCACGGATTCCCAGGCCAGCGATCCTCTGTTGGAGAAGATGGTTCGCTCGCTCGCCTTTCCCTGTAACGGCGGCAGCAATGGTGGATGTTGCTACCAGTACCAGACCGACGGGTTATAATTGGAGGCGCAGCCAGCAAATTGGTGTTGGTCGTCGGCGCTGCCAAGTCGCGGATGCATCACTGCGACGCGCGCGATGTGAGAGATCTCGCGCCACCGAATGCAGGATCGGACTAATCTTTATTGAACCGTACGTACCGGATGGATCTCGCCGGCCGGGCATGGGTGTCGAGCGCCGACTAATTTATTAATTAGGGCTCAACGCCCGAATTTATATAGTACTAGTACGTTGGCAAGCTACGGCCTGTACCACAGCATCAGTCAGTCAGTTTTGCCACCGTCCGTCCTCCCCTTCAATCCTGTCCGTGAAAAGCTTCTTCACCGTAGTAAAACGCACAGATCTGAAACGTCGTTCGAGATAATAAGATAACAAGGACGCGATAGCACGTACTAGCTTTCCTTCCTTTTTGCAAAGGAAAAGAGAGACGGTATCCATCCTATTCCTCTCCTAGTGGTAAACCGCCCGCCGTACGTGGCGCCACTCTTATTCAAGCAGCAAGACAACAGAGGCGACACTGACAGGTAGGTCCCACCACGCCACTCTCAACCGCTCGCTGCGGGCGTGCCTGCCCTGTGCCGTTGCCGGCCGTTCATTCCGCCTCCCCACGCCGCCGGTGCTCGCGTTTCCTCCTAACTTTTCTCTGACGTACGTCGCGCGTGCCTCATCGATCAGAGCCTGTAATACATAACAGCCAACCGGCCAGTAATCACGCGCCCGTTGCTGCCTGCCTCCCACGCCCAAATCATTATTAAACAGTATAAGCACATCACAAGCAAACCAACTTTGGAAACTGATCATCTACTACAGCTCCGATGCCAATGCCAGCGGGAACGAAGGGCGAGCAGCAATTAACGTCGGAGGAAAGAAAGAACGTTTGGTTAAGCAAAGCATTCACCTTTGCACTTTGTATTAACAATGAACTTATCAATTGAATTCTCCTAAATAACACAGCGAGGAGTAATTTGCCCGGCAGTAAAAAAAAAGAAGATCAAGACTATGAACAAAAAACTTGAATCTAAGGTTCCAACTTTTTTGGTCTATTTTCCATTCTTTGGAATAAAGCTATGGCGCAGGATGCATCGCGCACTCACAAGATGGCTCGAGGGAGGCCAACTCAGCAGAGGATGGCCTCCACGCTGCCGGTCCTGACGCAACGGCACACGGGGCACGCCAGGGAGACGTCCATGTCGCCGGCGGCGAAGCAGCCGCTGCACAGGCTCAGGTGTCTGCAGGGGAGGAGCGCCACCGTGGCGGCCCCGCGGTGGCAGCCGTGGCACGACCCGGCGCGGCGAGGGTCCACGTACGCCGACGACGAGGATTCCGCCGGGCCGCCGTCGCCGTCGGCGACCTCTTCGCAGGACGCCCGCGCCGCGGCGGCAGAGGCCTGCTGGAGCTGCTCGTGGAGCGCGACCGCGGTGGCCTGCTCCGAGAGGGCCTTCGCCTGCCACGCCGCCGCCTCGGCGCGCAGCCGCGCCAGCCGCTCCTCCAGCTCCGCGCCGCGCCGCGCCTCGCGCTCCGCCTCCGACGCCTTCTCACGGAGCCGGCGCGAGGCCGACTTGTCGGCCGCCGCCAGGAGGGCCCGGTTGTGGTGGCGCACGCGATCGGCGATGGCCCGCCGGAGCTGCTCGCCCTGCAGAACAACAACACACGCATGAGGCCACGAAACAGGCGCCCTGCGGCTACATACAACTATCGAATTACGGCCGGAGCCAATGTTAGTTACCTGGTCGCGGATGAATCTGTCGAGCTCCTCGCCGTGCTGCTTCATCTGTCCGGCGAACTCATCGGACAACGAATTAGCGAACGGCGACGGCGTGGACGCGTAACACAGGGAATTGATCTTCTCTCTCTGCTGCTGCTCGTCCAATGCCAGCCGGAGGCCCGTGGAGACCCGCGTCACCGGGGAAGGGGAGGGGGACGGGGACGACGCGACCCTGTTGTTGTGAAGCTGCGCCGCCCTGTTGTAAAACTGCGCCGACTGCTGCTGCTGCGATTGGAGAGCGAACAGATTGGTGTACTCCTCTTTGACAGGCGGCGGCGGCGGCGCCATGGCCTCCCTCGATCGCTTTCTCCGATTGCCACCACTGGCTGCAAGAAACCAATCAAACCCACGTCACAATCCAAGAACGGCGCGGCCGACGAAGTTTTCCTAATTCCAAACAGAGCAGGCTACCAATAACTCAATCAGGCAAACGCACCTCCTCCAGTGGCAAAATAGACATCGGGCGAGACGCCGGCGAGCTGGTGCGTCTTGGGCATGTCCATCTCCTTCCTCCTCTCCGGCTCACCTCTGTAAACCAGACAAACCCATGAGATTGAGATTGAGATTGAGATGGATCGATCACCAAAAACCAAACGGACTGCAGCAGTCGTGGGAGAGGAGACGTGAGGAGGCGCACCTATCGTGGAAGAGGAGATTGGAAGGGTACTGGGCCTGTACAGCCATTGTTATGTTAAGAGGAGAGGAAACGGACGACGGGTGGTGGGTTCTTCTTCCTTGGCGAAGCGGGAGGTGACGGGGAAGAAAGAAAACTTCCACTCGTGGTTTTAATAGGGAGCCGAGCCGAGTCCATTCCTCGCACCCACTTCGCACGCTCTCTTCCTTCTTTAAAACCTCTCGATGGATCACATGGAACGGGTGCGGGACGGGCTAAATCTCGAAAACGGAAATCATGGCGAGCCTGAAATTGCTCGCTCTCTCTCGGGGTAAAAGATTAGATTGGATACCTACGGTACGGCCGGGTGGTTAAAATTGGAGGATGGAAGATTAAAGGTTGCCGCGTCCGTTCCCGATTTCTTGACGTCAATGCATGAGATAAAAATGGAGGTGGTGGTAGTTTTGGTCTGGGGTCGCCCGAATTTTGCTACAAACAAAGTATGGCGTAGGCGTTTCGAAAAGTCAGGGAGGTTGTTTGGAGGAACGCGGAGAGAGAAGAAAATCATCTTCTCTAACTATTGTATGCCTATGTATGATCATTTGTTACTTAGCATACAATCTTTCAATTTTCGGATTACGCGTTCATGTTTGACCTGGTGTGCATGTATGCTCCGCATAGTTATTTTGGAAGTGACTTAACCGAGTTACCCGCCTTGTTTGGCGGTGTCTAGAAGAAATGTGACTGCCATCTAGAGTCCATCTCAGCACGCCCCGTCGGACGCCTTTTGCCTTCTGCCTTCGTTTCTACCATCTTAAATAACTTCTCTTAGATAGAAGCTAAAACCCTTCGATTCTTAGTTACATCAGTTGGTGAAATCGCTGTAACCTAATGGCCCATCTTTTTGTCGAATGCACCCTTCTTCCTCTTCAGTGAACTTTTTTTTTTGTTGAACTATCAAACGAGCGTGGGCGGCTACGGAAAAGAAACAAGAAGAGATACAGGTAAGAGTATGCGATAACTATAGTCGTGCGAGCGAGACAATAGTGGGAGTGGGTAAAGCATGCAAGAGGCGCATGCTTTAGATATTGTTGTGTTATAAAGGAACGGTCACGATAGAGCTTTGTGAGTTGTACATGCGAAGGGAGAAGTGTCAATGATGTGTGGTATGCGCAAAAGTAAACGGTTAGGATTGAGAATATGAGAAAAGATCTAGAGAATCCAATTTATATCTAATTGAGTGAATGTTTCATCTCACTTTTGTTTTGCTAAAATTAGGGGGAAAATAATTGGATTAGAAAAAGTAGAAGTGCTATCCGGGATATTACAACCTGCCACCTAATTTAAGCACGATTTATGATATTTTGGTGACGTGAGCAAGATAAGCGTATAACTGTAGCATTGCCATCATGCTACAATAATAAAAAAAATGAGCATCTCAACCAATATCATGCGACAAGGAACTCCCAACCATTTTCAGCTCATTAAATTATTCGCTGTTAGCAGAAATACAATAACATGGCTAGTATATTTGACACAGATGAAATTAACAAGTACCGTAAGAACCTTCCAAGATTCTTCATTTTGAAGCGCCATAGCGACGTCTGTCACATATCTAGTGTATTGGGAACTTTCATGTATAAAGTGAAAACCAAGCAACACGTCGCGCGTTTGCTTCTCTTTCTTATCCGCAGATATCGTGCATAAATACAGGGCAGAGCAATCAGCCGTTGAATTTTCAGTGTGGCCTCATTTTCAGATACACGTTGTTGATAAGAAGGAAAACATGTTGAGAGAAAGCTGGCGCCTTGTTCTAGAGCAGCGAGTAGGTTGGTTTTATTTGGAGGCAATTCTCTGAACTTTCTTTCCTTTTCAGAACTTTCACTGTCCTGGAAAAAAAAAAGATGGAACGGAAACAGAGGAGAGACTGAGAGCATCTCCAACCATGGCCCCCAAAGCCTCCACAAATCCTTTTTTTCCGTCCGGACGCAGTTTATTTGGTCCGCCCTGTCCGGCACACTCCAAACTCATCCCATATGTGGGGGGAGTTTGGGGGCGTCTGGGCGTGTCCGCATGCCCACTGTGGACCAATCACATGCCTACTTTTTCTTTTTGTTGTCCTTCTTTGATTATTCTCTCTCCTACTCCACCAATCACATGCAAGGAACGGACAATTTGGGGTGATATTTGAGGACCATGGTTGTAGGAGCTCACTTTTTGGGTGGTCCGCGGACACATGACCGGACAGTTTGGGGATGAATTTGAGGACCATGACTGGAGATGCTCTGAGGCATCCATCCTACCCGCTCTTGAGTGGTTGTCAAATGCTATGATTTGGATTTCGGGAGAAAAATGACAAAAAAAAATGCTGTAGAATTTACTTTGATTCAACCAAGACATTCGAGAACCACTCAAGAGTAGGGTGAATGAACGCCAATACAATACGCTGACAACGACAATTGTTGCCCCGGCCGGATTTCTTTTCATGTTTTGTCACCACCAATAATTTGTCCAGGTTATGATCCATCAGGTTGTGATTTAATACTCGTGATAGGATATTAGCAAAGTCGATGGCTTGTTCTTCTTCTATGGTCGCCAGTGGGACGTCGTGCTTGAATTGGAGATTACTAACAGGCACGCATGCGTAGACATTATGGTTGCCATTTTCTTGTCTTGCGAACAAAATGTTGCTTTCCAATTGGTTCTTGGTCGCAGTAGCGATGCGGACATGCACACCTTAACTGCCAAGCACTGGCGTGGCGTGCCCCAAAGCTACTAGATGCAGGCAGGTTTTATTGACCACTACTAGGTGTAAGTTGATACAGATTTGGTAATCATCACTAATGTCGATCGTCTGCTTTCGTGTTTAGAAGCAAGCATGGCGATTGAAGCAAGGGGCCGGGAAGAAAAAGAAATCCAGCCTCTGCTTGCAGCTTGCTAGCTACAGTAGAATATTTCTGGCGATAGATCGAAAGATGCAAAAGAGAGGTGGCTGGAAAGAATCAAATGCCTGCCTGCCATCTTTGTTCCCGAGGTGGCTGTCACTTGATGCATCTACCTTCCTTGCGGACAACCTTCCCCTCGGTGCTTCAATCTCGCGAGCTTTGATTGATTGATTTGTTCTCTTCTCCTCGACGACGTGATCGTGATCGGGTGCGGGAGGAAGTTTACTTGTGCAGACATCTGGAGGTGGAAACATAAACTAATCAACAACCATGACAAGAAGGCTAGTTAGTTAATCTCCGGTGGCTTACTGGCTTCGAGCTAGTCAGCCTTTACCGCTTTACCATCTCGATCTAGCTAGAGGATACCATGCATCTGGCAAGCACACTAAAAACCGTAGTAGTAGTTGTCTGCAATGCTAGTTAACCCATGACATAAGGATGTGGTTTCAGTTGGGAACACATGCATGCATCGTCTGGTCAAATCCCGTTGTGTCCGAATCGTCAATCACACCAAACCGATGCACTAGTTGTGTCACAAAGAGGACAAAACTGCATCGCTGCGAACGTGTACACACTGTATAATTGTGCAGTGCTTAATTAGCCGACGTGTTCCACTCTGCATTGTTAATTAGGCCGGTCAATCAAATCCGGCATGCACGGCTGAAACGCGACCTGGCCGGCCACGCGGGCGGAGGCAGTTTCGCAGTGACGACCGGGCCGGGCCGATCGAGAGTGGAGCCTCCTCCATGCAAGGTTGGTTCAAAGCTCCAAGTCTCCGATGGAGCCCCAACGTAGACGACGACATTAAGTGCGGGGCAAGGAAAGGCGAAGGTGGGGATGGATGCCAATACCAATGCCATCCATGGCCATGCCTGCACCAGCACCTCACCTCTCCTTTGATGTCTCCACAAGTATTTCGGGTGGAGCTGGTCATGGCATGTGATGCTCTTCCTTCAATTTCCCAGACGTGGGGGTGGTTGTGTCATCTTGTTCTCAGTTCTCATGCTGGTGCATTTCTAGCTCTAGCTAGTGGTTTCGTTGCTGTCGTCATGGCAGGCCATCCACGTACGGCTCCTTGGTTCAGACAGGATCAGATGCATCTGTTTGTGTTTGGTTTGATTGATCCGTTTATTTTTCTTTTCGATAAAGATGGATCGTTTAGTAGTAGCTAATAACCGGTCTTTGTTTGCCTCACTCAACAATGACGACCTTGTTTATGTACACGGAAAAGCATGCATCGATCGACAGGGATAGATATATAGAGACGGTAGCCGATCGAACTGCAGCGATCTCGTCTTTTCCTTGTTATTAGAAACAGCTAGCGCGCGCGTGGGGGCCTCGATCTCAATACGGTTGCACCAAATTCATTCCGGTGCACCGATTCGAAATTATAGCTATAGCGTCTTCCAGTGGATCGGGTAGCCTGATGATGGCTGCTCTATCGGTTCCGCTAGCTGCGCGCGTCACGACCAAGGAATTGACAGATCGAGGAGGAAACGTGAAAGGTGGCGTCGACGACGTTGTGAGTTGCAGCCACGCGATCGACCTCTCGATCGATCTCTCTTGTTTGTTTGTCTCCATCGATATCCGACTCCGTCTTAATCTGTTGTTGTGCTCCCATCCCATGTCCTTACGTGCACACCTGAAATGTGAACGGGATCGCGTTGCATCAGCACATGCGCCACCGAAACCAACCAAGAGTTGGCTCACGATCGATCGATCGATCGATCGGTGCACGTGTCACCCACCCTGGGTACTCTTGATTCGTCTGGACCTAACTAGCTAAAACCTCTTTGACAGCAACCAAGAAGAAGGCGTGAGCCATGTGTACAGCCGTCCAAGTACGCGCGTTCCATTCGATTTTACCCAGGTTTTCGACGTCATTTGGGTTGGTAGGAGCAGATCGAGCAGAGGATCGATCGGTGCCAACTGACATCTGATCCATATATTTACTGCCACCTACCCACCCCGGCCCATTTGTTCTTCTCCTACTTGAGTGTGATCTCAAAATTAATCCATATATATCAACGTCGGCACACCAAGAATAGCATACATACTGCAAGCTGAAAACGTATGTGCCTCCAAGTCGGTCTGGATGTCATGTAAAAAAAGTCTGTGAATCGTGGACCTGGATATATATATGAGCTTGAAATCTCCAAAATCGTGTTTTCACGGCGGACCGGCTTGCCCACCGAGGGTGGCCCCATTGTGGCCGTTGCCAACTTCGAAAGAGGGAGCCGGAAACAGCGGCTTATCTCATGTTCAAATGTAGATACTCCCTTCGCACTTGAAATGGCATAAACGATTGGTTCATGCTTATCGACTTCGACACTACGCAATGGAGCAATCATATTATATACGGTGGAGGATTGGTGGTGCTCCATCACGGGGATCAATGGCTGGCACAAAAATGGGCTCTCATCTTTGCTAATGCGGCACTTACGAAATTTGGAGTGAGTGCAATGCACGTGTCTTTAGAAACTTTCTTGTAAATTTTCAATATGAAATACCATATATTTTAGTCTCAGCAAAAGTGACTAATGTGCACATCTGGGGGCGTGAACGGTGCACAATTCAAATCTTCTATTTTTTCGATTTGTCTTTTCTCCTGACCCAAAATGCGAGGTATTTCATATTAAACTTTGCACACTAGTAGTGTACATAGTTGAATACTCTTGTTTCTCAATCTTAGAAGAATGCGGTGTTGGATTAGAGAAAGTTCTCTGTTCCGGTGACGCACCTCTCTTGTTTCGTAACTGATTAATTCAATTCCAATAAAAAGAAAACCCATGTTTCAAGAAATTATCCAAGTATTTTTTTTTGAAATATTTTGAAACTTCAAAATAAGTTTTTCAGGAAAAACAGCATAAACGGGATACCTATAGCTCGGGTGTCATATATCGACTATTGGGATACTACTCCTCCTATCTGAATTAAACAACTTAAAATCAAGGGTCATTTATTTATCTGTCCCACTTCATTTAGTTTTCTTTAATTGTGTCCTACTCGCTTAAATTTTCTCAGTTTTCCCCCTTCGCTCTTTCGAGACTCACGGATGGCGAACCGGCCGCTTCCGTCGGGTCAACCTCGTTTGACTGTTACTTGGCCTGACTAGTGGCGCAGACTGGGGCACCTCGCTTGTGACCTGACTAATGGGCCTGCTAAGAATGATGACTGGTAGGGCCTGGGGGCACCTCTTTAATTAAGGACTATCACGGATGGGCCCCACGTCTTCTTTCTCCCCTGCTACGTCCAGAGAACCTCCAACAAAAAACCCAAGAACAAAGCGAAAGGAGGAGTATTGAAGGCACAGAGGAGTTCCGTCACCGTCGGCGTCGAGAAGGGAGGACAAGCAGAGCAAGGCCTTGTTGGATGTATGTGCAAGAGACAATAAATATATATGTTTCATTACTAATGAATTATGTTTTTATGCTGTAACTTCTATGGTCTATGAATGTGAGATTTATGGTGAAACTCATAGGCACGTGTAGAAATATGATCAAACCCTTTTTACCCTTTGTCATGTCTCTTAGACAAACTCGTTAATATTAGATGACCTTATTTTTGGTCATGGACATATGTTTCTCATTATTGATGAGAGCTCATTGTTGTACGAGAACGAGTAACGACATCATACCGGTAACGAGGATAAAATGTCATAGTGAATAAAAGGATTTATTCATGGTGATGTCATTCATCTCGCCTCGGGTAATGATGGGTATCGTGAAGTGATAGGAACATACTTGATAATCAACAGGTTCATTAGAGCGTCTTCGTATAACGGTAGTAGTCGATGCGGACATCCATGGTCCTAACATTGACTGGTGATTAGATAAGCATTTCTAATCACAACTACACGTTATCGAACCTGTAGGAGTCACGCACTTAAGACGTCAATAGTCTGTTGTGTATATAGGATGGTCCGGAGTAGAGAGAGTGTATCACTCGGGATAGTTCCGGCGTGATAGAATTATGGGGAGGTATTAGATTTATTCCAAAAGTTTATGATAGCGTGGATCACACGTTCGTTGGGAGACCCTAAGAGGAAGGTATGATGCAATATAGTAGTAGTTTTCCTTGGTTACAAAACCAAGTTTATCGAACCAGTAGGTATTTTTTGTTGCTAATTTATATAAGTATAGAAACCTAGATAACATTTAAACTATTGCTATCTCTTCTACCTCTTCTGTGGCGGTTCCACGCCATCATCGTCGTAGTCATCATCATCGTCGCCGTCCTCCTCCTCCTCCTCCTCCTCATCCTCCTTGTCATCCTCCTCGTCGGAGTCATTGTCGATGTCGTTGTCGGGGTACTCCGCCTCCATCGGGTCCTCTTCCTCGGATTCCTCGTCTGAGTCATCGGAGTGGTCGCTCGGGGATGACGGGTCCGCGTAGAAGCAGGGTTCATAGTCCTCCCGGTCTTGAACTGAATAGTCGTCGCTAGGGCAAAAGCCATCCGGGTCGATCAAGCCCATAGTTTCTTTAGTGGAGAGAGAGAGAGAGAGAGAGAGAGAGAGAGAGAGAGATGTGGAGAATGAGAGTATTGTGGGTTTGGCAACCCATTTTAAACCCGCAATACACCGGCTGAATGTTTCGGAGATCGAGAGAACTAGAAATACTGTGTGAAAGTTGAGGAGACAGTAAACTGAACCGCCTCCTCATTTTTTGCAAAACATCCAGAAACCCACCCATAAAAAAATCCATATTTCTAGTTGCAGATCTGAAAGACTGGCGGGATGGTCTAATCCTTCCATCCAGAGAAACTGAAGCATAAAAAACTTATCCGTATTTCTAGGGACCAATACTAGCGAGGTGGGACTAATCATCCCATTCAGAGAAACCCAACCATAAAAATATTATCCATATTTCTAGGGTCGGATCTGAACAACCATGCACATAAAATTAGCATCGACGGAAGGGGCCCCGGCCCCAGTTCCAACCCACTTCATTCAATCCTAACAATAGCCGTCGTAAATTCGGGTTTATGAACAGTTCGTGCACATTGCGAACTATCGAGGTGGAGCGGAAGAGACCGTGGTCTGTTTGGGCCGGCCCATTAAAGATGTCAGCGGATTAACGGTTAATGACTTTGACCAGACGGAAACGTCCTTTTAGCCATGTGTGAGCCTTGAAAGAGCGAAATGAGGTAGAATTGAGAAAATATATGAAATTAGGGGAAGAGTAAGAAAAACTAAGCAAAATGGAACACCAAAGTAAAAACCCTAAAATCAACGTATCGGCGGGCTTCTGGATCATGACCGGCATGACTGCCAAGGTTCTTCCGGAACGAAAGCTAGCAACCGAGGAAATTAAAGGCTTAGCCGACATGGATGCAAGTACTTCCAGTATAATATTTGTTTGCTTTGACATTTGGATATAATGCTGGCCTCTGAATACGGATTATACCCAAGCATGACAGTATGACACTCCATGCATGCGTACTGCGCGCAGAACTTGCAATGGGCAATATTGTTACAACTTCTTCGAGTTGACGTGAACGGTGCATTATAAATGATGCGGTACACCTCACTTGATAGAGCTGTTTTCGAATATGGCCAAAATTTTATATAGCTTGGAATGCGCATTTGTTTGTCCGATTCAAAGAACCGATACATGCACATCTGGTGGGTGGATATGGGTATTTCTAATATATGTACAACATGAGAACGCGTACAATACTGAGCAATCATGCGTGATATTTGTCTGGAAATTTCTGGTCCTAGAGCCAAATATACGGCCGTTTCTTTTTGCGAGCATCATATCTTTGTCTTGTCATTTTTGTGACGGGGTACTCTCAAGATTGATGTATCGCTTCACCGCACTCGACATTTCGGTCGAGGTCATGCTAAGTCTTGAGAAGCTTAGTAGAGATTTCCATTTGAAATGGAGAAAGTTTCTAGAAGAAAATTCAATTTGACCACTATTTGCAAACCTATTTTTCTTGAGAAATTTTGCTTTCTCAAATGCCTAAATTAGGTCTCCACGGAACGGGAACTTGCTGCGCTGAACTAGAAAATAAACTCCGTCTCCATAAGTTCTTAGATGGAACCAAATATATAGACGTCGAGAGGCGGTGTAATGGAGGCCCCGAGGCCACTCATGGTGTTCCCTCGCAGCCCACCACCTAGCCGCAAGGAGGGGCCGCGAGTGGGTTATGGTGGTCCCCTCGAGTAACTTATGTTCCCAATGTCTTCTCCCCGAAGAAATAGTTATTTTTCTAGATATTTTTAAGCATCCGTAAATGGTGATTTTCTGCGAAGCAAAACAAGAAAAAAACATCGAGCAAAAATGAAACCATAGTAAAAACATGTAAGAATAATATAATAATAGTATAGACCAATTAAAAATTATGGATACGATTGGGACGTATCAATGACGCAATGAGGCGTTTCAGGTTCAGATCGAAAGTTGGAAAACCAGACTGGAGGAGTCATTTTCTACTACACGACTTGGTCTGATCGTGGAGATCATCACCTCCCAGTGCAAGCTAAAAGATCCTAGCTCATGTGGGACCTAAGCAAGATTGAAATTGAAGTATCGACATGATCGACAACTCGGAAGAAGCTAGACTCCTCATTATGAATTTGGATCGAGAGCTTGTCGAGGATATAGATTTGGCCCTTATCTCTACGGTTTACAAGATTGCACCCCAATATACTGAGAGGACTCCCAAGACCTACGGCTACATAAAGAAGCAAACAACGATGGGAGAGGAAGCCGAGAAGATCCAAACAATGGAATTAGAAAGACACACATGTCCATCATCGCAATCCACCATACAACCATAAACCCTAGATTGTTCATTTTGTTGAGTTCTATGTATAACTCAACCGTCATACTAACCTTGTACTCGTGCCATCCATGTCAATAAAGTTTGGAGGCAGGAGTAAGGTTTCTCTCATCTTGAGAGGCCTAAACATGGGTACAATATGTATATGTTAATTACCTATTTGCATGAGTCCTAGATCCTCAGAAATCGATCCTTAGGAAGTGCGGTTGTTGAATTACCAAAAATATTCTCAGACAAGTGTCAAGTTAATGCGAACATCAACGTTCAATTAATAACACAGTATAATCATATTCTCTTACATCTACTGCAACTAGTGGTGCTCTGGGCTGGCCCGATGATCGCGTCGATCATACGCACCTATGCAAGAAAAAAAGATGATGCTCTGCTTAGCTTCTTAACATACTGGTTTAGATCTAGTATGAAAAGCAAAAACTATACGATCGGACGGTCCAAACCACGTGCATCCTCCTATGGCTCCTTGAGTCGCGGCCTAGCTTGTGCTAGCTGCCCGTTGATGGCCGGAATCGTTTGTTTGCGGGAGAGATTGTTTTCCCCGTCCCGTAGCTGCACGCACGCCTTGTATTGTAGTATAGCGTTTCGTGAATCCACAGCCTTGCGTTGATTTGTAAATGCAGCCTGGAACATCGGGCCTAGAGAAAGAAATTAGAGAGAATCGTATGGTTCTGTTCACCTGTTGTTACTATGGACTTCTCATGCTGACAGCCTCTCTCAGGAGGAGGTTTGCAAAATAAAAATGATAGCCTGGTGTCAGGCTGCATAAACTACTTATAGTTCCTCGTCATCGCTCACTAGCTTAATCAAATGGTAGGCCATAATTATAGCTAGGAGCTTCAGTCAGGACTGAGTTGGATGCCTTAACCATTATAGTAGGTCTTCGTTCTCCCACCATCTCAACAAATCGGCACACGGCACTCGCAGCTTATCGCCGTCTCTTGTCAGCAAAGGCGAGAGGATTCGGCAAGAAGTCAGTCAAGGCACACCAGCCGAAAGGGTTGCACGATGGCAATATTCGGCAATCATCAACGGAGAAGGCACACACAGACGCAAGGCCGATCGCATCCATCCAGCTATTGTATCGGACACGACCAACAGGGTTTCTGAATCGCTCATTGTTTATCTTCAGAAGCAAAGTGTTACTGTTACATTTTCACCACTGCAATTTAAACCGTAAAGGACATGTGAATTCCACGTCGCGGTCGAGACGATCCAAAGGCCATTGGCACCGTTTTCCCTGTAGGGGACCCTGAGCAGGAATAGGCAAGCTTCATGTGACATCTTTAAATTCCAACAAGATCAAATGAAAGCAATGCAAAACCAAATCAGGGAAAGAGGGGACGAGTGCATGGTAAGATTTGCAGAGGAGGTGAGGTTGGAGAGAACCAAATTCCCGGGCATGCATGACACTCCAGCCCCACCGTCCCATCATGCATGCATGCGTATTTATTTCCCCATGCTTTAAGGAAAGAAGAGACCAAACAAAGAGATCTGAACAAAGTGGGGGAGCAACCACCTCCTTGCAGTTGCAGGTAAGAGGAGGAGGTGCGATGCCAATGCAGAGATGGTGCAATGGCAACTAAATTATATGCCTCCTCTTTCCTTCAGATTGGCAGGCAGGCTGGTACCAAAGGGGTCTGCCTCATGCAGTCGTCCTGCTTTCGTAGATCACTCCACCCAACCAAACCATTATTGCCGAGAATTTTACAAGAATGAGGAAACGGGTACCGGAGAAACAGGTATAGTAATGCTCGAAAAAACTGCAGAAAACAACGTGCTGAGAAAAATATGCCTCAACAACTGCCCAACGTATGTATGCAAGTGCCCATGATGCACCTGCCTGAACTGCACGCTTTGACACCACACCAGCTCTCAATTCTGACATCAGATTCCAAACAATTTGTGATTAGGCAGGCACAGCGTGCAAACAACCTCATCTCTTGTAAGTACTACTAATGCGCTTTCACAAGTTCTCACGAATCATGGCCATCACCACGTACTGTCGTCGTCTTTCTATCTACTTAATGTAGTGCTCAAACCAAAGCATATGGGCGTCGTCAGAGCTTTCCTTTGGCCCCAAGCTCACACTTCTCCATACACCTACTAGTATCCTGTTGCTCCCATTAGCATCCTTTTCTCCTTCTTTCATATCCATCCTGCTTCTTGGTTGGATAACCATCACAGCTAATAGGTTCTTGGACTTTAATTATAGTAAGTGATGTTACAGGAGACCGATGAGTGTTTCCAGGAGGAGCACCCAACACCCTCACATGCACTGCCTTTATATTATCACACAGACTCCTCTGAATCCTCTGATCCTTGTCATGTGAGCAAAGCCCAAGGCAAGGCCACCAGCACCCCTCTTCTCTGGTCTCAACAGCTCTCCCTGTCTCTCCAGGCTTATCGCTACACGCCACACTGTCTGTGTCCTCGATCTTGTCCGTGTGCAACTTTTATGCGATCAATGCGTTTACAAATTACTCTAGTACTAAGGGAAAGTGGATCGATAACAGCGAGCATGTTCATCGGTCCTTCTCTATGCAATGCAAATCAATGCAATGCAAAGCATCATGCATACATGCATGGGCTAGCTCGGGCTCTGACCTCAGATTTGTTTCGTCCACCACACCGCACTGCAGCTATAGCTCCATCCACCATTACTCCTAGCTACATATACTGCCTCCCTCTCCCTACCGGTGAATGGATGGAGTCAGATACCTAAACTGTGATGGACCGATAACTAACGTGTCTGCCCTGGCATGCCCTTCCAAAACACAAAAGGTGGCTGGCTCGATCGGCCGGCCCTGTGCTGTCTACACTGCTACGAGTAGGAGCTTGCCCATCTAGTCCACACCACCTCACCAGTGCATTGCGCTGCACTGTCTCTTTTGGTGCCATGCGCTCTCATCCATGGGATGGGAGCCAACAGCGAGACGAGCTCAGCCAGCCCAGCAGCAACACTCTACTGACGCATAACAAGGACGGTAGCTGCCGCCTCCGGGCTCTGCCGGACGAGATGAGAGGAGAAAGGAAAAGATTGAAAGGGTCGCCCTTGGTACACAGGAATTTATTAGTTTTCGCACTTTGCCAAGCACAAGCAGGCAAAGCACGCAGGCCAACATCTTCAGTAATACGTACTCTTCCTTACTCTCCAACCCACTTGATGGCGATCAAATGAAGTTGGAGATGCCGTTTTACCCACTGTCTTTTTTGCTTCCTCTTTTCCACCGGGCGTACGTTCAAAAAGATGATGTTTTTAATGGTGCCCAATAATTCATTTGGCCAGGGCCGGCGCCACGGAGACTGTGTTTGGAATGATATCGGGCTAGTATCCAAAATGGGGCAATTAATCGATTGCCATCCATGTACGTTGTCATGCATCATGCATGCATGCTCACTGTTCGAATACGCTGTGCGGGTATACTGTATGTATGTACATAGGCTCAATTAATCAAAGCAGGCATGCTCATTTTTCTTTGTAAACTAGAAGTAGGAGAAAGATCGAGCTTAGAGCAAGTCCAGCAGCTCCCCGATAAAATCTCCCCTATATCTTCACGTAGGGGACTCCCAATAAGATTCCTCCCCTATATTTTTTTCATCTCCAGCAGTTCCCAATAATCTTTCCCCTATATCACATTCATCTATATTTTAACAATATTTGACAGCTAACTTCATAACGGTTATTTCTATAAGTGCCATAATTCGAAACAAAAAGCAACAATTTATTGAACACAAATATACCGGTACCAGTACAGATAGCACTAGCAAAATTGCAGCAAAATAGTAACAGCAAGCGGCAAAATCAGTACAAGGCATCCTAATCATGTTGGCATCCTAATCATGTTTCGTCGACATGCTGGACTTGCTCTTAGTTGGTCAGATGTTGGCATCCTAATCATGTTTCGTCGACATGCAAAGAAACAAAAGGAAAGAAGTATTTTGTGTTCTCCACGTATAAATAAAGCTTCACCAGATGTCAGCATGCAAGAAAATTGCTACGAATAATGCTTATCATGCTATGGAATCGGTGGAAATGTTTGTACTTTTTTCATGATGGAAGTGGCATTGGTTCAGGCCCGAATTTGCCCACCATAGTTCCCTGAAAAAAATCTTATCATGCTATTAGTTTTTAATATAGCTCAACTATGTAAGGTACATTTTATTCAATTTTTCCCGAGGATTGGATCATATAGGAAAATTTCCTAAGTTGCACGTTTGGTTAATAGGATTGGATCCTATATGATGTTTTTGAGGAATCATTTGTACGACATTCAGTATGAAATCTAGCATTCATTCCATTCTCCTTTTGCAATTTCATTGTTTTTCCCGTGGCATCAAATATTTTTAGTTCAATTTTTTGTGGATTGCTAATCCTTTACGATTCAAGTGGGCATGCCACTCTAATCCTGTATTTTTCTTGTTCCAGCATTTTGAAATTCTTGTGACTCAAAGAGAGACCCATAAGGGGGGAGGGGGCAAATGGGCCATGTAGGTACAGTTTCTTCATAAAATTCTCATTGGCTGGGGAGGGGGGGGGGGGGGGGGGCGACGGCCCCCCTGACCTCAACGTAGCTCCGCCTCTGATCTTAATCAGGTGTCCTCCAAATGCAAAAAAAGAACAAGATGAATTGATTAATTATCTTTGCACATGAGTATTTTTTGAAGGAAAAAGGCGAAAACAACGGGAAAACCAAAACACTGGCCGAGCTACATGTAGCTCTCTTTTTCCAAAATTCAAAAACCACATTTGGAGTCTCAAAAATTCTGAAAAAAATCTTGGATGTAGATAATAGTGCATCCTATCAACGTGCAAAATCTCAACTCAAAATAATTAATAGTCTGGATGACACGAAAATACAAAATCATTATTTTTTTGCACTGTTCGCTACTTTCAAAATCATATTTTGTCATATTTGCACAGCCCAAAATACAAAATATTTATAGTTGAGATTTTACACATCAGCAGAATACAACATCATCTACATTCAGAATTGTTTTCAGATTTTTTTTAAACTCTAAAATATGATTTTGAAAATAAAGAGTTACGTGTCGCTTGGCCTCCATATCGCCGCTATCCAAGAACAAACGGCTATGAATATAATAAAACGCCGAAGCTAAAGATAATCCATGATGCCAAGAAAATAAACTTACAAGAAAAGAACATAAACAGGCAATATAGGGTAAAGCAAGACACATCGCCTCAAATTGCTCCAAAGCCTTAAAAACCAAAACGTTGGCCTGACTTTACCCACCGTAGTTCCCTAAAACAAACTTATCATGCTATGAATTTTGAATAAAAGTCAATTAAACAAAAGCATCGATGTTTATTATAGAAATAAAAAACTACTTGTTCAAATATTGGCATGCTAATCAGATTTCGTCCACGTGCGGAAAAAAAGAACAAAATAAACTGAACGTTTTGTCTTATTTCTCTTTGCATCGAGCAAAGAAGAACCATAACGGTCGCCACGTACCTTGTTTATAGATGCTAAGAAACAGAACCCAACGCATATGGTGGCTGTTAGACTGCTAGTTGCAAAACATACACATGGGTGCACATGATACTAAAGCAATCAAGCCTCGTGCATACATGCATGCCAAATTGCCAATTATATCGAGTGTAAATCTAGACTCCATGAACAAATGTTACGTCAAGGATTCCCTCTCAGGAAACCTTATTGAGTTTGCAAAGTGGAAAACAAACTTGTAAATCATGTCGCCAACGTACCAGATGTTGCATGATGCATTGTAGGAAAATATTAAAGTCGAATTGCTCAAAATCACCCACAGACATTATCTTATTCACAAAGTTATCAAGCTGTATTTATCAAATGTCATCACTAGTGTGACTATACTAACAAGAATCCAATAAAAGTACGACACTAGGTGTACCAATATTCGTATTTGCTCGGAGATTAATTTGGCAATCTATGATACCATTATCAATTGTGAAGCTTGTCCATCCATTTAAGCATCATTTTGTGTTATGGATTTATACTATTCTCTTATCCCCACTTTTATCCGTTTGCAATACTTGTATGTTATGTAACTCGATGAAATATGTTCATGCAAGATCGGGATATCTCAATACTAGTTCGTCTGTCACCTGAAAATTCTTCATGTTAATTTAGTAGGGTGAGGTGCATCATTGCTCTGTTTATCTTAAAGCAGAAGCATGGGCTGCATCAAGATTCCCTCCCTCAGATCTCTATCATCGTTGCTAGATGGCAATCAAGAAACATAAAGAGAGGAAGAGGTGCAAGATAAGAGGGAACAAAGATAGGAGCAGTAATGAGGAAAGCCACAAACAATGGTTTCAGAGGTTACACACAACCAGTGGGAAGTAGGAACGGTATCTTCTCCGTTATAGATAGGTCCGCATAAACACTACTAGTGTCATTATGGTACTAATGCAGAACATCCAGCTACACCTAATGGGTGCTAGGCTTATCTCTTTGATGAGCATGACTCGACCGAAAGAAGCTAAATGAAAAAAAAAGGAAAAATGAAGAAAGGAGGCAGGAGGCAGGATGGGGAAACTTTGGCAGGTAAAAAGAATGGATAGAATTGTACCACAGGAAGCCATGGTGGGTTTGTTACACGTTTAAGTTGGGTGAGCAAGAAGGTGCTAAACGAAAAGTGGATAGATATGCCGGGATGGATTGTGGCGAGTAACCGACGGTGAGATAGCAACTGAGGCTGCTCTTCTTTAGAGATCTCAATTTTAGCTATGACCATTTTCTGAACCAGCTTGTGTTGCCTCCATTCGAATTTAAAAGGTGGATCTTTCGAGGGAAAAAATATTCTAATTGTTCGCTAACATATGAGAATTGCAAAGATGGAGATGTGCATAATGAGTAATCCTCGATCTCGACCTATCAATTAATAGCAGGTATGGGATTTGGACTAGTTTCCTCTGAAGACAACGCGGCAAAGATGACTTCTCATGGTAATCTACTTTCTCATGTATACCAAAGTTCTTAATTACATTAGTATATCCGAAGTTAATGGCAGTTACGGGCTTTGACATTTGTTGCTATGCATGTCCACACCAACGTAGCATACTTTTGACAGAACTGCAGACAATAATTGAAAGCAATTGCACAGAAAACGCTTTGGAAGGTAGCTTAAGTTGGTGTTGCAATATGTCACTGAGTCCACAATCTTAAAGGTGTTTCAAAATTAGTTACTACTGCATTTCTACTCATAGTTCCACTTGGTTATTTATATCAAAGATTCAAAGATCAAAAGTAAATTGTCTCATCTACCAAGCTAGTTAAACTACTAGTGGCCTACACTAACCCGTGGCACAGTTAAGAAAATAATGATTCACTGCGGAACACTTGTAGATATGACGCGCACACAGAAAAAATCATGCCCTAGCACCGCTTGGCACTTCCTCCAATATGTCAATTTGCCGTCACGTAATTTGGTACCACCCATCAATCTTGCTCAATCTAAAAGTTTGGCAAGTGAAAGAGATGGCCGGCATAAGAGGACCATGGACAGCCAAATCCAGACAAATGAACAGATGGAACACTTGGACGATAGACTTTCGAAAAAGAATTCGAAGTGGGTCGGTGGGTGCTAGATTGCAGGCCCAAATAAGCAAAGGATGCCGAATAGAACACTGTGATAATACATTGATCGAGAGCATATGAGGATCTTCACTTGGAAAAAGGGAACATATGAGGATCCACAACCTTTGTATGCTAGTGATATATACGTAAAGTTTAGCAAGTGGGATTGGGTGGACAAAATTATACTGGCCTAGGTAAATTGATTTCTAAAGGATCCATAACCTTTGTGTGCTAGTATTACCAACGTTGTTCAAAGTTTCAAAGGGGTACTATGGGTTTGGATGGACAAAATTATACTGGCCTAGTTAAATCGATGGTGCTAGATTCTAGAAATTTAGAATGGATAAGAGTTTGTAGGACGGGCTGAATTATCTTCGCTATCTGTATAAGTCCCAAACTTTGCAAACTGCATATCTCGACCTAAACCAGCTCTGAGAACCTCAGGCTAGTGCATTTGGCGATCAGTTGCCCCTATGTTGGGGACTAAATAAGTAAAATTGTACGATTCAAACACCAAAGGGGTGAATCGTTTTGCATACCAAGTACTCACCATGTCGCAGAGAAGACGGCAGCATATTGCAGAGCGCCGAGATGGGAGAAGCCTGGGCCGCGATGAACTCCACCATGTCGGCGATCCTCCACTGGCGGCACACGACGCTGACGCCAAGAAACCGGATAGGCCAGTTCAGTATGGTTGGGTAGTTTCCGTGGGCTGGTAGCCCGTGACTCGCCAAAACACCCGAATTCATATTTATCGCCCGCTGCGGCGCAACTCGCCCGCGCCGCTCAATGATCCCGATATTGGGTCAGCCCATTTAAGCGAGTCTCTCTTTTCTTTTATGTTTTTTTCTGTTCCTTTTCTTTTAACTCTTTATTTGCTGTTTGTTTCCATGTTCCTTCTTTTTCTAAAATTTCCATGTGCAAGTAAAATGTTCAGTTTATTCAAAAATGGTTCTAAGAAAATGTTCACCTAATTTCAAAACAATTTCATGTGGGTTTAAAAAAAATCCACCAGGTTCACAAAAATATTCATGGGTTTAAAAGATTATTCGTCGAATTAAAAAAAGTTCATGTAGTTCAAAAATATTTTCACCGGATTCCAAAAATGTTAGTGGGTGGTTTCTATAATGTTACTCGCTCTCGAAATCTGTGACGAATGAGACCCAAGGGTGGCATCTAGTATAGTATTACTTGGGAAGTAATCCGCCTTCACTATTTTGGGACTACACGTGGATTAGGCTTATGAATAATCCTCTAAGATTGCATGGAAATAAAGAAAGGTTGGAAAGTTCCAAGTCACGGAACCCAAACCCTCCTAGGTATTTCTGTCTTGTCATAGCTTTTCATGAGACCCAATGTGATTTCCTTACGCCTCTCTTAATCCCCCACGAAAACTGTTGGGAATCGTGGATAGAAAACAAAAAAAATCCTAACAACGATAACCATAAACTAGCCAGGATCTATTACTATGCAGATATAGAGTAACGGTGAAGATCGATATACGTACCCTCGTAGACCGATAGCGGGGATTATGCTCCCGCAACAAGCGTTGTCGAAGTAGACGACGTAGCCGACCACGAGGTGGCGAAGAACTTGGCGCGACAAAGGTGAAGGCGGCGCGATGATGACGACGATGGTGCCGACCTCAAGGTGGTGAGGACGAACCTCTCCAAGTGCCCCAAGTGTGGCACCTCGCAAGGCTTCACACACGTACGGTGAAGATGACGACCTCCGGGCTCCGATCCAGCCGAGCAACGAAAGTAGAAGACTTGGACCGGAGAGAACCAGCAGCACGGCGGTGTGCGTATGGTGGAGAAACACTCAACCCGTGCGTAGCCCCAATTGCGGGGCCACGTCTAAAACGGGAGAGAGAGAGAGAGAGAGAGAAATTGTCTATTTTTCCAAGGCATGGGCACCTCCTTATATAGGTGGAGGGAGGCTGCCAACCTTGCTGGATGGGCGGTGTGGGACTAAATCCCACACCAGCCGCACCAGCATGGTGTTCCGGTCCCAGATGGGTCCCATGTGGCCCATCCGGCCACCTCCCTTGGTGCGCCCCACTTGGGGGAAGTCCCCCCCCCCCCCCCCCCCCACCTTTGGGCCTTTCTTCCACAAGTTAGGCCCATTTAGAATTGGGGCTGCCTAAAAATCCGAAAATAAATAAATAAAAATGTATTTAACTATTAATTACACTAATTAATATTAAACACATATTATCTAATTTATTCTGACTCCAAAAAAAATTCTTCGGCCCCCGAACTCCGTCGGATATCACCCGGAACACTTCCGGTGCTCTTCTCTCTATTTTCTTCTCTACGTCCAATCTAAACAAACGTCACCTCCCCTTAAGTGTGTCACCCTAGCGGTTCGGGAACACACAGACATGATCGAGAACCCTTCTCCGAGAATCTGATGACGTGAAACACACGTTCGTTGGGAGACCCCAAGAGGAAGGTATGATGTAGTCAGCAGCAAGTTTTCCCTCAGAAAGAAACCAAGGTTATCGAACCAGTAGGAGCAGCAACTCTTCAGAAGGTTGTCAACGGCGCCAGAAAAATAGTGTTGTTGATGGGAGTCTGGACTGTTGACGTGGAATCTGCACACAACACAATCAAACTACTTTGCCCCAATGAAACAGTGAGGTTGTCAATCTCACAGGCTTGCTGAAAAAAAAGGATTAAACATATGGTGTGGAAAATGAATATTAAATTGCAGAGAATGAAAAAGGAACAGTTTGCAGTTTGTAGTTGTTTAATCAGTGTAAAAGAATGGACCGGGGTCCACAGTTCACTAGTGGTGTCTCTCCATAAAAGATAACTAACATGTTGGGTGAACAAATTACAGCTGGGCAATTGACGAATAGTGAGCGCATGACAATGCATATACATGACATGTTGACTACTATGATATTTAATTGGGCATTACGACATAATACATAGATCGTTATCCAACAGCATCTATGACTAATAATCCACCGCCGGGTTGTCATCCGAGTTCCCATTGGTATTAAGTTGCAAGCAACGGATAATTGCATTAAGTAAAGTGCGTAATGTAAACAAACACATATGTCCGTGGACATAGCATTGTTAGGTTATCCCTAGTGGCAACAGCACATTCACAACCTCAGAACTTTCTGTCACTGTCCCAGGTTAAACAGAGACATGAACCCACTATCTAGCATAAATACTCTCTCTTGGAGTTACAAGCATCTACTTGGCCAAAGCATCTACGAGTAACGGAAAGCATGCAAGATCTTAAATAACATATAAGATATATTGATAATCAACTTGACATAATATTCAATATTCATCGGATCCCAGCAAACACAACATGTAGCATTACAATAATATGATCTTGATCATGTAGGGCAGCTCATAAGATCTAAACATGATGGCACAAAGTGGAGAGACAACCATCTAGCTACTGCTATGGACCCGTAGTCCAAGGATGAACTACTCACGCATCACTCCGGAGGCAGGCATGGCGATGTAGAAGCCTCCAGTGACGATTCCCCTCTCCGGCAGGGTGCCGGGAAGAGGTTCTGAACCCTCCCGAGCTAGGGTTGGCGACGGCGGCGTCTCTGGAACTTTTCGTGGATATTTGCTCAAGTACTTAGGGTTTTCGCGTCGGGGGGAATAAGTAGGCGAAAGGGCAGCAGCTGCGGACCCCCGAGGGGCCCACACCACCCCAGGGCGCGGCAGAGGGGGGAACCGCGCCCTCCTGGCGTGTGGGGCCCTGGTGGCCCTCCTCTACTGCTCCTTCGCTCCGTCAGGTGTGTTCTGGTAAAATAGGGACTCCCGTGTAGTTTCGTCCAATTCCGAGAATATTTCCAGACTAGTTTTTCTGGAATACAAAAACAGCAGAAAACAGGAACTGACACTTCGGCATCTTGTTAATAGGTTAGTCCCAAAAAAATATATAAAAGTGATATAAAGTAGATGCAAAACATGTAGCAATTGGTATAAAACAAGTATGGAACATCAAAAATTATAGATACGTTTGAGATGTATCAGCATCGCCAAGCTTAGTTCCTACTCGTCCTCGAGTGGGTAAACGATAAAACAAGATAATTTTTGAGGTGACATGCTACTATCATAATCTTGATCATATAACATTAGCTACAGCCACTGATATTATGTGAAGCTCTTCCACCCTAAAAAGAATTTCACTCAACACTAGTAAAAGAGAGAATACGAAAAATAAAAAGGCATAATCTGTCTAAAACAGAACAGTCCGCAAAGACGAATTTTTTCGAGGCACTTACGACGCTCAGATCGAGAAACTCTGAACTAATGAAAGTTTCAGACATTCATAAAGATTACGCACAAAAATTTCAGATTTTTTTAACAATCTGGTGATTTTAGGAATTTCGTACAGTGAACAGCAAAAATCTGTTTCTGCGCAGCAATCAAAATTAAGCATCATCTTATCATTAGAGGCTACTCTTGGCACAACAATGCGAGAAAATAAAGATACAAAGGAGTTGCTACAGAAGTAAACAAACTCCTTGACTCAATAAAAGAAAAATTGCAGAAAAATAAAATGGGTTGCCTCCCATAAGCGCTTTTCTTTAACGCCTTTTAGCTAGGCACAAAGCATGCATCAAGTATTACCAAGTGAAGAAGCATCAACATTGTAATTTGTTCGAACAATAGAATCATAAGGTGGCTTAATCTTCTTCCTAGGAAAGTGTTCCATACCTTTCTTGAGAGGAAATTGATATTTTATATTCCCTTCTTTCATATCAATAATAGCACCTACAGTCCTAAGAAAAGGTCTTCCCAACACAATAGGGCATGATGGATTGCACTCAATATCCAAGACAATAAAATCAACGGGGACATAATTGTTGTTAACCATGATAAGAACATCATCAATTCTTCCCAAAGGTTTTTTAATAGTAGAATCAACAAGGTGAACATCCAATAACAATTTTCCAAAGGTGCTAAATCAAGCATATCATATAATCTTTTAGGCATAACAGAAATACTAGCACCAAGGTCACACAAAGCATTGCAATCAAAGTCATTCAATTTCAATTTAATGATGGGCTCCCAACCATCTTCTAACTTCCTAGGGATAGAAGCTTCATGCTTTAATTTCTCTTCCCTAACTTGTATGAGAGCATTAGTAATATGTTTAGTAAAAGCCATGTTTATAGCACTAGCATTAGGACTTCTAGCTAGCTTTTGCAAGAACTTAATTACTTCAGAAATATTGCAACCATCAAAATCAAAGTCATTTCATCAAAAGTAATGGAATTATTCTCTTCCTTATTGCTAGAAATTTCAGCATCTTTATCAAGGACAGTTTCAGAGTTATCAGGCAATTTAGGACATTTTGCAATAGAAGTGGAAACATTACCAACACCAACTATCTTGCCATTAATGGTAGGAGGTTTGTTAACACTTGAGTTTGAAGCATTTTCAGAAGTAGTAATAGTATAAACTCTAGCAATATGTTCTTTCTAGCAATTTCATCCTCTCTTTCCCATCTAGCATGCAATTCAGCTAACATCCTCACATTGTTATCAATTTTAACTTGTATAGCATTGAGAGTTTTGCTCTCTTTAACATCATGAGGCATGTTCTTTAGTTTCAATAAGTCAACATCAAGAGCAAGACTATCAACTTTAGAGGAAAGCACATCAATTTTCCCAAATTTCTCCTCAACAGTTTTATTGAAAGCAGTTTGTGTACTAATAAAATCCTTAAGCATAACTTCAAGATCAGAGGGTACACTCTTATTATTATTGTAGGAGTTACTATAGGAATTTCCATAACCATTGCCACTATTAGAAGGATAGGGCCTATAATTGCTATTACCAAAATTATTCCTATAAGCATTGTTGTTGAAATTATTATTTTTAATGAAGTTCACATCAACATGCTCTTCTTGAGCAACCAAAGAAGCTAAAGGAACATTATTTGGATCAACATGTGTTTGACCATTTGCAAGCATAGACATAATAGTATCAATTTTGGCACTCAAGGAGGAGGTTTCCTCAACAGAATTTACCTTCTTACCTGTTGGAGCTCTCTCGGTGTGCCACTCAGAATAATTAATCATCATATCATCAAGAAGCTTTGTTGCAGCACCCAAAGTGATGGACATAAAGGTACCTCCAGCGGCCGAATCCAATAAATTCCTCGAAGAAAAATTTAATCCTGCATAGAAGGTTTGGATGATCATCCAAGTAGTCAGTCCATGAGTGGGACAATTTTTAACCAATGATTTCATTCTCTCCCATGCTTGAGCAACATGTTCATTATCAAATTGCTTAAAATTCATTATGCTACTTCTCAAAGAAATAATCTTAGCAGGAGGATAATATTTTCCAATAAAAGCATCTTTGCATTTAGTCCATGAATCAATACTATTTCTAGGCAAAGATAGCAACCATTCTTTAGCACGTCCTCTCAAGGAGAAAGGAAAAAGTTTCAGTTTAATAATATCACCATCTACTTCCTTGAGCTTTTGCATTTCACAAAGTTCAACAAAGTTATTAAGGTGAACAGCAGCATCATCAGTACTAACACCAGAAAATTGCTCTTTCATAACAAGATTTAAAAGTGCAGGTTTAATTTCATAAAATTCTGCTGAAGCAGCAGGTGGAGCAATAGGTGTGCATATGAAATCATTGTTGTTCGTGCTAGTGAAATCACACAACTTAGTGTTCTCAGGAGTACTCATTTTAGCAGAAATAAAAACAGTACAGAAAATAACTTGAAAGTAAACTAGATGCAAGTAACTAATTTTTTTGTGTTTTTGATAATTGAAAGCAAACAAGATAAAATAAAATAAACTAAGCAAGACAAAAACAAAGTAAAGAGATTGGAAGCGTGAAACTCCCCTTGCAGAAGACTGCTGTCTCCCCGGCAACGGCGCCAGAAAAATAGCTTGATGACGTGAAACACACGTTCGTTGGGAGACCCCAAGAGGAAGGTATGATGTAGTCAGCAGCAAGTTTTCCCTCAGAAAGAAACCAAGGTTATCGAACCAGTAGGAGCAGCAACTCTTCAGAAGGTTGTCAACGGCGCCAGAAAATAGTGTTGTTGAGGGAGTCTGGACTGTTGACGTGGAATCTGCACACAACACAATCAAACTACTTTGCCCCAACGAAACAGTGAGGTTGTCAATCTCACTGGCTTGCTGAAAACAAAGGATTAAACGTATGGTGTGGAAAATGAGTATTAAATTGCAGAGAATGAAAAAGGAACAGTTTGCAGTTTGTGGTTGTTTAATCAGTGTAAAAGAATGGACCGGGGTCCACAGTTCACTAGTGGTGTCTCTCCATAAAAGATAACTAACATGTTGGGTGAACAAATTACAGCTGGGCAATTGACGAATAGTGAGCGCATGACAATGCATATACATGACATGTTGACTACTATGATATTTAATTGGGCATTACGACATAATACATAGATCGTTATCCAACAGCATCTATGACTAATAATCCACCGCCGGGTTGTCATCCGAGTCCCCATTGGTATTAAGTTGCAAGCAACGGATAATTGCATTAAGTAAAGTGCGTAATGTAAACAAACACATATGTCCGTGGACATAGCATCGTTAGGTTATCCCTAGTGGCAACAGCACATCCACAACCTTAGAACTTTCTGTCACTGTCCCAGGTTAAACGGAGACATGAACCCACTATCTAGCATAAATACTCTCTCTTGGAGTTACAAGCATCTACTTGGCCAAAGCATCTACGAGTAACGGAAAGCATGCAAGATCTTAAATAACATATAAGATAGATTGATAATCAACTTGACATAATATTCAATATTCATCGGATCCCAGCAAACACAACATGTAGCATTACAATAATATGATCTTGATCATGTAGGGCAGCTCACAAGATCTAAACATGATGGCACAAAGTGGAGAGACAACCATCTAGCTACTGCTATGGACCCGTAGTCCAAGGATGAACTTGTCGGGGGGCTGCCCCCGGGTAGGGCAAAGATGATGTGTTATGAACAGTTAAGGTCTGACCGGATCAAGGTTAGCCGGGTCACTTGGGCCGGATCTCAAGGGGATTCGGTCAGTCCTACTTCAAGCCGGTGTAAAAGGAAGGACCAAAGGGGATCCGGTGAGGTTTAACCGGATACAAGGGAGAAGAACCGGCTAAGTTATCCGGATCCGTCAGGAAGGACCCGGGTAGGGCAACTCGGATGTTGCACAGGGGCCAAGTAGTGTCAGTAAAAGTCACGGGCACTGTATTGTTACTGACCGGGGCTCAGAAGACAGCAAGGAACAACCACGGGTTTTCCGGGTCACAAGCCCCTAGGCGCTGACTCGGCCAATTCGGGAAAGGGGCAGTGCCTAGGCTACTGTGGTCTACACTGCCTTAAGCTCAAAGAGGAAAGATAAGCCTGTGGTGGACAGAGGGTGAGCTGGGCTGAGTGACAGTGGCCAGTGTTTGTCCTGTTCTCCTTGTCCTTGCCATTGTCCTCTGCGGCCAGGGGCAAAAGGGTAATTCGGTTACTGTATATATGCGACACCACCTTCTCCTGTGAGAAGGATCGACCATTGTAAGCATCATTTCCCCCCCAAGCTTCATCTTCTACCTGGAGCTCTCTCCATTGTTCATTATACAGCTCAGGGAGCACTCTGTACTTGTAAACACTTGAGATATAAGAGAGTAGGCTAGAGCTGCAGTAGGGGTGTTACCTCCACAAGAGGGCCCCGAAGCAGGGTACATCGTGGTGTTCTTTGCTGTTCTTGGTTTGCTCTGTTCTTGTTGGTTCTTGCGACTTCTTGCTTCTTCTTCATGCGTGCTACGTGAGCGCGCAAACCCTCCCCGGTTCCCCCAACGCCCAAGCGAGCCCACACTTAAGCCATCCCCATGGCATCTGCCGTGACACCACCACGACAGTTGGCGCCCACCGTGGGGCAAGCAGTGGCGTTGGCTGGGGTTTCCATCCGGACGGGCTCCGTCACTGGTGCCGGCGAGCGGGTCCTCTCTGGGCTCGTGTGCAAGCTCGGCGAGTTCAACTTCATCAGCAACAACGCGGGGTGCTTCTCCAACAAGCCCTTCCCCGCGAATGGCTTCCTCATGACGCTGGGCAGCTTCGTCACCTACGTCGCCACCGAGCCAGTTCGCGGGTACCCGGCGCAGGTGCTCGTGGCTGCGGATCCTCCCTCTTTCCGCGCAGCTCGCGGAGGGCGTAGCGCTCACCCCGGGAGCAGCGTGGAGGTCATGGTGGCTGGAGCAAACGCTGCTGCAGGCAAAGGAGGTGCCAGCACGAGCGTGCCAGAGGAGCTGGCCACGCCAGTCGATCCAGCTGACAAGCCGACCCGGACAGCTAAGTTCCCTAAGGAGAAACCCGATCCGGTCGGTCCCCTTGGCATGTCAAGCAGGGATGCTTCCTTAGAGGGTGTCTTGGAAAAGCTAGCTCGGCCAGTGGCTCCTGGAGCAAATGTAGATCTTACTGTAGCTCAGCTAGAGGCAGAACGCCTGAGGTTGCAAAAAGAGGCTCGATTAGTGATTGAGTCTAGGCAAGAGTTTGATTGAGACCTGAGAGAATACAATGCTGCCAATGGTATCACAGATGGCTTTACTCCTGTAGTGCACCGCTCGCGCAAGAAAGCTGAGTTGCGTAACAGAGGCAAGGATCTCAACGACGAGTTGGCTAGAGCTGCAGGTTCGAGCTCAAGTAAAGCCACTAGTCATAGATCCGGAACAGGCAAGCCAGTGTATAGCTCCCCGGCTAAGAATCTTAGGGCTGCAGCAGCAGCACGAGCCGAATTAAGTAACCTGACTGGGGATGCTTGGCGCAAGCAAGCGGAGAGAGTGAATGAGCTTGTAGATGTGTGCAACAGGCAGAATGAAGCCTACCGGAAAGCTAATCCGGATGCTGGTGGTTCCCGTGTAGTGGTGTCGGCTAAGGCTGCTAGCCAGAAGTCTAAGGGCCAGGCGTCATCTCCGCATGTTGTAGTTGACCGATCCCCAAGTGTGAACTCGGGTAAGAGCAAGCAGCTGCAAACCTATGATGCCGTATATGCGGGCAAGCAGCTAGCAGCTCAAGGAAGAGGCGGACAAAGCAGAAACAGTGGTGGTCAAGGCAATCTGGGTGCTGGAAGGGGAAATTCGGCTGGCCGAGGTCAACCACCACGCCATCCCGGACAGCAAGTGATGGCACAGGTGCAGCAGCAAAGTGGTGGCCAGGTGGGCTACCGCTATGACGATGGCAATTCGGCTATGGCGCGAGCCGGATACCAGACGTATGACAATGCACTGGCGTCGAGACTGGGGCCTCGGATGTTGGATCCGGATGATCAGCGTCTCAAGTTGGACAGAATCTACCAGTTCGAGAAGCTGGAAGAGCAAGGCCCACCGGGTCCACCATGTTTTGGACCTCGGATAATGAATGAGCCAAGTGTGTCGTTGTTCCAGCTCGGCCGCAACACGAAGCCGTATAATGGCAGCACCAAGCCACAGGATTGGCTGACGGACTATGTATCATCAGTGCACATTGCGGGAGGCAATCGCCGATGGGCGGTCCGGTATCTCCCGCATATGTTAGAAGGTCCAGCCCGGATCTGGTTGAATAACTTGCCGCCGGGTAGTATCAATTGTTGGATGGATTTGGAACAGGCGTTTAACAGCAACTTCTCTAGCACCTACAAGAGGCCAAACCGACCTCAGCTCCTGGCTGCGTGCAAGCAGGAAGAGAGGGAGACAGACCGAGAGTATTTGATTCGGTGGAGCAACATGCACAATTCTTGCGAAGGTGTAGTAGAGGAGCAGGCCATTTCATGGTTTGCGCAGGGATGCAGGCATGGTACCCCACTTTGGCAGAAACTCCAAAGAGATATGCCAAAAACCCTAGCAGATATGATCCGGATAGCAGACACGTATGCACTGGGTGATCCAACACAGCCCGCATTGGATGCAGTGGGAGCAAACAGGAGGCAACCGGTTAATAACCGAGTTGGACCATTAAGGCCCAGTGACCGACATGAATTCGGTTACAAGAGGAGAGATCTGGATTACAGATACGGTTCTGATCAAGTTGCTGCGGTAAACATGGACCAACCCGGAGCGGGAGATAGCCAGAGGCAAAAAACTGATGGTCCGGCTTGGAGGCCGAATCACGGTGCTTGGCCGAAGAAAGTGTGGGAGGGCCAAGTCCACCTCTGACTTTTGAGTCCAGATTAGATGGGCCTTGCTGTTATCACACCACTGATCCGCGCAAACCGGCTAATCATTCGACCCGGAACTGTAGTTGGCATCACCGCATTCAGGCGGAAGGTCAAAGAGGACCACCTCAGAGAGGTGCTTCTAGACCGAATTTCAGGCCAAACATGCCGCTAACCGGAGCCAATGCAACCCCGGTGAACGCTGGAGCTCCGAGGCCAGCAGCAACGAAGCCGGTTAACCTGGTGAACATGGGAGGCAATGACAATGATGTTGGCCCAAGTAGGCAAGGTGGATACCCTGGGAATGATTACAAGGAAGCACATCAGAGTTATGTGGTTTTCGTGACCGAGCCAACTGACAAGAAAAGTCAGTTGAGAAGAGCAAAGGAGGTGAATGCAGTGATGCCAGCGTTATCATAGCCGAAAAATCAGTCCTCGGGTGTTTCATGAGGGTGATCTAGTGCTGAGGCTGGTGCAGCGCAGCAAAGGCCGACACAAATTGTCACCTCCATGGGAGGGACCATTCATTGTGAGCAGGGCTATGCACAATGACTCGTACTATCTTATAGATGCACAGGAACAAAGAAAGGATGGCCTGGACAGACCCGGACAGGAAACCAAGCGACCTTGGAATGTAGCTCTGCTTCGACCCTTTTACTCTTAAAGGGCGCAATGTATGTATTTCAATTTATCATGAATGAAATCGCAGTAATCCGAGTCTGGACTCGGGGACTGCTTCGTCCTTATGCATGTGTTGTTTATTACTGTTTTGTTTTTTGCCGTTCGTGTGCCGAATCGCTTTGAACCTTGTTCTAAGTTTCAAGTAATGTATGTTGTGTTGTTGATCTCGTGACTCGACTGACAAACACCAAAATGGTAGTCAAGAGCAGAGATGAGGAATATGGGAAACATGAAAATGGACTCGGGGACTCGGTCCAAAACCGATTCGGCACATGTCGTTTACTAACCCCTGTTATTTATTTTTTCGTTTATGTTGAATGATTCTAAACCACAACTCGCATGTTTCAAGTATTGTATGCTATGATTCCTATCTTGTGACTCGACTGTCAAAACACCCAAAGAGGTAGACAAGAGCAAAGATTTGGCAAAAGTAGTAAACAAGAAAACAGACTCGGGGACTCGGTTTAAGATGATCCAACATAAACCTTGTCCGGATCGCGTTAAGCATGATAAGCATAGTCTCGAAAGAACTTAAAATAGTCTATTACATCTGCTCCCGGCATACCGGGGATTTAATGTTTTTGTTAAGTACTTCAGGGTGCAGCGGACTCGGTCGCGGCAGACTCGGTCATAGGAGTTTCGGTTGCGGGAACTTCTGTGGTAGGAGCCTCGGTTAGCGGAGCTTCGGGGGCACGGGCTTCAGCTACGGGTGCTTCGGTGGAAGTGGACGCGGTTACGGGAGGTTCTGTTGCTGGAGCAGACTCAGAAGATGGTGGCACTTCGGAAGTAATCTTGACTGGAGAGCTTGAAGGATGGGCGGATTCGGAAATATCCGGATCAGGTGAAGCCTGTTTAGTAATCACAGTCAAGTTAGTGGCTGGAATCACAGGAGACTCGGTTGGAGTTTGTTCGGTGAGCTTGGCCGAGTCGGAGGCTGGTACCTTGCTGGATTCTTCTTCTTCATCAGACTCGCCCTCAGAGTCGGCATAATCTTCTGCGGAGGCATCGTCCGATTCCTCTTCTTCAGTCTCTTCCCCATCGGAATAGACCGGAGCGTCCAGATCAAGGTGCTTGGTGCGTGCAAATTCGGCCATGAAGTTGGCGGCTTCTTCACGGATCTTGATCCGGGTAGGGTCTGTAGCCCACGGAGAACCCTCGCGAAATGAGCGTACTTTGGCAAGATCAATTAGCTCATACCAGGACATGATGAATAGCAAAGCTGCGTCAGCACCAGCGCGGGCGGACGAAGACCTCCACTGCTGTAACCGGGTCATTGCTTGATCCAGGTCTCTGATCAGCTCCTCCGCAGGCACAACTTGCCGCGCTTCAGGAAACAAGATTCGGTGAGCCTTGAGACTTGCATTAAGCAGACCAATATGGGAATCCTTCAGAGGAGCAATCCGAGCCTTAAGTGCTGTAATATGATCTTCGATGTCCCATGTCTCGGATAGGGGAGCCTCGGTTAATTTAGCTCTCTCAGCTCGGGCGTTTCGCACAGCCTTGGCGGCTTGAAGCCGGATGCTGGTAAACTCTCCTACAAACAAATAAGCTAATACTGAGTTCAGCAAGAAGGAACACAAGCATATGTGTCGGTTAAGAGCAGAAAGAAAAAAGGGGATTCGGTGAACTTACGATCCATGTCATCATTGAGGCTAGCAAGTTGAGCCAGCCATTTCGTACTGGCCGCTTTATGAGCAGCCAGTTCTTCTTTAGCCGCTTTCAATTCGGCTTCAGATTCGGCAACGGTCGTTTGAATTTGCTTATCTAATTCGGCTCGCTTCTGTAGCCCGGCGTGCAAAGTGTCGCGCTCCTTTTGGAGCGTGTCTCTCTCCGTCCGCAGTGCATTCCGCTCTGCTTTCACCTTGTTCTTCACTTTTTCGACCCGGTCAAGCTCCCGCTGGACTCGCGCTACCTCTGATTTCTCCTCCGCCAGAACACGCTTTTGCTCTTCCTCTTTGCTATTCATCTTGAGGACCAAGGCATCAAATGATTTTTGGAGCTTGTGGTACTGGTTGGCGAGCTGCTTAAAAAGATCGCTGCGAGTGCCCGTGCTTTCCTGAAAGAGGTAGGAAGCGTCAAAAGAGACTCGGGGACTGATACCCGAGACAAGGTGGAGCCAAAACGAATCTCGGGGACTGGCCGAGACTGACCGAATCGGTTAAAAAGAAACCCGGGGACTGGGGGTCCCACAGTTTTTTCAGTTAAGAAAAAGGTCATGATCGAATTTTTTAAAGATTCAAGCCGAATGACTTTCTTACTCCAAAGAGTATCAGTCGTTCGACCCGAATCTCGGGGACTGGGTAGATACTATTTGATCATGACGAACTAAAAGCAAGATTCGGCAAACTTACCTCGAAGACTTGGTGCGATGCAGTAAACGCAACCTTCACAGAATGAAGAGATTGCATCATTCGGCTAGGACCAGCAGGGTGTGGCGTTGCAGCGGAGAAACCTGGTGCAAGGTCCACGGCGTTCCAGGCTTCAATAAAGTCATTGGCAGTGCTGAGCTTAGGCTTGGCTTGGCCGGATTGAATGGCAGAGGAGGCAGCGGTGGTTTGCTTGACAGCAACCACTTGCTTATCCGAAGTGGAGGAAGTTGTGCCAGCGACACCTTGAGTCGGCTTGGGTGGAGGTGATGCACCCGGGGTCTGTCTCTGATGTTGCGGTTTCTGTGGGTTCTCAGAAGTTTGTTGTTGTTGTTGCTGCTTCTGCTTTTTCTTCTTCTGCTGTTCTTGGTTCAGCAGAGTTTGTGCTGCGGGAGTAGGGCGAGGATCCGGCTTAGGCATGGATGTAGCCGATGCCTTGGCCTTTTCCTTCTCCAGCTCCTTGAGAGGGCGTGGCCAACTCGAATCTCGGATTGGAGCCGAGGTTTCCTCACTCTCCAAGTCAATAACCGGCTCTGAAATGGGAGTCGGCTGAGGAATATTGGCAGTTGTGACACGCGTTGGCGAGGTGGCAGTTCGGTCAGGAGACTGGGTTTCCATGGCCGTACCCAGTGGAGGAATGGGAGAAGAGATGGATGAATGAGTCTGCGCGGTGATGAGGACATCACTGCATAAAGCAAAGCAAACAGTTAACTCGGATAGACATGACTCGGTTAACAGAGGAAGAAAGCAAATAAGTTAAGTCAGTATTACCCCTTGGTGGTAGGCATCGGCTTGACACGATTCGACTTGGAGCCGGACTTCTTGATTCTCTTGGCTTTAGGGGAATCAGATCCGGGCGCGTCAGTGCGTTTCCGAGATGACCCTTCAGCATCTTGTTTGGCTGGAACACAAGGAGGTGGTTTCCATGAAATCGGAATAGCGTCGATGGGTTCTAAGAGGCAGCAATCTTCATCTTCTTCGTCGGAAATGTGGTGAATGTTTGATTGCTTACCCTTGCGGACTGGCTTGGCACGGGGAATTGGCAAATAGTCATCCGTATCCGGATCCTCTTCGCCCTCGCGCGGCGGGCTAAGATCCGGTGTCCATGCCTTGGTGGAGAGATCTCCGTCTTCAGTAAGTTGACGATCAAACAGCTACAAAAAAGATAATGCGAATCCGGATCAGGCCGGGGTTATTCAGATGAAGTAAGATTGGATTCGGAGAGTGGTGAGCTAACCTGTGGAGGAAGGTTTTCCCGGTAGAATGGCTTTACACCCCACCGCCATTTATCCGACATCTCATTGGCAGCAATGGCGTTTACACGTCTGAAGACGGAAGCTTTGTCAAGCTCGTGCTTGCTGATCCGGGTAGGATCTAGCGCGCCACGCATGTGGCATATCTTGTGATCACGCCTTTGAAGAGGGCTGACTCGGCGAGAGATGAAGGTCCGGAGGAGGTCGTCAGAGGTCATACCCTTCTTCAAAAAATCCTCCAGAGTGGTATGCACTGTCTGAAGTTCAGCAATTGTTTCAGCCGGATTATAACCGAAGTTCAGTTCGGCTGTGGGCGGCTCCATACTGAATTCGGGCAGGTTAAGAGCGTCGTGGCCCTCAGCGCTCTTTACGTAAAACCAGGTCCTTTGCCATTTCTTCACCGTGTCTAGGCCGGTGACTCGGGGGAAGATGGACCATTGCCTCGGGGTGATGCTAACCGAACCGCAAGCAGTCAGCTGTTTCGGCTTGGTACCTGGAATGGTGTGCTTGCGAAGGTGGAAGTACTTTGCCCATATATCTACATTCGGCCAGAGACCGAGATAGCCTTCGCAGAAGGAAGTGAAAGCTGATAAAGAGACGAAGGCGTTCGCCGGGAGGTGGTGAAGTTGTAGTCCGAAAAAGTCCAGAAAGGCCCGGAAGAAGTCACTGGCAGGCAATCCGAGCCCGCGCTCGAAATGCGCTATGAATACCACGCGCTCACCGGGTTCGGGGGCCGGTGCGAGTTCTTTTCCGGGTCTGCGGCATATAACTTGCGGCGTTATACGCCGGGTGGCTCGTAGCCATTCCAAATCATTCCGGGTAACATCAGATCCCTCCCATCTGCCGGGAGGAAGTTTGGCCATAACTGACTCAGTTCTGCAGTAAAAAGGCAGATAACCGGATTAGGAGATTCGGAATCCATGACACCAAAGAAGAGTCGGATAACATTGAAACCGAATCAGATCTAAGGTAACTCGGCTAATCTTATCCCGGGTAGGGTTAACCGGGTCCAGTGGGGAAGGTGAGGCGGTTGGAAATCGCAAACATCTTTCCGCGGGTTTCTAGGGTTTGGAAGATCTACAGCGGTGGTAAAAAAGAAAGAAAATCACGGGTAAAAACATGGTTGAACTGCTCCTACGATGACAAGTCTATCTAGGCTAGTCTGGTGTAAAACTTGGAGAGAAAGTATACGGAGTGTGCTACGGCATGAACATGGCTTAGATACGCATCGATCTAGCAAGAACAGGCG
The DNA here is from genome assembly GCA_947311845.1 of Poa pratensis. NCBI lineage: Eukaryota > Viridiplantae > Streptophyta > Magnoliopsida > Poales > Poaceae > Poa > Poa pratensis. The sequence continues at coordinate 29,691,763 of CAMZMU010000081.1, forward strand.
TGTGTATTTCAAGAGTACGAACTCGTCACGGTGGCTATGGCGAGAGGAGGAAGAACTTACAGTGCTGGTTCCTCGAAGGAGGAGTTCGACGGAGAAATGGCGGAGATGGGCGCGAGGCGCGGCTCCGGCGGTCTTGCTCTGGTGCGCTGTGCGTCCCCGGCGCGGCGAGTTTGGAGGTCGAGATCGCGGCGGCGACGGCGGAGCGGACGAGTAAGGGAATAAGGCGAAGAAGAAGAGGAGGTTCCTTCGCCCACATTTATAGCCTCCAGCGGTAACTGCCCCCACTGCTGCGCGGTTTTCGGAGTATCGTGCAATAACTGCACCCTGGAATTCTGTGGCCTTCAGTATGGCCGTGTATTCCAAGCACACACGAGGCAATAGAATTCTAAGCGGCGGAGAGGATCCTATGTGCTGGTCAACGGAGGAAACGAGGAGACGTGGTCTTCTGGTCAAACACACTCGAATACCCGGTGGATCCGGATAACGAGCTGACAACCCGGGTTATACGGCTTTGCACAGGCTTTTCCTGCCAAATGTCCCGGAAAATTCGGTGACAGCTAGAAGTGATCCGGTTAGTGATGTTGGTTTTGAATCTGGAACGGCCCTTCAGCCGAGGCTGTAGGACCGTACCAGCTTCGGGGACTACTGTCGGGGGGCTGCCCCCGGGTAGGGCAAAGATGATGTGTTATGAACAGTTAAGGTCTAACCGGATCAAGGTTAGCCGGGTCACTTGGGCCGGATCTCAAGGGGATTCGGTCAGTCCTACTTCAAGCCGGTGTAAAAGGAAGGACCAAAGGGGATCCGGTGAGGTTTAACCGGATCCAAGGGAGAAGAACCGGCTAAGTTATCCGGATCCGTCAGGAAGGACCCGGGTAGGGCAACTCGGATGTTGCACAGGGGCCAAGTAGTGTCAGTAAAAGTCACGGGCACTGTAATGTTACTGACCGGGGCTCAGAAGACAGCAAGGAACAGCCACAGGTTTTCCGGGTCACAAGCCCCTAGGCGCTGACTCGGCCAATTCGGGAAAGGGGCAGTGCCTAGGCTACTGTGGTCTACACTGCCTTAAGCTCAAAGAGGAAAGATAAGCCTGTGGTGGACAGAGGGTGAGCTGGGCTGAGTGACAGTGGCCAGTGTTTGTCCTGTTCTCCTTGTCCTTGCCATTGTCCTCTGCGGCCAGGGGCAAAAGGGTAATTCGGTTACTGTATATATGCGACACCACCTTCTCCTGTGAGAAGGATCGACCATTGTAAGCATCATTTCCCCCCCAAGCTTCATCTTCTACCTGGAGCTCTCTCCATTGTTCATTATACAGCTCAGGGAGCACTCTGTACTTGTAAACACTTGAGATATAAGAGAGTAGGCTAGAGCTGCAGTAGGGGTGTTACCTCCACAAGAGGGCCCCGAAGCAGGGTACATCGTGGTGTTCTTTGCTGTTCTTGGTTTGCTCTGTTCTTGTTGGTTCTTGCGACTTCTTGCTTCTTCTTCATGCGTGCTACGTGAGCGCGCAAACCCTCCCCGGTTCCCCCAACGCCCAAGCGAGCCCACACTTAAGCCATCCCCATGGCATCTGCCGTGACACCACCACGACAGAACTACTCACGCATCACTCCGGAGGCATGCATGGCGATGTAGAAGCCTCCGGTGACGATTCCCCTCTCCGGCAGGGTGCCGGGAAGAGGTTCTGAACCCTCCCGAGCTAGGGTTGATGACGGCGGCGTCTCTGGAACTTTTTGTGGATATTTGCTCAGGTACTTAGGGTTTTCGCGTCGGGGGAATAAGTAGGCGAAAGGGCGGCGGCTGCGGACCCCCGAGGGGCCCACACCACCCCAGGGCGCGGCAGAGGGGGGAACCGTGCCCTCCTGGCGTGTGGGGCCCTGGTGGCCCTCCTCTGCTGCTCCTTCGCTTCGTCAGGTGTGTTCTGGTAAAATAGGGACTCCCGTGTAGTTTCGTCCAATTCCGAGAATATTTCCATACTAGCTTTTCTGGAATACAAAAACAGCAGAAAACAGGAACTGGCACTTCGGCATCTTGTTAATAGGTTAGTCCCAAAAAATGTATAAAAGTGATATAAAGTAGATGCAAAACATGTAGCAATTGGTATAAAACAAGCATGGAACATCAAAAATTATAGATACGTTTGAGACGTATCAGAACCCTTCTCCGATCAATGACTATCAGGGAGACCTGGATGGCTATGATAGCCCTTGTGCGTTCACGAATAACTTTCTCGTTAGAACCTTAGACGTCAAGTCTCATGCCTTTTACCGGGCGATACTTGGTTTGTCCGAGACTCGATCTCAGGCATCGCGATACCTAGCTCGATCTCATTACCGACAATACTATTCTTTACTCGTCTATGATATTATATCCTCGTGACCTAGTCACATGCTTTCAAGCTCATTGATGTAATCTCACCGAGTGGGCCCAGATTATCTATCCTGCTATGCGGATTGGCAAATCCCGCTCTTGATCCCTCGCCTCAACCACTTCCTTCCGATACCTGAGAGGGACACCTTTATTGTCACATTATGTAAGATATGACGTTTGATGCAATCAAAGTATCTTTCAGAAATAGCAATTTGAGTTGATCTCACGGTCGAAGGCATAAGTACTACGTCCTACAAATATTAGGTGTGTCCATCACATCATTCACCTAATGATTGACTCTATTGTCAATTGACATAAATATCACATGATCGGGAAACCTCGATCATCGATTGCACAATGGACTAGTTAAATAGTGGCTACTAGGGACCTGGTTGTTTACGTATCACACGTGTATTAATGTTTCCGCTTAATACAGTTATAGCATGATACAAAACGTATTATGAACAATTGAGATATGTCAAATACAATATCTTTATTAATTGCCTCTAGGGCATATCTCTAACAGTCTCCCCCTTGCACTAGAGTACAATTTAATCTAGTTTACAACTTGGTAAAAGCTTGACACCTATAGTAATATGTTGCATGCTTGTCTCGTGGAAGAGGTATTCAGTCAACAGATCTCCCACATTGAGATGTGTATATACTTTGCAACACTTCTATGTCACCTAGTTTGACATCATCATGTATCTTATGATAACGGTGAAATATATGTTTGTCGATGGAGTGAGACTCGAAATTTGGCGTAGCATGGGACTTAAAAGTCAAAGAGACCTATTAAGGGAAACCACGCATGCTCGGGAAAACCGCTCAGTCCAATCACACTTTCTACTTCTGAAGTAGCCATATATTCCTATACCTATGTAGATTATGCGACAGTGCATTCATATGCAACTCCGTAGGCTAACCCTGTCTTTCTTCAAAACAAAGGACTTCTCCTGAATGAGATTTCTAGTCGTATGGGTCAGTGTCATAACTTGCATCATCGTAACCCTTTTACGGCAAGTTCACTTTCACCCATACAAGAAACATATCTTCAGTTGTCATTAGACACTGAAGGATATACTTAACGCTTGTTCATTAATCCATCCAGGGATCATTTTAGAACCCGTTCTTCAACCAAGAACTTGGGTCACACCAAGTCGAGCGTTCAGTATGATAGAATCTATGGCTAAGGCATAGAGGATGTTGGACATCTGTTTCTTTCAATAACTATCGCTGAAACGCCAAGATAAACTTAATATTTTACCTAGTCATACAAGTAAGAACCTTTTCTTCGCTTGTTCTATTCTGAAACATTTCAGAATCTTAACCTAGGAAAATATTCTGACCTAATGTTATTAAGCCCCTTTTGATCATACAAATTATAAATCTAAAGCCTAATACTTTTAACTTCATTCACAGAAAATTTAATCACTTAAATAATCATTTGTACTTAACTAGAGGATCTGTATCATTCTTAATATGTCATTACATATAAAATCAGGAATGACACCTAGCTCCCACTTAAATACGCCATCCGTATATAAGACCAGGGAATTTCTTTTAGCTCCCACTCAAATATGCCATTCACATATAAGATCAAGAAAAGCTACTTAGCTCCCACTCACTTCTTTGTAAATGCAGGTTTCTTCAACTATTTTGGACGACTCCAAAATCCTTTGATCACATTATCAAAGTGAAGATTCCTGCTCCGATATGCTTGCTTCAGCCCATGAATGGAAAGCTGAAGTTTGCATACATGTCTAGCATCCTTAGGATCAACAAAACCTACTTGTTGTACCAATTACAACTCTTCCTTAATGTTGCCATTAGGGAACATGGTTTCTTTATCCATCCATCAATTTCTTAATTGAAAATAAATGCTAGAACAATCCTAAACAGACTTAGGCATCGCCACTTGAGACAAAATCTCGTTGTGGTCAACTTTTGAATTTGTTGAAACTGTTTTACGACAAATCGATCCTTATAGACGGTTGCCTTTCCGTCAGTGTCTATTTTGTCATAAAATTCCATTTACTCTCAATGGCCTGGAGCCCATCAAGAAGATTTACCCAAGTCTTTACTTGGTAATCGTACATGGATTTTATCTCAGATTATATATGGCTCATAGCCATTTCTCGGACTTAGGTCTACCATCGCTTCTTTGTAGTTCATAGGTTTGTCATGTTCCATTAACATGATGTTCATAACAAGATTGTTCTACCACATAGTGCAGAACACATTCTCGTACGCCTATGATCTTAGTATGAGCTTAGAGCATCATGATCATTATCATCAGCTCCCTCCCAGTTGTGTAGGACGATACCGGAACCGTTTTCGTTGTGCCACTCTGATGTCCGGAGAGAAAGTTCATTAACTTCGTCTTGCTCTACTCTCTTTCCCACTTATGCCCTTTTGACAAGAAACTATTTCTTGAGTAAGGTATATTCCAGCAACAATTTTGCCTTTATTGTGAGACATGTACCCAACTAATTCTTTAGGTACACTACAAAGATTTATCCGTTTTAGGTTTGATCATATCAAAACACTAAAATATCGAAACGACAATCTAGGCTAAAAGCCATGCCATCACTCATATGGTATTGCCTCCACGGATTTAGATGGTTTCCCTATTATCTAACGTGAATGTTTTGTTTTACCATATGCCTTCAATGATCACAATAATTCGATAAGAGATTTTATTCACCACACACTATTCAATAGAGTGTGATTACGACGTCTTAACACACCATAATATTGTGGTGTTCCATGTGCGTAATTTGTGGAACTCTTTTCACAAGTCTTCCAATGATATGCCAAACTCATAACTCAAATCCGTTTTCCTCGATCTGTATCGCAGGAATTTGATTTTCTTGTTAAGTTTATATTTCTTTCTTCACTCTGAACTTGTTTGATCTTATCAAACTTTTCAGACCAGCATTTCATTAAGTGGATATCCATATATCTACTCAAATCATTGGTGAAGTTTACGAAATAATGATTTCCACTACACGTTAACGTACTTCATTGATCCACACACATCATTATGTATGATTATCAATAAGTTAAATGTGTTTCCAGAAAACGGTGTCTTAGTTATTTTGCAAGTGTCAAAAGATCAAAATCTAAGGACTTGGAGGTCCATCTGAATGGAGCTTCTTAATGCATATAACATTGACATGACTTAAAACGTTAGTGCCACAATAATGTGGTGTCATTATTAAGTTTGTATCCTTTGGCATGTTATAAATGTGGGAGCTACTACCATCTGGATTCATATAAGAACACTTCATTCATAATCGGTGTATGATCATTAAAGATATCACTCATAAATGTAGGACAACAATTTTGTCACTGACAAATATGAATAATTGTCTCGCTAGAGGCAAGACACACTTATAATGATCATGCTAACAAGCGATCAAACTGAATTTGTTCAGATCCAAATTAATCCAAAATGGTAGATGCAGAGAGAGTGTCTATGGCCATTACAACATATTGCCTGCCATCATCAACACACATTGTCTCCTCATCCTTCCAAGCTACTCAAGCAGAAAATCTCGTTTTCATAAAACATGACTAGTATCAAAACTTAGTCACTGCTGCAAGTACTTGTTTAGGCAAAAACATTCATAACTCGTATATCATATATACACTATCATCATTGATGACTTCCCGGTGATTCATTTCATCTCCATGGTTTTTCCAACACAACCAAAATTCATGAAGGTGAACGATTCCCCTTGCATGACATAGTCTATGACAAAACATTTGCATCTGGCAACGTTGTCTGTCATCCAGTGATCGAGCTGAGCGAGGCGTCTCAATGTCATCAAGTATGACCAATGTCATCAAGTATGACCAACGTCATCAAGTATGACTGCCACGTGCTCCTTTAATGCGAGTGTTCTCTTCCATCTTGGTTGAGAAGAAAACCTGATTTACGGTGGATACAGATCATCAATCTCAGCGACCATTCCAAATGTTCGCGATCTGTCAACACACACCCACAGTTCATTCTCTATGGGAGAGATCATAGCATACACTGGACTATGATGAAATTATCCGCACAAAACTTGATAATCCAAATTATTCTTTTGTTAGCGGAATCTCCGGTTTTATCTCCTAGCGGGTTTTGTATCATGTAGAGCTAAAAGGTTTGAAACAAGGAGTATCCTCAAGCTATGGTATAAAACTATGAAGTTTGGACCCAACCTTTTAAGTTTCTCAATCGCAGGAATGCACCTAAGTTTAAAAGGTCTATCAAACAGGTTATTATCTACAAAGGTTTTGCAAAACATAAAGACTTTGTTCATAATAAAATATGGGTTCAAGTTTTAATAAAATAAAACTACCAGAACTCCCACTCAAAACGAATATCCCTCTCTTCGTTTTAGTGATTACACGATCCTCATCCGATATACTATCCCCGATCGTCACGGCCGATAGCATAGCTTCAAAGGTAGACATCGTTTATGTCAATCACAACAACTATGTGACTCGTGCTTAACCTTTCGGTCACTGTGTTCCGAGGCCATGTCTGTACATGCTAGGCTCGCCAAAATAACCTATAGCGTATTGCTTGTGCAACGTGGCTTACACCCACGTTATGCGAACGCAGATACGTCTGACACCCGATCGTCACTGCCTGCCTCGTAACGGAGAACTTTCGGTGGTGCACGCTATAGGGAGAACACTATATGGTATTTTAGGAGGGATCATCTTATATTACTACCGTCGTGTAACTAATATATAGACATATATATACACAATATAAGATGCACTCAATCTACATAACATCAAAATGTAATGCGACATGATATGGTCTTGCGCCGATGGTCTCCTTCGGCCCACAGTTTATAAACAATTTAACAAACCTACCTTGACCATATCACATTGCCCCTGCAAAATAAAGTTAGACGCTTTCTACTTTATCTTTTGCATGTTTTACGTGGCTGCTAGGGCTTTCGTACAAGAACTGTTTCTTACCTACGAATACACACACAACAGCGATAAGACAATTGTCTCTATTACACCCCTTTCGGGCCCTCCATTGCAAATGCTATATCAACTATTGTAGGAGAGACAGACACCCGCCAGCCACATATACGGTACAAGCCGCATGTCAAGTGTGGAACCAGTCTCGCATAAGAGTACGCGCAAAGTCGGTCCGGGCCGCTTCATCGAACAATACCGCGATATGAACAAGTACACGCGAGAGGGTAACAAATGTAGAATCGATGCCCACATTCAACATGTGTTCTAACCGTACAGCTATATCTACGTATAGACCGGCTCTGATACCACTGTTGGGAATCGTGGGCAGAAAACAAAAAATTTCCTAACAACGATAACCATAAACTAGCCAGGATCTATTACTACGCAGATATAGAGTAACGGTGAAGATCGATATAGTACCCTCGTAGACCGATAGCAGGGATTATGCTCCCACAACAAGCATTGTCGAAGTAGACGACGTAGCCGACCTCAAGGTCATGAAGAACTTGGCGCGACGAAGATGAAGGAAGCGCGATGATGACGACGATGGTGCCGACCTCAAGGTGGTGAGGACGAACCTCTCCAAGTGCCCCAAGTGTGGCATCTCGCAGGGCTTCACACACGTACGGTGAAGATGACGACCTCTGGGCTCCGATCCAGCCGAGCAGCGGAAGTAGAAGACTTGGACCAGAGAGAACCAGCAGCACGGCGATATGCGTATGGTGGAGAAACACTCAACCCGTGCGTAGCCCCAATTGCGGGGCCACATCTAAAACGGGAGAGAGAGGGAAATTGTCTATTTTTTCAAGGCATGGGCACCTCCTTATATAGGTGGAGGGAGGCTGCCAACCTTGCTGGATGGGCGGTGTGGGACTAAATCCCACACCAGCCGCAGCAGCATGGTGTGCCGGTCCCAGATGGGTCCCATGTGGCCCATCCGGCCACCTCCCTTGGTGCGCCCCACTTGGGGGAAGTCCCCCCTTCTTTGGGCCTTTCTTCCACAAGTTAGGCCCATTTAAAATTGGGCCTGCCTAAAAATCCGAAAATAAATAAATAAAAATATATTTAACTATTAATTACACTAATTAATATTAAACACATATTATCTAATTTATTCCGACTCCGAAAAACATTTCTCCGTCCCCCGAACTCCGTCGGATATCACCCGGAACACTTCCGGAGTGCCCGGAACACTTTCGGTGTTCTTCTCTACGTCCAATCTAAATAAATGTCACCTCCCTTTAAGTGTGTCACCCTAGCGGTTCGGGAACACACAGACATGATCGAGAACTCTTCTCCAAGAACCCTTCTCCAATCAATGACTATCAGGGAGACCTGGATGGCTATGATAGCCCCTGTGCGTTCACGAATAACTTTCTCGTTTGAACCTTAGACGTCAAGTCTCAGGCCTTTTGCCGGGCGATACTTAGTTTGTCCGAGACTCGATCTCAGGCATCGTGATACCTAGCTCGATCTCGTTACCGACAATACTATTCTTTACTCGTCTGTGATATTACATCCTCGTGACCTAGTCACATGTTTGCAAGCTCATTGTTGTAATCTCACCGAGTGGGCCCAGAGTATCTATCCTGCTATGCGGATTGGCAAATCTCGCTCTTGATCCCTCGCCTCAACCACTTCCTTCCGATACCCGAGAGGGACACCTTTATTGTCACACTATGTAAGATATGATGTTTGATGCAATCAAAGTATCTTTCAGAAATAGCAATTTGAGTTGATCTCACGGTCGAAGACATAAGTACTACGTCCTACAAATATTGGGTGTGTCCATCACATCATTCACCAAATGATTGACTCTATTGTCAATTGACATAAATGTCACATGATCGGGAAACCTCGATCATCGATTGCACAATGGACTAGTTAAATAGAGGCTACTAGGGACCTGGTTGTTTACGTATTACACATGTATTAATGTTTTCGCTTAATATAGTTATAGCATGATACAAAATGTATTATGAACAATTGAGATATGTTAAATAAAATATCTTTATTAATTGACTCTAGGGCATATCTCCAACAAGAACTTACATATCATTGAGTCAATGTGGTAACATAGGTCCTTGGGTAACCGAAAGCAGCCCATTGAGAAAACTGGCATGGCTTGAGCGACGGATTTTGTCAGAATGTCCTTCCCTGGCTGGAAGTATCTTATCTACCCATCTTTTACCTTATTCCACACTCGATCTTTCAGATATGTGAACGTACCATTCTTTGAGCTTCCCACATCTCTTGGAGTCCCAAGGTACCTATTGTTTAGAGCTTCATTCTGCACGTGAAATATTTTTAACAGCCTCCCGAGATTATTGTGGACATGCCCTGCTGAAAAAGATAGATGACTTGCTAGTTTTAGCGTTTTGACCCGAAGCCTTGCAATAAAAATCCAACAGGTTTGACACCTCCTACGCTCCCAGAATACCCACCTTGAAAAATAGCAGGCTATCATATGCAAATAAAAGGTGATCCATCGCTGGTGCCGAGGCTACCACCTTGAGTCCACTAGCTTGTGATGATCGAGAACTTGGTTTTAAGAGGCACGGGAGGCCCTCTGCTGCAATCAAGAAAAGATGGAGTGAAATCAGATCTCCTCGTTGAATACCCCTTGAGGGATTAAACTTCTCCAGTTTATTACCATTGAACATCACCGAGAACGAAACTGATCTTATCATCCCCATTACAATGCTAAACCAGCCACGATTGAATCTCAACTTTATCATCGTAGCTTCAAGATAATCCCACTTGATTCTATCATATGCTTTCATCATGTCCAGCTTTAGAACACAATGACTGTCCTTCTTGGCCCTGCTCCGCTTCATAAAATGTAAACGCTCATATGCCAAAATAACGTTATCCGTGATTAACTTCCTAGGAACGAAGGAAGATTGCTCATAAGAAATAATCTCCGACAAATCATTTTGAGTCGGTTTGCTACCACGTTGGAGGATATCTTGTACTTTCTCCGATCGAAAATGGTTGGCACATATTTATCTAAAATACGGATGTATCTATACACTAAAACATGTGTCTAGATACATCCGTATAAAAAACTCAATGCCAATCATTTTCGATCGGAGGGAGTACAAAATATTGCACAAACTAACAGGCCGATATTGGGGGGCGCCTAGTTATCGACCTGTGCGGATCGGAATGCACTCCGCCCGCCTGCCCACCCGCCATTCTAGGCCATGGCCCAATTTTGTATGTTGCCGTCTTCCTTCTTCCTCGTATTACACCACGCTGCCACCCCCGCGCTGCCCTAGCCGCCACCTCCGCCGATCTGCCGCCCCCGACCCGGCATCCCTCTAACCCCCCTCTCCGCGCACCCCTAACTAACTCTGCTCCGGGTAGAATTTCCAGGCGTTCTGGCCCCAGCAAGAAAACGTATGCGCCACAAGCAAGCACAACGTCTTTCGCGCTCATCCCTTGCTTCAAAACTACAGGTTTTAGCCCTCCATTTTGCTGGTCGCCAAAGACGAGAGCTTCGCCTTTGGAAGCTCACACCCCTCTCCATTCGACGTCAAGTTCCCCGCTCGCATCTGCACCCCCTCATTAGGGTTCTTCCTCGCCTCCATCGGTGACACCGCGGCCAGCCGCGTCGTCCTCGTTTCCGACGAGGTCCTGGCCTCACCTCCGCCAGCCACGGCGCCCCGTCGTCGGTGAGTCGTGCTGCTCTCACGACGTCGTCTTCCTCCCTCGCTCTGGTCGCTGTCGTCCTCTCCCGTCCAAAGTTGGGCCTGACCCCCAAGTCACGACGGAGGGTGCGCCGGAGCGAATGTGCTCCGACCTACGCGGCAAGTAGGAAATGCCCCGATATTGGGGGAGAAGATGGCATCGCGGATCACGTGCCGAGCAGAAATCCGTGATGTTGGGCCGGCCCGCGAGGCACGGCCCAGACGGCCAGCTAAAGTCCAAAGACTGATGTTTGTCTCGCGACCCCCAGATCTCCAACCAAATCGCCGCCCCTTATGGCCGCCACCACCTCGCCGTCGACGGCGGCGGCGGCGGTATGGGCCTTCGCCGCCGCAACCTGCGTGAAGCTCCTGCTCGTCCCCACCTACCGCTCCACCGATTTCGACGTCCACCGCTACTGGCTCGCGCTCACCCACGCCCTCCCCGCCCGGCAGTGGTACACCGACGCCTCCTCCCAGTGGACGCTCGACTACCCGCCCTTCTTCGCCTACTTCTCCCGCCTCCTCTCTCTGCCCGCGCCGCTCGTCGATGCCTCCCTAGTCTCCCTCCCCGTGCCCGACCCGCCGCCCTCCTCAGCCTACCTCCTCTACCTCCGCCTCACGGTCGCCTTCTCGGACCTCCTCCTCCTCGCGTCCGCCCTCCTCCTGACGACGGACGCGCGCCGCAGGAAGCGGCCGTTCCTTGCCCTCGTGCTCGTCCTCTGGTCGCCGGCGCTGCTTGCCGTGGACCATGTTCACTTCCAGTACAACGGGTTTCTCATGGGCCTGCTGTTGCTTTCTCTGCATTTTCTTGAGCAGGGGAAGGACCTTGCGGGGGGTGTTGTGTTTGCAGCATTGCTCTGCTCGAAACACCTCTTTCTCGTGGCTGCGCCCGTGTATTTCGTGTACTTGTTCCGGCATTATTGCTGTGGCCGGGGTCTTGTGAGGGGCCTGGGGAGGCTGGTTCTCATGGGTGCTGGAGTTCTTGCTGTATTTGCCATGGCATTTGCGCCCTTTGTGTACTATGGGCAGGTGAGCTGGTTCATTATTCATTTTTGGAATTGGATGTCTCTTGATGATTACCGCTGTTTAGATACTAGTTAGTCTTCTGTAATATCCAGTTTCTTCTAACATAAGTTGGAAAATAAGCTTAGTAGGAGCCGAGATTACTGAGAAGGAGACTAGTCTAGGGTGAATTTTAGTCGTTTAACATAGTAGAATTCAGTAGAATCTGCAAAGTTTATGATCAAGTAATCTTTTGTTCGTGCTAGTTTGTAAGAAAAATAAATGTCTATATGGAACAGAATCTGCTTTTGTTCGTGCTAGTTTGTAACAAAAAGAAATGTGTATATAATCATAAGCTGATTAGGCGTGTGCCGTTCTAGTAACTTTTGTTCCAGTTCTGGTAATTGCTATGGTGATAACTGAATATGCTCCCATCTTGGTCCACCTACATTCTTTGAGTGTAATGATACCTCTGTAGTCAATACTACGCTCTTTTACTAGATTTTCCTGGCATCCCTGTTGTATGTGGAACACATAGTCTATCCATTATCAGATAAATATAATTTACAGTTTGTGCATATCCGTATGTTTAAGACTCTGCACTCTTAAATACCATTATGTTAGCTAAAGTTCAACAATGTGAATTTAGTGCAGGTATTTAGCAAGAAATGTTTTCTGTCTACATATGACTAACTTTAGTTTCATGAAGGCATTCGACCTAATGCAAGCCTCTATGTATACCATTTTCCATTTTACACGCTACCAGTCGTATCTATATGTCTCGTGAATTTAGTCCTAATTCTAGTTATTAAACACTGAGTTCGGTTGAAATTGGTGAAGTTTATAGTAATCAAGTTGTACATATGTTGGTTCTGGTTCACACAAAACAGAAGAAATAGCACCTGCTTAGGTCAGCCAATGCCTCTTATTTTAGAACTCACTCGTAAATGCCATTGGGTTGGATTAAACTACGCAAATCACATGTATTTGATAAATTATTGTATATATATTGTACTAATTTTGGTTTCATGAAGACATTCACTCTAGAAGTTTGTAACATATGCTCGTAAATAGTCATATCTGATCTCATGAATTTAGTTGTACTCTTGACACCATGGCTACCACACTTATTGCTTTGGTAATTTTGCAGATGCAACAACTCTTTAGCCGATTGTTTCCTTTTGGCCGGGGCCTATTCCATGCTTACTGGGCCCCAAACTTTTGGGTATTCTATATAATACTTGACAAGATCCTTGCATTTCTTCTTAGAAGACTAGGATTCAATATCGAGATACCTGAAGGATCTTTTACCAGGGGGCTTGTTGGTGATTCATCTCCTTTTGCTGTTCTTCCAAAGGTTGCTGCTCTAATACCCTCTCTTTTTTTTTACCCAAAGGAAGAATAATTTACACTATAGTTTGATACACTTTGTTATTTGAACCTGGTGGATTGCAGGTCAACCCAATAACTACTTTTTTATTGGTTATACTCGCCATGATTCCTTGTCTTGTGAAAGCATTCGCCAACCCCCAACCAAGGCACATAATTAGATGGGTGGCTTATGCCTTTTCATGTGGATTTATGTTTGGATGGCATGTACACGAGAAGACATCACTTCATTTCACCATCCCACTTGCCCTAATTGCCATGGACAGCTTGGACGATGCCAGGCATTACTTCGTGTTGTCAATAGGTATGTTTTTGCCACAGTTTTCTCTTGCTCACATCTCGACGGTTACACAGTTCCAGTTGCCACATTGCCATTTTTTTGTTAATTTCACTTCCTTTCATGCTATGCCAACAATTTTGGCAAAGTCTTGTCTAACAGCATTTTCACATTGTTAAGCATTTGAGCCCTCTGAAAAATTGCGATACTTTTTTGCTTAAACATTGACTTGTGCCTCATGATGGTGTTGTTTGTTTTCTGTAGCATTCATTTGTTTGAACAAATTGTATTTGCAGTTTCATGCTACTCTCTATTCCCGTTGTTGTTTGAGAACCAAGAATACCCGATAAAGGTGCTTCTGCTGTTGACCTATGGTAGTCTCATGTGGGTAGGTTTTTCATCCCATTTCGCCGTAAACTCTGCTCAGGAAGGGAAGAAAGTAAATGCATCAGGCAGCTTAGTTAAGAAGAAATTCACTGGATGGATCAGTTTGGGATATCTGTTAGGAATGTTTGCTATAGAACTATGGTCTCGAGTATTTCACCACCACGTATTTGGCGACAGACTTCCTTTCCTACCTCTCATGATGGTTTCAGTCTATTGTGGCGTTGGAATGATGTACTCCTGGATATGGCAACTATCATGGATAGTCAGACACACTTAATATGATCTTCTGTGATCAATACTAGCATTCTTTCTTATCATCAACAGGCTGTGAATAATTTCGATAACTTGCCCCTTGACTGACGAAATCGGGCAACCAATGTTAGCTCTGTGAACTCATGTTTTTGGGGGCAGCATTACGGTTCATACATTCAGTTTAAAGTGTCATGGAAATTTCTGGAAGTAATCATGTAATCTTGTTTTCGCAGTGGAGTTGCTTGTATTAGCTCACTGTTCATGACTTAAGATTCGTGTCCCCTACAATTTTTGTAACCTGATATGTTGAGTGTAAGATGTAACAAAAGAACAACTCAGTTTTCCAGTACAGAAAGATGAATCACATGTTATCAGTGTCTATAGAGCTGCTCGCATCTGCATACTTTTCCGCTTTTATATTGTTTGCATATAATCATCTCTGGGAAACTGCACCAATCTGATTTTCTGGAAAGGGGGACTTGTTGAATCCAGTTGTGTGGAGGAAAATTGCTGGAGTACCGAAGTTCAACCCTGAGTCTTTTTCAGAGCCTCTTATATAGCCTCTGCGTCCTACTAGTTATATGGTGGTTTTGGTACCAAAGTATATGGTTGGCACTCTGATGTTACCTTAACAGGAAGGAAATGAAGAAGATTGATTTGTGAAAGCCTCATCGAATTGTATGTATGATTCCATTTCCCAATGATCCCTTCTCTAGCATAAAACGCGTAGACACTGCTTGATTTCCATGTAAGCTGGTCGTTCTTTCATCACTTCCTAACATATATGGCAGCACTGCAAACGATGAGTTCCTGTGCGCTTCTGTTTGCTGTGCAGTTCTTTTTTGTGAGAGGAGAGTAATCCTTTTTTTTGCGGGGAGAGGAGAGTAATCCTGATGAGAGTATTCCGCGCCTTACTGAAAAACTGGCCGTATTCAACTAGCTAGTTGGTCATACCGGGGATAATAATGGGCTTGGCAGACTCGGCTTATCCTTGCAAAAAAAAAAAAGACTCAGCTTATCTTATTTTTTCCAGCACGCACTAGTAGGATGGCCCCAATTTATCGCTTCTGTGAAAAACATGATGTTATCACTTCACAAACAAGTGCGATCTATTCACTCGGTAAATGAAGTGGCAGACAATATTTTTCCAAGTTCTCACGGTTGATTGTGCGGTAGGACTCGGTAAATGAAGTGGTAGACAATATTTTTCCAAGTTCTCACGGTTGATTGTGCGGTAGGAAAAAATAAAAAGAAAAAGAAAAAAGTTTATCAGAGCCAGGTTTCGATCCTGGGACCTGTGGGTTATGGGCCCACCACGCTTCCGCTGCGCCACTCTGATTTTAATGTCTAGCATGGGCTAACAACTCTCATATTCCTAATTCTGGGAAATTTCTGGGTACTCCAATCTGTTAATCAGCTACCGGCATTCCAGTGGCTGCAAGCACATGATCTACCATTAGGCTGTACGATTTGACACCGAAACGCTAACCTCTGCAATAGCCAAGTATGCAACAGCATTCTCATACAAGCCTCCATCAAGCTTGGTATCCACGGCACGAAAGACAGACATAAATAAAAGAAGGAAAGAAAAGGCAAAGTGAAACGCTGACTCCTTTTTCCTCCCCAACCTTGCGTAACACCGATCACCTATGTTGCTGCTAAACATCTCTGCTTTCTCCAGTTGCTAAAGAAAGAGAAAAGAACTCGAGTCGCACTTTGTCCTTTCGATCGGATTAGGATGGGCATGTTCGATCTTGGTGAACAACACAGGTTGCATACTACTCTCTGACTCTTTTTCGCTTTCAACCTTCGACCCGTATATGGCTTGCGGCGAACTGCTACTTGGAGCAAAGAAATCTAGTCAACCACTGCCACTGAAATTTCTGTACGAGTCCAAACTCCAAACACATGAAAGCTCCTGCTCATGTGGCAGCATCTGAGCAATGAGAATTAGGTCGCGTGAGACATCACCTAGATTTGTACCTGCCCTTCAAGGAATCTGCACCGTGCAATATATTACTAACTCAAATGCACAATTTCGATTACGACTGTATCTTTTCTTATATTTCCGAACAGGCAAAAGCACGTGCTATCTGAATTTTATTGTGTATATATGCTAATATATGTGTTATTCTGGACAGGAGAATGTATCAAGTAATTGACTGATAAGGATCGGTCGGCTAGCTGAACGTCAGCAAATCCCCTTCCATGAAGCTGCTATCACGTCGGCTCAGGATAAGCTAGGTCCCAAGTCACTAGTCAAGATTAGATTCACATGATCGACCGCTTTTTTGCGTGATTAAAAACCCTAACCAAGTTGATTTTTACCACGGCTATGATGCGACGTAGTAATTAAACACGTCGGTGTTAACGTCACAAAAATTGGCTGCGATCTGCAGGTAAATTACAGGGAAGCAGGGCACTACGGTTCAGACACTTTTCTGCACTATTGGATGGCTAACAAAGATGAAAGCCTCCAGGATTCAGTTTCAGGCCCTTTTCTGCACTGTTCGATGGCTAGCGCAGAGAGAAAAGGAAAAAGGCGAGAGCAGAGCTACCAACCAAGTATAGCCAGCAGTCTTTTCGTGTTCGAGTATCACATGGACATACTGTTCTAGTGTTGATTCGATCCCTGATTCTTTCTTGTCAATTTTTCATCATGACATCATAGCCTTGAGGAGATTGGGAGATCAAACGGTGGCAGAGGAGATCGAGAAGGCCGACTCAACTTGCCATCATGGCGTTGCATCAGGGATGAGCTGCTATCTTGCGACATAGTATGAATCATGGCTCGAATTCAGCACCGAACCGTGCCTGCCTCCGTTACCCATGGAAGCAGGAATCCAAGAAGCTGCACCTTCAAGATGCTGCCTTAATACCGGGCACCGTTCAAGAATTAGTTCACATGACATCTGTGGCGAGGAATACACAGCTAGTGCTATCGCACTTTTGCCACCAGAGTGCAGGCAACTGAACTGAAGGACGGTAATTCAGCCAGGTCTCGTGTTATCTTGGGAAAAGTACATTTTTGCTGTGAACGTAGTAGTATCATTATTGGTCACCAACAATCAACACCCCACAGCCACAGTGGTTGTGCATAAAGAAATTACCCCAGGAGAAGATATCACACCGCTAGTGGAGTACCTAGTCTCGCAAAGCATTAATTTGCTAATACTATCGGTATCAACAATTTTGACCGTTAGTAGCACCCATAAACAATTTGCTACTGTCGATCATGGAGCAAAGTTAGCAAACGAAGATGTTTCATATACATATCACCTCTATCCTCAATCCCTAGGCCCCCTTGCAGGCAGTCAACATGAAAGCCCATAATATAATCACTAGGGGACTAACCTTGCAATATATTACAGAACTCCTGAACTCCTCCCGGTTCCATTGCCCCATGGCTTAGTCTAGAGCAACATACGCATTAATCTACTTTTGTTTGCTCTTATGCTCGAGACACTAGTTGTACATGATGATGTGACGGGTCTCACATCTTGCGTTGGTTGCCAGTCTCCAGGGTATGGAAGGACAAAGAACAAGGTTGTAGTGTGTCTCAAGGCACCTCTAACGCCGTAACTTACGTGACTAGCTGGTTAGCTTATCCACCCTCGACACCAAGATTGTGTGACGGAGTAAATAAGTAGGGTGGATTGAATTTTCTGCACAAAGGACAAGGTGCAAAATTACAAACCCAGACCCAGGGCCGTTCATTCTTGCATAATTTAGTATTTTCTGTAGACCTTGAGATGACTGAACCTAAGAGGCTATGACTATTATAAAGAAGATCATGCAGAGGTAATCAACATGAAAGTTAAGTATAGGTATACAAGGATCATATCTATGACCAGAAACTAACTTCGCAGCAATGACATTTTATATAGATCAAAAAGAGGCAAATAGTAACCCCCCCCCCCCCCCCCCCTCTCAACTCTCAAGCATGACCGAGGGCTGCGTGGCCGGCGCCAGGGGAAACCTCTCTTTGTCTTGACCATTTATCCAGTAACCATTTCATAACGAGTCATCCTCCTTTTCGAAAAAAAATCACGCCCATTTTTTGTGACAATTTTACTGGCTTAACCGGTTTGTTCACAAACTGTTAGAAGAGTCTTGTGGCCCTTATTAGATGTGAAAACATTGATCTCACAGTTGTCATCATTCAACCCTTCCAAACTATGCGGCTATGCCTTGAGATGACTCAACCTATGTGGCTATGCCTTATATAAAGATCATACAAAGATCATCAAGAGTTAACCAACAGGAAAGTCAATAATAGATATAAAAGGAGCGTAACTATGACCAGAAATTAACTTTGCATCATTTACATTTCTGTCCAGATCGAAAAGAGGCAATACGTCGGGGGAAACCTCTCTCGCCGCTTGTCTTTATCAGAGATATTATAACAAGTCATCCTCTCTTTTGAAAAAAAAAACAAAGACATGCAAGTTTGGGGGAAGAGGCATTTTGCCCCTCGGATGCATATGCACCCAGTATTTAAAATGCGTTTTAAATGTATTATGAGATGTCAAAAGATTGCAAAGAATTTTCGCTCATAGATCTTAACATTCAGTATGTTCACGAAGTCGTTTCACGAAAAACCGATCTTTTTTGTGGCACGTGTAAAAAACACAAAAAATTGGTGCTAAAATAAGGGTTTCATGAGATATTTTTTGTCTTTTTACTCAGGTCACAAAAATTAGTGAAACGACTTGGTGAACATGTAAACAGTGAAAATGCATCCGCGGAATTTTATTTCAATTTTTTTTTTGGTGCATATGCACCCAGGAGCCAAAGTTGATTTCACAATTTTTGGTGACCACTTTAAATTCCTTGGGTGGCATAACCGGTTTTGCCACCCAAAAAGTAGTCCTTTTCAAAAGAATAACGCGGGCTACTCTCGTGGTATTACATTACTCATATTTTTGTATCCCGGCGAGGCACCAAAGTGTCGCTTCATATTAATCTTGGTGCTGAGCCTAGTTGGGTTGAAGATTGATTTCAAAAAAAGCGAGAATTTCTTTCTTTACATATCTCCCAAGCGACGAGCATGGCAAACGATGTCATAGCCTTCATATAGATACTCTTCTACATTATACCTTACGGATACGCACTTGAACCGTTCAACGCCATGTAATTCCCAAGCACTCGATCGCAATCTTGCGAGCTCTTGAACGTACGTACACCTAGCACCCCGATCGACCTCCGTGCTTGGATCGATCTCGTGGCTGAAGCATGCATGGTAGCATGATCTGATCCAATCTCGACGATGATTGCGATCGAACCAACACATACGTACTGGGATTATTTCTGCGGTGTCCTATTAATTCAATTCCTTACTACAGTAGGTTTCTTGACCTGTACACATGCGTCGTCGTCGCGTTAGTTACGTAAGATTAATGTGATTTGTACACTTGTACGAGAGTGAGAGAGGTTAGGCGTTAAACCCTCATGGCCGTACGCCGCGAGTACAGTTTCTCCACCACCAACTTGTGCATCCTGGACGACCTCAGAGTTAAAAATTACACTGTCGTCTACATAGTGTGCTTCTTAATGTGAGTGAGATGTGGGATCAGATGCTCAACAAGGCTACAGTATATATCAACATGCTGTTCGACCAATAAATACGTACCGTGTCCAGAGTGCCCCGTAAAATGGATCTGCCGACGAGGTTAATTACACCGTTACAGTGGAAGAATCTCTCTTGGAACAATTAAGTTCTGCTCGTCAAATCATGATGCATGTGAGGCGATTCTATATATCAACAGCCACATCTGTGCTACAAGGCTATACCACCCGGCCGATTGTGTATTATATCATACCAGTATATATTAATTATTCCAGCTGCACGATACTCCTCCCAGGCTCCAACAACCTCTCAACAAGAACATGTGCAATAGAATTTGAATGGCATTTAACAATTCCAAGTCAAATTCCACGTATATGTCTCCAAGCATCGTTCCTCAACAGCGCGACCCAGTTCATACGTTACATAATGCTTACATGATGACTGGTGCAAAATTATCCAGCCAGCGTGAAAGAATGTGCGACGGATTTTGCATGTTTTTCTTCTTCTTCTGAAAAAGGTACTCCCTTCGATCCAAAATAAGTGTCGAGTTCAAAACTGCCACACTATTTTGGATCAGAGGTTATATATAATCTTGTCATTTGCATTAGTCGATGCATATAACTACTTATATAGTTTCAGACCATTCAAAGTTTATAATTCATGGATCACAAAACCAGCAAAATAAAAAGAACAAAGCACATATGCATCATCTATTGTACTAATATTCTGCCAACCACCCTGATCTTAGGTATCGCGTGCAACCGTCTCATACGATTACACCTAGAATTCAGTCTCCCGCTGCTCTGCTAGGAAAAAGAAGAATCACATGGGGATCCAATGCGTAGCCTTGGAAATAACCCGCAAGAAATTGACAACACCCGACTTGTTAAAACTTTAAAACAATATCATTTCGACATTTCCATACAGACCAAATAAAGCGCAAACTACCACTCGAATCTGGGTTTTTTTTTCTGTCAATCCCATTCAACCAAGTTTAAAAGTGATGTGAACTATCCGCCAAAACAGACAAGAAAAGTATAGATTACTTACGGCAGTATCTATAAAAACAGCATTTATTACACTCATTTCATTTTCGGTGAGCAAAGAAACCCCTAAACAATCTCATCATCAGACATGGAATGAACAGAAAAATATCATTACAATTGTTACCCGAGCCATGGTTCATGTCACAAATCTAAGCATCCTGGCCGCATCGCCATTTCCAGCTGCGTGTCATCGGTTTCAAGCATAATTTGGGTAATTTCTCATTTCATACGCCACCATGAGTGCACTGAAACGTGGGACCTGCTAGGTTGATATGTGTTCGAGGGAGTTCATAAATTCTCAGACAGGAAAAGTAAAGACTTGTACAGAGCAAATGTACCGGCAGCCCATCGCATTACCCACACCGTACGTCCTTTTTAACGCTCGATCTAAACTAAATTCTGATGCGCCTTAACTTCTTTTAAATCTTCTGTAAAAAAAAATTCTTCACAAATTGATAAGAGAGTCACATGCATTTCCATGGGTTCAAACGCAAGCAACTTCCTTGATCGGTGGATACCCTTGGCCCCAGCAACTGGTCTAGTAGAACTCCATACTGATTTTAATGCGTGCATTCATTGGCAGAATTGATCGAAATAGTTGTGCTTCAACTAACATATACGTTGTCGGTGCGGTTACTCCAGCTTGGTCTTCCCATGATTCACAAAGTTCCGCGGTGAAAATCCACAATGTGTCTTATGAACTGATCATACAGCGTCCCCTACAAAAAGGGCTTTAGTTTCTCCCGGAAGAACAAAGAATGGGCCTATTCGGCTTTTCTTGTGTAAAAGTTACTCTCTCCCTTTGGAAAAGTATGTCTTACATATATCCAAATTCGAATGTAGGTGTATACTAAAACATATCTAAATACATCTGAATCTAAATAAATCTAAGACATCATTTTCCGAACGGAGGGAGTACTGAAGTAAGCCCCGCATCAATAGTTCGACAAAAATGGCTACATCAAAGCAAAGCGGATGGTTTTCCCATTTCCATTCCTCCATTTGGTCATGTACAAAAAGAGGACATCAACTCACTGTTTGTCTTACATCAACTTTATCAGATCCCCTAAAACAGTCCATACCATAAAAAAGAGACAGTCTTACGGTATTAGGTGATAAACGTGAAATGACCGGATACTGTAAAACGGGTCATCCCATATTTATTTTATGATAAACGTAACAAAGTAGCCCATAGTACATATCTCCAGTAACGGGTTGCATTTTAAGGTATACTTAAACACGAAACAATTGGCAAGAGGAAATTTTTAGCGTGTCTCACACGAGGCAAGCTGAGGCGGCGCTCACACCCCACGATGGAGCCACTGCAAGATGCTCGATTCCCGCCCTCAAAACTCCGATTCCCGGCGAGGAGGTTCGATTCACCACATCAATTGTTCGATTTTCGAGTGTTTAAACTTGGACGCAACCCATTTGACGACGTCCTGGCAACTCCTCCAGCATCTGCCGAACGAACGAGGAAATGAGATGCAACTGAGGGAACACATCAGCGTGGACGATGTTTGCGAGAGTAGAAGATCCACCCACAAGCACCACCTCCACGCGAACACGCTCGTGTTCCCGCACACATGCTAGAAAAGACACCATGTTTGAGACTGTCACGCCCATTCATCGGTGCACTCCGGTCAAAGCACACAATGTCAATACTACAGATGAACAAAGCACTGTCACCACTGGCTACAACTACTTACGTGTATACAATTAGCCAATCGATTCTGATCTTGTAATCTCCACATGATCAATTAGACTAGCAAATGGTTGACCTGCCTTGTGCAATTTTGCATAATACAGGTAGCTTATATGATCCACCTGTGCTCCTCACATGTCACCTGCAAGAATTCTTTTACTACTAAGCAGAAAGAAAAACAAGCAGAGTCAAAACACAAACCAAAGATGATCCGATGAACGACAAAAGTAGGGAGGAAAAAAACAGAAAAGGTCATTCACATCACTGCTTCCTGTGAATGGTGCCACCACCAGTATTTCACCTTCCGGTTTCCATCTCGGCTGCCTACGGCGGTGTGGCCGTCGCCACGCACCCCAAAACCCATAAAAGCCTCGACACCGCCACATCTACCGAGCCTTAAACACAACTGCACAAGCATCCTCCTCCGCCATGGCCTCCCTCCCGCCGCCCGCGCCGCCATACGCAGGAGACCCCCTCGCCGTCACCATCCCGCCGCCATTGCCGTCGCCGGCTCCACCCACTCCATCGCTCAACCTCTCCCCCTCGCTCCTCATCATCGGCGCGCTCCTCGCCTTCGTCTTCTGCGCCTCCGTCTCCATCCACTTCCTCCTCCGCTGCATCTCGCGCCAGCCGTCTCCTCCGGCTCTCCGCACGGCGCACCGCGCCCGCGCCTCCTCCCCCTCCGAGGCCGCCGAGCCGGCGGCTGCCCCTTCGGCGAGACCAGCGGCGGAGGAGGTCGACCACGAGAAGGAGCGGCTGATCGCGTCGCTGCCGCTCTTCACCATGGCGTCCGCGCTGGCGGCGCTTCCCAAGAGCTCGCCGGACTGCGCCGTGTGCCTGTCGGCGTTCCAGCCAGACGCCGAGCTGCGCCTGCTCCCGGCGTGCCGCCACGCGTTCCACGCCGCCTGCGTCGACGCCTGGCTCCGCACCACCCCGTCCTGCCCGCTCTGCCGCGCCAACATCTCCCTCCCGCACCCGCCCCTCCCCGCCGCCTACACTAGCACCGCCGCGGCCGAGCAGCAGGACCCGCTGGATTCGAGGAGCTCCCGAAGTTTCCGCGTCGAGATCGGAAGCATCAGCAACCGCCGCTCGTCGGCCGCGGGCGACGACCGCCGCACCTACTCCTTGGGTTCGTTCGACTACCGCGTCGACGAGGAGGTGGAGGCCGTCGTCGCGCGCATCGCGCGCCCCGCCGCGGCGGCCAAGTCGTCGGCGGCGGCCGGGCCGCGCACCGCCACCGCGCCGCAGGCCCCGGGCGAGGCGCTGGCGGAGGCGGCCGGGTCGCGCGGGTGGCTCCGGGAGTACGTGGACCGGCTGGCCTCGTCGGCGTCCTCCCTCTCCGGGCGATGGAGCGCGCGGTGGAGCCAGAGCCACCACAGCCACCGGCAGCAGGAGGAGTCGTGGCGCTGGGACCCCGAGGCGGCGGCGGCGGCCATGCCCCCGGGGTTGCCGGAGGCGGAGGAGGACGAGTCGGGCCTCGTTGGGCTCTACCGCTGGATCGTAGGCGTATAGGAAGGATCTCAACGTTGCGACGTTTCTTTTTGTCAACTCGCATATTATTTTAGGACTCCACTGTACAAACAGAATTGGCCCCCTATCCCAGATAATCAGTCTTTGGACCGAAGCTTCCGTTGATTTGGACTGCGCCGTCGTCGTCTTCCTCCATTTCCGAGTGAGAATTTTTGGCACTCCGGTGGGTGGCCAATGGAGCTCTCACATGGTGACCAGACGGCACAGGAAGTCGTGCTGCGATGTGTTTGTCTCTACATTTCCCGGTGGTTTATAGTGCTGTTTGGGTCGCCTTGCAGGTCGGTCGTGGTGCGCGTGTGGTTGTCACCTGTGTGTGCCGATCCATGGCCGTAGTGCGCCCGCAGACTCGCAGTCAAGCATGCCCAGTCCGTGGATGGGCCTGGGGGGCCAGGTGCATGCGAATTTTATAGGTCAGGTTCCTGATCATTTCTAATCTCCGAGAATTCCAGGTTTTTGAACAAAACGGGCAATATTACATCATTCATTTGAAAAAGAAGAAGAGAATTGACCGGTCAATTAGTGGAAAACGGCCTAAAATTTATACAAACACTCTGGCCGACCATAATGGAACACGACCGTCTTGAGAGATTACTCAGCCAACCTGGCTACCAACACAAATCACACACACACACATCTCTGAAGCCAGAGGACCATCGTCAGGGTTGCCCACCGATATTATCGTCATCACTTCTTCTCGGCCAGCAACTCCGACTTTACTGAAGAACAACCACCTAAGAAGCCATCGCCGCATTGGCCTCGTGAGGCCCACGCCGGCATATGCCATATGCCAAACAGCCGACCCTTCGCGTAAAAACGGGCACCTCCGATTCTGATGACAAACACCAATGGGGAGATGGGCGAGACTCGTGCCGAGGTAGACCTTCGTGACCAAACAACTCGACATTGCGCATCGTTGCGCCTTGCGCGACGCGACATCAACTCCGAATTCATAGCAAGGGTAGGCCAACACGAAAACACACTCTAAAACAAAAGCTGATTAGCAAAGTTTTGCCGGACCAAATCTTCACTCGTCAATGTCATCGTTGTCGCGCAAGGCTCCACACGGAACTCATGCACCGCCGGCTAACCTCCCGTCAACCACGATGCTGCACCGCCTCAGAGACCAGACCCACCATCTATCACTGGTCTCACAAGTCAGGTCCAACTCCAAAACGTTGAGAAAAGCCTACAATCGATCTAGAGAAAACAGATTTAGGGTTCCCCGGAGCAATTCAAGCGGGTATGCGAATTGCACCACCAACGCCTCGAGCGAGCGCCGCCGTCGACAGCTCCGACTATAGAGAGGTCGTCTCTCGCCTTGCCGAATTGCAGGTTTGGCTCCGAGTCTAATCCCCAATCGGATGAAAACAGGTAGACGATGGTGATACGGTTCGACCTCGAGGGCATGCGTCAACGAAGGGCCCGCAATGCTTTGTCTCGCTAGGTCAGTTGGTCCTCAAATTTTGACAGGTCGTGTGTCTATGAAGAGAAACAATTAGGTGGTTATAGGGCGGCGACTTCGGCCTCTTCTTTCCTTGTGTTCTGCGAGGACCAATGTTTACAAAAAAATCGGTGTTGAAGGATTGCAAGTTTGCAACCCTGTGATGCACGGGGTGATGCCCCAACCGATATTCGTTTGGCGACTAAAAGATCTCATTGTTCTTGGTGAATGGCTAATGTAGTTTTCAAAACATTGTATCGCGAGGACGTTTGAAGGTCACTTTCCCTTATTGCATGTTTAGTATATTTTTTAACCTCCAGCGGACGACGGACAACATAAGGAAGAAGACGACAAAAAGTTCAAAACGAGCCCGAGCTCCATGTAGCCCTTTTTTGAAAAATTCAAAATCGGCACTTTTTAGCTTCCAATAATCGCGAAACAAATCCCATATGTAGATAGTATCGAGATCTATAAGCGGGCCAAATTTCAACTCAAAACTCATTGTAGTCTGGGCTACACAAAAAGACAAATCGGGCAAAATTTCAAATTTTTGAAACTATTTACTATTCACCACCTATATCCACCCATTTGTTATTTTTGTCCAGCCCACAATGCAATGAATTTCGAGTTGAAACTTTGCACACATGTAGATCTTATCAATATCTATATGTGGGATTTTTTCCCTGATTTTTGGAAACGTAAAAAAAAATGCAAATTTTGATTTTTTTTTTAAAAAAAACGAGCTACATGCATGGAGCTCGGGTTCCAAAACACCTCTCTCAGAAGATAACCACTATAAATTTCGATGTATTTTTATTCTGGTAGGTTTTATCTCGTTGTCCGTCGTTTGCACCGTTTTCTGTTTTTCCTTAATAAATGTATTAGAAATGAGATGTTCTTCGTTGTCTTTTTTTTAAGTTTCTTTGCATGTTTATTTTCGTCATCTGATGCACAACATGAGCTGGAACCCACCTCCAAATGCGGTGAATCAGATGCCGAGCCACATCAAGTCGCCCCGACCGAGTTTTATGAAAATTTCGCCACGCATAAAATACCCACGATAAAACAACTCATGACTAACTGCAAGATTGAGCACTTGTGGACGTTGAGAGTAAACGAGTAGTTCGAGTGTCATGTTGTCTATTAGACGTTGGCAATTTTAAATTTAAATTTGAATTGTTACAATAATTATATTTTTCATATGTTTTAAATTATTATTTTTTCATATGTTTTAAATTATTATTAAACTATATATTTTTTAAATACAAATGTGAACATAATGATGAAAATAGGCAAAAACTTAATAGGGGCAGCCGTTTGCAGGCGCTGCTGCGGGCAACTGTCCCATAGCGACGGACATATGGCCGGCGCCCGATAGCTTGCAATTTTTCGGATGTGCGAGACACATTGGGGTCTTTCTTGACCTGTATTCTGTAATGATCGTGGGGCATAGTTTGATTTTGTCTTGGTCCTGTGATCATGCCATGGTCGTCGCACCGAGGTAGGAACTAGCAGTGCTTGGCTGGCGTATCGAATATCCTTTCCTCTTGAATGCCGATGGTTCGATCTTGGCCTCAATTCAAGCTGACGTGGTCCTTGTTTATGAATCCGAGTTGATGGATGGTCGATGAATACTTGATTGTTTCAATTCAAGGCCACTGGATCCGGTTTCTCGAATCGTATCGGCAGCCGTTATCTTCTTCGTCGCCATGGACCGGGCAATGGGGATACGGCCAACAACAGCCTCTGCCGAGGAAACGGAAAAAGTTGGAGCCCCCCCCCCCCCCCCCCCCCTCGTCCCGTGCGGGCGCGGCGCCCCACCTCCTCTCCCCTCGAGCCCACCCTCGCCCCCTCTCTTCTGCCGCCGTCGGCGTCGTCGCCAGGGCAGAGCCTGGGCGGCACGGCGGCGGCGGCATATCCTCAAGAGACGGAGGGATCCGGATCGGCGGCGGTCTGATCTAGATCTTGCGGCGGTGGGAACGGACAAACGGCGGCGGGATCTTCTCTCCAGCTTCGGGGAGGTGGTCTTGGTTTTGGTTCCGTACCACGAGGTCGCCCGGGGCGGCTGCCCTGGGCCTGGCGGTGGTGGTCTTGTCCTTTGCCGGACGTGGCCGGCCGGGTTCGCGGCTGGATCGGCGGATCCGTTCCGTCATCTAGTCCTGGCGCGTGGTGCGTGTGATGGCTCGGTGGCGAGGTGCCGTGGAGCCCCGACGCGAGCGCAGATCGGCGACGATGGAGGGACGCGGTCTCCCACCGCGGAGGAGCCCCTGCTGCTACGGCCAAATCTCCAAGCCCGTCCGTGGCCCATCTGTAATACACCAGGGTTTAGAGAGTCAAGAGGGTAGAAATAGAATTTGTGCATTTGCATTACATGCATCTAAAAATGTGGGAAATTTTGGCGCGCTTAAGAAAAGAGATAAAGTGATCGATGTTTCTCGCGACTCGATGACATAGGTTTAGATCATCCTGTTGAGTGCGATAAACTTCGACATGACCTTTCCTAATTATCAACACTTCTAAACACAAGTTACAATATGATAAGATATAATTCAATTGAACAAAAGACACACCCATAATCTCATCGATATGAACATACAAATCCAACAAACATCTATTATCATCTCATCTCAATTCATCACATTAACACCTACATGATCATATTACAATTCAATTACATCATGTCGTAATTTCAATCTTATCTTCTCTTATTAGTACACTCATCTCGAATTTCAAATACAAATGTCCAAAGTCTTTATAAATACAAAAATGGACACAAGATCAAACGTTACAAATGGAATTTAAATAAATAAATGAATATTACAACATTTAATCGAATAAGTACATATCTCATCCAACAGGAAAGAAAATTCCTAAACTAAATCTTAAACTAGATCTTCAATTCATTTTTGATCTTCTCAACTTATCTTGATCTTCTTATCTCCCACATCTTATTCTTGAATTCCTACACATAAGAAGAAGAACAGAAAGAAAGGAATTTAAGCAAGTATCTGTTCTTATCAACTTCTCTAGAAATTGTGAAATTCAAAGGTTTTATGCTATGTAAAAGAAGATGGAAGCAAAGCTGGCCCTTTGTTGACAAATTCCTTTTACATACATGAAGCAATTGAAAATCATATAAAATTAAACAAAGACAAAAGAAATGTTTCTTGATTAAAATGTTTGCCTTCACCACAAGGGTGAGGCAAAACTCTGTGTTGGAATTCGACTACTGGATATTAGGAACTTGTCCTAGTATCCAATTAATGACTAGAGGGATCAACTCTATCTTAGGCAACATTCAAGACACTGGATCATTTAGGCAATAAAGGCATCAACGAGGCATTTTATCCAAAGAGGCAACATGGACTGAAGCAACCATGATCCATACAAGAGAAGGGACAAGAGGCAACCGTGATCCAATTAAATCATCTTAGGCAACTAGTCAATTCCTCTAATCTAGTCAAATTCCTATTAAAGAAAAGCCACG
The DNA here is from genome assembly GCA_947311845.1 of Poa pratensis. NCBI lineage: Eukaryota > Viridiplantae > Streptophyta > Magnoliopsida > Poales > Poaceae > Poa > Poa pratensis. The sequence continues at coordinate 29,720,905 of CAMZMU010000081.1, forward strand.
TGGAAATGGAAATGTTTCTCCAATGGTATTAATAATTAACAAGATAGAAAATAATCTAATTGATAAAGCCCACAAATCTGAAATTGTAAAGCCCACATGATCACCACCCATAACTTGTTAAGCCACCACTATTTCACAAGCCCACATAAGAGAGAAGCCAAACCAACCCATCTAGTGACAAAAGCCACTTGTCTTGCTCAAAAATAAATCTTGCAAGGAGATAAGACCAAGCTCGGGATGGATAAGCTTGCCACATAGGAGAGTTATCCACAACCAAACTATCTAAGTTAACTTGAACCCCAAGTAATGCTCATGTGTGAGGGCATGACAACAAGTAGCTTACTCACCCATGTAAAGCAAGTCACCACTTGAGGTGTCAACTTGTGAGGGATATCAAAGCCTTATAAAAGACATCCCATGGCAGCCCTTTGATCACTACACACCATGGTTTTATGGGACCAACGAATTGAACCCCAATAATATATTTCCATATTAGCAAGAACACGAGAACAACCAGCTGCACCACAAGTTCTACACAACAGCCAATCATCTATCTAGCACCATATTTTTCTCACATCAGCACAACTATTCCAGCAGCTAATTCAGTTATCGAATATCTTTCCCAAATCAGCCAGAACCCAAGAACATCTCAAGAACAACCACTAAAATAAATTGCAGCTAGATAAATACACTCTAGGAAAATTGAAGCAGCGAGGAGGAGCAGGCTAGCCACAAGGCGCATGTTATCATCAATTTCCAGAAGACCAAGCTGCTCAACAACAGCAGGTTAATTCTTTGTGTGTGTTAGGCAGAGGAGAGGTGCTAGCAAGTTCTGTAAATGACAGGACAGTGCTAGAAAGAGAGGAGAGTAGGGCAGCACATTAAAATCTATCCAAGAATACATCTGTAAATCATTCCAACTACCCTTCAACTAGATCTCAACTAGGAGGATAGAAAGAAGTGTATCTCTCAGATTTGCATAGAGATGCTGAATCATCACAGAGAATAAAAGCCACACTAATATATGTTCTTATCAAAAAGATATGCCTCGGCTTTTGCATCATTGGCAGGGCCAAGAAATCAAGCACAAGATCTGTTCTTATCAGTTTAATTGCCAAAACTGTCCAAACATACATTTCTTAAATCATTCCAGCAACACTAGCATCATCAGATCATGCTTGGCATGGATCTGAACACTGTGCACACTCCTACGAGGCATCACAGTGAATAAATCATGCATAAATGGCAAATAAGCAAGCTACAGATTCATCACAGAGAGATAAATATGCTCAGCCATCAAGAACTCAAGCCACCCAAGGAAATTCCCAAGAAAAACTACACTAAACATTTAATCACAAGGGGTGCACACCCTAGATACAAGATCTGGCAAGCGAACCCAGCAACCTTGTGTTTAGGAGTTCTGTTTTAATCTCAGTTTTGGCATAATTATGTATGCCAATTCATCATTAGCAATCATTTGTTTTATCTAATAAATCTGTCCTGAAAGTTGGATATCCACACTTTTCTCCACACACACATAATCACCTGGCAAGATCATGTATGTACATGATCTATTGCTCATTTGCAGCAGCCAAGAAATTACATAAGTATCTAAACAGCAGGATCAAGTATATTTTATATCCGTTCTTATCCTATAAATTCACCAAAGCATTCCACAAGCATATCACAGATGCTTGGATGAGTAAATCATCCAAACAGGAGCATCACACAGGCCAGCCAGAAAAGTTAATCATGATTAGACCAAGAACCTAAATTGACCAGGAACACGACCACCACAATTTCATCATCACATTCTTCGGCACTGCCGGTCACAGAAGAAGAGCTCACCTTGAGCAGTGTAGTCGAGGCAGAACTTGGAGGAGATGATGTTGGGGTAGTGGACGAAGGAGGCGACGCCGGGGTTGCAGTCGTTGCGCTGCCATCCCGCCAGCGTCGGAATCGTAGCAGCAGCAGACACATCACAGCCGCACCACCACCAAACCGTGGGTGCCGGGGTTGCACCAAGGCACCATCTCGCCAGCGTCGAGGTTGAGGCAGACAACATCGGAGAGGAGGCAAGGTTGAGCAGAAGATGGAGCAGAAGCTCGAGGTGGAGCTCGGGGCTGGTAGGAGCAGTACACCAAGATGGCGTGCTCGAGCAGGGGCTTGTGGAGGCGACCGTGGTCAACAAGGAGATGCAGCAGGAGGCGGGGAGGCGCGGGAGCCCGGGAGACAGCGTCGGCGAGCCGTGCTCGTGGAGGTGAAGGAGCACGGGCTCGAGGGTGTCGGAGCAGGCGGGCTGGAGCTCGAGGGAGAGTTGACCGAGGCGTGGCCGGTGCGGAACAACATGGGTGGCGATGATGGAGACTGGCGGTAGAGAACAAGGTCGGAAGCGAGCCGGCGATGAGCTAGGGTTAGGGTTCGAGGCCGGGTGCAATTGGGCGCATAGGGTGGCGAGTGAACACAGTGGAGGCGGGGAATAGGCAGAGGAAATGAAGGCGGAGCAGCACCAGGGCGTGGCGGCGCCGGAGCCGGCCGACAACTGCCGGAGCAGAGGGTGGAGGCGGCGGCGACACACACGGGAGAGAGCAGAGCAGGGGATCGAACAGAGCAGCGGAGAGAGAGAGAGAGAGAGAGAGAGAGAGAGAGAGAGAGAGAGAATAGATGGGTCGGGTTCGACCCAGTGACGATTTGGGCTCGGCCCAATTGGTTGGGTTCGACCCAGTCCAACCAAAACGACCATAGGGGCATTTTGGTAATTCACCAAATAAAATTATCCAAATTTAAATGAATTTTAACTCTCAAACCAAAGGAACAAAAATCAGCTAAAAATAATCAACACACTCTATAAATTATGAGGAATTTATCTGTAAGTTTTATTACTAAATTTTGACAAGTTTTGAGTGGATGAAAATTTTAAGGATCCTTAAGTGGACATGACTTGAAAATATTTTTCATAACTATTTTTCCAAAGAATAATGAGATGGAAACATAATTTGTTGAGCTTAATTAAAGTTGAACTATCTAAAATTTGACTACTTCATATGTTGATTCCTCATGTAAATCGTTGTCAAACTCTCTACTTAATTAAAAACTCTCAAAAGTATTAAAAGCCACAACCGGGGGTATTTTGGGGTGACGATGCATATCATGATTATGCATAATAGCATGCTGCTAAATTTTTCAGTAGTCCTTATTAGGATTACTTTGTTATTTCAGAATTTGGAGTTTTAACGCAAACCCTAGAACCCCGAAGGGTTGAACGGCCATTTCTACCACAGGCAAGTTCATTCTTGCATGTCCGTTGAAATATTTTTATCAAAGTATTTAGAAAAGTAATATATTTTATCATTTGCATAAAAAAGAAAAACCTATTTTCGAATGATGTGAATTGCTATATATACTATGTTGGCTGGCAATGGAACCACGGTTTGATGTTGTGGTGGAGGTTCCATTGTACGGGAAAGTATATACCTAGGATTAATTACCAATGTCACAGTGATCCTAGCGCCGTATTGAAGCGTTTACCATGAGATCTGGCATGGGACGGTAAAGTCAGCTGTTATCTTCTCTCGTTCACATATCCTCGGCAGGCTATTACCTTGTTGTGTCCGTTGCGGCGGCCAACAGCGTGGAAGCGCGTGACCTTCCCACCTGACGGGGTGATTGGAATAGAAGCTCGGGAGGGGTGGCAGGATATCGGTCTTTGTTACCGGCCGCGCCACAAATGGGCTGATATGTGTTGTGCGGAGAGGGCAGTGATTGGCTTTGGACTCAGACCGGACCCCATACCATGGAAGTGTGGACGGGCCTGCAACCCGGAAAGGCAACAAGGCTGAGGATCTCTCATGGGTAAAGTTACGCACCTCTGCAGAGTCAACAACAAGAAATTGTGACTGTCACATCCGTGTTCCCGGAAGGAACTACAGACCGCAGCGGGAAAGGCATCCCAAGTGATGACTATGAACCCGTGTAGACTGTGAGTATAGTTTTCTAAAATAAAACCTGACCTTTTGAAGAAATCTTTTCCAAAACTTGCATTATGCCAATGACCGTTGGTCATGGCAGTAGCTAGTGCATAAAACACCTTATCGCCTATAATTTGAACTTGCTGAGTAACGCTCGTGTTGCTCACCCTTTTCCCGTTGACCCCCTGCTTAGATTTTTGGAGCCAACAAAGGAGTTTGCAGTTATCCATCACGACGTCGAGGAGACCTTCAACGAGGAGTCAAGTTTACCTGGTGAACCTTGAAGGAGTCAACTGCTACTTCCCCAACAGAAGAACGACGACAACAATGACAATGGTGGAGCAACAACAATATTGTCAATGGCATACATGACGACCACTTTGCCAATGAAGGAGACAACCATTATTGGAAGGAGGAGACAAACCTGGATAAAGATATTCCAGATAGAATAGATTAGGGCTGTGACAACAGCAGTAGTGGATGAGGAATTAGAGCTAGAGCTGATATCCAGCTTAGAGTTACGATTTGGATCTTTTTGTTTTTCATTTCCAAGAGACTTGCTTCAATATAAAAGGAGGGTCTCGAGATTTTGTATTGAATAGTGTTGTAATCCTATAGTGTTACCTTGGACCAGATATGTTTCTGTTGTACTACTCTGAGGGATGTAATATTTGCGGAGAGGTCCTTCCGTGCGTGTTACATCAACGACTTGTACACTACAACATGCAGTGGTGTGCTGGGTCACCGCACCATCTGGGTCCCTGCGGGCCTGAGGCGACGGCTATGGCGACAGGCGACGCCGGGATGCCTGGTGTCGCCGGTGCTTGACACCGTGGCGGTGTTGGAGGCCGGTCAGGCGGCGGCGGGCTGGTTCCACACCGGACAGTCTCGTCGGCTCGGTTTGAATAAAGGTGGCAGTCCTGGATCTTTCTAACACCAAGACGAAGATTTACTTGATGCAGCTCTTCTTTGATTTGGCCGGATTGTCGAGTTCCGGAAGGCTCCGCTGGCGAACTCCATTGGGCAAATCAAGCCTGGAGTTTGACGGATCGGGTGGGATTCGGTCGCGCGCAGCCATGTTTTTTCTGACCATTTGGTTTCAGAGGTAGCGTTGCGAAGCTCTCCAGTCTGTTGCCATCATGGATTTGTCTTTTGTTCTATGATGAAGTCAGAGTGCGGAGAAGGGCATGAAAGCCGAGATTTGAGGACTTGTAATGGTGGTTCCAGTCCTGGTGGGATGAGGGATTGGTTAGGTGATTCGTAACTTGGAACAGCAGCAACGGCAAGAGGGGGCGACAGCACAGGAGAAGTTTAAAGTCTAAACTTTCAGGGTGAAAACCCAAGATCCGGGCTTAATTGGTTGTGCCTGACAATTGCCTTGGTGAAGGCATTGTTTTTGCGAGTGTGGACTGTCTTCGGGGTGAAAACCTATGATTTATGATCAGGACGACGACGGCGCTTGAGCACTGTTCCCTTCTTGGAGGCGTCGCTTTTGAAGTAGTTGGACTTCTGGTACTGTTTTGGTGGGGTAGCGGGATTTTTTTTTTATAATTCTTCTTTTTATCCTGGGCTGTGTGAAACCATGGGGCCGCTAGGGTACGCGTTGTTGCAGAGCCTGGTATCATCGCGCAATATTAATATATGCTCTTTATCAAAAATAGACCGGGCAATCAATCATAACATACTCGGCGATGCCACCTGGAGACATTGCCGACCACGGAGCCATGCGCGCCCGAACTTGGATGTATCCAGCAATGACTACCGAGAGAGGAGAGGCATTGGCATTGCGATTGCATTGAATTTGGATTGGATCGGGTGGCCTGGGCCTGGTGCAGCAGCCAGCGGTCACAGCGTGAGACAGGCTTGTTACCACGTACTCTAGCGTCAGGCAGCAGCAGCAGCGAGCAACCACTCTTTCCCGTCACCTTGAATGCCCTGGCTTGTTAACTCCGCTAGCTACTACCGCGCGCGCTGGGTTTGTGAATTGAATTGATCAGATGTGCATGCGGGGGCGGTGGCGGTGACCGGCGGCCGCTCGTGGTGGCAAAGCTCGGACGCTACGACGACCGACAGTGCGGGGTCCCGTCCTGCACATGCCTTAAACTCGCCAACCTACCCTACCTGAATTCATCCAAATATTCGACGCCGACGACCCATTCAGGGCTCAATACTCGGCCGTCTACGAGTACTCCGGCATCGCATCACCACTGACGGCTGCTATTAAGTATTAGCAGCCGATTAAGTTGGGCGACCTACTTCTCTCACGCGTCGCTAAAAAGCTGAAGCCGAACCCCAAGTAGATGCTACTGTACAAGACAAACGGAGCCACGCAAGAACTGAGATACGCAGGCATGGCATGGCTTTTCCCACCCAGCTGGAAACTGCTTGGATCGATATATGCTGGCGTTTCGGCAACCAGCGGGTTTTCCATTTCTGGCCGTATCTCGTGAAAGTCAAGAGATATTGTAACATCCCAAAAATATTATCAGTATTATTATTCCAAAAATGAGAGCCAACAAAAACTTTTTTTGATTATTATGTGTTGTTTATAAATTGTTGCTTGTGGTAATTAATTCTTGTTGCTTGTTTGCTTGAATTAATAAAAAGGAAATACAAAAGCAAAAGTGAAACAAGAAAAATAAAAGTGACAAATAAGAAACTCAAAATTGTTCCAAACAAAATTCAGAGGAATGGTATATGAAACCTCTCATTTACATTCTTATTACTTATCTCTTCCAAATAATATTTTACACCTATTTTAAAATTCAAAAATAAAAACAATTAAAACAAAATGCCATAATTAAAACCCTATGAAAGAAAATGATTCAAAACATTTTATTTTGCAAAGCCAATTTTTGTGGAGCTTCTACATATTATGGGAAAGCCCCACAAATATTTGCAATTTTTTCTAAATTGCTTAAGTGCCTCAAATAAATTCTAGAAGATGCTGCTGGACTGAAATGGAAATAACAGGAAAAAGAAGCAGAGAGGAGGCGGGGGTTTTCTGCAAAAACATCATCCCCTACCTCTCTCCCTCGCCCCGACGCATCGCCGTGTCGCCATGACCGCTCCCCGCCGTTCCCGCGCTCCCCAGGCCCCCCTGGCCGCGCTCTCCCTCGCTCCCGTGCCTCTGCAGCCGCTGCGCCGCGGAGGAGGGCACTCGAGCTCTCCCTCACCTCGAATCCACCCCAGCTCCGCCGTGGCAGCCGCGGCGATGCCGGCCAAATTCGCCCCACTCCTAGCCCCTCGGCACGCACGGCTCGGCCAGCACCTTCTAGAACAAGCCCGGACCCCGGTAGACGCCCCGTCGCCACGTTTCCTGCACCGTAGCCGCGCGAATCGAGCAGGAGATCACCTCCCGTGCGCCATGGACGCCGCCGTGTGCACCGCGACCACATGGACCAGCCCCTGCCCTATAAAACCACCCCCGCACCCCTCTGGAAGCACCACACCGTCCCACTCCCTCACTTCCCCCTCTCGATTCATCTGTGCACCGCCGGAGAGCGTGCACGGTCACCGCCACTGTCGCGTCGAGGTTGACCACGGCCGCAACGCCACACACCACCATTTTCCCCTCTCTGCCCTGCACCTTGTTCTCCACCCTCACCGCCCTCACGCGCATCTTTTTCCCTCTGTATCGTGCACAGGGGAGACGCCAGGAGCTCGCCGGAGTGCTGCCCATGCCGCGGAAGTGCAGCAGCTCGCCGTGGACGCTGCACTCCATCCCAGCAAGCGAAACTCGACCAGGAGCTCTCCCCACGCCGCCGCCGTCGTTTCGCGTCATCTCCACCGTTCCTAGACCACCCAGGTACCCCCACTGGCCACCCTCGCCGTCGTCGGAGCTCCGGCGACGCCATGTTTAGGTCGTCGATGATCGCGGGCTCCGTGAGCCGTTGGATCGCGATCCAACGGACGCGTACCGCTTCGGTTAGAGAGAGAGAGAGAGAGAGAGAGAGACTGACGGGCGGGCCCCACTCGTCAGGGTTTTATTAATTTCCCCGCGCGCACTGTGTCGCTGACACTTAGGCCCCACCTGTCATAGTTTTCAACATTATCCAGAGGAGGGAAATTTTCGAATTTAAACTCCTCTGTGAAATCAGTACTGGATCCAACTTTGAAATTCAATATCTCGAGATTTAGGAATCCAAATAAATCAAACTCAATTGTTCTGGAAAGCTTATGAAATTGTTTAACCAACCCAAGTGGTCTCATGTCATTTAATAAATAGTTAAAAAGTATTATTAAAAATACTACAGAAGGTTTAAATTCTAAACTTGTTTGTTTCTGATACTCTGTTAGTCCAAATAATTCCAAACCAATTTTGCTAGCTTAGTACTGCCATGTATTAGCTTCCCTAATTTTGGTAGAATTATTTGTGCAGTAGTATTTGTTTAGTATTAAGTTGAAGTTTAAACACCCTTCTGCACTCAAACATTTAAATATGTTTAATGGTTAACCCAAATGAATTAGGACCAATTTTGTTAGATCACATTTAGCCATGTTTAGTTACCCCTAAAAGGATTTAATTTTAGGAAACAGAACTTAATTGGTAGCTAAAACTTGATTATTAAGTTCTGGATTCAAACAAATGTGTAGGGAGTTTGTAACTCCAATTGATCCAAATCAAATTGTGTTGTCTTCTACACATCAGTAGCTTTCCATAGAATTTTAGTTTGTATTTTTGTGACCAACAGAACTCAAGTTGTGGAATTAAACATGTTCAACAAGTTTCTGCCATAATTTAGAAGTAATTAAATAATGTTTAATTCAATTATTTGAAAACCAAATTGTATGGTTTGATGTGTGCAGTAGCTATTTGTGATGTTTATGATTGTTATGTTGAGATGATTGCTTGTATAGATTAGTGATTGTTTGCATTGTTTGTTTATTAATTAGACGAGAACGTTGTCGGATTTATCGAGGAAGGAGAGTTTGTTGAAACTGAAGAACAAGACAAGGTCACTTTGCCGAGCAAGGCAAGCTATTCTCTGAGCTTGCACTACAAACATATGCATCTACTTTCATAACATGTTTTACTCTCAAGGCAAGATTTATAAAACCCATTTCAAAAGTATATGGAAATTATTTTGCCACTATGTAGAAATATAAGATAGTTATATCAAATTATAGGATGGGAAAAAAAATATGGTTTATTCAAAACTCCTTTGAAATTACTTGTGAGATTATGAAATGCCGAGATGTCGGTGTTGGAATGGAGAAGTGGAAAAATGGTGATGTTTATGAAAAATGCACAGTGTCCTTGTACTTACGTCAACCATCGATACCCTGTGCGACCACATACCACATATGGGAAAAGGCTTAGTCATATAATTTGCTCATATTAGTATGGATACCTCATCGACGGAGATGACTCCGTCATGCATGAGGGGATAGTGTGTTGATCTACCCCTGACCCGGGTCCTCGCTCAAACTCTATGATAAGGAGGAGGATTGAAGGTTCCACCATAAACCGCCGGACAAAACTATGAGTCCTCACACTTAGATTCGACGGGCTGGGTTAAGTGTGTTGGAAGTGTCATATGGGAAGGATCCTATACTAGCATGAGCAAATAAGGCTATGGTCGGCGGCTTACTTCGCATACACCTGTATGGCGAGACGTGGCGGACACGATGAGTTGCCGGATGGATGTGGGAAAAGCGTGCTACCTCTGCAGAGTGTAAAACTATTCGAATAGCCGAGTCCTCGGATATGGACAGTTGGGAGGCCTACTTTGACCATGTGCAAGTTTTTAAAAGAATTGAGTTTTAAAAAGAAAAATGAAGTGGAGAATGTTTCCTACACCTATACCAACGGATCGGTATGAGGTGGTTGGATGAAAGTGGACCATGACGGGCTATGGTCGGAAAAAGGAGAGTTTTGGAGAAACAGATAAAATGGTGACTTCTTTAAAGATAGTTATAAAACTCTTCTTACCTTTTTCAATAAAGATATAGAGATGTTTTAAATAAATAAAAGTTGTCAACTAAAATAAAACTAGTGCATACTCATGTTGGGGTAGTTTGCGAGTACATTCAAATGTACTCATATTGGTTTCGTCCCTGGCTATTGACCTAGCCAGACTACGAGGAGGAGCACTACGCCGAGCAGGAGTATGGCGACTTCTACGCCAACTAAGGATCTCCACAAGTCAGCTGCCTGTCGGGTTGTCATCGTTAGAATATGATGTCTACTACGCCGTAGCTTCCGCTGATATTTTGGTTTGGCCCATGAAGGCACCTATGTAAGACTTGGTCTAAATGACCATTTATGTAAGACTTTTATTCGGTATGTAATGGATGTAAACTTTGGTATCCAATTCGGATTATGTGCAACGACAGACTGATCACGGGATCGTTGTGTTAAGCATAATCGGGTATTTCGGACAGCTAGTCCGGGGTCCCCACAGACTTGGTATCAGAGCCATCCTGACTTTAGGAAACCTTAGTTAGCATGGTCGTTTGTCAAATGTTACAAAAAGATGAATTTCTAAAAGAAAGGAATGAAGTATTTTGAAAACTGCTTATCTCCAATCCTCTTACTTATGCAAAATTTTACTCTCATTAAATATTACATTTTCCTTGTATCCCTAAAATTTTGCACACCTCTCATTAAGCTTAAAATTTGACTCACTTGTTGCCCTACTATATTAAAATTTTGATATACTTGTCACCTAACTAACTTAAAATTTTGTTAAAAATTGTAGATGGCACTCCATTGGACTGAGTTCGTTCAGCTTGAGAAGGACAGCAAGCTGACGTTTGAGAGGGACTTGTTCGAGTTGAGCAAGCTGTTAGGTCGCCCCGCTCCAGAGTTTGAGGGAGCTCAGATTGATGTTCACGGTGTCGGAAGGCTGAGCTGGCTCATCAGTCGTCAGTTCGCAGGAACATCAAGTCTCCCAGTTCCAGGACGCTCATCTTCACCACCAAGGAGGCCACCTGGGTTGACGGTCTCTGTACTGCTACACAGAGGATGCTAGCCCGACTTTGTGAGGAGCACAAGGCGGAGTTAGTAGACTCCCGTTTCCGGTTCTACGGGAGGCGCAACTGCGACGGACACCCTACTCCTTCCCTTACCACCCGATGTTTGGGAGCTACATCATGGACATGGAGATCTTACTTCAGTGCACTCAGGATGATCTGTTGCGCACTAGGATTCAGCTTCACTTTGACCGCGAGTCGCTCGTTGAGCTTCGCGAGAACGAGGAGAAGCTGATGGAGGAGAAGGTCGCTCTTCTCAGGAAGAGGGCAGCTGAGGAAGACTATCGTGAAGCTCCGCAAGAAGGTGGCGGAGCAGGACGGGCTGATTGAGGATCTAGAGCACCATACTGACGAGATGGAGGAGGAGGGCGAGGATCTCCGCAAGGAGAACAACGCTTTCCTCAGTGACGATGATGACTTCGTGGAGGAGATGGACTGTGAGGAGGAGGATGATGAGGAGGAGTTAGTTGACGAGGAAGGAGCCACTCGAGCAGTTCTCGAGGACGAGGAGGAGGATCCCGAGGAGCCACCCTACCAGTCAGATGCTGACGTGTTAGAGCTGGAGGTTCCACCTCAGTAGGCGAGTGACTTGATCACTACCGCAGGATTAGGTTGACCCCTATCGCTAGTCGAGTCGAAGTAGTGGTTCTTTTGGAAACCAGATGTTATGTATCTTAGATGTAGATGTGTAAGCTTGATGTTGTAAGCTTGATGTTGTAAGCTTGATGTTGATGTGAACTCCTTGATGTGATGTTGGTAATATAAGTATGTTTGTCTTGTTTAAATCTGTGTGAAATATTTTCATATAATCCTTAAATTAATCAACCACTTGCGAAATCGTCTTTTCCCTTAGTCGAACTTTTCTTGCCTTGCCTCTTATACCCGGTGTGCTTCAGGATGCCGCCCCGTCGCAGCAATGCGGAAGGATCAGGATCAGCACCACCACCACCGGACCCAACCCCGCCCAACTTCTCGCGCTTATCATGGAGGAACGTGAAAATGCCCGGCAGGAGCGCCAGCTCATCTCGTTGCCCTACAACAACTCGCAGCCGCTTATAACAACAACAACAATAACAACAACAACAACAATGGTGGTAATGGCAATGCGATGGAAACCAGCGATCCACCTTAGGCGATTTCAGAAACCAACCCACCCACCTACTCCAAGGGACTTCACCCACTGAGGCCGATGATTGGCTTCGCACCATCGACAACAATCTGGAAGTTGCTGCTGTGGGAGAGAATGAGAAAGTGTTGTATGCAACCCACTATCTCGCTGGACCTGCAAGAGCTTGGTGGGAAACTACCAAGGCTCTCCAGCAAGCTGGTCATGTTATCAACTGGGCTGAGTTCCAGGAGAAGTTCCGCAAGAAGCATATTCCCAGCGGACTTATTGAGAGGAAGAAGGATGAGTTCCGCAGCTGAGGCAGGGAAGTAAGATGTGGTCGGTTATCTGGATGAGTTTACCGACTTATCTCGGTATGCTCCTGATGACACCGACAAAGAAGAGAAGAAGATGGAGCGTTTCATGAGTGGACTTCATGATGAACTGCAGTGTGCTCTGGTTATCCATGACTTCCGTGATCTGGAGTCACTTGTGGACAAAGCCATCCAGCTGGAGACCAAGCGCAAGTCTATGTATGAAGGTCGCAAGAGGAGGATGAATGCTCAGGAAGGTTCGAGCAGCCAGAAACCTCGTATCTTTCAGCAAACCCAGGCCTGCTATCGTCCACCCCAAGCTCCACGCCCCAATTACCCTAACCGCCCAAACAACTTCAACCGCCCCAATGACAATAACCGTCCCGGAGGAAACTTCAACAACTTCACCCGCAATCCCAATGTGTCTGCTTTGAATGCGGCAACAAGGGTCACTACTCCAAGAATGTCCCAATCCCAAGAGGAATGTCCAGCGCCCCAATGCGCCGGCACAGAACAATGGTCAAGGCCGCAATGGAAATGGAAATGGCAAGAATGCCGCACCCCGCGGAAATGCTGCTGTTGCCAAGGGTCGTCTGCACCACATCAATGCTGAAGAAGCTCAGGATGCGCCGGATGTTGTGCTGGGTACGTTCCTTGTCAACTCAGTACCTGCAACTGTTCTGTTTGATTCTGGTGCTACCCATTCATTTGTTACCCAAGAATTTGTTGCTAAGGGAGGTTTAGTCGAGAGCCTCTTACCCAAACCCATGGTCATCCAAATCCCAGAATCCACCGTAGAGACCAAGATGTTTTGCTCCGATGTACCCCTTGAGATCAAAGGAGAAAAGTTTCCAGTTAACTTAATTGTTCTGGGAACCCAAGGCATCGATGTTATACTCGGTATGAATTGGTTAGCCAAGTACCATGGTCGAATTGACTGTGCCAGAAGAGCTGTATCCATCACCACCGACAAAGAAGTAGAAGTGGAGTATGTGTCTGAAACTAGTCAATCTCACCCAGGCTGCCATGAGAGCATAGCTCGACCTGCCCTAGATGAGATCCGTGTTGTTCACCTGTTCAAGGATGTTTTCCCAGAAGAATTGCCTGGTATGCCGCCAGACCGGGAAATTGAGTTCATAATTGAGCTTATCCCAGGAACCGCCCCTATATCCCAAAGACCTTATCGGATGAATCCGGAAGAGCTGGTTGAGTTGAAGAAGCAATTGGCAGATATGCTCAGCAAAGGACTTGTTCGCCCAAGCGCTTCACCTTGGGGATCACCCATTATTTTGTGGACAAGAGAGACGGTACCACACGCCTGTGTGTGGATTATCGCAAGCTGAATGACGTGACCATTAAAAAAAGTACCCTCTTCCCAAGATCGAGGATCTGTTCGATCAAATGAACGGAGCCCGAGTCTTTTCCAAGATCGATCTTCGGACAGGATACCATCAGTTGAAGATCCGAGAGACAGACATTCCCAAGACCGCCTTCACCACTCGTTACGGTTTGTTTGAATACACCGTGATGTCTTTGGTCTGACCAATGCCCCAGCCTATTTCATGAATCTCATGAACAAGATTTTCATGGAGTACCTCGACAAGTTCGTGGTAGTTTTCCTTGATGACATCCTTATTTATTCCAAGACCGAAGAAGAGCATGCTGAACACCTGCGTCTAGTTTTGGAGACTCTCCGAGAGCACCAGCTGTATGCCAAGCTTAGCAAGTGTGAGTTTTGGCTCAGTGAAGTGGCATTTCTCGGACATGTTGTATCTGCCGGAGGAATTTCTGTGGACCCAGAGAAGATCCAAGCCATTGTTGACTGGTTATCCCCAACCAGTGTGACTGAAATCCGAAGCTTTCTCGGACTTGCCGGTTATTACCGCAAGTTCGTTGAAGGATTTTCCAGTATAGCCAAACCCATGACCCAACTGTTGAAGAAGGACAAGAAATTTGAATGGACTCAGAAGTGTGAGGATAGTTTCCAAGAACTGAAGAAGAGACTAACCTCAGCCCCAATTGATTATGCCAGACGTCACCAGAGTTTCGACGTGTATTGCGATGCATCACGCCTCGGACTTGGTTGCGTTCTGATGCAAGAAGGCAAAGTTGTGTCGTACCTGTCCCGGCAGTTGCGACCGCATGAAGAGAATTACCCAACCCATGACCTGGAGTTAGCTGCTGTTGTTCTTGCTCTCAAAACGTGGCGTCCCTATCTTGCGGGACATCGCTGCGAGGTCTATACAGATCACAAAAGCTTGAAGTATATTTTCACCCAGAAAGATCTGAACCTGCGACAGAGGAGATGGATGGAATTAATCAAGGATTATGATATTGGAATCCATTATCACCCTGGAAAGGCTAATGTAGTTGCCGATGCCCTTAGTCGCAAACCTTGCACCCTGAATGCCCTGATCCAAGCCGAACAGCCAGCCTTGTTCAAAGAGTTCCAAGATTTTGGACTAGAACTTGTTAGCCATGGTTATCTCGCCAATTTAGAGTTAACCCCAACCCTGATGGATCAAATCAAAGAAGCCCAAAAAGGTCATGAAAGCATAGAGGAATTAGGAAGAAGATTTCCCTCGGCAAAGCACCCGGTTTTACCGAAGATGCTGAAGGAGTGCTGAAATTCAATGACCGTATCTGTGTGCCCAATGTCACGGAACTTAAGGAGTTAATCCTGAAGGAGGCCCATGAGACCCCTTATTCAATCCACCCCGGCGGAACCAAAATGTACCAAGACCTTCGAGAAAGATTTTGGTGGCATGGAATGAAGCGAGAGATTGGTTCTTTCGTAGCCAAGTGTGACATCTGCCAGCGAGTTAAGGCTGAACATCAGCGACCCGCTGGATTGCTTCAACCTTTGAAAATTCCCGAGTGGAAGTGGGATGAGATTGGAATGGATTTTATTACCGGACTTCCAAGATCCAACCGAGGCCATGATTCAATCTGGGTCATCGTTGATCGACTGACCAAGGTTGCCCATTTCATTCCTGTCAAGACCACTATCGGACATCATTGCAGACTGTATATTTCCAGAATAGTGAGCCTGCATGGTGTGCCTAAGAAGATTGTATCTGATAGAGGCACGCAATTCACCTCAAGATTCTGGAAATCCCTTCATGAAGCCCTCGGAACCAAGTTAGCATTTAGCACAGCTTATCATCCCCAGACCGATGGCCAAACTGAGCGAGTGAACCAGATATTGGAGGACATGCTTCGCGCATGTGTTCTATCCTATGGTTCCAAGTGGGAAGATTGTCTTCCGTTTGCAGAGTTCTCGTACAACAACAGTTATCAGTCAGTCTGCAAATGGCCCCTTTTGAAGCCCTTTACGGCAAGAAGTGTCGTACACCCCTGAATTGGTCCGATACCGGAGAAAGCAAATTGTTCGGACCAGATACCCTCCGTGAAGCTGAAGAGCAAGTTCAGCTTATTCGTGAACGCCTCAAAACTGCCCAATCCCGTCAGAAGAGTTACGCTGACACCAAGCGCCGTGACCTCACCTTCAACGTCGGAGATTATGTTTATCTCCGAGTGACACCCCTAAAGGAATGCAGCGTTTCCATGTCAAAGGAAAATTAGCGCCAAGGTATATCGGACCCTTCAAGATCATTGCTCGTCGAGGAGAAGTATCCTATCAGCTGGAGTTACCCCAGAGTTAGGAGATTATCATGATGTCTTCCACATTTCCTTGCTCCGGAAGTGTCTTGAAGTTCCTGACCAGCCTGATGTTTTCAAAAACATCGACCACCTCTCCATCGACCTGAACCAAGACCTGACCTATCGTGAGAGACCTCTCAAGATTCTCGAAGAAGATGTTCGTGTTACCCGAAGGTGCGATCAAGTTTTACAAAGTCCAGTGGACTAACCACTCTGAAGAAGAAGCAACTTGGGAACGCGAAGATTATCTTCGGAGCGAATTCCCAGACCTCTTTAGTACCTAAGCCTAGCAAATCTCGGGACGAGATTTATTTTAAGGGGGAAGGATCTGTAACATCCCAAAAATATTATCAGTATTATTATTCCAAAAATGAGAGCCAACAAAAACTTTTGTTGATTATTATGTGTTGTTTATAAATTGTTGCTTGTGGTAATTAATTCTTGTTGCTTGTTTGCTTGAATTAATAAAAAGGAAATACAAAAGCAAAAGTGAAACAAGAAAAATAAAAGTGACAAATAAGAAACTCAAAATTGTTCCAAACAAAATTCAGAGGAATGGTATATGAAACCTCTCATTTACATTCTTATCACTTATCTCTTCCAAATAATATTTTACACCTATTTTAAAATTCAAAAAAAAACAATTGAAATAAAACAAAATGCCATAATTAAAACCCTATGAAAGAAAATGATTCAAAACATTTTATTTTGCAAAGCCAATTTTTGTGGAGCTTCTACATATTATGGGAAAGCCCCACAAATATTTGCAAATTTTTCTAAAATGTTTAAGTGCCTCAAATAAATTCTAGAAGATGCTGCTGGACTGAAATGGAAATAACAGGAAAAAGAAGCAGAGAGGAGGCAGGGGGTTTTCTGCAAAAACGTCGTCCCTACCTCTCTCCCTCGCCCCGACGCATCGCCGTGTCGCCATGACCGCTCCCCGCCGTTCCCGCGCTCCCCAGGCCCCCCTGGCCGCGCTCTCCCTCGCTCCCGTGCCTCTGCAGCCGCTGCGCCGCAGAGGAGAGCACTCGAGCTCTCCCTCACCTCGAATCCACCCCAGCTCCGTGGCAGCCGCGGCGATGCCGGCCAAATTCGCCCCACTCCTAGCCCCTCGACACGCACGGCTCGGCCAGCACCTTCTAGAACAAGCCCGGACCCCGGTAGAGCCCCGTCGCCACGTTTCCTGCACCGTAGCCGCGCGAATCGAGCAGGAGATCACCTCCCGTGCGCCATGGACGCCGCCGTGTGCACCGCGACCACATGGACCAGCCCCTGCCCTATAAAACCACCCCCGCACCCCTCTGGAAGCACCACACCGTCCCACTCCCTCACTTCCCCCTCTCGATTCATCCGTGCACCGCCGGAGAGCGTGCACGGTCACCGCCACTGCCGCGTCGAGGTTGACCACGGCCGCAACGCCACACACCACCATTTTCCCCTCTCTGCCCTGCACCTTGTTCTCCACCCTCACCGCCCTCACGCGCATCTTTTTCCCTCTGTATCGTGCACAGGGGAGACGCCAGGAGCTCGCCGGAGTGCTGCCCGTGGCCGCGGAAGTGCAGCAGCTCGCCGTGGACGCTGCACTCCATCCCAGCAAGCGAAACTCGACCAGGAGCTCTCCCCACGCCGCCGCCGTCGTTTCGCGTCATCTCGACCGTCCCTAGACCACCCAGGTACCCCCACTGGCCACCCTCGCCATCCGGAGCTCCGGCGACGCCATGTTTAGGTCGTCGATGATCGCGGGCTCCGTGAGCCGTTGGATCGCGATCCAACGGACGCGTACCGCTTCGGTTAAAAGAAAGAGAGAGAGAGAGAGACTGACGGGCGGGCCCCGCTCATCAGGGTTTTATTAATTTCCCCGCGCGCACTGTGTCGCTGACACTTAGGCCCCACCTGTCATAGTTTTCAACATTATCCAGAGGAGGGAAATTTTCGAATTTAAACTCCTCTGTGAAATCAGTACTGGATCCAACTTTGAAATTCAATATCTCGAGATTATGAATCCAAATAAATCAAACTCAATTGTTCTGGAAAGCTTATGAAATTGTTTAACCAACCCAAGTGGTCTCATGTCATTTAAATAAATAGTTAAAAAGTATTATTAAAAATACTACAGAAGGTTTAAATTCTAAACTTGTTTGTTTCTGATACTCTGTTAGTCCAAATAATTCAAACCAATTTTGCTAGCTTAGTACTGCCATGTGTTAGCTTCCCTAATTTTGGTATAATGATTTGTGCAGTAGTATTTGTTTAGTATTAAGTTGAATTTAAACACCCTTCTGCACTCAAACATTTAAATATGTTTAATGGTTAACCCAAATGAATTAGGACCAATTTTGTTAGATCACATTTATCCATGTTTAGTTACCCCGAAAATTATTTAATTTTAGGGTCAACAGAACTTAATTGGTAGCTAAAACTTGATTATTAAGTTGCTGGATTCAAACAAATGTGTAGGGAGTTTGGTAACTCCAAAAGATCCAAACCAAATTGTGTTGTCTTCTACACATCAGTAGCTTTCCATAGAATTTTAGTTTGTATTTTTGTGACCAACAGAACTCATTTTGTGGAATTAAACATGTTCAACAAGTTTCGGCCATAATTTAGAAGTAATTAAATAATGTTTAATTCAATTATTTGAAAACCAAATTGTATGGTTTGATGTGTGCAGTAGCTATTTGTGATGTTTATGATTGTTATGTTGAGATGATTGCTTGTATAGATTAGTGATTGTTTGCATTGTTTGTTTATTAATTAGACGAGAACGTTATCGGATTTATCGAGGAAGAAGAGTTTGTTGAAACTGAAGATCAAGACCAAGGTCACTTTGCCGAGCAAGGCAAGCTATTCTCTGAGCTTGCACTACAAACATATGCATCTACTTTCATAACATGTTTTACTCTCAAGGCAAGATTTATAAAACCCTTTTCAAAAGTATATGGAAATTATTTTGCCACTTATGTAGAAATATAAGATAGTTATATCAAATTATAGGATGGAAAAAAATAAATATGGTTTATTCAAAACTCCTTTGAAATTACTTGTGAGATTATGAAATGCCGAGATGTCGGTGTTGGAATGGAGAAGTGGAAAAATTGTGATGTTTATGAAAAATGCACAGTGTGTCCTTGTACTTACGTCAACCAATTTGATACCCTGTGCGACCACATCCACCACATATGGGAAAGGGCTTAGTCATATAATTTGCTCATATTAGTACTGGATACCTCATCGACGGAGATGACTCCGTCATGCATGAGGGGATAGTGTGTTGATCTACCCCTAACCCGGGTCCTCGCTCAAACTCTATGAAAATATAAGGAGGAGGATTGAAGGTTCCATCATAAACCGCCGGACAAAACCTATGAGTCCTCACACTTAGATTCCGACGAGCTGGGTTAAGTGTGTTGGAAGTGTCATATGGGAAGGATCATATACTAGCATGAGCAAAGGACAGGCTATGGTTGGCGGCTTACTTCGCATACACTCTGTATGGCGAGACGTGGCGGACACAATGAGTTGCCGGATGGATGTGGGAAAAGCGTGCTAACTCTGCAGAGTGTAAAACTATTCGAATAGCCGAGTCCTCGGATATGGACAGTTGGGAGGCCCTACTTTGACCATGTGCAAGTTTTTCAAAGAATTAAATTTTAAAAAGAAAAATGAAGTGGAGAATGTTTCCTACACCTATACCAACGGATCGGTATGAGGTAGTTGGATGAAAGTGGACCATGACGGGCTATGGTCGGAAAAAGGAGGAGTTTTGGAGAAACAGATAAAAATGGTGACTTCTTTAAAGATAGTTATAAAACCCTTCTTACCTTTTTCAATAAAGATATAGAGATGTTTTAAATAAATAAAAGTTGTCAACTAAAATAAAACTAGTGCATACTCATGTTGGGGTAGTTTGCGAGTATATTCAAATGTACTCATATTGGTTTCGTCCCTGGCTATTGACCTAGCCAGACTACGAGGAGGAGCACTACGCCGAGCAGGAGTATGGCGACTTCTACGCCAACTAAGGATCTCCACAAGTCAGCTGCCTGTCGGGTTGTCATCGTTAGAATATGATGTCTACTACGCCGTAGGTTCCGCTGATATTTTGGTTTGGCCCATGAAGGCACCTATGTAAGACTTGGTCTAAAATGACCATTTATGTAAGACTTTTAATTCGGTATTGTAATGGATGTAAACTTTGGTATCCAATTCGGATTATGCGCAACGACAGACTGATCACGGGATCGTTGTGTTAAGCATAATCGGGTATTTCGGACAGCTAGTCCGGGGTACCCACAGATATGAGGTGATCAGTGATGATACGTTAGTTTAGGGCGTGTTCGATAGTGGCCTAGCTTCTCTAAATCCTCAACTTCCAGCTTCTCACTCCGTCTCCAGGATTCTCAAATTGCTGGAAGAAGCTGAAAAACGTTCGGCACAGCTTCTTTGGTGCTCTTGGGCTGGGAGCGCATTTTGGACCAATTCAGCCCGTTACAGGAGGAAGAAGGTGGCCTGGTGGCAGCCAATTTCTGGTTTTTCTGGGCTTGTGCACATGCTAGGCTGCTCTCTGTCTGCCAAGAGCAAAAAGGCCTAGCTAGTCGGGTGAAGGTCGAGCTGGTGTTTCGCCGGAGGAGGTCGGGGCGGCCGGAGGAGTGCGAGCTCGTACGCGGGGGAGGCGACGGGCTCAGAGACCGAACGGCGACCTGGACAAGGTGGCGCGGGGGAAGGCGACGGGCTCAGAGACCGAACAGCGGCCTGGACAAGGTGGCGGCGGCCGGGACGAGGTGGCGGAGGCGCGACCGAACGGCGGTTTAGTTGCCGGATGGCGGCGGCGCCGGGGTGGCGGCGGCCGGGACGAGGTGGCGGCGGCGCGACCGAACGGCGGCTTGGTCCCCGGATGGCGGCGGCGCTCACCTAGGCTAGGGTTCGGTCTCTGAGCAGAAGGGGAAAAGAATGGGGACGAGAGCGAGAGGAGGAACGAGGAGGGAAATAGAGTAATAGACCAACAAAACTCTTCGTTGATCACTTCGCGGTGGCATGTCTCCGTAATTTCCCTGCAATGCCAGCTTCTCCAGTTTTCCAGCAGACCAATTTGCTAGCTCCGTGATTTGCACGTGCTATCCGGTCAGCTTCTCGAATCTAGCTTCTCGGATCTGTCGCGTTCGGGACAGCTTCTCGCTCAGATTTTGGGAAGCTGGCTGCTGGAGAGTTGCCCAACACGCCCTTAGGTGGACTAGAACAGTATCTGCACCGCAACTAGTCAACTACGATGATCTTGTTGGCTTGACCATGGATAAAGTTCGGTGCACTTTTTTTTTTTGCGAGGACGAAGTTCGGTGCGCTTGCTGGAACGTACTAGCACGGTGCAATTTTTGTGGCTTGTTTAAAAAAGACAAATTTTGTGGCTACAAAACGGGTTCATGAAATTTTGTGTGTGAGCATAAAATGCTGGTATGTTAACCCGAATATTTGTTCAAACTTTTTTTTTTGACATTTTAAGACACGATTTTGAACAGTGGGAGCAAATGCTTCTATGAGTCAAAATGGATTTCCGTTCAATGGAGCCTGAAGGATACTTAGACTGGGTAGGGCCCATTTATAGGTACGAGTTCTTCTGTTCTATTTTTATTCTTATCTATCTACTCGCTCCGTTCCTGAATATAGGGTGCGATGTTTTTGTGCTAGTCTTTGAGACTCGACTTTGATCACTAATATATACTAATTATATGGATTAAGAATGTATAAATGGTACCATTAGAATCGTCTTGCAAAATTCTTTCATTTCATATATCATTATACTATTTCGGTGGGCATATTATAAATACAAATCATGATCAAAGTTGTAACACGTTGACCAATGAAATTAAATTGCGACATTATATTTTGGGATGAAGGGAGTACTATTCTTGTTTTTTTTTGTCTTTCGTTTTTCTTTCTTTTTTACTTTATGTTTTATATTTTTTGTTTTCTTTTTCATTTTGTATTTTATTGTTTTATATTAAATCTAATGTTTTATGTTGTAGAAAAACATATTAGTAATTTTGTCTTCAAATAACATCGATGTTCATAAAATTGATTAAAATTTCTTATTGGAAAAGAGTTTAAATGAGAAAATACTCTTTTTTGAAAATTGTTTGCATAAAATAAATATTATTTTGAAAAATTGTTCAAATAACATAAATATTCATATTAAAAACGTCCAAATAATATAAATGATTATATATATAATCGTTCAAATAACATAAATGTTCACTTTCTTATTCTTTCACACATGTGAATATTTAATTTTCTTCCAACGAATTTCACTTTATTCGTTTCGCACAAGCGGGAACACATTCTTGGACCTCAAAACGAGAATAGAAAAAGGAAACGAGAAAATAAAACAGAATAAAAGAGTAAAAGGGAAAAAAGAAATATTACCTATTATTGGGCCACATTCGGAGCAGCTCATGAAGGAAGCGTTGTAGGCGGGAGGGATACCGTCCAGCGTTGGGCGGAGAATATGAGATCACTCGTAAACTGCAGGAATTATTCATCGCCTTTTGCGAGTCATATCCTGGCCTCAACCACAAGAGCACCGCTGATGGACCATCCCACTTACCTTTTACCTTTTTTCTTTTTTTGTGCTCCTAATTTTTTGTTTTATCTTTTTTGTTTATTTATTTTTTTCTGTTTTTGGGAGGTAAATGAATACTTTTTTTCTTATTTTCCGTCATTTACCTGTCCTTTTTATGTTTTCTTTTTCTATATTTTCTTTCTTTCTTTTTATTTTCTATTATTTTAGTTTTTCCTTTATTTTAAATGTTGAGTTCACGTTTTAAAAAAACATTTTTAAAAATGTTCAGATTTGCAAAATGTTTAAATTTAGGAAAATCCGATTTGAAAATGTGCATTTATGAAAATAATTTAGATTTTGAAATTGTTCATTTTTTAAATAATTCAGATTTTGAAAAATGTTCAGTTTTGAAAATAGTTCCAATTTTATACATGTTCATTTTTAACTTGGTTAAGGTTTTTAAAGATGTTCATTTTTAAAAATTATCCATATTTTAAAAATTGTTTATTTTTTGTAATGATTCAGATTTAAAAAAGTTCGGATTTAAAAAATTAGATTTGAAAAAAAGCAAAGGCAAAAAAAGATTTTGAAAAATGTTCATTTTTTAAAATGGTCAAGATTTTGAAAAAAAAAATCAATTTTGAAAATGGTTCAGCTTTAAAAAATTAAGGTGGTTCAGATTTTTAAAAATGTTCATTCTTTAAAATGGTTCATACATTAAAAAATGTTCATTTTTTATATGGTTCATATTTAAAAATGTTTGGATTAAAAATACGATCTAAAAAGGTGAAGGCAAAAACTTGTAGAGGAGATTCGTATGAAATTATCCAATAACCCGCTGTACGCAAAATACATGTATACAATCGGTACAACAATTGTATCATTTGTAGTGAGATCGAAAAAATGCACTCTAGGCGCGAAGAACGAAATGTTGTGCAACGGGCTTCCCCCGTAATGGGCCTTCCACTCGACTTGAATCACGCTGGCGAGTCGGATGATACGACTGGCTAATGCCAAATGCTATATATCGCTCATTAGAGCCGCGATAGGCTCGCGCCGGCTGAGTGGGTCGGCCCATTGCGGCGAATTTCCCTTTTTTTATTTTCATTTTCTCTTTTCTTCTCTGTTTCTTTTCTTTTGTTTTTCGTTATCCTTTTTCTTTTTTCTTTTTTTGTTTCTTGTTTCTGTGTTCTTTTTCCCTTTTGTATCCTTTTTCTTTATTTTTTACCTTTGTTGGGATTTTTAAAAAATGTTCAAAATTTAAAATTGTTCAAATTTGAAAAAAGTTCAGTTTTGAAAATGCTCAGATTTGAAAATTGTTCATGTTTGAAAATTGTTCATTTTAAAAACTGTTCAAATTTGAAAATTGTTCTAAATTTGAAAAAAAATTAGTTTTGAAAATTGTTTAGATTTAAATATTGTTCATGTTTGAAAATTGTTTATTTTAAAAAAATGTTCATATTCGAAAATTGTGCATATTTGAAAAATTGTTCAAATTTTAAAAACGTCCAGATTTTAAAATTTTATTCAGATTTAAAAAAGTTCAGATTTTTTAAACGTAAAAAGAAAAAACTATATGCTTTTCTAATTGGGCGCTCCAAAGCGGCCCATGAATCGTCTAGCTTCATGCGGCCGACTCGAAATGCGCCGCCTGCGGGGGCAATATAGAAGTTCCCCCCGTTAGGAGCGATACATAGAGGACCCTAAACGCCAGACACATATGCGGCCCAAACTGGATGACGAGACCTGAAGTGCTACCGGTAGTCTGTCTTCTTTGGTCGGGTCGGTGGTTCACAACTCTGGTGTGCAAAAGTGGAGCTCACTCAGTTGAAACGACATACAAAAATGCTTAGCTATAATTTGACTGCACCACAGTTACTCATACTCTTACGTGGCGTTTTTTCAAGTGCAGTAACCCATTAATCCTCCACAGCTAATCATACTCGTACGTCCCTGACATGTTTTCGAATTTTGATCGAGCGTTCCAGAGTTTCGGAGGCGTCCCTCCAGACTAGTACGTACTGTACCTACGTACTGTATATATCTACCGCAGCCGCACTGAACTTTCTGAAAACCAAACCTCGCCAGTCAGGCAGTCATCACCAGCAGAGCTGAAACGCCAAGGCAGGCGAAAGCCATAGATCCAAGGCAACCATGTCGATGAGGCTGCTCACCTACGTCTTCTCCCTCCTGCTCATCTCATCAACCTGCGACTCCTCTACATTGGAAGACACATGTAAAACCTTCGCCGCAGGCAACCCGTCGATCGGCTACAAGTACTGCGTGAAGACCTTCCGCGCTGACAACGCGAGCGCCACCGCCGACGCGCGCGGCCTCGCCGCCATCGCCGCTAGGATCGCGGAGGCGGCCGCCAACGGCACGGCCGGACGCATCGCCGCATTGTTTGCCTCGGAGGAAGACGCCAGGAGGCGGGAGCGCCTCGGCGTGTGCGCGGAGGTGTACTCGGACGCCGTGGACCAGCTCGGCGAGGCCGCGGAGGACATCGTCCGGGGCGAGGACAAGTCCACACGCGACGCGCTCACCCAGCTCAGCGCGGCGCTGGACGCGCCCGGGACGTGCGAAGACGCGTTCGGCGAGGCCGACGATACGTCGCCTCTCGCCGCGGAGGACGCCGAGTTCAGGAAGCTGGCGACAATCGCCCTCGCCGTTGCGGCGCGCGTCCCTGGCACCGCCGCCATCGGCGCCGAGGATTAGCGACTGATGTACTTATTTGCTGCACGTGCTTATAGCATCGATGGAGCAGATCAAATAAGGTTTTTTGATCATTACAGGTACTATAGCGTGTGGTTTAATCTTTTTTAAGCTTTCGTTTGGACGTGTTTGATTATCGTAGTAGTTGCCGAGCATGCCTCGCATGCAGTAGTGGTGTGTGATGGTGGTGTATAGTGGGCAAGTGGCCACTGGCCAGCTTGGAATCTATGTCGCGCTCTTTTTTATCTTTGAACATGGGGTGTTAACTCTGTCGTGGGACGTTGAGTGGAAGCAAGGCATGCTGCATGTTGTAACGCACTTTGGCTTTTCGATCGATCTCGGCCTCCTTTATTTCTCCATGGTTTGCGGACATATATATGGTTTTCATCATTCCGTAATTGAGCAGATCAGTGCCAGGCTGCCAGCTCTAAGAAGGCGCGGGATTGTTTTCATGAATCATGCTGCATGATTGCTTTCTCAATCAAGATAGACAAGTTCAGGGTGCCGATTTCATGGATTTTAAGTTGAGGTTTAATTTAGACTACTCCCTCTATTTGGGATTATTAGGCCAATGTCAATGCAAGTTTCTTAGCACGGTTTCATAATCATTTTGTTTATGTGGCATACTAGTTAATGAAGAGAGAGGGTGAGGTTGTAGCGTAGGTAAGATACAACCTTTGCACGTGGCCATAGGCAAAAAATGTTCTACCCAAATCATATGTATGCATGAGTCCAAAATTATTAAATGTAGATACAACACATAGTATACTGTACAATGCATTGTACTAGTTATATCTCAAATATTTATTACTTCTATGATTTCGTGCTAAGAGACGATGCATTGGCACAGGCCTTAGAGTAGAAGGCCAAAATGCGTGGATTAAGGAAAATATTAACTCTTTCTTGAAATCCTCATGTAAACTTAATTTAATTGTTTCGATTTTCTGATTGTCGTGTATGCATTGGCTAGTTGAATTTTACTCATTAATTACCCTAGAAAAAGGAAACAAGATGACACATGCATAGGTTGGGAGAGATTTAAGGACCGTGCATGCGCAAAAATTTAGAGATAATTAAGATTTCATCCTTATAATTTAGAAATATCTGAAAAAGCTCTCCATCCTTATAATCCCAAATGGTGGGAGTACCTCTATAATGCCATCTACAATGCAAAGTGCTTAGGGAGGTGCTTATAGAAGTAAACCTTAAAAATCGCATCAACGCT
This sequence comes from Poa pratensis, assembly GCA_947311845.1. NCBI lineage: Eukaryota > Viridiplantae > Streptophyta > Magnoliopsida > Poales > Poaceae > Poa > Poa pratensis. The sequence continues at coordinate 29,747,423 of CAMZMU010000081.1, forward strand.
TATTTAGAATACCCTATCTAGCTAATATAAATGAGCGCTATTTTTTAACATAAAATCGGTTTATTTTTTTAGCATGTCTCTATACACCTTAAACTGTACCCTCTCCAGTCGTTTTTATTGCACATATAAGGTTTGTCTTAAATCGAACCTTATAAAGTTTGACCAACTTTATTGGAAAAAATGCTAACATTTGAAATATCATATGACATAATATGAAATCATAATCCATGATGGGTCGATTGATATTGATTTGATTTTGTGAATGTTTTTATTTTGTCCTATAACTTTAATCAAAATTTGCACAGTTTTGAATTTTGAACATTTTTTAGAACTGAACCATTTTTTAACTTTGAACATTTTTCAAATTTGAAGCATTTTAAATTTCAACATTTGTCACATCTGAACATTTAAAAAAAATGCATACATTATCATAATTTAAATATTTTACAAAAACAATAATTTAAATGAACATTTTTAAATTGAACTAACAAAAATAAAACATAAAAAAGAAATAGAAAAATAACCGAAAAACCCAACAGAAAAACCATCAAAGAAATAGTGAACAAAGAAAAATCGTCAGGAACCTACTAGAACCTTCCTAAAACCGGAAACCCTATAAAAGCTACGCACTTGGGCCGGCCCACTAAGGCCTTGTTTATTTCTAGTATATTTTAGGGGATTAGATGGGATTATCCTGCATCTCGGAAAATTCCCACTAGTATGTTTACTTCTAGTGTATTTTAGGTGATTAGAGGGATAATCCCTAGATATCCCCCACCAACCATCTCATTTTTGACAAAAACAAAAACTCTACTCCATGCTAGTGTATTGTAGGGGAAGAGTATTTGTGCGGATTTGTGAGGCTTGTGTGTTCCCCAAATCCCCTCCCTCCTCACTCCTTCCATCCCCTAGAAAACGCTTGGAGTAAGCAAGGCCTAACATCACTCTGCTCGCTGGAGGGGTACGCGTTAGGATTCGCCCTATTTGTCGCGTACTGCCTGCGCTAAGTCTCCGTGTAGCCCCTAGCTTCCTTGGCCCGGCCCATTTATATTTTCAAGTGTACGCTGTTTTGGGGAGTCCGGCGGCACAGCTGCGTTTTTTTCCCTTCGATTTTTCTGTACATTGTTTTTCTTCATTTTTAGTTTTCTTTCCCTTTTTCTTCCTGATTTCTTTTTCTTCTGTGTCCATTTTCCTTATGGGGAGTTTTCCTATTTGGTTTTTCTTTTATGTTTCTCTTTTCCTTTTTTTTGTCGAAAAGTGTCTTATGCCTCCGAGCACCAGTGATCCTCGTGTTCTCCAAAAAGTCGATTTTTTTATAAGTTTCAAAAAATTCTCAAACAAAATACGGGTGTTCTCAATGATGTATCACACAAACATGCGAAGTATAAACTTCAGATACTTTGTATTATGCCCTACACAAAAATGACTAAATCTGACAAATTTGGAAATTTGAAAATATACATATTCATATCTACACTTCTGTCATTTTTGTGTAGCCTAAAATACAAAGTATTTGAAGTTAATATTTCGCATGTTTGTGGAACACATCATTGCCCAGAGCTGGGATTGTTTTCAAAAAAAATGAAACTTTTAAATATTTTTTCAATTTATTTAAACCACCAGGATCATTGGTGCATGGGAGCACCGAATCTCCTCTTTTTTGTTTCTCTTTCAATATCATATTTCTTTTTTTTATTTTTGTGGGAAAAAAGGGACCAAATGTTCAAGGTTATGAAAATAATGTTCATGTTACGGGAAAAAATATTCACGAGAGTCGCAAAAATGGTTCACAAGTTAAAAAAAGTGTTCACGGGTTCAAACAATTATTATTCATGGATTCAAAATATTATTCATAGTTTTCGAAAAAAATCATGGACCGCTGAAAAAATGTTCACATGGTTCCAAAAAAATCTTGAGATTCTGCCAAATATGTTCACGGGTTTTAAAATAATATCGTGAAAGTTTCACAAAATGATCATGAGTTCAAGAAAATATGTATAGGGTTAAAAATATGTGCACGATTTCGAAAAACATTCACTGGTTCAAAAAAATCGTTCAGGTAACATAAATTTTTATGTTGAAAAAATTGTTCAAATGAGATAAATGAAACCGTTCAAATGGGATAAATGTTCTTATTGAAAACCGTTTAAATAAAATAAACGTTCAAAGAAATGTCCGTGTGTTGCACGTGCTTGCAAAATAGTAGTTCACGAATTCAAAAGATGTTCAGAGGTTCGGAAAAAAAATATGTTTAAGGGATTAAAGATATGTTCTGAAACATGTGCGCCCATGGATTAAAACAAATTGCAGGCTCAATAAATGTTCCACTAGTTCGGAAAAAATACGTCCATGGGTTAAAAAATGTACACGGGTTCGAAAAATTACGTTAAATGTTTTGAAAATAGTGTTCACGCTACAGAAACAAATATTCACGAGAGTTCGAAAAATGATTCACAAGTTAAAATCTGTGTTCACGGGTTCAAGCAATTATATTCGTGGGTTCAAAATAGTATATTGAAAATGGTCATGAGTTCAAAAAATGTTCACAGGGTTCAAAAAAATATGTTCACGAGTTTAAAATAATAGTCATGAGTGTTTCGTAAAATGGTCATGAGTTCCAAAAACTGTTTATTGGGTTCAAAATATGTTCATGATTTCAAAAAATATTCTCGTGTTCAAAAAAATCGTTCAGATAACTTTAATGTTTATATTGAAAAATCTATCAAATAAGATAAATATTCTTATTTCGAAAATTGTTCAAATGTGATAAATGTTCTTATTGAAAACCGTTCAAATAAGATAAATGTTCAAAAAATATTCATGAGTTAAATAAATAAATTCATATGTTCAAAAAATGTTCTCGTGTTTTAAAAATAGTAGTTCATGAATTCAACAAGATATTCATGGGTTCAAAAAAATATGTTTGATGAATTAAAAAATATACATGTGTTCTGAAACATGTATGTTCAAGGATTTAAAAAAATTGCTTGATACGTTCTAAAACGTATCTATAATTTTTGATGTTCCATGCCTGTTATATATTGAATACCACATGTTTATCTTACACTTTATATCATTTTTATGTATTTTCTGGGACTAACCTATTAACAAGATGCCACAGTGCCAGTTCCTGTTTTCTGTTATCTTTTTGTTTCAGAAAAACTCTTCTAGAAATATTCTCGGAATTCAACGCCAATTTAACTGATTTATTTCTGGACCGAGGAGAAGCAGCACCCCGAAGGAGAAGGCCGGAGGCCAGCTGAGGGAGGCAGGCGGGCTCACGGCGCGGCCATGTGTGGGCCCACGCCACCAGCCCGCCTGGCCCACCTGGCCCACCTGGCTGCCCTCCGACGCTCCCCTTTCACCTATAAATCACATCTTTTCGGGAAACCCTAAAGACTCGAGCGAAAATCCGCGAAAAGTTCCGACGCCGCCGTCATCGTCAACCCTAGTTCAGGAGGGTTTCTGTAGTTCTTCCCGGCACTCTGCCGGAGGGAAAATCATCACCGGAGGGCTCTACATCACCATGCCTACCTCCGGAGTGATGCATGAGTAGTTCTTCACGGGACTACGGGTCCATAGCAGTAGCTAGTTGATAGTCTCTCCACCTTGTGCTATCATGTTGAGATCTTGTGAGCTGCCTAACGTGATCAAGATCATCTTTATGTAATGCTATATGTTGTGTTTGCTGGGATCCGATAAATTGTGAAGTTATGATCAAGTTTGTTCATCTATCTATATCATGTTTTATCTATATTCTTGCATGCTCTCCGTTGTTAGTAGATGCTTTGGCCAAGTATATGCTAGTGACTGCAAGAAGGGGTATTTATGCTAGATAGTGGGTTCATGCCTCTGGAAGACTGGGCTTGATTGACAGAAACAACTAAGGCTGTAGATGTGCTGTTGCCACTAGGGAGAAAATAACTTTGCTATGCTTATGGGTACGCTTATCTGTCATATGCTTTGATTACATTGCACACTTTGGTTAATGCTATAATCCGTTGCTTGCAACTTAATACTCACGGGAGACCCAGAAGCTATCCCGGTGAGTGGATTATTAGTCATAGATGCAGCTAGTAAGCGGTCTATGTATATTGTTGTAATGCCCAATAGATCTAACAGTGAACATGTTCTTGTCATATATTGCATTTTCATGCGTTTGCACTTTGTCAATTGCCCAGCTGGAATTTGTTTACCCAACATGTGTGCTTATTTATCTGTCTTATGGAGAGACACCACTTGTGAACTGTGGACCCTGGTCCTTTATTCCACATTGATTCAAACACCATTTTCACCACGCTCTACGATTACTTCCTCGCTGTTGCTTTTTGTGTTCATCAACATATTCCACACCATACGTTTAATCCTTTGTATTCAGCAAGCCGTGGAGATTGACAACCTTCCTGTTTCATTGGGACAAAGTAATTTGATTGTGTTGTGTGCAGGTCCACGTCAGTAATCAGCGCCACTGATACCGTGTTGAAGCTCTTCTAATTCCTACTGGATCTGACAACCTTGGTTTTGTAATCAAGGGAAACTGCTGCTACATTACATCATACCTTCCTCTTGGGGTCTCCCAACGAACGTGTGTTTCCATGTCATCAATGCTCCATAAAGGTCCACGAGTTCAGAAAAAGTACGTTCATGGGTTAGAAAATGTGCATAGGATCTAGAAATATACATTTACAAATTCAAAAAAAGTGTTCACGGGTTCAAGAAAAAGTATGTTCAGAAATCCGGATAAAATATTCACTAGTTCAAGAAAATGTATGTTTCGAGATTCAAAAAATGTTAGCGGTTTTGAAAAAGTTAGTTCATGGTTTAAAAAGTCCATGGTTTTGACATGCATGGAATATTTTGCTGCAGTGGCAAATATATTTCTACTATTAAATTAACTTTATAAAGTAAATACAAACTTAATATAATTTTGACATCTATTAAAAAATGAGTACCTTTTAATCATGTTATACATTAGGTCGTGCGCTACCAAGGAAATATTCTGATGGAGTTAAGGCATTTAAAAATATACATTTAATTATTCAATTAGGCCACAACGACAAGTTGCAGCTAATGGCGCCGATTGAAAGTAGAATCCGCACTTACAACCACTAATGTCTGACATGCTGCCAAGTCCAAAACTCGATCATTTAGCATTGACATTGCAGTTGATATATATTTTGTTGGGGATATATCGACAAGGGGTATCACTAGCATGGATCAATCCGGCTAGTCCAGGGTGGCCCGCAGTGGTGGTAAAGGCTTTGCCTACCGGGCGACCCAGATAGCTGACGACCAAGGCAGGCGGATGCCGGCAAGGAGGAGGCCCAAGACCGAAGCCCATGAAGCCACCAAGACCAAGACGGAAGGTGGCAGACTTGCCGGCTAGGTTTAGGACTCTGTATGCTTGTCGGATACGTAATAACCTTGTAACCCTAGGTTCGGCCGCCTATATAAGCTGGACCTCGGGACGCCTTTAGGGCACGTTCAACATATTCTCGTACTCATTGTAACCCGACCAAGGTTATTGCCATTATAGTGAGTTATAGCAGCATGTAGGATCTCGCCACCGCCGTGAGATCCGAAGCTGGGTAAACTGCCTTGTTCGATCCCGGCCTCGACGACGTCCACCTTCTTGCCCTACGTTCACCCTCGGCTAGCAGGACCCCGTCTCCTATCTCAGATGCCGATACGATGACAGTTGGCGCCCACCGTGGGGCCTAAGGCGTCAGGTGTCACGTTCCACGCGGGAACCCTAGGTGGCATCAGTGAAACCATCGACGTCGGCCGCGCCATGCGCTACGGCAACAATCACTACATCAGCTGCGACGAGTCTTACATCCCCGCGGACGACTACATTGTCGGATGCGGGGTTGTGCCGTTTGGCGGCGTCGATGTATTCATCGGCTACACATCTGAGGCGTATGGGTTGCCGCGAATTTATTCGTCATCCCACCCGCCCTACAATCAGGAAGCTTTCACTCAAGACGAAGTTGAGTCTGCCTCCTCCTAGGAGTCTGCAGATTCAGATCTACACCTTGTCGGCATGACAGGACTGGGATCCGACTCCCAGCCTGATCACAATGATCCCGAATCAATCCTCCCTGCGTTGCAGGACGAGGCAATGTCAGATGCCGGATCCAGATCTACTGTTCATGTTAACGTAGACTCTGACTCCGAGGAAGACTCTGCTAGCATGTTTGAGCAACGGATCCAAAGGTGTTTCAATGCACCCGAGCCTCCGCCTTCTGAGGCGGCTACAGGCTCGTCCGCCAACATGCTACAAGTCTTTGTGGCGGATGTCACCGGTACGCCTTCAGCTTAGGCGGCAGCAACAGATGCCGCCAACGCTGGGGCTCCGGCAACCGATCGACTATTTCCGGCACCCCCGCCGGCTCCGAAGAAGAGGATTATGGAGAAAGGCGAGCCCAGCAAGACAGGGAACATGGCGGCATTGGCGAAAATCCTGCACACGCCGGTGACCGATAAAACCAATCCGGATGATTTGGAGAAGCTCCGCAACACTTTGTTGGGGCAAACAGAGTACCGCAAAGGCAAGCAAGCCGAGGTTGAGGGACTGCTGAAAGAAGAGAGGGAAGAAAACGCTAAGATAACCGCCAAGTTAGACCCCAAGCATAACCTCTTCACCACAACTCCATTGCCCAAGCCGGCAGGACATGTGGTAGACAAGAAAAGCAGGAAGGGCAGGGCTCGGTCACCCGACAACTTCAAATCCCCTGCCCAAAGGCTTGGTTTCGAGTGGGCTTCAGCACCGCAGCGAAAGGACAAGAATGGGGACGTTGTCCATTGCACCCTGTCCTCAACACTATGGCCGCCTTGGACATCCTAAACAACGACGACTACGACAAGGACGATAAGATCTACTACGCCTCGATCCTTGCTCACAAAGCTTTAGAGCAGCAGGGACGTGCTGATTCTCATGCCGACATGGCGGACCCAAGGGGAGGAAAGCTGGAATCCAAATCCAACGCCTGCAAGGCGGCAGCTGGTGGCCAACCCGAGGATCCATCCGGCTCCAGCAGCCATGGGAAGGGGAAGGACCAGAGCAAGGATAAGGAACCGCGTAAGTCACCGTCTCCCAAGAGACACCGTGACGAAGCATCTCGAACTGGCAACAGACGGGAAGCCTCGCCTCCTCCACCGCCTAAAAGGGATGAAGGCGGAAGCCAGGGAAGCAAGCATCCACCAAGTAGTGGCAGAAACCGCGACAATGCCCCACCCCAAGAAGAAGCAGGGACCGCACACCGTCCCCACCGCTAGTGCCCAGGCACGAAGGCGGCAGCAGGGGACAAAACAACGAGCCTCGGCATAGCCGGGCAGCGCAGGACGAGCCCCATGTTGATAGATCCAACATGACGCTCGCTCCAGGTGACGCGCGTCACCACCTCAATGACATCAAAGCAGGAAAGGTGGACGCCTACCTCGGCCCTGCATGCTTTGGCTCAGCCATCCGCAATGTTCAGATACCTCGAGACATGACATCTGTGTCAAAAACTCATCAAAGGTACAACGGCGCGGACAAGCCAAACTCATGGCTGTCGGACTACGCGCTGTCCGTCGAAATTGCCGGGGGCAATGGCCTTGTCGCCACACGCTTCCTTTCCCTCATGCTCAAGGGGATAGCCCGAAGCTGGATCGAAAACTTGCCGGAGAGATCAATTCATTGCTGGCTCGACATGGAAAAAGTGTTCACCCAACACTTCTAGGGCACATACAAGCGACCAGGCACATATACAGATTTGGTTCGCTATGTGCAGAAGTTGGATGAAACTGTAACAAGCTTCTTGGCAAGATGGATCCAAACAAAGGCAAGTTGTGAAAACGTGGACGACAATCAGGCAATCCATGCTTTCACCACTGGCCTCTTGAAAGGCTCAAGTCTCAGACACAAGCTAGTACGCATGCAAGTGATGCATCCAAAATGCATCTACTTTTCCAAGTACTTTGCCTCATAATTTGCTCCGGAATCTTCTCATATTTGAATAAAACTGCTGAATCTGACGCTGTTTTTAGCAAAGTCTCTTCTCTGGCTATTTTTGCAGGAAATTAAATCGGGGAAAAATACCACGTCAATTTTTATGGAAAAGGAAGGCAATGGACCAAAGATGGACACAAGGAAGCGCTCGAGGGCCAAAAGGGGGGTCCCACGCGGCCCCTGTACCTGGCCGCGTGGGCCCCACCCAAATGGGCCTCGGGCACCGCCTCGCCTTCGGTCTTCGACGTACCCCCTCATATATACAGAAAAGTGCGTGCCCTAGAAGGAGAGGAGTTTTCGCGAAACAGAACGCCGCCACCATCACGATCTTCGTTTCGGGGACAGATTGATCCAGGATTTCTCCTCCGGTGGAGGGATCCGGAGGCCGTCTTCACCGCCTTCATCACCGCCTTCATCTCCATCGACCATGAGCCCCTTCACCATCACCATGTGTGAGTAGTCCGCTGTAGGCATGTGAGGTGGATGGGGATTGGATGAGATTGATCATGTAATGCTACCCGTTGTTCGGGATTTTAGGGTTTTATCTTGAGGATACTTTTGTATTGTGTTGATGCACTCTTGCTATGTTTAATGCTTGCTACTAGGGCCCGAGTGGCATGATTTCAGTACTGAACTTATATTGCCCCATCATATATTTGAGTTTGGTATTTATCTGCAAAGTGTATCACCTGCTATTATGTTGAACCTGCGAACCCTAAACGTGACATATAGGGAAAACAAGGGGGAGATGTTTTAGTTTGAGGATTCTATGTGTTCATGAAGTGTTAATGCATTGTTCCGGTCTATTCGAAAGGGTAGACCTTAATTACCTGTAGTTCCAAGTTGGCCCCGGTGAAATGGGCAGGTTGGACAATAGATGTTGTGCAAATTCTCTTGGTTAGTACGCACAACTAAATATGGAACACATACCTACATATATCGGAGTTAGAGATAGGTCCCATTGTTATTTGTTTCTTATTATATGATCAATCTCATTCTTGCAACACCCCGCTATCACCTCATGCCTACGTTTTAAATCTCTGAGTTACACTTTCACTTTTCCGGTGAAAACTGGGAAACACTTGTTCACTGCTACTGTTCTGCTTGTTACTTGAATCATACTACTGCCATCACTATTACTGCTGCAAGTTATTGATATACAGGTGTGGTTGAGAGTGACGCCTCAATTGCCAAGGTCTTATTGATATTCTTGTGTTCCCATCGAGTCGAACTATAAATTTGGGTAATACTTCCCAACGAAGACTTCAGCGATCCCCTATACTTGTGGGTATCAAGACGTTTTCTGGCGCCGTTGCCGGGGAACCTAGCTTTATTGGTAAGACAACTTGTTATCATCTATTTGCTGCTTTTGCTTGTTCCTAACCATGGGAAAGGAAAAGACTACTCCGAAGGAAGTGAGGCCTTCAACTACTCGCAGAGGTACGGATTTGCCAAGTAGGCCAAACTTTTCACCTAATGTTGCTTCTGCTGTTGCTCCTAAGAAAAAGGAAAGGTTTTATCTAGTTCACCATTGTCTAAAATGTCTACTAGTAATGAAAATGATTTATTATGTGGTAGCATAGACAAAGAAGTGACACCTGAAACATCTGAGATAACTGAAACACCTGAAAATCTGGAATCTTCTACTAATGAAAATGTGGAATCTGAGTTAGAAGATAATGAATACTGTGATGATGAATTTGAAACTTCTTCTGAGGAAGAGGAGGCATTTACTATGGCTTTTATGAATTCTGACTTTGATAAATTGGATAAACTTGATAGCTATAAAAATTCTCCTCTTGATGGATATTTTCCTATTACTGAGAAAATGAATGCTCCTGCTATTAAAATTAAAGATAAAGATTATGAGTTTAGTGTTGATCCTGAAATAATTGAAAAAGCTGAAAAATATAAGTTTTATGGTAGAGAGGATGAGTTTCCTTTTGAACACATTGCTGTCTTGCATGACTTATCTGTGTTATTTGGTAAAGATGAAATCCATCAACGCTACTATTTCTTAAAGCTGTTTCCTTTTACTTTGGGAGGAAGTGCTAAAACTTGGTATAATCGTTTAGAACCTGGATGTATTACTAGCAAGGAAGAATGTTTGCAGGTATTCTATAATAAGTATTTCCCTGCTGATAAGATTCATGGTTTGACTGTTGCGATTAGCAGCTTTTCACAGAAAGAGAAGGAGGATTTACCCCAAGCTTGGGGGAGGTATAGTAAGATGGTTAGGAAATGTCCTACCCATGGCTTCAAGAGTAATGAAATACTTGATATATTTTACAATGGTCTAACCGAAAACACCAGAGGCTATCTTGATGGTATTGCAGGTAATGTTTTCAGGGAAAGGACCGTTGATGAAGCAACTGAGCTATTGGAGACTATCTCTAGGAATTATGAAGACTGGAATATTGAAGAGATATTTCCGGAGAAGAAAGGAGGCATGCTCAAATTGGATAACGAAACAATGAAAGAAGCTTCCAAGGCTATTAAAGAGAAGGGAATTAAAACCTCTCATCTTAAGGAATTATCTGAAATGGGTGTTAAACTTCCTGATGATCAACCATGTTTTCCAATTCAAGTCAATGCTATTAGCTCCATAAAAGGTAATGAAAAGGTAACACCTCCTGTTGATGTATCCTACATGAATGATTTTGCTTATCATCATAATCCTGAGGAGCATAATATTAGAATGACTATTATGGAGAACTCTCACAAAATTAAATCTCTTCGAGAAAGTTTACATGCTAGTGTGGGAGAGGTAAAAAGAATTGTTAAACACTGTGAGATGATGAATAATCAAGTTGAACAAATGGTTTCTCTTCAAAATCAATTGTATGAAAGTCTTATGGTGAAGAAACAGGTTTGTGGAGTTAACACTAGGGGAGGTGCAAGTACTCAGGATCCTGATTTTCCTGAAGGCCATCCCAAGAGAAAAGAACAAGAAGCTCTCAAGAAGAAATCTTCTGCAGGAAAATCTCCCAATGAAAACAAGGACATTGATGACTCTGAAGAGCAAGATAAGGATATTTCTATTTCTGATGCTGAGACTGAAGATAATAATAATGAAGAAGAAGAATCACCTTCACCTGAAGAAGAGCCACAAGAGGATGAAAATATTGAAGAACCTGAACCTAATGATAAAGAAGACCCTCCACCATCTACTGAGAAGAATAAGAAGAAGAGCCATCCTAATCCACAAAGAGGTAAAGATAGGGATCCGTGGGTACAAAAACCCATACCATATCCCCAAGAGGTAATAAAAACTTTGGATGATGCTAGATTTGAGAAATTCTTTGAGTTGATTAAGTCTTTGTGTTTGCAAATTCCTCTTGTTGATGCTATTAAAATCCCTCCATATTCCAAATACATGAAAGACATTGTGACTAATAAAAGAAAGATTCCTACTGATGCAATAACTGCTATGCTTGCTGAATATTCCTTTAAAGGGAAAATGCCTGAAAAACGTGGTGATCCTGGTATTCCAACTATTCCTTGTCATATTAAAGAAACTTACGTGAAATATGCTCTATGTGACTTAGGAGCTGGTGTTAGTGTTATGCCTTTTTCTTTATATAAGAAACTTAACCTAAACAAATTGGTTCCAACTGAAGTATCATTACAAATGGCTGATAAATCAACTGCTGTGCCTATAGGAATATGTGAGGATGTCCCTATCTCTATTGCTAATGTGTTAATCCCTACAGACTTTGTTGTGTTAGAAATGCCTGAAGATGATAATTTGTCTATTATTCTTGGAAGACCCTTTTTAAACACTGCAGGGGCTGTTATAAATTGCACTGAGAGCAAGGTAACATTCAATGTCAAGGGAAATGAGCACACTATCTATTTTCCTAAGAAGAAATCTGTTACTATGGTAAGCCAGAGTGTGAACTCCATTAAAAGGAATACTCTTATAATAGGAAGCTTTGAGTTTGCATTGCCACCTCCTGAACCAAAATATGCTATCTTAATGATTGGAACTATTCCAATCAAATATGAGGTGACTTGAAATTGCTCAGAAACATATAAAATAAAGAATCTTGTGTTATATCTTTTGCATATTATTAATGAGACTTGATCAACCTCATTCTAATGTGAAAATGATGCAAACTTGATTCCCATAAAAATTTATTGCATTTTTAGTTGTATTCATTATAGAATTTTAGATTACATGGATATAATTATTTCAAAGTGCAGAAATTCCAGAAATGAAGTTTGAAAAATTCTGTTCAGAAATTTTCTCTAAAAATTCCAGAAAAATTTGGAGGTAAGTTATTTTACCAGAGGAACTAACAGCCAAAAGGGAGACACCAGAGGGCCACCAGGGCCCAAAAGGGGGTGTCCCACGCGGCCACAGTACCTGGCCGCGTGGGACCCACTATTTTGGCCCACAGAGGGGGTTAGGTGAGTATCCAGTGCCCATCTCCTTCCCCTCGACAGGAAACCAGCCCCAGGTATTTTTCCCAAATTTTCTCGAGCTCTCTTCCTGCTATCCTTGGATCTCCAAGTTTAGGGCAGATTTTTCAAATCTGTTTGGTGGGATTGCTCATTGGTATGTGACTCCTCCACTCATCCAATTACTTTTTGTTCTTATGCCTCATGCATGAAGTATTTTGCTGCACTAGGTGTCACCCTTTTATGCTTAGGAAATCCATAGATTCAAGTTTTTAGTTGATATTGATGCATGATATTGATGTGGAGACTATTTATGGATGGCTTAATGTTGTTTTAAGGTGTTACATCTTGATTTTTGTTGAATATTGTTTTTGGGCAGCAAGGTATCATGTTTAGCAAGGGCAAGCTTTGGTTGGGATGAGCTCAAGACCAAGAAGAAGAGTGCAAAGTCTCCCTCAATTATGATGACCACCATCTTGGGAGGATGATGCATTCTTTGTAGGGGAGAAGCTGAAAATACATACAACAAGATGGCAAGATCCCTATGTTCTTGAGCAGTGGGGATCAAAGAGGACTTCGACACCTTCGTGCTACAACTGGTTTACTTCGGTTTCTCAGAACCCCAAGATACATATGAGAACTCTCTCGGGAATTCTCTCTACTTCAGATTTGAGGGCCCGGAGCCCCAAAAGCACAGGAAGAAAGTAAGGCACCCTCTTACCTTTGTTTGCAAATTTACTATGAGAGGTGAGCGCCTTGTTATGTCTCTAGGGGAATTTTGCAATGCTATTGGTGTAGAAAATTCAGGGAGTTGGAGTGAAACTCGTGCTGATACCAACCATGAGCTTGTTGAGTTTTGGCATACTATATCTGTAAACTCTCATGATAGATTAAATAGGGGTAAATTTACTCATATACAGCACCCAAGTTTGAGATATTTTGCGTTGTTTCTTGCAAGAGGATTTCTTGCTAGGGATAACAATTCTGCTTGCACTGGACCAATGGTTTATCTACTAAAATGTGCAAAAGAAAATACACCGTGTGAATATAACTTGGGAGTCATACTTGCTAGATCTTTGCATACTGCTGTGAGTAGAAATATTACTGATCAAACTCCTATTTATGCTGGTGCTATTGCTACTATGGTGTACAATTACATTAAAAACGAGAGAGGATATGGTGATAACATGGGTACTCTAGTGCGAGAGTCCAAATTACTTGATTTTGCTTTGACTACTCGCATGGATATAAGTACGTTGTATGGGGAACATTATCTGTATAACTATTTGAGCACTAGTGGGCAGCGAGTGTCCATTAGGCTCCCCCGTACTGACCTTTTTGACAGGAGTACCGGAAAATGGATAGTGGAAGAGGCGCCGCCTCAGGAGGAGCCACAAGCTCCAGAGACACAGGGGTACATACCTCAGGCGGAGCCCCTGTACCCAAGCATGCAAGGCTACCCATATAGTTACTACCCTGGAAGTGGAAGTGGATACGGCAACTACCCAGGATACTAGCTTGATCGCAAGCTTGGGGGAGTACTTCTCTTACTCTCCATTCATTGTTTTATATCACCGTTATATTGCTATGATAAGTTTCTTGAAAACGCAAAAACACAAAAAGATTTTATTTGTTTCTTTTACTTCTGGTTGTTTGTCTTTTGTTTCTTAGAACGAAAAATAACAAAAATATTTTCGTTTTCTTGAAACAAACGCAAAAACGGAGGTGCAGAAATTGCTGAAATCTGCTCGCTGTTTTATTTTTCATTTTTTCTCTGTAACTCCGATTGAGCTGAAATTTTAACCACTGCTGCAACACATCATAACCTACACACACGTAAAATATGAGATTTTTCTGAGGTGTCTAGGTAGGGTAAAAACAGTACTGTATGCAGTGACATTTTCTGGCAGATTTGAGTTTTATTGTGCAGTTCAAGATGGGAGAGGAGAACAACGATGATGAGTTGATGTGCATGAAGTGGATGAAAGGTATGACACCTTTGCCGTGTTTATGTGGACTTTTAATAACAGCAAGTGTGCACATCATAATTTCTTTGACATCTAGAAAGTGGTAGCAAACGTTTATCTTTCCGTGTTCTAGTATGTTATATGATGATGCAAGTGAAATTTATTTAGTGACAATACTTGGTTATGGATTGAATAATTGTGGTTAAACAAAGGTCTACGCATCCCATTGTGCTTACTAAACTTGCCAATTAAAAGAGAGTAAAAGAATTTTCAAATTAAACATGAAGTTATGCTTGACAGGCTTAGTGGTTGGGAGTTAGCTGAAATGTGCTGACACATGTAAAGCTTTCAACATTGCACTAAAATATATTCAGTTGATATCATGTACTTTTGTTATGGATGCTATCATGTGCGAAATGAAAGCGGAAACTTAGTAAGTTTGTGAGTGAGAATAATTGGCTAGAGAGACGCCTGGGCCGCCAACTTAAGCCATGCATCATTCATGGTGGAAATTTACAGCAGCACCATAGTGACATTCAGTGATGCACTCATAATAAAAAGCTACAAATGGTAAATAAAAGAGTGCTGAGATTGTTCATTGTCTGTTTGTCTTGTTGTTTGGACATGGGCTTTCCATGTCCTGGGACAAGAGGTACCCCAGTTGACGCTCTTGATGACGCTTTTATTACTTGCAATGACTGAAAATTTCGAACTACCTAGTGACCCAAGTTGAGTAGCCATGGTGTAGGTACTCGTATTCACGGGGCATGAGGTTTCAACCATGAGTTGGTCAAGCATATGAGTCATATTAATATCAAATGGTTTGATAAAACTAAGAGCAAGGTTGTAAGCACAATGATTTCACCAGTCAACAAAAGAAAGAATCAAAAGACTCAAAAGTCTTGTCATGATTATCATTAGCGATGCAAGAACCTTTGTTTATTTCTACAGTTGAGCAAACTCATCCAAGTATTGACACTACATGTTATTCTCTTGCAACAAATATAAATGCTTTAACATTGATTAGATATACCTTTGCTAGCATCTTGTTATTTGTTATTGAAGCTATGCTTTGAATGCTTGTTGATATTAAACGGTGTTACATATGCAATGCAAAGTTCTTGTCAAAGTCTTTTATCGCTTCTGCACTATGTTTGAGTTGTTCGAGGACAAACAACGAGCTAAGCTTGGGGGAGCTGATGCATCCAAAATGCATCTACTTTTCCAAGCACTTTGCCTCATAATTTGCTCCGGAATCTTCCCATATTTGAATAAAACTGCTGAATCTGACGCTGTTTTTAGCAAAGTCTCTTTCTGGCTATTTTGCAGGAAATAAAATCGGGGAAAATTACCACGTCAATTTTTATGGAAAAGGAAGGACAATGGACAAAGATGGACACGAGGAAGCGCTCGAGGGCCAAATGGGGGGTCCCACGCGGCCCCTGTACCTGGCCGCGTGGGCCCACCCAAATGGGCCTCGGGCGCCGCCTCGCCTTCGGTCTTCGACGTACCCCCTCATATATACGAAAAAGTGCTTGCCCTAGAGGAGAGGAGTTTTCGCGAAACAGAACGCCGCCACCATCACGATCTTCGTTTCGGGGACAGATTGATCCAGGATTTCTCCTCCGGTGGAGGGATCCGGAGGCCGTCTTCACCGCCTTCATCACCGCCTTCATCTCCATCGACCATGAGCCCCTTCACCATCACCATGTGTGAGTAGTCCGCTGTAGGCATGTGAGGTGGATGGGGATTGGATGAGATTGATCATGTAATGCTACCCGTTGTTCGGGATTTTAGGGTTTTATCTTGAGGATACTTTTGTATTGTGTTGATGCACTCTTGCTATGTTTAATGCTTGCTACTAGGGCCCGAGTGGCATGATTTCAGTACTGAACTTATATTGCCCCATCATATATTTGAGTTTGGTATTTATCTGCAAAGTGTATCACCTGCTATTATGTTGAACCTGCGAACCCTAAACGTGACATATAGGGAAAACAAGGGGGAGATGTTTTAGTTTGAGGATTCTATGTGTTCATGAAGTGTTAATGCATTGTTCCGGTCTATTCGAAAGGGTAGACCTTAATTACCTGTAGTTCCAAGTTGGCCCCGGTGAAATGGGCAGGTTGGACAATAGATGTTGTGCAAATTCTCTTGGTTAGTACGCACAACTAAATATGGAACACATACCTACATATATCGGAGTTAGAGATAGGTCCCATTGTTATTTGTTTCTTATTATATGATCAATCTCATTCTTGCAACACCCCGCTATCACCTCATGCCTACGTTTTAAATCTCTGAGTTACACTTTCACTTTTCCGGTGAAAACTGGGAAACACTTGTTCACTGCTACTGTTCTGCTTGTTACTTGAATCATACTACTGCCATCACTATTACTGCTGCAAGTTATTGATATACAGGTGTGGTTGAGAGTGACGCCTCAATTGCCAAGGTCTTATTGATATTCTTGTGTTCCCATCGAGTCGAACTATAAATTTGGGTAATACTTCCCAACGAAGACTTCAGCGATCCCCTATACTTGTGGGTATCAGCAAGTCAAAGACCTCGGAGCCATGCTAGAAATAGCATCCATGTACGCACAGGCAGATGATGATGCACGCGATGCTGAGGGCGCTCATGACATGGCGCCAGGCAGGCGAGCAAGTCACAAACGCAAGGCTCCCCAGGACGACAAAGCCGGACCATCAAACGAGGTCACCGCCGCCTTCGAAGGCAAAGGCGGAAACCGTAAGTGGAAGGGAAAGGTTAAAGAAGGCGGCTCCAGCAAGCAACGCCTGACTTACGAACAGGTAAAAGCCTTACCCTGCCCAATCCATGCGTCATTGGGTAAGGTTAGCCATACACTGGGGGAGTGCCGGTTCATGGATGATGCCAAGAAAGACCCTGAGGTTGGCTGGAAGCCGAAAAAGAGCAAGAAAGCTGAGAAAACAAAGAAGGAAGATGATGATGAGGTAGTCTCCATGTCGGAAGATGAGGACCCTAAACCGCCACGCAAGGAGAAAAGTATCCCAAAGTTCATGGCCAACTGGTCTGCTTTTTGGGCACTCCTTTGGCAAAGGAGGAGAAGGCGGAGGTACGCGAGCTCAACGCTACAGTGCCTGACGTTCCTCGGTATTTTGACTGGTCTGAAAAGGCAATCACATGGGATAGGAATGACCACCCGGACCGTGTGCCGCATCCCGGCAAGTATGCCCTCGTCGTCGACCCAATTGTCGACAACTTCAGATTGACAAAGGTGTTGATGGATGGTGGCAGCAGCCTCAACATCATATATGAGGACACCCTGAAGCGCATGAACTTGACAGAAAGCCAGCTTGATTACAGTAAGGTCAAGTTTTATGGCATTGTTCCGGGAAAGCAAGCCAAGTCGATGGGAAGCATCAAACTTGAGGTTACTTTTGGACCTGAGTCAAACTACCGGTCGGAGTATCTCAGGTTTGAAGTAGTCCCCTTCAAGAGTGCTTACCATGCCATCTTTGGACGGCCAGCTTTTGCCAAGTTCATGGCTCGGCCGTGTTACATCTACAGCAAGTTGAAGATGCCTGGACCCAACGGTACCATCACCGTCAATGACAACTTTAAGAAAGCAAAAGAGTGTGAACGTGGCAATGCTGCCTTCGCCGAGGCCGTCCTCCACGCAGAGGAGTTGGCCATGTTGAAGAAAGAAGCTGATACGTCCCAGTTGCCGGAAAACGTGAAGACAGCCGAGCCCAAGAAGGCGGATCTGGTGTCGGGTGACAGCTCCAAGCAAATCACCATCAGATCCGGCTTAGATGACAAATAGGAAAGCGCACGCGTCGAGTTCCTCCGTGATAATCGGGACATCTTTGCATGGTCGTCAGCCGACATGCCGGGTGTACCAAGGGAACTTGCCGAGCACTCTCTTAACGTCTACAAAGGAGCCAAGCCAGTAAACCAAGGGACAAGACGCTTCAGTGAAGAAAAGAGGAAGGCAATAGGAAAGGAGATCCTCAAGTTGCAAGAAGCTAAGTTCATTAGGGAGGTAGTGCACACTGATTGGTTGGCAAATCATGTACTGGTTCTAAAACCCAATAAGGAAATAAGAATGTGCATTGATTATTCCGGTTTGAACAGGTGCTGTCCTAAGGACCACTTTGCTTTACCACGTATAGATCAGGTCATAGACTCCACAGCCGGCTCTGAGCTGCTGTCCTTTTTGGATGCGTACTCCGGGTACCACCAAATTAAAATGGGCGAATCTAACCAACTAAAAACAGCGTTTACTACGCCCTACGGGACCTTCTGCTACATCATGATGCCCTTCGGCCTAAAAAATGCTGGCGCAACGTATCAGCGATGCATGGAAAGATGCCTTCATGAGCAGACAGGCCGCTGTAACATTCCAAGATTTTCAAAAATTTGAAAATTCAGAAAAATCAAAAACTTTTTGAAAACTATATTTATATTGATTTGAAAATATAAAATCATGCATACATGCGTCATCATCTTGTCTTGTTTGCATTTGAATTTTCAAAAGTTGGAAATTTAATTCCACTTGAAAACTATTTGAGAAAATATCAAAAAGGGCATATTATGCTCCATATAATATTTCTGATTTGCTATGGTTTTATATGTTATATTCTGAATCTTGGTTGAGTTTGGATTATATTTATATGAAGATTAAAAATAACTATTTTCCAAAAATTTCATTTGTGATATTTGATTTGATTTTAATACACCTCAAATCATTTTATTTAAAATCATATTTATAAAATGAACATAAAGGTTTAAATAATCCTTTATGCAATATTTGAATTTTCAAATATGAAATATTTTGAAAAATAGTGTTTGAAAGTTTCAAAAGAAAGGTTTTGATTTTACAAATTTTTAGAAATTTGTTTGAGTTGATTTGGACTTTTAAAATAAAAGATATGAAATAAATAAGAAAAACCAGAAAATAGAAAAAGATAAATTGATGACGTCATCATCGTCTTCAATCTCCAGGACGCAGAAATCACGCACGAACAGCTCGCTCGGCCGTTTTTCATCTCGAATTGATTCCGGACGTTTTACTCCACCAATTCGAGCGCCGTTTGTCCCTAATTAAAGAGCACGACCTCCTCCATCATTTACCCACAAAATCCCTCTCAAAAAGGTCCCAGTCTGGTGAATTTAATCGCCGAAGACCACGACCGCGTCCGAAAACTTCGGATTTTAAGCGATTGATTGTCGGCGATTTACTCTCTCAATTCCCTCGCAGTTTGATCCTACTTAATCCCCTGCCTCTCCTCTCTCTTCTCCGCCAGAAACCCCTCTCCGATAGCCCCCAGGCTGCTCAGAATCATCCACGAAACTGCGCCACTGCCGCCGGCGAGTTCTTCAAACTCCGGTCGCCCTCGACGATTCCGAGCCATCTCTCCACACCCTTTCTCTTTGTTCTGATCTTGCGCATCTTCCTGAATTGGCCACGTATTTTATTATGCACTAGATCAACGGGAGCATGCACGGCCGAAGCATCCGCCGCCGTCTTCAACTCCGGCGAGCAATCCAGGAGGAACCAGGAAGCGCAGCCGTCCTCTACTTCTCCTACGAGCTCGCCTCGACCTCCTCTCTCGCTTGGTATGATCCCCGACCCCGCGCAACCACTGTACTGTCGATCTCGTGCACTCCGGCCATGGCGCTGCCACGGGATGTGCTCACCGGAGCAATTCTGGCCGGCCGCGCCGCTCCTTTTTGGTCAAACCAATCTAGACCGTTACATCTGTTATGTACGGCATAGATTAGATCTTCAACCGAACCGGTCCGGCAAATCAGGAGATGCCACGTCGATGCCACGTCAGCGTCCCAGTCAGCGCCACGTCAGATCCAGTCAGCGCCCGCGTGGAAAATGATTTTTCTATTTAATTTTATTTGGCAGTTTTGCAGAAAAGTCCCTACATCTTAGATCTATTAGAACTTTTTATCGGTTTGGCCAAATTTTACAAACTTTATACCGTTGGAAAGCCCTAGACGTGTAGAATGTTTTGGCACTGTTAGTTTTCTGTTTTACCAAACTTTAAATCATTCAAATTTCAAATGAGGGATTCGAGTATTTTTGCCATAACTTTATTTTTATAAGTCCAAAATTTGCAAATAAAATACTTTTGGAAACCTTAGGTTATGTAGAATAGTTTAGTCGCTGTTAAAAATATTTTTGAATACTTTTAAACTGTTTTAAAAATTAGAGACTCAATTTGAGTATTTTTGGTATATTTTAAATTCTATAAACTGTTTAAATATGCTTTATTTTACAAAATTGTCACAAATAGTTGCCCCTGTCCAGTAAGACCTTCACCTTATTTTTGTAAATTATTTGTTTAAACATTAGTATTTAAATGTGTTTATTCCCTTTTTGGGAATTGTTTTGTTTAGTTGTTTTATTAAAAATTGTTTTAATTGCATTTTGACTCCATGCATGATTTTAATAAAACTAGAAAAGTTTGTATTTTTATTTTTGTGTTTTAAATTGCATTTCATGCATATCATATTTTATTGTATTCTTATTTTGTTTGTATGTTTGATGTTGTGTTTTATTTTGATTGTTGTATTGTTGTTTACTTATACTGTTTAGATTGGACGGAGAGCTCCGAGTTACGTTGAAAAGAGTCTGTGAGCAACGACAACTTTCAAAGGCAAGTGGCACATTCATAAACTTCCTACTATTTTTGTCTATGCATGACTTAGTTTATTTTCCTTAAGCATGTGTAGGAGTTAGTAGTATTGCTAAGCAAGACATGTTTAGAATTTCCCTATTCCTATGTGTCTAGGTACCTATATAAGAACTTAGTAGAAATATTGATGCTATGCAAAAGTTATTTTTATAAAAAGCTAAATTCTACTAAGTTAAAATGAAACACCTGGGTGGAATTGGTTTTGATAAGAAGATGTATGAGTTGAGTGTTGTCCCCAGGGGTTTTACCTGAGGGATATTCACTTGTGGATGGCCACCCAGGAACAAAGGGATCTGAAGAACTCCAAGTGAAGATTGCTTCTAGTGCAGCCATTTGTCATATGGGCTCTGTCTTGACGGAGTACGTTGGTGTGAACCTGGGTCCGGAGATCGACAGATGTAGGGTTGATAGGTGGGCGGTGGTCTCCTGGTGATCATGGGAACACAACTTCTGAAAAGTCTCGTCTCGATCTTATCCTTTTCCTTCTCACTAAATGAGTGTAGAGGATAGTTTGGGTTGATTGGGTCAAATGGTGAAAGTGCACAACCTCTCGAGAGTGCCAAAAACTAAGTACTTAACCGTGTCCCCGGTTACGGATAATCCTGAGCAGCTGATCAAGGACTCAACGGAGGATCCGAACATGCCTATTTTAAAATAAAACTTGTTAGTAAACAGTATTAGGGACTCCCCGGGGTTTTACCGGAGGTAGTCACCTGACACACTGGGGTTTTACCATGTGTTGTCACGGTTTCACTGGGGTTTTACCAGTGTTACCAATTTAATAGATGCAAAATGTTTTACAAAGAAATAAGATAAAACTAGCTTTATGCAAATTAGCCTTTGAACTCCACCGGCCAAATATGCATATAGGTTATTAGAGTTATTTCACTAAGTGTCCACATAGTGTCACTTGCCAGATCCATTTTATATGGTTCTGACCCACCTTTTTGCAACATTTTTCTTGTTGCAAGATGTTCAGACGATGAGTGAGATTTCGTATAAGGTTTCGAGTCTACAACTGTAGTGACCCAGCACACCACTGCATGTTGTAGTGTACAAGTCATTGACATAATACTCACGAAAGGACCATTCCGTAAATAGTCGGTCCAAGGTAACACTATAGGATTACAACACTATTCAATACAAAATCTCGAGAACCTCCTTTACATACAGAAGTAGGTCTCATGCAAAAGAAATTTCCAAAAGACTCAAGTCGAAGCACTAAGCTGGATACCAGCTCTACTTAAACTCCTAATCCACAACTACTGTTCTCACACCCTAACTATCCATCTGAAATCTCCTTGTCTAGCGTTGTGCTTCTCCTTCCAAGAATAGACGTCTTGTCCGTAAGCATTGCCGTCGACGGTCCACCATTGAAGTGTTGTCGCCACTCATCCGTCGGCAGACTTCTCCAGGTTGATTTGACTCCTTGTCGAAGACCTCACCAACATCGTGATGGATTCCTGTCCTTCCTCGGCTAACTCCAATAATCTAAGCAGGGGGTCAACGGAGGAAAGAGTGAGCAACATGAGCGTTACTCAGCAAGTTCATATAACAGGAATACGGTGTTTTATGCACTAGCTACCATCCATACCAAAAGGTCATGGATGAACATGCATATCTTTGCAAAACATTTTTAGGAAAAGATTTATTTTATCTTCAGAAAACTATGCCCGTCATCCATTCACAGGTGCTAGGGCTTTAAGGAGCCTCCTTTCCTGCAGCGTTCGTCGTTCCTTCCTGGAACGGGGAGTAACATGTCACATTTTTACACTCTGCAGATGTGCGTTACTTTACCCATGAGAGATCAACGCCTTGTTGCACAACCGGGCGAGTCTTTCCCGTCCACACTTCCTTTGGTGTGGGGCCCAGTCGATGATCCAAGCCATTCGCCGTGCTTCTCCAACAACCCTGCATGCCCACCCTTTTGTAGGTTTGTCCTCCCCTATATCTTTTGGTAGACTGTTCCAGACCGAAGTCCTCCCCTATATCATAAAGATAGACTGTTCCAGACATCCCTACAATCCATCATAGACCCTAGTTACCGTTGGGAATTAAGGGATCCCACCCATGTGCATGTAGTCCCGCAAGATCTACAGCCTAAGGAACTGGCAGTCCGTTGACATGCGAAAGGGAAAAGATGACAGATGAATTTCCCGTCCCATTCCAAGTCCCATGGTTAACGCTTTATTTACGGCGCAAGAACACTGACGGCATTGGTTCTTAAGTCCTAGGTAATACTTTCCCGTGCAAATGGAACCTCCACCAACCACATCATACCATGGTTCCATCTGCCAGCCAACAATATATATAGCAATTCACATCATTCGAAAATATGTTTTTCTTTTTCATGCAATGATAAACCGTAGTATTTTGCATTTACTTTGATAAACATAATCAAGTAGGACATGAGCAAGAGTGAACTTGCCTTTTTGACTGCAAGATTATGCAGCCAAGGTCTTCGATATAACACAAACTCCAAAATCTGGAAAGAATATCATTGGTCCGGTAAGGACTAATGTTTGAAGAAGCAATATGCTATTTTGCATAAGTATGAGATGCATCGCTCTAAACCCCGTAACTGTCTCTCGATGATTGAGGGTCGTGTGAGTTTGGTGATTACCCTTTTGATTTGTTTTATCTTCAAGTTTACTTCACCAGAAAGATGAGTTTAAAACTTTAACTTTCAAGTACTATATTAAACATAATAATATAGTAAAATAACACCAATATACTAAATGGTTGTTTTAGGGTTTGTTAACATCTTCATGTTTCTAAAGAACATGTATTGACTTGCATTAATTGAAGAAATGGTGTAGTATTATTATTCATGATTACCAAAAGAATAACTTTTGTAGAACAACATTGTATACAATTGTTGGTATCATACTATAATGGTACTTATGTTATTTAATTAGGTACTACTAACTTCTACTTAGTTTGGTATCTCTAGGAAGAAGGATTTGTTTTATTTCTAGAGTAGAACAAGTTACACTTTTATTTACTTGATAAAGTACAATCAAGTATTAGGAGCAACCACTTATAAGTTTATCTTTTATTTAAGTAACACATTTAACAGAAAACAAGTAAGTAACACCATTTTATGATGCAATTCTTAGTTTTAGAATATGGAATTAAATTAATAAAATTATAGCACAAAATCAATCCAATTATTAAGGATGATAAGAATAGTTATCAAGTTTTATTAAATAGAGAATTACTTTTATGAATTAAGAACTACTTTAGCATATTCATTACATCTTATGAAATAATAGTATGGTAAAGTTATATATTTCAGATTCACTTTTGTATTGTAGAATCATTACCTAATAAATATTTTCTGTATGGAAAATATTATTTTAATTAACCACTTGAGGAATATTATTTATATTATTTGAGAGAATATCTTCAAGGATTTAATAACAAGACCTTCAATTTTAGTTAATGTATTTAAGAGATTTGTTTTTAATAAAATTATGAAGTAATTATTTCCTACATTTTCCTAAATTCTAATTGATTGTTCATTCAAAATATTACTTATTCAATTTAGGCATTTCTTTTAATGACAAAATATTTAATCAAGTTTTAGAAAGATGTATTTGAGCTACATAAATACTCCAGAAATCATATTAGTACTTCTCCCATTAAATAGCACTCTAAAGTGATTTTAATTATTAATTTATATATAGTATGTTTAGATTTAAATTCCTTGAGGAATTATAAAAGAAAATAAAAAATTGATTAACTAATTGGGCTGAATGGTTTATTGGGTCAATGTATGTTGGGCCAAGTGGTGCACACACGTACACAGCACACACACAGGCTGGGTCGTACACACACACGTACAAATCGATCCCCTTCCTCGCTCTCTCTCTTCCGTGCACGTCGCCGCCGCCTCCACCCACTGCTCCGGCCGCTGCCGGCCGGCTCCGGCACTCTCCGGCGCTGCCCTGCCGCCTCCTACTCCACCGATTCCCGGCTCCGGTAAGTCGCTCTGCTCCCGAGCGCGATGCCGCGGCTATCCCTAGCCGTGTCGCTCGCCTCCGGCTCGACCTCCTCGCAGTGGTGTGGTGCTGCAACCACGGGCTGGCCGTGGCCTCCCCACCGTGGTGAGGTGATAGGCTCGGCTGGCCCCTCCCCTCTGCTTCGCCTACAAATTCGCCGACAACATCCGGCTATATCTACGGTTTAGGTATGGTTCTACTGTTCTAGATTTCATTTTTGGTGATTCTAGAATTGGGCTGTGGTGATGATCTCGTGTTCATCACAACTTTTGGTCAGTAAGGAAAATTGTCTGCTGCTGGTTAGATCTTGGTGGTGATCCATGTGTATTGAGATGCTCCAGGTGTACTTGTACTAATGGATTGCATCCTGGTTTAATTGAGCAAGCTAGATAAGTTAGTACTAGTTGGTCCTGGCTAGGTGTTCTGGTTAATGGCATGGTTTGTTCCTGATGATAGTTTGATACAAGTTATCTCCTGTATTCCAATGGTTCAGCACAAACAAATAGGGTAGCTCATTACTGTGACTTGGAAATACTGAGTTTGCTACGGAGGAATATAACCAGTATAACTATGACTTGTATATGCTGCTAACATCAAACCATTTTGTAATTGAGGTGCAGGAGAGCATCTTAACTTGTATAGGCCTCCTAGAACACATAAGCAATCATCTAAATCTTTATTTAGTGTGCTGTAGAATAAATGGCAGCACACACCATATTTTAATTTTGTTCTGTAAGTACAAGTGTGTGAGTATTATACTTGATCTGATTGTGACTTGCTGATATAACTTTATATACTTGACTTGCTTGTAGGTGAGTTCCTCATGGTCAAATATATATGATCAGCTATTTACTTACTATGATTTAATTTTGGACAAATCTTTAGTGTTATTGAGTTCTAGTGCTATAGAAATACTAAAGTGATTTGGATATGGATTTCCAGACAGATATAGTTGAGAGCAGATGAATTTGTTTGCTTTGTATTATTTCCCTAGCTTTTCCCAGATGCGTCTATGCAAAAACTAAGAACAAATATGAAACTAGATCTAGCTGATGTTCCTAGGGAATTTCTACCTCACTGCCTTGAGTGGCTTGTTGATTTGTTCTTCTTGTAATCTGGATATCTTCTGTAGCTTGTTCTTCTATGTCCTGGATACCTTCTTGTGGATAACCTGCTTCTCCTAATGGTCAGCTTGTCCCCTCCTTCTGGTAATCCTTCTCCTCTTAGATTCTTGATGATTCCTAAAAACTGGCTGCAGGTTTGTGGCTGACCTAATGAATAAATATGTACTTGTCGATAGATCTTGCATGTAGCTGGTAGATAGCTGATGGTGTGATTTTGCTGATGAGAGAACAATGTGGTGCGGCTGGCTGGTGCTTTGCTTTTGTACTGATGGGCTACTGTGTTGTGGAGGTGACACGCATTGTTGCATGTGGTGAGGGTGCTGCTTGCATGTGGGGTTCCATTCGAGTGCAAGTAGTCAAGTGACTCTTTCTTTCCTCATGAGAAAGCAACGTCTGGTTGCTCTTATCCTATGTTTGATCTTTATTTCTATGCTGCCAAGTATAAACTCATGTTGGGCTACTATACGTACATGGACTTAAATTTGTGGCTTTCTATTTAATTTATGGCTGAAACTAATGATGAGTTTTATTATTTGTTTTGCAGGAATGAAGAATAAGAATAGAGAATGAAGAAATCTAGGATGAAGAAATAATATAGGATTTAGTTTTTAAGGCTTTTCCATTTTCATTGTTGTACTTTCTTTTTCTATTTGGATAATTGTAAAGACATTGCATCTTGTTAAATAAAGTTAAATTTTCTTTATTCTTTATTTTGTAATTTCTATTTTATTCTTCAAGACTTGTAAATTATTAAGCTCTTATTTATGTAATTAAAGAGTATCATTGTTTAATTATAATTGTATTTCCTTTTGGAATTCCTTTATTATTTATAATTCAATTTCATTTGATTTGGAATTCAAGTATATCATTTGAATATTCAAATTTGAATTACTTTCCCCAACAACAAAGAATTCAACAAAGGTCATGTCAAAAATTATAATTTCTATCTAAGATGATCTAAACCTTATAACATGAAGATGATCAATCTGGTAATATATTACTTCTAATATTCCTGATGCTGAGATGTATTGAAGTATTTGACCTTCCGTTTATTTGTATATGACACTCAAGTGTGTAAGCATACAAAAGTGGTTTGTTAACAAGGTTATAAGGCTTGTTATCAAACTACCTCTATATAACACCAACATTGGAATATCACATTCTTTCCAGAGAGATTCATAAGACAAGGTTTTGATGTAAGAGTTCCATGTCTTCATGGACATAGTACATCCATGCCATTCCTAAGAAATCCTTCTTCAAAATCCTCTTGTGGCTTTAGCTTGTTCTCTGGTTGACTCCTTTTGGTGAATGACTTCAAGAAAATTAGGAGATAAGTAAAATAAGATTCTGTAAATAAGATGAGAAGATCATTGTTAAGATTTAGGTGATTCAGATCTGCCTTCAAGACTGACATGGCTACCAGTACTAGAGATATGTCTAGCACAACGGATTTAATTAGTTACAAGATGATAACTAGGAATAACTAGATTTATCATCACCTCCTAAGGTAATATTTTGGGGTAACAAGTTATGTTCCTTCTAGGTTTCGCAATTTTATCGAATACCTCTCCAACCCAAAAATAGGGTTTAATCCAAGATCATCTCAAAGTTTATAACACTCAAGTTGATGATCTAACTTCAATTCCACCAACTCTAGTGAAACTTCAATCCCTTAGTGTTTTAAAACAATTGCGCGAAAATTCTTTGGATTTTCTTATGCATGAATGCAATGCACACTTCTGTGTCCACTCTTATCTTGGACTCTAATCTTGAGATATTACAACAACCAACATGTTTTCGCCTGTGGCACATGAAGATGATGGAGACTCACTGCTACTTTTATTCCGATGTGCTGAACTTTGTAAAATGCTAGCCTTGAGCTATGCAATTTGTAATGAAATTTGTAAGTCTGGATCATGCGATGTAATAAAATTTGACTCATTTGCATGATATTCATCTTAGACTGTGTGTGCAAATGAATCGATCCAGGGGTTTGCACTAGACACAGGGATCTTGCCAATTTTTAAGTGCAGGTCCGCTGCAGATGGTATCAGAGCACTGTGTTGCCTGTAGGTTCGAAACCCTTGGTTTAGATACAAATAGGATTTGACCATAGGATTGAAAATCTATTTTTATTCAGTCTGCTAAAAACAAAACTTTTCATTTTATCCTTCTAGTACTCTCATCTACTGTCAAACCTTCCGAAAATATCTTCTCTTGTTCTAGATGACCTATCTCTTTGGTATTCATGAAGACATGTTTGGTGATGACCAAGTACTTGAAGTGTGAGTCTAACACTTCTTTTGGAATTCTGCAATTCGACACGAAGTGCCAGATGGAAGACCATTGAAGAAGCCAGATTCAGAGCTCAAACACTTAGAAGATTTTCAAGAAAGTTGAAGAAGAACTTGAAGCACTCAAGAAGGAGATAGACTAGAGACTACCACTTAATTAGAACAATGATATCGTGATAGTGTATTGATCGTACCAACTTAGGTTGTATGACAATACTAGATTGTTTGTTTGTGTTTGAACCATGTTGCTTGATGTTGTTTGTAAGATGATTTGTCTTGATCTGCTGTGTTTGGGTAGGTTTCTTCCTTAGTATCCTCCTAACTCCACACATCCATGCTAAACCTAAACCAAACCAGATGCCTTTTCCTTTTTGACGGCAAGTATCTGAGGACCAGTTCCCTAGGGTATTACAAGCCATCCAGCTGAGGAATGCCTCCCAACCTTGGTTAAATTCCTTTGTGTGAAGGAACACTCACATCCTAGCTCCATGCCACCTCTATCCTTAGATATGAAAAGTAGTTCAATGAACTTTAGTTATTCTACAGCCCTACCGTGAGGGAAAGTTCTACTCAAAGATTTCAAGACATCAAATCACAACAAGGAGCTGGTATATACTATACCAGAAATTTAAGGACGACAAAACAACACTCGATGGCTGAAGACAAGAATTCTAGCCTCCCCACAAAAATTCCTTTTAAGGGTGGTAGCCCACCCGGATGATCCAAACCCAGTTGCCCAAGCCTATCTTTCTTTCTAGCCTTCCCGAATCTCGGGGACGAGATTCCTTTTAAGGGTGGTAGTCTGTAACATTCCAAGATTTTCAAAATTTTGAAAATTCAGAAAAATCAAAAACTTTTTGAAAACTATATTTATTTGATTTGAAAATATAAAATCATGCATACTGCATCATCATCTTGTCTTGTTTGCATTTGAATTTTCAAAAGTTGGAAATTTAATTCTACTTGAAAACTATTTGAGAAAATATCAAAAAGGGCATATTATGCTCCACATAATATTTCTGATTTGCTATGGTTTTATATGTTCTATTTTGAATCTTGGTTGAGTTTGGATTATATTTATATGGAGATTAAAAATAACTATTTTCCAAAAATTTCATTTGTGATATTTGATTTGATTTTAATAAACCTCAAATCATTTTATTTAAAATCATATTTATAAAATGAACGTAAAGGTTTAAATAATCCTTTACGCAATATTTGAATTTTCAAATATGAAATATTTTGAAAAAAAGTGTTTGAAAGTTTCAAAAGAAAGGTTTTGATTTTACAAATTTTTAGAAATTTGTTTGAGTTGATTTGGACTTTTAAAACAAAAGATATGAAATAAATAAGAAAAACAAGAAAATAGAAAAAGATAAATTGATGACGTCATCGCTGACGTCACATCGTCTTCAATCTCCAGAACGCAGAAATCACGCACGAACAGCTCGCTCGGCCGTTTTTCATCTCGAATTGATTCCGGACGTTTTACTCCACCAATTCGAGCGCCGTTTGTCCCTAATTAAATAGCACGACCTCGTCCATCATTTCCCCACAAAATCCCTCTCCAAAAAGGTCCCAGTCTGGTGAATTTAATCGCCGAAGACCACGACCGCGTCCGAAAACTGCCGATTTTAAACGATTGATTGTCGGCGATTTACTATTTCCCTCTCCGAGAGCCCCAGGCTGCTCGGAATCATCCACGAAACTCCGCCACTGCCGCCGGCGAGTTCTTCAAACTCCGGTCGCCGTCGACGATTCCGAGCCATCTCTCCACTCCCTTTCTCTTTGTTTTGATCTTGCGCATCTTCCTGACTTGGCCACGTATTTTATTATGCACTAGATCAACGGGATCATGCACGGCCAAAGCATCCGCCGCTGTCTTCAACTCCGGCGAGCAATCCAGGAGGAACCAGGAAGCGCAATCGTCCTCTACTTCGCCTACGAGCTCGCCTAGACTTCCTCTCTCGCTTGGTATGATCCCCGAACCCGCGCAACCACTGTACTGTCGATCTCGTGCACTCCGGCCATGGCGCTGCCACGGGATGTGCTCACCGGAGCAATTCTGGCCGGCCACGCCGCTCCTTTTTGGTCAAACCAATCTAGACCGTTAGATCTGTTATGTACGGCATAGATTAGATCTTCAACCGAACCGGTACCGGCAAATCAGGAGATGCCACGTCGATGCCTCGTCAGCTGCCTCATCAGTGTCCCAGTTAGCGCCACGTCAGATCCAGTCAGCGCCTACGTGGAAAATGATTTTTCTATTTAATGTTATTTGGCAGTTTTGGAGAAAAATCCCTGCATCTTAGATCTATTAGAACTTTTTATCGGTTTGGCCAAATTTTACGAACTTTATACCGTTGGAAAGCCCTAGACGTGTAGAATGTTTTGACACTCTTAATTTTCTGTTTTGCCAAACTTTAAATCATTCAAATTTCAAATGAGGGATTTGAGTATTTTTGGCATAACTTTATTTTTATAAGTCCAAAATTTGCAAATAAAATACTTTTGGAAACCTTAGGTTCTGTAGAATAGTTTAGTCACTGTTAAAAATATTTTTGAATAATTTTAAACTGTTTTAAAAATCAGAGACTCAATTTGAGTATTGTTGGTATATTTTAAATTCTATAAACTATTTAAATATGCTTTCTTTTGCAAAATTGTCACAAATAGTTGCCCCTGTCTAGTAAGACCTTCACCTTATTTTTGTAAATTATTTGTTTAAACATTAATATTTAAATGTGTTTATTCCCTTCTTGGGAATTGTTTTGTTTAGTTGTTTCATTAAAAATTGTTTTAATTGCATTTTGACTCCATGCATGATTTATTAAAACCAGAAAAGTTAGTATTTTTGTTTTTGTGTTTTAAATTGCATTTCATGCATACCATATTTTATTGTATTCTTATTTTGTTTGTATGTTTGATGTTGTGTTTTATTTTGATTGTTGTATTGTTGTTTACTTATACTGTTTAGATTGGACGGAGAGCTCCGAGTTACGTTGAAAAGAGTCTGTGAGCAACGACAACTTTCAAAGGCAAGTGGCACATTCATAAACTTCCTACTATTTTTGTCTATGCATGACTTAGTTTATTTTCCTTAAGCATGTGTAGGAGTTAGTAGTATTGCTATGCAAGACATGTTTAGAATTTCCCTATTCCTATGTGTCTAGGTACCTATATAATAACTTAGTAGAAATATTGATGCTATGCAAAAGTTATTTTATAAAAAGCTAAATTCTACTAAGTTAAAATGAAACACCTGGGTGGAATTGGTTTTGATAAGATGTATGAGTTGAGTGTTGTCCCCAGGGTTTTACCTGAGGGATATTCACTTGTGGATGGCCACCCAGGAACAAAGGGATCTGAAGAACTCCAAGTGAAGATTGCTTCTAGTGCAGCCATTTGTCATATGGGCTCTGTCTTGACGGAGTACATTGGTGTGAACCTGGGTCCGGAGATCGACAGATGTAGGGTTGATAGGTGGGGGTGGTCTCCTGGTGATCATGGGAACACAACTTCTGAAAAGTCTCGTCTCGATCTTATCCTTTTCCTTCTCACTAAATGAGTGTAGAGGATAGTTTGGGCTGATTGGGTCAAATGGTGAAAGTGCACAACCTCTCGAGAGTGTCAAAAACTAAGTACTTAGCCGTGTCCCCGGTTACGGACAATCCTGAGCAGCGCTGATCAAGGACGTCAACAGAGGATCCCAACATGGCAATTTCAAAATAAAACTTGTTAGTAAACAATATTAGGGACTCCCCGGGGTTTTACCGGAGGTAGTCACCTGACACACTGGGTTTTACCATGTGTTGTCACGGTTTCACTGGGGTTTTACCAGTGTTACCAATTTAATAGATGCAAAATGTTTTACAAAGTGATAAGATAAAACAAGCTTTATGCAAATTAGCCTTTGAACTCCACCAGCCAAATATGCATATAGGTTATTAGAGTTATTCCACTAAGTGTCCACATAGTGTCACTTGCCAGATCCATTTTATATGGTTCTGACCCACCTTTTTGCAACATTTTTCCTGTTGCAAGATGTTCAGACAATGAGTGAGGTTTCGTGTAAGGTTTCGAGTCTACAACCAACATGTTTTCGCCTGTGGCACATGAAGATGCTACTTTTATTCCGATGTGCTGAACTTTGTAAAATGCTAGCCTTGAGCTATGCAATTTGTAATGAAATTTGTAAGTCTGGATCATGCGATGTAATAAAATTTGACGCATTTGCATGATATTCATCTTAGACTGTGTGTGCAAATGAATCGATCCAGGGGTTTGCCTATATACACAGGGATCTTGCCAATTTTTAAGTGCAGGTCTGCTACAGCCGCAATGTTCAGTCTATGTCGACGACATTGTCGTCATGTCTAAAAAGAAGGCGGATTTGCTAGATGACTTACGAGAAACTTTTGATAGCCTCCGGGTATATAAGAAACTCAACCCAAAGAAATGCGTCTTTGGGGTTCCTGCCGGCAAGCTGCTTGGCTTTATCGTTTCCGAACAAGGAATAGAGGTCAACCTGGAAAAAATCAAGGCAATCATCAACATATCCAGGCTAAGGACCTGAAGGCGTGCAACGACTTGCCGGTTCGGCGGCTGCCGTCAGTCGTTTCATCAGCGTCTTGGAGAAAAAGCAATGCCTCTCTACCGGCTCCTGAAGAAATCCGACAAGTTTGAGTGGACAGACGAAGCAGATGCCACCTTGCAACAACTCAAGGAAGCATTAACGTCTGCCCCAATCTTAGCAGCTCCTCGATCGCAGGAAACCAATGCTGCTTTACATCGCGGGGACTAACTTGGAAGCTTGGCCCTGTAAACAAAAAGGTACAAGTTTGTCAGCAAAACTCATTGTATCAAATGACAAGTCAGGGAAAGCAAAGCTGCCTACCGCTTTAAGAGGGACATTCTCCCCCAAGGTCTCGTTCTCTGCATCAGCAGAGGTGGCCGCCTTCTTCCTCTTCTCCAGACCTTTGTGGAGCCGCCTACCTTGCACTTCTTCGCTGCTGGCAACCGGTGTCGTACCAGTTGGGAGCCAAGTCGGTATCCGTCAAGGTTTGCAGCTGAAAAGGAACAGGCAAAACATCAATTCAGCATCCAGTGGACAAAGAAGTCAAGTAAAAGACAAGGTAGCTCCGGCTTACACTGGGGCTGGGTTGTCATGAGTGAACATGGCTACGCCTTCGACCCGCCTTCACAAATAGAGGCTTGATGAGCTCTCTAAGCCGGTACTACAGCACATCTTGGTCAAGGGTGTTGTTGCCGGCATCTTCTGCCTTGTACTCGCCACATCTTCAGTGGGCGATGGGGGAGTGGCATTATCTTCCTCGACAACCAGCAGATGATGGTGTCAACTCCGTCAAGCAATGGGGCCTCATCGTCTTCGTCAAAAACTCGATCCGCCCGACGGTAAGTCGGAGGTCATTCGACAAGCTGCCGGTGTCACCTTTGCCGTCCAGCAAGCCTTGTGAGTTGGCGGACCATTGATGAACGCTGGCATCCTTTGTGTCAGGGGTGTCGGGATGTCCTTGCAGTAAAAGAAGGTGCTGGTCCAATTCTTCACCGACTCAATGTAGGGAATCTTCGGATACCAGTCAGGTTGGCGGCAGTTGAAAGTCATACTGCCGCAAGTTGCCAGCTGGCCGCTGCTATGGTTTGCCGGCGACACAGAAAGCAGTACTGGAACAGCTCTATGGATTGCAGCTATGCCTAAGTACTCTTCGCATAGCGCCTGGAAGCCGGCTAGCACTAGAATACTATTGGGCGCTTGTTGTGCAGCTGCAACCCATAAAACCTAACACCGCCAAGAAGAAGGCGGAAAGCGACAATGACCACCGCGGAGACTGTGCGACGCCAACATGACGCGCTCGCCATCTTGTGGGTCGGGGACGGCTTCGTCGCTGGTACCCGCCAAGCGCTGTCCGCCTTGGGCGGTATGAAGCCGCCTTCTTCCAGCTCATACAGGTATGCTGACGTCATGCATGACGGCAGCCAATACCTAGAGCCCAGGTCCACCGCCTCCTCTTCTTCCGCGGCGTGTCACCAGCGGCAGCCTTTTGGCTCCGCCGCAATCTCGGCGTCAGTCGCCGTCAGGGAGGGAAGGGGAAACATTGGCGTGGCCGCCGTTGGTGCCGCCGGAGTTGGAAAGAAGACACCCGCCCACAACGTGGCGGGGAGAAGAGAGTGTCGCCGACGCGGTGTTCGCGGAAGCCGCTGCCGCCGGTGCAGATCTAGATCCAGATGCGGCCATCGCCGCCGCCGTCGATGCTTGCTCAACGTTGCTTGCCATTTGGCACGGGATGCCGCTCGGGCTTTCGCCGGAATTGGGTGCGAGGTGGAGGAGCGCTCGAGGAGAGTGGCTGCGGTGAATACGATTGGGAAGAAGAAATTCATCTCGGTGGTGTTCGAGGGGTATTTATCCCCTTGCCATGAGATTGTGCGCGAGCCTGGCGGAGGCACGATCTCCGCCACGTGCCCCGATTTGCACGTCATGGCTGCGGCGTTACTGCCGTCGCCTCGATTCCCGCGCGTAGTGGGGAGATAATCATGATGCATGTTTAGTTCAAACTGTCGTGGACTTCATGACGTCATCCGTCAACATTGATAGATCAGTCAAACTGACAAGACCTTGCTGGAAGATTCCTGACAACAGTCAGGCCGTCTCTTCCATGTTGGCGGCAATGTATCTGGCAACTTTTAGTTGGACTGCCGCCTGATTCAAATTCGGAATGCTTCAAGCTCTTCAGCCGCCTGCTACAAGAACAAGGCGGATATCACAGATGAAAGAAGACGGCGCCCGGAGAAACTTCAACCCTTCCGGGGGCAAATGTTGGGGATATACCGACTAGGGGTATGACCAGCATGGATCAATCCGGCTAGTCCAGGGTGGCCCGCAGTGGTGGTAAGGCTTTGCCTACCGGGCCGGCCCAGATAGCTGACGACCAAGGCAGGCACATGCCGGCAAGGAGGAGGCCCAAGACCGAGCCCATGAAGCCACCAAGACCAAGACGGAAGGCGGAAGACTTGCCGGCTAGGTTTAGGACTCTGTATGCTTGCCGGATACGTAATCACCTTGTACCCTAGGTCCGGCCGCCTATATAAGCTGGATCTCGGGACGCCTTTAGGGCACGTCAACATATTCTCATACTCATTGTACCCGACCAAGGCTATTGCCATTATAGTGAGTTATAGCAGTACATAGGATCTCGCTACCGCCGTGAGATCCGAAGCTGGGTAAACGACTTGTTCGATCCCGACCTGGACGACAACCACTTCTTGCCCTACGTTCACCTCGGCTAGCAGGACCCCGTCTCCTATCTCAGATGCCGATATGACGATATTTTTAGTTTCACAACTATGATTACGCAAATGTCGACACTTTTGCTCATTTGAGACTTGGTGTTATCACAGGGATGGCTTCTTGATTATTCCCGCCAACGCAAAAATTTTGTTCAAATAAGTAAATAATTTTATCTGCTGCTAATGTGGTCCAGTGAAGACATTTGCAAAATGGATAACATTGGGATAGTTTAAATCTTATACAACATGCAAGTTTGTAAAATTAATGATCGAAAATATAATTTATGCTTGAATACTCAAATCAGACGTGCTACCGACTCAATTAGCTTGGATGAATGCATCACATGAATTTAGTACTCTTAGGGTATGATCATATGATCATTTTATTGATTTTTTTGTTCCATATGATTTGTTGTATATGCATAGTACTGTATACACAAATGACGACACTCTTGCTCATGTGACAGCACAATTCATGCTGTTGAAAAATATGACTTCGCAACAAATAAATTGCAGTTCCCTTTTGATATTGATGTACCTCGTGTGATTATTAGTGCTCCTTGCTCAGCTACCTTGCAGCTCTGCTGAATCAGGGTAATAGAGTACTCTTACCTTAGGGACTTAGGGTACGGTCGTATGATCATCTTATTGTTTTGCTGGATCTATATGTTTTGTTGTATGTGTCTAGGTAGTGTATACACAATGATGACACTCTTTCTCATGTGACAGACAATTCATGCCATTGAAAATCTGAGTACCTATCAAGCATTGCAGTTCCTTTTGATCATGGATGTACCCGTGTGATTAATTGCAGTATCAAATCATTAATATTGTTAATATTTTTCTAAAATGAAACAACATCACCATGATGCATCAATTGTACCATTTGTGATCACTTTTCGAAATTTCCTCGCACAAACTCCAATTATATTTATGCTAACATTGGACATTAACTAGTAGTTACCATGGACCTTTATTTTAAAATTTAACATTTTAGTGCTGACTTTATTAAGGCGTGGAATGAGATTTTTGAACAATGACGACGATAAGAATAAATGAATTTCAAAGCCTGAAGTAACAACGGATCTAGGGAGTGGTACAACCCACTTTGGGTTGCCAAGTATTACTATGTTATCAATTTAGTCGGTTCTATATAATTTACATAATGAAGACATTTTTCCTCATCTAAGACTTCGTGTCATTGAGATGCGACTTTTTCCAAATATTCAATTCCCCGTTGATATTTGAGGCACTTCATGTTGATTCGAAGATGGAATCATTAGCATCATGTCTAAATGATAAATTTGTTTCAAACAAGGATTTCGACCGCAAATGGATTAATGTTGTGAAAGTTTTTCAGAATAAATCAACATGTACACCTATTAAAAATATGTGGTTTAAACTATAGTTCTCACTATGGTTTAAACAACTACGGTCCAACGTGCTGCCAAGTTAAAAACTTGAAGGAAGGAAATCATAAGACAAATTGTACTCTTTGTCTTAGCGTTGACCATGAATCATTATGTTGTTTTAGTATGTGATATATCATTTATACAAGTGACGACATTTTCTCATCTGACGCGTTGTTATCAAACTGGTGGCTTCCGGAATCTTCTATTCCCCTTCGATATTTAAACATATCTTTAAAATTTGGAGTTGAAATCTATTAGTATCAAGTCTAGATGATAAATTTGGTTCAGACAAGGATTTCCACCACTAATAGAATATCAATGAATGTTCAAAAAATCAACATGTCCATTGTTGCAAATACACGATGAAAGTAGAATTCACGCTCACAACCACTAATATGTCAGACGTGCTGCCAAGTTCGAAACCGGATCATATGCGTTGATCTTGCAATCTTATCTTGTTTTGTTTTAGCTTGCTACTATGATTATGCAAATGACGACACTTTTGCTCATATGAGACTCGGTGCTATCAGAGAGATGGCTTCTCGATTATTCAATTTCCTTTTGATATTCGAGGTACATCTTGAAGATTTCTGCCAACGCAAGTGTTTTTGAAATATGTAAATATTGTTACCCCCGCTAATCTGGTCCAACAAAAACATGTGCAACACGTATAACATTGTGATAGTCTTAAAACTTATCCGATGTGCGATTTTTTTAAAATAGATGCTCGAAAATAGAATTTACTCTTAGAGATACTCAAGTCAGACGACGTGCTACCTACTTTGCAATTTGCTTGAATAAAGCCATCACTAGAATATAGTACTCTTAAGGTACGGTCCTATGATCATTTTATAGTTTTTCTGGTTCTATATGTTTTGTTGTATTTGTATGGCACTGTATAGACAAATGACGACACTCTTACTCATGTGACGTCACAGTTCATGCGTTGAAGATATGACTTCTTGATGTACCTCGTGTGATTACACAGTCTAGCATGTCATGCCCTGCGCTCACGGTGTCGACATCCAACATCTCAAAAATATTATGTTTTCTGTTTGACCGATCCGAGAATAGATCTCAAGCCATACGTTATTGGTTGCGGCCAGAGGGGCGTTGACCTGTGCTGCTGTGCATACATGAGGTAGAGAGAAAGCTATAGCTCATGTACTTGAATTCGCAATGTGCATACATCCAAAGTAAACTGCATCCTTTCTAGTATAGGCGAAAAGTGTGAAGTGGAGACAGGAAGATGCGAGATCAACGTGAGGAATTGAAGTGCATTGATAATGAACGATGAAGTGGTGAGTAACGTACCGCCAAGTATATACTCTCTATAGTTCATTTTTGTGACATCATTTTCCGAACGGATTGAGTATATCAAAGAAAAAGTGCCGAGGTGGGAAATGTAACTTTTTGGACCACGTACTAAGTAGATAGAGGCGCAGTTCCATGCTATGAATGGCAAATTTATCTTCGGTTGCACTTTGGAGCTAGCCATTCTAAACTTGCCTCTGCCTCGTTAACTTTTGTTGACAGCGTTGACCAATATTTGGGATTATTGGCTGTTAATTACCGGTTCTTGCGAGATTATGTTTATGATATCCAGTAGTATTATGCAAGGTTTCGGATACCGTTTCAAAAAAAATTCCGGAGGGGGCCGGTATTTCCGGTAACGGGGTTACCGGAAAATACCGGCCGGTAACCGGCCCAATATTTCGGCAAGAATTCAGGATTTAAACTTAAAACATCGAATTTTTTCAAAATTTAAATTTTTCGAGCACAAATTTGTTTCAAATTTGACTAATCCGAGATTTTTCATCCGAGATATGCAAATTCCGGGGGGGGGGCGAGAAATCCGGTTACCGCGGAATTCCACGGAATTCCGGCCGGTAACCGAAACCTTGGTATTATGTTGGGTTGTTGACGCTGACATCTCAATTATATTTTCCAGTTCATACCCTGACCAAATACAGAGCTACTTGCAGCTCCGTACGTATATATGCGTGTCTGCGTCGTCTCCGGCAGATCACCATTCTTTTGATCCCTCCGACTAAAGCCATGGCTGCCAATCTCAAGCTCGCTGCCCTGTGCCTCTTCCTTGTCGTCGTCTCCTCCCTCCCTTTGCTAGCGCGCGCCGAGTGCGAGTGCGAGACGAGCGAGGAAGAACATGACAAGGCGGGGGCGCTAAAGCTTAAGATCATTGCCATCTTCTGCATCCTCGTTGCCAGCGCCTTGGGCTGCGGCATCCCCTCGCTCGGCCGGAGGTTCCCGGCGCTGAGCCCAGACACGGACCTGTTCTTCGCCGTGAAGGCCTTCGCCGCGGGTGTTATCCTCGCGACGTCCTTCGTGCACATCCTCCCAGAAGCCTTCGAGAGGCTCGGATCGCCGTGCCTCGTCGACGGGCCGTGGAAGAACTTCCCGTTCGCCGGCTTCGTCGCCATGCTCGCGGCCATCGCTACCCTCGTCGTTGACACCATCGCCACGGGGTACTTCCAGCGCGCGCACGCCAAGAAGGTCTCCGAGGCCGACGGGTACATGGAGGCATCGGGCTCCGATCACGCTCACGGCGGTCACTCCCACGGCATGTCGGCCGTCATCGCGACGTCATTCGCGGGGACATCGGACGACGGCGCGCAGCTCATCCGCCACCGCGTCATCTCGCAGGTGCTGATCGATTGATGCGTGCATAATTAGATAGCTAGTAGATGTGTTCAACTCTTGCTAGACAGACGTGGCTTAGATCACGAGTCCATGCATGGACTAAAAATTATCCACTGCTAACTGCCTTGTTTGCTCATGCAATGTTTTATCTGAAGGTGCTGGAGCTGGGGATCGTAGTGCACTCGGTGATCATCGGCATGTCTTTAGGTGCATCTGAGAGTGTTAGCACGATCAAACCACTCGTGGCCGCGCTAGCTTTTCATCAGTTCTTCGAAGGGATAGGGCTCGGAGGATGCATTGTCCAGGTATGTAGCAACAGGAGTCCCTGATTCCGCTTTGCAAAAATGGATTTCCTAATCTTCTAACGTCCAGCAAAAATGAGTGTGAATTTTAACACTCAAATATGCAGTACTATTCCACATACTGTCTGAACTACATTGTTTCTAGAAAGAAATCTAATCTGAACCCTAGAACTATGAAATCATCCAGATTAACTCCCAATTCCCAAAATTGTTTGACCTGAACCCAATCCGAAAATGGAATTTTGTGGGTTTCACGTAATATGAAAAAAAATCATAGATGCACATAATACTAGGAGTTTGTGGTATGCAAAATTACATTAAAAAAAGTTGAAGGATAAGAAATTTCAACTAGAGAGGAGTTAATAGGCGACTACAAATTTAACAAGTTGATTTCAGGGACCTATGGATAAATATGATTCTCGAAAGTGCAACTAATTGAATAACCCTATATGTAGCAAGTGCGATGGACAAACTATAGGGGACTCTAATCTCCGTTTTAGAAGAGGCTGTTGCAAAATAAAATTCAACAACACACACAAAGTCCTAGACTTCTTCTGCTTGAGCTCACCAAACGAAGTATGAGCTTATTCATTAGTGCTAAATCTATACCTTTATAAACTCCGATGGGGGAAATCCATAACCTTGGTTGCTCCCAGCTGAATCTAATGGTGTAGGGTTTCCCACAAAACCCAAGAGTAAAAGAATAAAGTAACTCGCAGAGTGAATCAATTTTTTTTGGCTTGGTAGGTCTCATATTTCTTTTCCCTAACTTGGATTCAACCTTGATTAGTGAGAGAGAGAGAGAGAAGCCTTCTGAAGACCAACAATGGTGTTCAAGCTTAGATCCAACAGGTAGATATCTTCAGAGAACAGGACCATCCTTATAGAGCTATATCTAATCCTTAGCATAGTTTTGCACCGACTCATAACCTCCGCCTTGTCCGGGAGTATCTTTGGGCCAGACAAGAAACTTCCTGGATCAATCGGGAGACCTGCCCGAATCAAATTTAAATCCTCAGGTATGCATCACAAATCTTGGGATTTCTTTGGGTTTCTATTGGGCATGCACGAGTGTTTCTAGGATGTGTTTTTAGTCATTGATATCCTCACCTTGAAAACACCTAACTCTCTTAATAGTTCGTACAATTTTCCTGCAACTCAAATACATGGAAACACAATAAATAATTTGAAGACGCAATCTTCTCATAACCTTTTGTCTAGGTGGGCTTAACCATTATTGGGGAAAACCTTGTTATCATATCTTCATCACAATTACTACCATAAATTATTGGTCATTAACACCAAAATCCACTTGGGGCCAAAGTTGCCCTTACAAAATATTACTCCTATTTATGTTATCTACAAAACTGAAAAGAGACGGCTGGATTCATTTTGTTGTTTTCTTGTATGTGTAGAAGACATAATGTCATATTAGTGTTGAAGTTTTGAATGTTGCCAACCAGTGGCATGCATCCCCCGTGTCCAAGTTTTATTTTTCATTTTTACTGAAAATTCAAAGGTTCAAAACTACCATCTATAAAAGGGTAAGATTTCTAGGGTGATTTAGTATTCTTAGGTTCTAAATACTGAAATATAATCCACAGCCATGGATATTATTGTATAGCACGAGCCAAGAAGTCATCAACCAATATGATTACGTGGTCGGTAGAAAAACACAACTGGTAATGATATTATCTTGTCACTTCTCCGCAGGACACATACATTCATTTTTTAGTGAATTTGTGTTTTCTACCATTTCATAGTTCATTACTATCATATTTTTAAACACAAATGGTTCAGTCTAAAAGGTTTCATAAATTTTAGGTTTTTATATTTCAGGGTGCAAGTTTGACCTAATACAATAGTCTAGGCTTAAAATTAACATTTTCTTAGTTTGTGTCCAACATCAAACTATATTGTTTCTATTTTCTGCTCTTTAGTTATCATTATACCAAAAAGTTACAACAAAAGGGAATTCAAGCCGTGTTTAGCATTGGTCGATCCACTATGAAACTTATAAACATCTGACCATTTGGTCGATCTACTTACATATTTCCCTCTCCTTCTTTTTTTTGTGAAATTATTTCCCTCTCCTTCTAGTATAATCAATAACATTGAAACTGGAAAGCACATTCTGACTGACTGAAAAATAGAAGATATATTCTTTCTTGACACATAATAGAAGATAAATTCAACCATGTGGTAAACCAGAGTACCATTTTGGTGTATTCACCACATCACGTCACATGATTTCACCGCCAAATTTTGTATACTTCTTACTTACTTTGAGGGGCACTAAACCTTAATATGGTTTATCAAACATAGCACAAACTTCTTGGACCCATAAATTGATGGTAGAAAGTGAACTAAGTGACTAATAAAATTTACTTGCTCTATCGTACAGGCTAGGTTCCGCCTGAAGTCTGTCTTGATGATGGCGATCTTCTTCTCACTCACACTTCCAATTGGTGTCGTGATCGGTATCGGAATATCCTCTACTTATGACGAGAACAGCCCTAGCGCACTAATCGTGGAAGGGATCCTTAGCGCTGCCGCAGCTGGAATTCTGAACTACATGCGCTTGTTGATCTTCTAGCTGAAGATTTCATGAACCCTAGGGTACAGAGCGACGGAAAGTTGCAGGTCATCATAAACATCTCCTTGCTGGCCGGGACAGCTCTGATGTCCATGCTTGCTATATGGGCATGAGAAATCATCCTCGGCTGAAATACTTCGATTTGATTTTTTGAGGTGATGATTTCTCTTTTTATAAGAGATTTTCTGATTTGTTTGTTCCTTGGTTGTAAAAGCGTGTGCATATATTGATCAAACCCAAGACACACAGTGAACCATATATGTTCATTTATTCATTACTATAACAATCCAAACAGTGAATGCTTGTTGATGTGCTTTCTTT
The DNA here is from genome assembly GCA_947311845.1 of Poa pratensis. Lineage (NCBI taxonomy): Eukaryota > Viridiplantae > Streptophyta > Magnoliopsida > Poales > Poaceae > Poa > Poa pratensis. Next base: position 29,790,501 of record CAMZMU010000081.1, read on the forward strand.
ATATCAATCGGTGTATGGGCAATAGTTATCTCGCTCTTGAATGTTAGGTGAAGTATGACCGCACTTAAACTTAAACATTTGCTAATCGCTAGGTTAGACATACCAAATTGGCATATTCTATCACTCGTACGGAATAGGTTATCGAAGGAAACTTTCCTGCAGCGTTCGTCGTTCCTTCCTGGAACGGGGAGTAACATGTCACATTTTTACACTCTGCAGATGTGCGTTACTTTACCCATGAGAGATCAACGCCTTGTTGCACAACCGGGCGAGTCTTTCCCGTCCACACTTCCTTTGGTGTGGGGCCCAGTCGATGATCCAAGCCATTCGCCGTGCTTCTCCAACAACCCTGCATGCCCACCCTTTTGTAGGTTTGTCCTCCCCTATATCTTTTGGTAGACTGTTCCAGACCGAAGTCCTCCCCTATATCATAAAGATAGACTGTTCCAGACATCCCTACAATCCATCATAGACCCTAGTTACCGTTGGGAATTAAGGGATCCCACCCATGTGCATGTAGTCCCGCAAGATCTACAGCCTAAGGAACTGGCAGTCCGTTGACATGCGAAAGGGAAAAGATGACAGATGAATTTCCCGTCCCATTCCAAGTCCCATGGTTAACGCTTTATTTACGGCGCAAGAACACTGACGGCATTGGTTCTTAAGTCCTAGGTAATACTTTCCCGTGCAAATGGAACCTCCACCAACCACATCATACCATGGTTCCATCTGCCAGCCAACAATATATATAGCAATTCACATCATTCGAAAATATGTTTTTCTTTTTCATGCAATGATAAACCGTAGTATTTTGCATTTACTTTGATAAACATAATCAAGTAGGACATGAGCAAGAGTGAACTTGCCTTTTTGACTGCAAGATTATGCAGCCAAGGTCTTCGATATAACACAAACTCCAAAATCTGGAAAGAATATCATTGGTCCGGTAAGGACTAATGTTTGAAGAAGCAATATGCTATTTTGCATAAGTATGAGATGCATCGCTCTAAACCCCGTAACTGTCTCTCGATGATTGAGGGTCGTGTGAGTTTGGTGATTACCCTTTTGATTTGTTTTATCTTCAAGTTTACTTCACCAGAAAGATGAGTTTAAAACTTTAACTTTCAAGTACTATATTAAACATAATAATATAGTAAAATAACACCAATATACTAAATGGTTGTTTTAGGGTTTGTTAACATCTTCATGTTTCTAAAGAACATGTATTGACTTGCATTAATTGAAGAAATGGTGTAGTATTATTATTCATGATTACCAAAAGAATAACTTTTGTAGAACAACATTGTATACAATTGTTGGTATCATACTATAATGGTACTTATGTTATTTAATTAGGTACTACTAACTTCTACTTAGTTTGGTATCTCTAGGAAGAAGGATTTGTTTTATTTCTAGAGTAGAACAAGTTACACTTTTATTTACTTGATAAAGTACAATCAAGTATTAGGAGCAACCACTTATAAGTTTATCTTTTATTTAAGTAACACATTTAACAGAAAACAAGTAAGTAACACCATTTTATGATGCAATTCTTAGTTTTAGAATATGGAATTAAATTAATAAAATTATAGCACAAAATCAATCCAATTATTAAGGATGATAAGAATAGTTATCAAGTTTTATTAAATAGAGAATTACTTTTATGAATTAAGAACTACTTTAGCATATTCATTACATCTTATGAAATAATAGTATGGTAAAGTTATATATTTCAGATTCACTTTTGTATTGTAGAATCATTACCTAATAAATATTTTCTGTATGGAAAATATTATTTTAATTAACCACTTGAGGAATATTATTTATATTATTTGAGAGAATATCTTCAAGGATTTAATAACAAGACCTTCAATTTTAGTTAATGTATTTAAGAGATTTGTTTTTAATAAAATTATGAAGTAATTATTTCCTACATTTTCCTAAATTCTAATTGATTGTTCATTCAAAATATTACTTATTCAATTTAGGCATTTCTTTTAATGACAAAATATTTAATCAAGTTTTAGAAAGATGTATTTGAGCTACATAAATACTCCAGAAATCATATTAGTACTTCTCCCATTAAATAGCACTCTAAAGTGATTTTAATTATTAATTTATATATAGTATGTTTAGATTTAAATTCCTTGAGGAATTATAAAAGAAAATAAAAAATTGATTAACTAATTGGGCTGAATGGTTTATTGGGTCAATGTATGTTGGGCCAAGTGGTGCACACACGTACACAGCACACACAGGCTGGGTCGTACACACACACGTACAAATCGATCCCCTTCCTCGCTCTCTCTCTTCCGTGCACGTCGCCGCCGCCTCCACCCACTGCTCCGGCCGCTGCCGGCCGGCTCCGGCGCCGGCACTCTCCGGCGCTGCCCTGCCGCCTCCTACTCCACCGATTCCCGGCTCCGGTAAGTCGCTCTGCTCCCGAGCGCGATGCCGCGGCTATCCCTAGCCGTGTCGCTCGCCTCCGGCTCGACCTCCTCGCAGTGGTGTGGTGCTGCAACCACGGGCTGGCCGTGGCCTCCCCACCGTGGTGAGGTGATAGGCTCGGCTGGCCCCTCCCCTCTGCTTCGCCTACAAATTCGCCGACAACATCCGGCTATATCTACGGTTTAGGTATGGTTCTACTGTTCTAGATTTCATTTTTGGTGATTCTAGAATTGGGCTGTGGTGATGATCTCGTGTTCATCACAACTTTTGGTCAGTAAGGAAAATGGTCTGCTGCTGGTTAGATCTTGGTGGTGATCCATGTGTATTGAGATGCTCCAGGTGTACTTGTACTAATGGATTGCATCCTGGTTTAATTGAGCAAGCTAGATAAGTTAGTACTAGTTGGTCCTGGCTAGGTGTTCTGGTTAATGGCATGGTTTGTTCCTGATGATAGTTTGATACAAGTTATCTCCTGTATTCCAATGGTTCAGCACAAACAAATAGGGTAGCTCATTACTGTGACTTGGAAATACTGAGTTTGCTACGGAGGAATATAACCAGTATAACTATGACTTGTATATGCTGCTAACATCAAACCATTTTGTAATTGAGGTGCAGGAGAGCATCTTAACTTGTATAGGCCTCCTAGAACACATAAGCAATCATCTAAATCTTTATTTAGTGTGCTGTAGAATAAATGGCAGCACACACCATATTTTAATTTTGTTCTGTAAGTACAAGTGTGTGAGTATTATACTTGATCTGATTGTGACTTGCTGATATAACTTTATATACTTGACTTGCTTGTAGGTGAGTTCCTCATGGTCAAATATATATGATCAGCTATTTACTTACTATGATTTAATTTTGGACAAATCTTTAGTGTTATTGAGTTCTAGTGCTATAGAAATACTAAAGTGATTTGGATATGGATTTCCAGACAGATATAGTTGAGAGCAGATGAATTTGTTTGCTTTGTATTATTTCCCTAGCTTTTCCCAGATGCGTCTATGCAAAAACTAAGAACAAATATGAAACTAGATCTAGCTGATGTTCCTAGGGAATTTCTACCTCACTGCCTTGAGTGGCTTGTTGATTTGTTCTTCTTGTAATCTGGATATCTTCTGTAGCTTGTTCTTCTATGTCCTGGATACCTTCTTGTGGATAACCTGCTTCTCCTAATGGTCAGCTTGTCCCCTCCTTCTGGTAATCCTTCTCCTCTTAGATTCTTGATGATTCCTAAAAACTGGCTGCAGGTTTGTGGCTGACCTAATGAATAAATATGTACTTGTCGATAGATCTTGCATGTAGCTGGTAGATAGCTGATGGTGTGATTTTGCTGATGAGAGAACAATGTGGTGCGGCTGGCTGGTGCTTTGCTTTTGTACTGATGGGCTACTGTGTTGTGGAGGTGACACGCATTGTTGCATGTGGTGAGGGTGCTGCTTGCATGTGGGGTTCCATTCGAGTGCAAGTAGTCAAGTGACTCTTTCTTTCCTCATGAGAAAGCAACGTCTGGTTGCTCTTATCCTATGTTTGATCTTTATTTCTATGCTGCCAAGTATAAACTCATGTTGGGCTACTATACGTACATGGACTTAAATTTGTGGCTTTCTATTTAATTTATGGCTGAAACTAATGATGAGTTTTATTATTTGTTTTGCAGGAATGAAGAATAAGAATAGAGAATGAAGAAATCTAGGATGAAGAAATAATATAGGATTTAGTTTTTAAGGCTTTTCCATTTTCATTGTTGTACTTTCTTTTTCTATTTGGATAATTGTAAAGACATTGCATCTTGTTAAATAAAGTTAAATTTTCTTTATTCTTTATTTTGTAATTTCTATTTTATTCTTCAAGACTTGTAAATTATTAAGCTCTTATTTATGTAATTAAAGAGTATCATTGTTTAATTATAATTGTATTTCCTTTTGGAATTCCTTTATTATTTATAATTCAATTTCATTTGATTTGGAATTCAAGTATATCATTTGAATATTCAAATTTGAATTACTTTCCCCAACAACAAAGAATTCAACAAAGGTCATGTCAAAAATTATAATTTCTATCTAAGATGATCTAAACCTTATAACATGAAGATGATCAATCTGGTAATATATTACTTCTAATATTCCTGATGCTGAGATGTATTGAAGTATTTGACCTTCCGTTTATTTGTATATGACACTCAAGTGTGTAAGCATACAAAAGTGGTTTGTTAACAAGGTTATAAGGCTTGTTATCAAACTACCTCTATATAACACCAACATTGGAATATCACATTCTTTCCAGAGAGATTCATAAGACAAGGTTTTGATGTAAGAGTTCCATGTCTTCATGGACATAGTACATCCATGCCATTCCTAAGAAATCCTTCTTCAAAATCCTCTTGTGGCTTTAGCTTGTTCTCTGGTTGACTCCTTTTGGTGAATGACTTCAAGAAATTAGGAGATAAGTAAAATAAGATTCTCTAAATAAGATGAGAAGATCATTGTTAAGATTTAGGTGATTCAGATCTGCCTTCAAGACTGACATGGCTACCAGGTACTAGAGATATGTCTAGCACAACGGATTTAATTAGTTACAAGATGATAACTAGGAATAACTAGATTTATCATCACCTCCTAAGGTAATATTTTGGGGTAACAAGTTATGTTCCTTCTAGGTTTCGCAATTTTATCGAATACCTCTCCAACCCAAAAATAGGGTTTAATCCAAGATCATCTCAAAGTTTATAACACTCAAGTTGATGATCTAACTTCAATTCCACCAACTCTAGTGAAACTTCAATCCCTTAGTGTTTTAAAACAATTGCGCGAAAATTCTTTGGATTTTCTTATGCATGAATGCAATGCACACTTCTGTGTCCACTCTTATCTTGGACTCTAATCTTGAGATATTACAACAACCAACATGTTTTCGCCTGTGGCACATGAAGATGATGGAGACTCACTGCTACTTTTATTCCGATGTGCTGAACTTTGTAAAATGCTAGCCTTGAGCTATGCAATTTGTAATGAAATTTGTAAGTCTGGATCATGCGATGTAATAAAATTTGACTCATTTGCATGATATTCATCTTAGACTGTGTGTGCAAATGAATCGATCCAGGGGTTTGCACTAGACACAGGGATCTTGCCAATTTTTAAGTGCAGGTCCGCTGCAGATGGTATCAGAGCACTGTGTTGCCTGTAGGTTCGAAACCCTTGGTTTAGATACAAATAGGATTTGACCATAGGATTGAAAATCTATTTTTATTCAGTCTGCTAAAAACAAAACTTTTCATTTTATCCTTCTAGTACTCTCATCTACTGTCAAACCTTCCGAAAATATCTTCTCTTGTTCTAGATGACCTATCTCTTTGGTATTCATGAAGACATGTTTGGTGATGACCAAGTACTTGAAGTGTGAGTCTAACACTTCTTTTGGAATTCTGCAATTCGACACGAAGTGCCAGATGGAAGACCATTGAAGAAGCCAGATTCAGAGCTCAAACACTTAGAAGATTTTCAAGAAAGTTGAAGAAGAACTTGAAGCACTCAAGAAGGAGATAGACTAGAGACTACCACTTAATTAGAACAATGATATCGTGATAGTGTATTGATCGTACCAACTTAGGTTGTATGACAATACTAGATTGTTTGTTTGTGTTTGAACCATGTTGCTTGATGTTGTTTGTAAGATGATTTGTCTTGATCTGCTGTGTTTGGGTAGGTTTCTTCCTTAGTATCCTCCTAACTCCACACATCCATGCTAAACCTAAACCAAACCAGATGCCTTTTCCTTTTTGACGGCAAGTATCTGAGGACCAGTTCCCTAGGGTATTACAAGCCATCCAGCTGAGGAATGCCTCCCAACCTTGGTTAAATTCCTTTGTGTGAAGGAACACTCACATCCTAGCTCCATGCCACCTCTATCCTTAGATATGAAAAGTAGTTCAATGAACTTTAGTTATTCTACAGCCCTACCGTGAGGGAAAGTTCTACTCAAAGATTTCAAGACATCAAATCACAACAAGGAGCTGGTATATACTATACCAGAAATTTAAGGACGACAAAACAACACTCGATGGCTGAAGACAAGAATTCTAGCCTCCCCACAAAAATTCCTTTTAAGGGTGGTAGCCCACCCGGATGATCCAAACCCAGTTGCCCAAGCCTATCTTTCTTTCTAGCCTTCCCGAATCTCGGGGACGAGATTCCTTTTAAGGGTGGTAGTCTGTAACATTCCAAGATTTTCAAAATTTTGAAAATTCAGAAAAATCAAAAACTTTTTGAAAACTATATTTTTTGATTTGAAAATATAAAATCATGCATACTGCATCATCATCTTGTCTTGTTTGCATTTGAATTTTCAAAAGTTGGAAATTTAATTCTACTTGAAAACTATTTGAGAAAATATCAAAAAGGGCATATTATGCTCCACATAATATTTCTGATTTGCTATGGTTTTATATGTTCTATTTTGAATCTTGGTTGAGTTTGGATTATATTTATATGGAGATTAAAAATAACTATTTTCCAAAAATTTCATTTGTGATATTTGATTTGATTTTAATAAACCTCAAATCATTTTATTTAAAATCATATTTATAAAATGAACGTAAAGGTTTAAATAATCCTTTACGCAATATTTGAATTTTCAAATATGAAATATTTTGAAAAAAGTGTTTGAAAGTTTCAAAAGAAAGGTTTTGATTTTACAAATTTTTAGAAATTTGTTTGAGTTGATTTGGACTTTTAAAACAAAAGATATGAAATAAATAAGAAAAACAAGAAAATAGAAAAAAGATAAATTGATGACGTCATCGCTGACGTCACATCGTCTTCAATCTCCAGAACGCAGAAATCACGCACGAACAGCTCGCTCGGCCGTTTTTCATCTCGAATTGATTCCGGACGTTTTACTCCACCAATTCGAGCGCCGTTTGTCCCTAATTAAATAGCACGACCTCGTCCATCATTTCCCCACAAAATCCCTCTCCAAAAAGGTCCCAGTCTGGTGAATTTAATCGCCGAAGACCACGACCGCGTCCGAAAACTGCCGATTTTAAACGATTGATTGTCGGCGATTTACTATTTCCCTCTCCGAGAGCCCCAGGCTGCTCGGAATCATCCACGAAACTCCGCCACTGCCGCCGGCGAGTTCTTCAAACTCCGGTCGCCGTCGACGATTCCGAGCCATCTCTCCACTCCCTTTCTCTTTGTTTTGATCTTGCGCATCTTCCTGACTTGGCCACGTATTTTATTATGCACTAGATCAACGGGATCATGCACGGCCAAAGCATCCGCCGCTGTCTTCAACTCCGGCGAGCAATCCAGGAGGAACCAGGAAGCGCAATCGTCCTCTACTTCGCCTACGAGCTCGCCTAGACTTCCTCTCTCGCTTGGTATGATCCCCGAACCCGCGCAACCACTGTACTGTCGATCTCGTGCACTCCGGCCATGGCGCTGCCACGGGATGTGCTCACCGGAGCAATTCTGGCCGGCCACGCCGCTCCTTTTTGGTCAAACCAATCTAGACCGTTAGATCTGTTATGTACGGCATAGATTAGATCTTCAACCGAACCGGTACCGGCAAATCAGGAGATGCCACGTCGATGCCTCGTCAGCTGCCTCATCAGTGTCCCAGTTAGCGCCACGTCAGATCCAGTCAGCGCCTACGTGGAAAATGATTTTTCTATTTAATGTTATTTGGCAGTTTTGGAGAAAAATCCCTGCATCTTAGATCTATTAGAACTTTTTATCGGTTTGGCCAAATTTTACGAACTTTATACCGTTGGAAAGCCCTAGACGTGTAGAATGTTTTGACACTCTTAATTTTCTGTTTTGCCAAACTTTAAATCATTCAAATTTCAAATGAGGGATTTGAGTATTTTTGGCATAACTTTATTTTTATAAGTCCAAAATTTGCAAATAAAATACTTTTGGAAACCTTAGGTTCTGTAGAATAGTTTAGTCACTGTTAAAAATATTTTTGAATAATTTTAAACTGTTTTAAAAATCAGAGACTCAATTTGAGTATTGTTGGTATATTTTAAATTCTATAAACTATTTAAATATGCTTTCTTTTGCAAAATTGTCACAAATAGTTGCCCCTGTCTAGTAAGACCTTCACCTTATTTTTGTAAATTATTTGTTTAAACATTAATATTTAAATGTGTTTATTCCCTTCTTGGGAATTGTTTTGTTTAGTTGTTTCATTAAAAATTGTTTTAATTGCATTTTGACTCCATGCATGATTTATTAAAACCAGAAAAGTTAGTATTTTTGTTTTTGTGTTTTAAATTGCATTTCATGCATACCATATTTTATTGTATTCTTATTTTGTTTGTATGTTTGATGTTGTGTTTTATTTTGATTGTTGTATTGTTGTTTACTTATACTGTTTAGATTGGACGGAGAGCTCCGAGTTACGTTGAAAAGAGTCTGTGAGCAACGACAACTTTCAAAGGCAAGTGGCACATTCATAAACTTCCTACTATTTTTGTCTATGCATGACTTAGTTTATTTTCCTTAAGCATGTGTAGGAGTTAGTAGTATTGCTATGCAAGACATGTTTAGAATTTCCCTATTCCTATGTGTCTAGGTACCTATATAATAACTTAGTAGAAATATTGATGCTATGCAAAAGTTATTTTATAAAAAGCTAAATTCTACTAAGTTAAAATGAAACACCTGGGTGGAATTGGTTTTGATAAGATGTATGAGTTGAGTGTTGTCCCCAGGGGTTTTACCTGAGGGATATTCACTTGTGGATGGCCACCCAGGAACAAAGGGATCTGAAGAACTCCAAGTGAAGATTGCTTCTAGTGCAGCCATTTGTCATATGGGCTCTGTCTTGACGGAGTACATTGGTGTGAACCTGGGTCCGGAGATCGACAGATGTAGGGTTGATAGGTGGGCGGTGGTCTCCTGGTGATCATGGGAACACAACTTCTGAAAAGTCTCGTCTCGATCTTATCCTTTTCCTTCTCACTAAATGAGTGTAGAGGATAGTTTGGGCTGATTGGGTCAAATGGTGAAAGTGCACAACCTCTCGAGAGTGTCAAAAACTAAGTACTTAGCCGTGTCCCCGGTTACGGACAATCCTGAGCAGCTGATCAAGGACGTCAACAGAGGATCCCAACATGGCAATTTCAAAATAAAACTTGTTAGTAAACAATATTAGGGACTCCCCGGGGTTTTACCGGAGGTAGTCACCTGACACACTGGGGTTTTACCATGTGTTGTCACGGTTTCACTGGGGTTTTACCAGTGTTACCAATTTAATAGATGCAAAATGTTTTACAAAGTGATAAGATAAAACAAGCTTTATGCAAATTAGCCTTTGAACTCCACCAGCCAAATATGCATATAGGTTATTAGAGTTATTCCACTAAGTGTCCACATAGTGTCACTTGCCAGATCCATTTTATATGGTTCTGACCCACCTTTTTGCAACATTTTTCCTGTTGCAAGATGTTCAGACAATGAGTGAGGTTTCGTGTAAGGTTTCGAGTCTACAACCAACATGTTTTCGCCTGTGGCACATGAAGATGCTACTTTTATTCCGATGTGCTGAACTTTGTAAAATGCTAGCCTTGAGCTATGCAATTTGTAATGAAATTTGTAAGTCTGGATCATGCGATGTAATAAAATTTGACGCATTTGCATGATATTCATCTTAGACTGTGTGTGCAAATGAATCGATCCAGGGGTTTGCACTATACACAGGGATCTTGCCAATTTTTAAGTGCAGGTCTGCTACAGCCGCAATGTTCACGTCTATGTCGACGACATTGTCGTCATGTCTAAAAAGAAGGCGGATTTGCTAGATGACTTACGAGAAACTTTTGATAGCCTCCGGGTATATAAGATGAAACTCAACCCAAAGAAATGCGTCTTTGGGGTTCCTGCCGGCAAGCTGCTTGGCTTTATCGTTTCCGAACAAGGAATAGAGGTCAACCTGGAAAAAATCAAGGCAATCATCAACATATCCAGGCCTAAGGACCTGAAGGACGTGCAACGACTTGCCGGTTCGGCGGCTGCCGTCAGTCGTTTCATCAGCCGTCTTGGAGAAAAAGCAATGCCTCTCTACCGGCTCCTGAAGAAATCCGACAAGTTTGAGTGGACAGACGAAGCAGATGCCACCTTGCAACAACTCAAGGAAGCATTAACGTCTGCCCCAATCTTAGCAGCTCCTCGATCGCAGGAACCAATGCTGCTTTACATCGCGGGGACTAACTTAGTTGTCAGCGTTGTCCTGGTAGTGGAACGCAAGACGGAAAAATCAGAGATCCCGGAACAACGTCCGGTTTACTTCATCAGTGAAGTTTTCTCCGCCTCGAAATAGCGTTACCCGCACTACCAGAAGCTGGTTTATGGTGTTTTCTACGCCGCCAGAAAGTTGCGACACTACTTCCAGGAACATTCAATCACGGTGGTGAGCAAGGCACCTCTGGGAGATATAATCAACAATACGGATGCAACAGGCCGAGTCGCCAAGTGGGGAATTGAGCTCGCCGCCTTCGACATCACGTACAAGCCCAAAAATTCCATTAAGTCTCAAGCTTTGGCAGATTTCGTGGCAGATTGGACAGAAGCTATGGACGAAGTACCTCTCCCTGAAGAAGCATATTGGATCATGCACTTTGACGGATAAAAAAATGCTTCAGGGCTCGGGGGCTGGCATTGTGTTAAGAAACCCGCAAGGAGAAAAGCTTAACTATGTGCTACAAATTCACTTCAAGGCAACAAACAATGTTGCAGAATACGAAACACTCCTTCATGGCTTACACATCGCCAAAGAACTAGGCATCCAGCGTGTCCTCTGTTATGGAGATTCAGACTTGGTGGCACAACAGACACGTGGAACCTAGGACGCAAAGAGTAAGACAATGGCGGCATACCGTGCTACCGTTGATGAATTCGCTAAATGCTTCATAGGCTACGAAGTTCGCCATATCCCAAGAGCTCAAAATGAGGCGGCAGACACACTTGCCAGATTGGGGCCTGAACGCAAAAAAAGTACCAAAAGATGTTTTCCTGGAACACCTACACAAGCCGTCAATAAAAGGGGCAGACCTCCTTGACCCAGAGTCGGCGGAACCAGTAGATGCGGCTAGCTATGCCGTCTACTTGGTGAAGCCGGATTGGACGACGCCATATTTGGACTTCCTGACAAATCAGGAGTTGCCAGACGACGAGGTTTTGAAAAGGCAGATCATAAGAAGAGCCAAGGCATTCACAATAATCAATGGTGAACTGTACAAACGTAGCACCACTGGTGTTTATCAACGTTGCATTTCGCTAGAAGAGGGCAAAGACTTGCTGGACGAGATACATGCTGGAGTTTATGGACATCATGCTTCATCCCGCTCCCTTGTGTCCAAAGCTTTCCGGCAAGGTTTTTACTGGTTGACAGCCAAAGCTGACGCAGAGGAAATAGTCAAGACATGCAGGGGCTGCCAACTGTATGCCAGACAAGCACACATGCCAGCTCAGGAGCTCAAAACAATACCCATCACATGGCTTTTCGCAGTCTGGGGCTTGGACATGGTTGGTCCATTTAAGACGGCACCTGGTGGCTACACACATTTGCTTGTGGTTGTAGACTAGTTTACTAAATGGGTTGAAGCTAAGCCTATCAAAAAGCTAGACACTGCCATAGCCACAAACTTTCTGTGGGGAATAATCTCTCGGTTCGGGGTGCCTCACAGCATTATCACCGATAACGGCACTAACTTGTCGCAAGGCGAAGTCGAGGAATACTGCTATAAGCATGGCATCCGCCTAGATCTTGCCTCAGTAGCACACCTGCAGGCAAATGGTCAAGTAGAGCGTACAAATGGCTTGGTCCTGCAGGGCAACAAACCTCGTCTCGAAGTACCATTGCACAGGGCAGCTGGGGCTTTGGTGGATGAGTTACAATCTGTCCTTTAGAGTCTACGAACAACCCCAAACAGATCAACCAAGTTTACTCCTTTCTTCTTAGTCTATGACGCAGAAGCAGTTGCCATCCGACATGATGTACGATTCCCCCAGAGTTCAAGCCTACGTCCAGGAAGACGCAGAAGATGCAAGACAGGATGGCCTTGACCTACTTGACGAAGAATGCGATGTTGCCCTCGCACGATCCGCCATCTATCAACAAGGATTGCGGCGCTATCACAGTCGAAGGGTGCGGCAGCGTAGTTTTAGAGTAGGTGACCTGGTCCTCCGCCTAATCCAAGACAGGAAGGGCTTGCATAAGCTATCCCCGCCATGGGAAGGACCTTTTGTGGTCAGTAGGGTGTTGCTCAATGGATCCTATTACTTGGTGGACGCACGAGACGATTACAAGATGAAAAGAGGTCGCAAGCGCAAGGGAAGGTTGACGACAAGTATGATGAAACCAAGCGACCTTGGAACATTGAGCAGCTACGTCCTTTTTACACTTAGCAATTTTTAAATTGTAATAAGTACTATATGATTATGAAATAAAAGTCTGTGGTTTGCTCATTCAGTTTTGGGACCATGCCATCTTTTTCCTTTTCTCACAATCATATATCTGTTGTCATAAAAGTTACCGAAAAATATTTTGCTCCGTGCTAAGGTTCAAACTTCTTTGACATTTGCCGTCTGCCGGCTAAAAACAGCAAACAACCTTTGCACCGCCTAGTATTGTTATCTGCATGTTTGTGTGTGGGTCGCCTAGTAGTATGTCTTTGGCACCAACATGTCGGCTTTGGTCTCTGAGTCTAAACTAATTGGTATTGCACCTGGTTGGCTCAGCTGAATTAACTGTGACGAGGTTCCGCTAACATATGAAATAGCTAAACACACAAACGAGATGCATATTAAGGCGGGCCACTTAAATAAGCCTACCGCCAAGTGTAGCATAAAAGTTGGCCCAACATACTTACATGACAAAATAAAACAAGTTTTTTCGCGTTACATTTTAACGCATCTACTTGTTGCTATTATTGCAGGAGAAGATGCCTAAGGAGTCGCCGCCTTGGTGGAGGCTGTCTGCAAGTCTTGGGGGCTGACGCCGGCATCCTGGGGGCTGCGCTCGTCAGCCGCGGCTTCGCCTTCTCCAACTTCGGCAGCTTCAGGATTTGCCAAGGCGGGATCAACCGCTGCGACATGGGGATCCGGGTGTTCTTTGTAGAACGTGCGGATATCCACCATGTTGGCGACCCGGGTCGCGTAGCCCTGAATAGCCCGCAGCACGTCTTGCATCACGATGGGTTGGTTGTTCTCATCCTCGGTCGGGAAGTACTCGGTGACTTGGTGAATATCAGCCTCCGGGTACCACGCCGACGTCAGCGCCAACGCCAACTTGGCTCCGCCTCGTGCTGCTGATCGTAGGAGGCCATCATGTTCGGCAGCTGCCTTCTCCAGCAAGTCCGGCAATGCGTCAAAGTTGACGGGATTGCTGTCGTCGCCAGGGAAGAACTTGGCGGCAAACGTCTTGCCCAAGCCAACAATCTGGTTGATTGTTTCGCCAACCTTCAAGATTCAGGCAAGGCGGGGTGCGGTATCCACGTCATCGCCTAAGCTGGCCGACACTGCATAATGCATACAATAGTTACACATTGCGGTTTGTGACTCAAGAATTCAAGGTAACAGGGAAACGAAGGAAGAAAGTCTTACCCAGGACATGCTCGTGGATGGCGTTGACCTCATCCAGGTGGCTGTCAAGCGTCGCTTGAGCCAGCTGGACCTCCTTCGAAAGTTGGTCCTGCTGCTCCTTGGCATTCTTGTTCACCTGGGCGAGATTGTTGCCCAAGGCTTCAAGTTGTCCCGACAACTTGCTAACCTCGGCGGCATGGGTCAGATCGCGCTTCTCCAGCTCCTGGGCATGGTCCGCCTTCAGCTTCGATACCAATTCGGCAAGATCTGCAGCTTCGTTCATCAAAACTTGCATGTCAGTGGAGTTCTTGAGAACATCTTGCGCAGTGTTTAGCAATTCTACAAATCATGAGGAAGCCGACTAAAGAACTTGTCGGAAGGAAAAAATTCAAACTAGACGGACGAAAAGAAGGCAAAGAAATTTTGTCACCTTCATCCATTTTGCGAGCCTCTTCTAAGCTCGCAATCTGGGCGTTCTTCAGCTTGATGTCTTGCCGGAGTTGGCGGCACTCCGTGTTCTTCCTGCCCTGGGTTTGAAAAAGCTCTGTGTTGGATGCGAGAGCCGCCTACAACAGAAACGAAACAATTGAGACCCAGTCAAAAGACCACTCCGTCGGCTAAAAACAACTTTTTAGTCACCAAAGTGCTCGGGGGCTGCGACTAGAGATTACCTCTAGTTCGTTCTGCAGCAAGTCGCAGAGCTGCTCCATGTGCGAGTGCCAGTACTTGATGCCCTCGCGCATGGTCTTCAATGTGGCGCGGGGATCTTATGCTCCCGTGGCAAAGTCGGGGCCAGACTTGGAGGAGGAGCCGCCATGGCTCTCCCCCATCTCGTCTCCCGCCTCTTGCTTCATAGCAATAAATCGAGCAGCATCATTAGCTGAAGCTTCAGCCGTCTTGGAAGTAGAAGGGTCGGCAACAGATTTCTTGCCTGCCATCTTCTTCGCAGCCACCTCTGCGGTACCAGTAGATGCCATGTCCTTCGCCGTGTATGTTCCCGGGCAAATGACTACGGGAACGCCGACGACAGGCGTTGTCGGTGCGGTGGCTGGAGAAGACCTTGGCGGCTTGCCCCTACCGGCAGAAGCCTTCAGGTTGGCGTGAAGCTTGGGCATGGCAAGCTTGGCCCTGTAAACAAAAAGGTACAAGTTTGTCAGCAAAACTCATTGTATCAAATGACAAGTCAGGGAAAGCAAAAGCTTGCCTACCGCTTAAGAGGGACATTCTCCCCCAAGGTCTCGTTCTCTGCATCAGCAGAGGTGGCCGCCTTCTTCCTCTTCTCCAGACCTTTGGTGGAGCCGCCTACCTTGCACTTCTTCGACTTGCTGGCACCGGTGTCGTACCAGTTGGGAGCCAAGTCGGTATCCGTCAAGGTTTGCAGCTGAAAAGGAACAGGCAAAACATCAATTCAGCATCCAGTGGACAAAGAAGTCAAGTAAAAGACAAGGTAGCTCCGGCTTACCACTGGGGCTGGGTTGTCATGAGTGAACATGGCTACGCCTTCGACCGCCTTCACAAATAGAGGCTTGATGAGCTCTCTAAGCCGGTACTACAGCACATCTTGGTCAAGGGTGTTGTTGCCGGCATCTTCTGCCTTGTACTCGCACATCTTCAGTGGGCGATGGGGGAGTGGCATTATCTTCCTCGACAACCAGCAGATGATGGTGTCAACTCCGTCAAGCAATGGGGCCTCCATCGTCTTCGTCAAAAACTCGATCCGCCCGACGGTAAGTCGGAGGTCATTCGACAAGCTGCCGAGTGTCACCTTTGCCGTCCAGCAAGCCTTGTGAGTTGGCGGACCATTGATGAACGCTGGCATCCTTTGTGTCATGCCGGGTGTCGGGATGTCCTTGCAGTAAAAGAAGGTGCTGGTCCAATTCTTCACCGACTCAATGTAGGGAATCTTCGGATACCAGTCAGGTTGGCGGCAGTTGAAAGTCATACTGCCGCAAGTTGCCAGCTGGCCGCCTGCTATGGTTTGCCGGCGACACAGAAAGCAGTACTGGAACAGCTCTATGGATGCAGCTATGCCTAAGTACTCTTCGCATAGCGCCTGGAAGCCGGCTAGCACTAGAATACTATTGGGCGCTATGTTGTGCAGCTGCAACCCATAAAACCTAAACACCGCCAAGAAGAAGGCGGAAAGCGACAATGACACACCGCGGAGACTGTGCGACGCCAACATGACGCGCTCGCCATCTTGTGGGTCGGGGACGGCTTCGTCGCCTGGTACCCGCCAAGCGCTGTCCGCCTTGGGCGGTATGAAGCCGCCATCTTCCAGCTCCTACAGGTATGCTGACGTCATGCATGACGGCAGCCAATACCTAGAGCCCAGGTCCACCGCCTCCTCTTCTTCCTCGGCAGTGTCACCAGCGGCAGCCTTTGGCTCCGCCGCAATCTCGGCGTCAGTCGCCGTCAGGGAGGGAAGGGGAAACATTGGCGTGGCCGCCGTTGGTGCCGCCGGAGTTGGAGAAGAAGACACCCCGCCCACAACCGTGGCGGGGAAAGAAGAGGTCGCCGACGCGGTGTTCGCGGAAGCCGCTGCCGCCGGTGCAGATCTAGATCCAGATGCGGCCATCGCCGCCGCCGTCGATGCTTGCTCAACGTTGCTTGCCATTTGGCACGGGATGCCGCTCGGGCTTTCGCCGGAATTGGGTGCGAGGTGGAGGAGCGCTCGAGGAGAGTGGCTGCGGTGAATACGATTGGGAAGAAGAAATTCATCTCGGTGGTGTTCGAGGGGTATTTATCCCCTTGCCATGAGATTCGTGCGCGAGCCTGGCGGAGGCACGATCTCCGCCACGTGCCCACGATTTGCACGTCATGGCTGCGGCGTTACTGCCGTCGCCTCGATTCCCGCGCGTAGTGGGGAGATAATCATGATGCATGTTTAGTTCAAACTGTCGTGGACTTCATGACGTCATCCGTCAACATTTGATAGATCAGTCAAACTGACAAGACCTTGCCTGGAAGATTCCTGACAACAGTCAGGCCGTCTCTTCCATGTTGGCGGCAATGTATCTGGCAACTTTTAGTTGGACTGCCGCCTGATTCAAATTCGGAATGCTTCAAGCTCTTCAGCCGCCTGCTACAAGAACAAGGCGGATATCACAGATGAAAGAAGACGGCGCCCGGAGAACTTCAACCCTTCCGGGGGCAAATGTTGGGGATATACCGACTAGGGGTATGACCAGCATGGATCAATCCGGCTAGTCCAGGGTGGCCCGCAGTGGTGGTAAAGGCTTTGCCTACCGGGCGGCCCAGATAGCTGACGACCAAGGCAGGCACATGCCGGCAAGGAGGAGGCCCAAGACCGAAGTAGTGGACACAAAACCATGACGTCATTCTCCCTACCTTGCCGTTCACCCTCTGGTTAGTTAGCGGAATGACTTCATTATATCTCAAGCGCGACGTATATGGATCCGGCTAAGCATAAATTTGCCTTAGCTTTCAGACGAATGCTTGCCGGATACGTAATCAAACCCTAGGTCCGGACACTTTTGCTCATATGAGACTTGGTGTTATCACAGGGATGGCTTCTTGATTATTCCCGCCAACGCAAAATTTTGTTCAAATAAGTAAATAATTTTATCTGCTGCTAATGTGGTCCAGTGAAGACATTTGCAAAAATGGATAACATTGGGATAGTTTAAATCTTATACAACATGCAAGTTTGTAAAATTAAATGATCGAAAATATAATTTATGCTTGAATACTCAAATCAGACGTGCTACCGACTCAATTAGCTTGGATGAATGCATCACATGAATTTAGTACTCTTAGGGTATGATCATTTTATTGATTTTTTTGTTCCATATGATTTGTTGTATATGCATAGTACTGTATACACAAATGACGACACTCTTGCTCATGTGACAGCACAATTCATGCTGTTGAAAATATGACTTCGCAACAAATAAATTGCAGTTCCCTTTTGATATTGATGTACCTCGTGTGATTAATTAGTGCTCCTTGCTCAGCTACCTTGCAGCTCTGCTAGCATCAGGTAATAGAGTACTCTTACCTTAGGGACTTAGGGTACGGTCGTATGATCATCTTATTGTTTTGCTGGATCTATATGTTTTGTTGTATGTGTCTAGGTAGTGTATACACAATGATGACACTCTTTCTCATGTGACAGACAATTCATGCCATTGAAAATCTGAGTACCTATCAAGCAATTGCAGTTCCTTTTGATCATGGATGTACCCCGTGTGATTAATTGCAGTATCAAATCATTAATATTGTTAATATTTTTCTAAAATGAAACAACATCACCATGATGCATCAATTGTACCATTTGTGATCACTTTTCGAAATTTCCACGCACAAACTCCAATTATATTTATGCTAACATTGGACATTAACTAGTAGTTACCATGGACCTTTATTTTAAAATTTAACATTTTAGTGCTGACTTTATTAAGGCGTGGAATGAGATTTTGAACAATGACGACGATAAGAATAAATGAATTTCAAAGCCTGAAGTAACAACGGATCTAGGGAGTGGTACAACCCACTTTGGGTTGCCAAGTATTACTATGTTAT
The DNA here is from genome assembly GCA_947311845.1 of Poa pratensis. Lineage (NCBI taxonomy): Eukaryota > Viridiplantae > Streptophyta > Magnoliopsida > Poales > Poaceae > Poa > Poa pratensis. Next base: position 29,809,091 of record CAMZMU010000081.1, read on the forward strand.
CAATTTAGTCGGTTCTATATAATTTACATAATGAAGACATTTTTCCTCATCTAAGACTTCGTGTCATTGAAGATGCGACTTTTTCCAAATATTCAATTCCCCGTTGATATTTGAGGCACTTCATGTTGATTCGAAGATGGAATCAATTAGCATCATGTCTAAATGATAAATTTGTTTCAAACAAGGATTTCGACCGCAAATGGATTAATGTTGTGAAAGTTTTTCAGAATAAATCAACATGTACACCTATTAAAAATATGTGGTTTAAACTATAGTTCTCACTATGGTTTAAACAACTACGGTCCAACGTGCTGCCAAGTTAAAAACTTGAAGGAAGGAAATCATAAGACAAATTGTACTCTTTGTCTTAGCGTTGACCATGAATCATTATGTTGTTTTAGTATGTGATATATCATTTATACAAGTGACGACATTTTCTCATCTGACGCGTTGTTATCAAACAGGTGGCTTCCGGAATCTTCTATTCCCCTTCGATATTTAAACCATATCTTTAAAATTTGGAGTTGAAATCTATTAGTATCAAGTCTAGATGATAAATTTGGTTCAGACAAGGATTTCCACCACTAATAGAATATCAATGAATGTTCAAAAAATCAACATGTCCATTTGTTGCAAATACACGATGAAAGTAGAATTCACGCTCACAACCACTAATATGTCAGACGTGCTGCCAAGTTCGAAACCGGATCATATAGCGTTGATCTTGCAATCAATATCTTGTTTTGTTTTAGCTTGCCTACTATGATTATGCAAATGACGACACTTTTGCTCATATGAGACTCGGTGCTATCAGAGAGATGGCTTCTCGATTATTCAATTTCCTTTTGATATTCGAGGTACATCTTGAAGATTTCTGCCAACGCAAGTGTTTTTGAAATATGTAAATATTGTTACCCCCGCTAATCTGGTCCAACAAAAACATGTGCAAACACGTATAACATTGTGATAGTCTTAAAACTTATCCGATGTGCGATTTTTTTAAAAATAGATGCTCGAAAATAGAATTTACTCTTAGAGATACTCAAGTCAGACGACGTGCTACCTACTTTGCAATTTGCTTGAATAAAGCCATCACTAGAATATAGTACTCTTAAGGTACGGTCCTATGATCATTTTATAGTTTTTCTGGTTCTATATGTTTTGTTGTATATGTATAGGCACTGTATAGACAAATGACGACACTCTTACTCATGTGACGTCACAGTTCATGCGTTGAAGATATGACTTCTTGATGTACCTCGTGTGATTACACAGTCTAGCATGTCATGCCCTGCGCTCACGGTGTCGACATCCAACATCTCAAACAATATTATGTTTTCTGTTTGACCGATCCGAGAATAGATCTCAAGCCATACGTTATTGGTTGCGGCCAGAGGGGCGTTGACCTGTGCTGCTGTGCATACATGAGGTAGAGAGAAAGCTATAGCTCATGTACTTGAATTCGCAATGTGCATACATCCAAAGTAAACTGCATCCTTTCTAGTATAGGCGAAAAGTGTGAAGTGGAGACAGGAAGATGCGAGATCAACGTGAGGAATTGAAGTGCATTGATAATGAACGATGAAGTGGTGAGTAACGTACCGCCAAGTATATACTCTCTATAGTTCATTTTTGTGACATCATTTTCCGAACGGATTGAGTATATCAAAGAAAAAGTGCCGAGGTGGGAAATGTAACTTTTTGGACCACGTACTAAGTAGATAGAGGCGCAGTTCCATGCTATGAATGGCAAATTTATCTTCGGTTGCACTTTGGAGCTAGCCATTCTAAACTTGCCTCTGCCTCGTTAACTTTTGTTGACAGCGTTGACCAATATTTGGGATTATTGGCTGTTAATTACCGGTTCTTGCGAGATTATGTTTATGATATCCAGTAGTATTATGCAAGGTTTCGGATACCGTTTCAAAAAAAATTCCGGAGGGGGCCGGTATTTCCGGTAACCGGGGTTACCGGAAAATACCGGCCGGTAACCGGCCCAATATTTCGGCAAGAATTCAGGATTTAAACTTAAAACATCGAATTTTTTCAAAATTTAAATTTTTCGAGCACAAATTTGTTTCAAATTTGACTAATCCGAGATTTTTCATCCGAGATATGCAAATTCCGGGGGGGGGGGCGAGAAATCCGGTTACCGCGGAATTCCACGGAATTCCGGCCGGTAACCGAAACCTTGGTATTATGTTGGGTTGTTGACGCTGACATCTCAATTATATTTTCCAGTTCATACCCTGACCAAATACAGAGCTACTTGCAGCTCCGTACGTATATATGCGTGTCTGCGTCGTCTCCGGCAGATCACCATTCTTTTGATCCCTCCGACTAAAGCCATGGCTGCCAATCTCAAGCTCGCTGCCCTGTGCCTCTTCCTTGTCGTCGTCTCCTCCCTCCCTTTGCTAGCGCGCGCCGAGTGCGAGTGCGAGACGAGCGAGGAAGAACATGACAAGGCGGGGGCGCTAAAGCTTAAGATCATTGCCATCTTCTGCATCCTCGTTGCCAGCGCCTTGGGCTGCGGCATCCCCTCGCTCGGCCGGAGGTTCCCGGCGCTGAGCCCAGACACGGACCTGTTCTTCGCCGTGAAGGCCTTCGCCGCGGGTGTTATCCTCGCGACGTCCTTCGTGCACATCCTCCCAGAAGCCTTCGAGAGGCTCGGATCGCCGTGCCTCGTCGACGGGCCGTGGAAGAACTTCCCGTTCGCCGGCTTCGTCGCCATGCTCGCGGCCATCGCTACCCTCGTCGTTGACACCATCGCCACGGGGTACTTCCAGCGCGCGCACGCCAAGAAGGTCTCCGAGGCCGACGGGTACATGGAGGCATCGGGCTCCGATCACGCTCACGGCGGTCACTCCCACGGCATGTCGGCCGTCATCGCGACGTCATTCGCGGGGACATCGGACGACGGCGCGCAGCTCATCCGCCACCGCGTCATCTCGCAGGTGCTGATCGATTGATGCGTGCATAATTAGATAGCTAGTAGATGTGTTCAACTCTTGCTAGACAGACGTGGCTTAGATCACGAGTCCATGCATGGACTAAAAATTATCCACTGCTAACTGCCTTGTTTGCTCATGCAATGTTTTATCTGAAGGTGCTGGAGCTGGGGATCGTAGTGCACTCGGTGATCATCGGCATGTCTTTAGGTGCATCTGAGAGTGTTAGCACGATCAAACCACTCGTGGCCGCGCTAGCTTTTCATCAGTTCTTCGAAGGGATAGGGCTCGGAGGATGCATTGTCCAGGTATGTAGCAACAGGAGTCCCTGATTCCGCTTTGCAAAAATGGATTTCCTAATCTTCTAACGTCCAGCAAAAATGAGTGTGAATTTTAACACTCAAATATGCAGTACTATTCCACATACTGTCTGAACTACATTGTTTCTAGAAAGAAATCTAATCTGAACCCTAGAACTATGAAATCATCCAGATTAACTCCCAATTCCCAAAATTGTTTGACCTGAACCCAATCCGAAAATGGAATTTTGTGGGTTTCACGTAATATGAAAAAAAATCATAGATGCACATAATACTAGGAGTTTGTGGTATGCAAAATTACATTAAAAAAAGTTGAAGGATAAGAAATTTCAACTAGAGAGGAGTTAATAGGCGACTACAAATTTAACAAGTTGATTTCAGGGACCTATGGATAAATATGATTCTCGAAAGTGCAACTAATTGAATAACCCTATATGTAGCAAGTGCGATGGACAAACTATAGGGGACTCTAATCTCCGTTTTAGAAGAGGCTGTTGCAAAATAAAATTCAACAACACACACAAAGTCCTAGACTTCTTCTGCTTGAGCTCACCAAACGAAGTATGAGCTTATTCATTAGTGCTAAATCTATACCTTTATAAACTCCGATGGGGGAAATCCATAACCTTGGTTGCTCCCAGCTGAATCTAATGGTGTAGGGTTTCCCACAAAACCCAAGAGTAAAAGAATAAAGTAACTCGCAGAGTGAATCAATTTTTTTTGGCTTGGTAGGTCTCATATTTCTTTTCCCTAACTTGGATTCAACCTTGATTAGTGAGAGAGAGAGAGAGAAGCCTTCTGAAGACCAACAATGGTGTTCAAGCTTAGATCCAACAGGTAGATATCTTCAGAGAACAGGACCATCCTTATAGAGCTATATCTAATCCTTAGCATAGTTTTGCACCGACTCATAACCTCCGCCTTGTCCGGGAGTATCTTTGGGCCAGACAAGAAACTTCCTGGATCAATCGGGAGACCTGCCCGAATCAAATTTAAATCCTCAGGTATGCATCACAAATCTTGGGATTTCTTTGGGTTTCTATTGGGCATGCACGAGTGTTTCTAGGATGTGTTTTTAGTCATTGATATCCTCACCTTGAAAACACCTAACTCTCTTAATAGTTCGTACAATTTTCCTGCAACTCAAATACATGGAAACACAATAAATAATTTGAAGACGCAATCTTCTCATAACCTTTTGTCTAGGTGGGCTTAACCATTATTGGGGAAAACCTTGTTATCATATCTTCATCACAATTACTACCATAAATTATTGGTCATTAACACCAAAATCCACTTGGGGCCAAAGTTGCCCTTACAAAATATTACTCCTATTTATGTTATCTACAAAACTGAAAAGAGACGGCTGGATTCATTTTGTTGTTTTCTTGTATGTGTAGAAGACATAATGTCATATTAGTGTTGAAGTTTTGAATGTTGCCAACCAGTGGCATGCATCCCCCGTGTCCAAGTTTTATTTTTCATTTTTACTGAAAATTCAAAGGTTCAAAACTACCATCTATAAAAGGGTAAGATTTCTAGGGTGATTTAGTATTCTTAGGTTCTAAATACTGAAATATAATCCACAGCCATGGATATTATTGTATAGCACGAGCCAAGAAGTCATCAACCAATATGATTACGTGGTCGGTAGAAAAACACAACTGGTAATGATATTATCTTGTCACTTCTCCGCAGGACACATACATTCATTTTTTAGTGAATTTGTGTTTTCTACCATTTCATAGTTCATTACTATCATATTTTTAAACACAAATGGTTCAGTCTAAAAGGTTTCATAAATTTTAGGTTTTTATATTTCAGGGTGCAAGTTTGACCTAATACAATAGTCTAGGCTTAAAATTAACATTTTCTTAGTTTGTGTCCAACATCAAACTATATTGTTTCTATTTTCTGCTCTTTAGTTATCATTATACCAAAAAGTTACAACAAAAGGGAATTCAAGCCGTGTTTAGCATTGGTCGATCCACTATGAAACTTATAAACATCTGACCATTTGGTCGATCTACTTACATATTTCCCTCTCCTTCTTTTTTTTGTGAAATTATTTCCCTCTCCTTCTAGTATAATCAATAACATTGAAACTGGAAAGCACATTCTGACTGACTGAAAAATAGAAGATATATTCTTTCTTGACACATAATAGAAGATAAATTCAACCATGTGGTAAACCAGAGTACCATTTTGGTGTATTCACCACATCACGTCACATGATTTCACCGCCAAATTTTGTATACTTCTTACTTACTTTGAGGGGCACTAAACCTTAATATGGTTTATCAAACATAGCACAAACTTCTTGGACCCATAAATTGATGGTAGAAAGTGAACTAAGTGACTAATAAAATTTACTTGCTCTATCGTACAGGCTAGGTTCCGCCTGAAGTCTGTCTTGATGATGGCGATCTTCTTCTCACTCACACTTCCAATTGGTGTCGTGATCGGTATCGGAATATCCTCTACTTATGACGAGAACAGCCCTAGCGCACTAATCGTGGAAGGGATCCTTAGCGCTGCCGCAGCTGGAATTCTGAACTACATGGCGCTTGTTGATCTTCTAGCTGAAGATTTCATGAACCCTAGGGTACAGAGCGACGGAAAGTTGCAGGTCATCATAAACATCTCCTTGCTGGCCGGGACAGCTCTGATGTCCATGCTTGCTATATGGGCATGAGAAATCATCCTCGGCTGAAATACTTCGATTTGATTTTTTGAGGTGATGATTTCTCTTTTTATAAGAGATTTTCTGATTTGTTTGTTCCTTGGTTGTAAAAGCGTGTGCATATATTGATCAAACCCAAGACACACAGTGAACCATATATGTTCATTTATTCATTACTATAACAATCCAAACAGTGAATGCTTGTTGATGTGCTTTCTTTATATCAATCGGTGTATGGGCAATAGTTATCTCGCTCTTGAATGTTAGGTGAAGTATGACCGCACTTAAACTTAAACATTTGCTAATCGCTAGGTTAGACATACCAAATTGGCATATTCTATCACTCGTACGGAATAGGTTATCGAAGGAAACCTTCCCAGCATCGGCCCTCCATGCCGCCGCTGCCGCCGGCCCTCGCCGCGGCGGCGGCGGGCCCAGCTGCCAAAAGGCCGTCTGGGGGCTTGGATTTCAAGGAGGCGCGGCGACGGCAGCGGTTGCTGCTGGGGTGGCGACGGTCGGCGGTCGACGTGCGCGGCCGGGGCGGCGTCCCCGCGTCGTGGAGGAGGCCTGCGAGGGGCGACGTGGGCTGCTGGTGGCGCCGTCGCCGGAGGGGCGGCGCTCCCGATGGGCTTGGCGGGCCCGATCTGGGCCCGTCGGGCCTGGGCTAGGGCGCGCGTCGCTCGAGCTGGGCGTTGTCTCGGGGCTGTGGGGCGTCGGCAGGGAGAGGTGCAGGGCGTCGGCAGGGCGAGCTGTGGGGCGTCGGCAGGGAGAGGTTCAGGGCGTCGTCGGCAGGGAGTGGTGCAGGGCGTCGGAGGTGGTGGCGCTGGCGCTGAGGCGGTTGGTTGATGAAGCGCGAGAAGGCCACGATGGCATGCCGGGGCGGCGGTGCGAGGTGGTGGTGCGCGTGGAGGTGATGCGGCGTTGGGCGGGTCGACGGCGCGTGGATGCCAGGTCGGCGGCCCTGGACTTGGGAGCAGCGACGCCAACGACGCAGCATAAGGCGCTGCGTGATGTGGTGCAGGTCTACGGCCAGGATCCGTGGTGGTTCGTGGCCACGGGCGGCGCTCCTTCTTGCCCTGCCGACATGGTGCTCGGTATGGCGTGGTGGCGTTCTGCGTCCGGTGGTCCTGTCCTCCTCGTTGTCTGGCTTGTTGGTGGTGGTGGTGGTTGGTGAGGCTTGCTGGCGCCGGTGCTGGTGCTGGTGCGTCGGAGGGTGTGCTTGGAGCTGGGGTGAAAACCCCGTCTCGGTTTGTACCGTGACCAGTGATGGCGGCGGCTGTGGCCGTCGTTTACCTCCTTGGAGGCATTGCTGCTATGCTGCAGCCCCCTCTTGCACCGTTCCGATCGGTGGTCCAACTCCAGGGGAAACTCTTGATCTTGTGATCGGACGATGACGGCGCCTTGGCGTCGTTTCCCTCTTGAGGGCTTCGTCTTTGGAGCTGGATTTCGGCAAGAGGGACCTGTGGTAGGGTTGTGGCGGCGGCAACTGCGGCTGTCTTTTAGGCCAGGGCGGCGGCCCCGGAAGTTGGTACGACGTCCGTGGTCTGCGAGCAGCTCTCCCTGAGCAGTTTGGGCTGCGGGTGGCTGGTTCATGCGGCGTCGTGGCTCGGTTGCGAGTGGTGCTATGTCGGGACGGCGGTCCCGGAAGGGGGTGCTGGCGGCGAGGCTGTCGGGGCTGCTTGGGCAGCGGCAGCAGCGGTTGCCTTTTAGGCCGGGGCGGCGACCCCGGATGTTGGTGTGGCGGCCATGGTCTGCGAGCGGCTTTCCTGGTGCAGCTTGGGCTGTGGGTGGCCGTGTTGTGCGGCGTCGTGGTTTCTCGTGGTTGTGGGGCTTCGCCTGTGTGTTGTGTCGTGTTGTTGTATGGTTTTCGGCCGGTTTCTTCCATAATAAACCGGACACCTTCTGCTTAATAAAGGTGAGGCAAAGCTTTTGCCTCGTTATAAAGTAGCAATCAGATTTCTCGTCACTTGATGCTACCAAATTCTCCAGGAAGGTACCCGTCTTGGATAGAAGGCAATCTTTGGCAGACTAGTAAAAGTGTACGTCTTGGATAGATGCAGTCTTCGTTGGCTGTTTCTTTGTCAAACTAGTACAGAATACCATGTCATAGTACAATGGCACTTAAACGGATATTCATAACTGGTAGACCCACTACCCAGAAAACATTTTTCCAAATGTCAAAAAATTTCAAATAATTTTTTTGCATACAGTTCATGACATTTCATGTTGACACAAAAAGTTACGTGAAGATTTTTTTTTTGCAACCTGTGCAAAAAAGACAAATCCGGAAACACCGAAACGTATATATACGCGTCAGTTTTTTCTCTTTTTTGTACAGATCACAAAAAAAAGTTTTTTCACCCTGCCATTTTTTGTGCTAACACATCATGTTGTAGTGTACACCCGTATTTTTTTCCGGAATTTTTTGACTTTCTGAAAAAAAATAAAAAAATTACATAGTGAGAGCAGCTGCACTGTAATTGTATAAACTCGGGCTGCTTGATGCACACCTCGAGATCAATCCCTCCTCTATATATATGCAAGATTATATGAGCTGACTTGGTGTCCAAGTCGATGTACAAGATTGCTTTACAAGTAAGAAACCTAACAAACTAGGTAGGCAATATTTCATGTGATCCTGTCGGTTTCCGTAACACGCCCCCGCAGGCTGAACTCGGTGTTTCGCCGATGTGAAGACTGGAACGAAATTCTCGAAAGAGTGCAGACGGCAGTCCTTTTGTGAAGATGTCAGCAAACTGAGAGCTGGAGGGGACATGTAGTACGCGTAGAGCACCGATAGCAACCTTTTCCCGTACAAAGTGAATGTCCAACTCAATATGCTTCGTGCGCCGATGCTGAACTGGGTTAGCCGATAGGTAAACAGCGCTAACATTGTCACAATAAACGATAGTGGCACTGCGCATCAGTTTCCGTAGTTCATCAAGGAGACTCCTAATCCAGCATGTCTCGGCAACTGCTGTGGCGACAACACGATATTCTGCTTCGGCACTTGATCGTGAGACAGTAGGCTGCCGTCGAGAAGACCAAGAAATGAGATTGTCTCCCAAAACACGCAGTATCCTGACGTAGACCGGCGAGTGTCAGGGCATCCTGCCCAATCAGCATCCGAATAGGCAACCAATGAATGAGAGGAAGTGGAGTGTAGTGTGAGACCATGATCATGGGTGCCTTTGAGATATCGAAGGATTCGTTTGATTAGAGAGAGATGTGGTTCACGGGGATCGTGCATATGGAGACAGACTTGTTAGACAGCATAGGATAGATCGGGTCGTGTGAGAGTGATGTATTGGAGTGCACCTGCTAGACTATGATAGAGAGAGGGATCGGCGACTGGAGAACCGGCAGATGCTGGTAGTTTGGCTTTGGTGTCAACTGGTGTGGAAGATGGGTGGCAGTCGCTCATACCTGCACGAGAAAGAACCTCAAGGATATATTGGCGTTGGGAAAGGTGGAGACTATGTGGAGAACGAGTGACAGAAATACCGAAAGTGATGTAGGGGACCAAGATCTTTCATGGCAAATTCATGGCTGAAAGTGTTGATGATGGACCGGAGTAAGGTGGAGGAGGAAGCAGTAAGAATTATGTCGTCGACATAGAGAAGAAGATACGCGGTGTGAGATCCGCGACGTAGAGTAAAGAGGGAAGCATCGGATTTGGACTCTAAGAAACCAGAGGAGCGGGCAAAAGCGGCGAAGCGATGGAACCAAGCACGTGGTGCCTGTTTAAGACCGTAGAGTGATTTGAGAAGACGACAACATGAGTGGGACGAGAGGGATCAACAAAACCAGAGGGTTGTTGACTATAAACCTCCTCTAGAAGGTGACCATGAAGGAAAGCGTTTTTAACATCAAGTTGATGGATGGGCCAATTGTTGGAGAGAGCTAGAGAGAGCACAATGCGTATGGTGGCTGGCTTAACGACCGGACTGAAGGTTTCATCAAAATCGATGCCTGGTTGTTGAGTGAATCCACGTACTACCCATCGGGCTTTATGACGAGCAAGAGATCCATCGGGATTATGTTTGTGACGGAATATCCATTTGCCACTAACGATATTTGCGCCGGGAGGAGGTGGAACAAGTGTCCAGGTGTTATTTGTCATCAGTGCATCGTATTCTTCCTGCATGGCAAGACGCCAAGAGGGATCACGGAGAGCTGTGAGATAGTTATGGGGTATAGGAGAGGAGACGATGGCAGAGAGGTTTAAACGATCGGGAGGACCAGGAAGGTGTCCGGTTGTGCGGCGGGTTCGGTGTAGAGGGGGTGGAGAAGGAGGTGTGGGTATGGTGGGAGGGGATGAAGGTGAAGAGGACATAGCAGGTGAGCTAGAATCGCGAGAGGCAAGAGGTGAGCCAGGAGGTGTGGCAAAATCGGGAGTGGGTGGGTTAGGAGATGCCGTGGCAGGAGGAGCTGACGTGGCAGGAGGAGTTGCCGCGGCAGTGTGTGTCGGTTTGCCGTGGGAACAACAGGTTGTGGCGAAATGTGGATTTGCTCGTCGCTAAGAATGGGAGGGTCGAAGACATCTGTGGCAGGGGATGGTGTTGGGTTGTTGTGTGGGGCATATGGGAAAGTGGATTCATCGAATGTGACGTGACGGGAGATGAGTATGCGTCGGGTGGTTAGGTCAAGACAGCGGTATCCTTTGTGGCGAGGTGGGTAACCAAGAAACACACATTTGGTGGCGCGTGGTGCAAGTTTGTGCGGAGCAGTGGATGCCGTGTTAACATAGCATAAGCAGCCGAATACACGGAGATGATCATAGGAAGGAGGTGTGCCAAATAATAAGTGGTGGGGGTAGTGTGCGGTATGGCAGCCGATGGTCGGATGTTGAGGAGATATGTGGCAGTGTGGAGGGCCTCTGCCCAAAGGTTGGGTGGCATGGAAGCTTGAAAGAGGAGGGATCGAATGACATCGTTAATGGTGCGGATTGCTCGTTCGGCCTTGCCGTTTTGTTGAGATGTATAAGGGCATGAAAAACGAAAAAGAGTGCCGTGTTGTGTGAAGAAGTTGTTTAGGTTGAGATTATCAAATTCTTTCCCGTTGTCGCATTGAATATTAAGGATAGGAAGATTGAAGTGGGTTTGAACAAAGGCATGGTATGCGACAAACGTAGAGAAAACATCCGATTTCTTTTTGAGAGGGAAAGTCCAAAAATAATGAGAAAAATCATCAACAATAACAAGATAATATGTATAACCAGTTGTACTAGGGATAGGTGATGTCCACAAATCACAATGTATGAGTTCAAACGGATGAGTTGAAAACGATTTCGATGAAGAAAAGGGTAGTCTAACATGTTTCCCTAATTGACACGCATGACACAAGGAGGAACTAAATTTATTTCCGGGGATGGCCGTAGATGGATGTAGTGTCGAAGTGGTGCGATGGCTTGGATGTCCGAGACGGCGATGCCAAAGGTCGAAGGTGTTGGTGGCGGTGTAGGCTTCAGCTGCAGGAGGGCTCTGGAAGGTGTAGAGGGGGCCAGGGCTATTACATATGAGAACCACGGTCCCGCTGGAAAGAGCCTTCACAGAAAAACCAGAGGGATCAAACTCAATGGAACAATTGTTATCAATAGTAAATTGTCGAACGGAGATCAGGTTTTTGATTATGTTAGGAACTAGAAGAATGTTGCGAAGATGAAAAGTTTGAGAGGGGGAGTGGAGTGCTGTGGAGCCGACATGTGTAACAGGTATGGTTGCGCCATTGCCAACGGTGACGAATTGAGTTGAAGAGGGATGAAGAGAGGCAATGTTACCAGGATCGGATGCCATGTGGGAGGATGCGCCTGTGTCCATGTGCCAGTCGTTGCCGGGGATCTGCAGGTTGTTGAGGGCGGCGATCAGGGCGGGGTCGATGTTCTGTTGCTGCTGGTACTGGCCGGCGTTGGGCTGGCCAAACGCGGCGTAGGCATGTGGCGTCGGAGGAGGGCCGAGGATCCCGGGAGGACCAGGAGCAGGTGGACGCCATGATGTTGGTGCAGGCGGGCGTGGTTGATGCTGCTGAGTGTTGGCGCGAGTCGGGGCACCAGTCCACGGATTGAACTGCCAAGGGTTGTCGCGCCCGCGACCACGCCCACCACGGCCACGCCCATGGCCGCCGCCGCAAAAGTTGTTGGAGGAGCCGTAGCCGCGGCCGCCGTAGCGGTCGCCCGTAGTTGTCGCCCCGGAGCGATCACCGCTGAGGTTGGGAGGAGGGGCGCCCCCGCCGTGGGGCAGGACGCTGTTGCCGCTTGCCCAGAGCGCCGTGGATGCGGCGTTCTTGGCGTCAGTCTTCTTCTGGGTTTCCTCGAGGATGAGCGCCGACCTTGTTTGGAGGAAGGAGGGGAAGGGCACCTGAAACGGAAGAAACGAGCGCAGATGCGCGTAAGTGTCATTGAGTCCGTGGAGGAGCGTGAGGACGAGCGTCGGCGAGAGCTTTGAGCTTGGCGCAGTAGTCGCTGATGGAGAGGTCGCCTTGCGGAGTGTTGCGGAACTCCGCCTCGAGTTGGATGGCGCGATGCTTTTTGTTGTCGCGGAACAGCTGCTCGATGGCGTCCCAGATGGTGCGAGCGGTGGCGCCGGGCCGCATGACGATGCCGAGCAGATCGAGGGAGATGGCGCCATATATCCAGGAGAGCACCGTGAAGTCATCGCGCGCCCAGGAGGAAGACGGCGAGGTATCGGAGGGAGTGGCGTCGGAGGAGCCGACGACATGAGCTGTCAGGCCATAGCGGCCAAGGGCGACGAGAAAGCGCTCGCGCCAGTTGGTGTAGTTGTCATCATTGATGTCTAGGGTGATCGGTATGAGTTTGGTGGAGGTTGTATAGGAGGGTTGGATAGGAGGGGAAGGTGTGCTCTCTGAGTTTTTGCCGAGATCGGCGAGGCGCCGATCGAGTTCATCTTGGCGAGCCTTGAGGAGAGACTCGCGTTCCTTCAGCTCCTTCTCGAGCTTCGCGAGTTCGGCGGCCGAAGACATGGTGGTAGAGGGAAACTAGAGCTGGAGATCGGTTGTAGGAGAAGAAGAGGTTTTTAGGGTTTTTGACCTAGGATACGGCTGGCTCTGATACCATGTAATTGTATAAACTCGGGCTGCTTGATGCACACCTCGAGATCCGTCCCTCCTCTATATATATGCAAGATTACAGGAGCTGACTTGGTGTCCAAGTCGATGTACAAGATTGCTTTACAAGTAAGAAACCTAACAAACTAGGTAGGCAATATTTCATGTGATCCTGTCGGTTTCCGTAACATGCACCCTAGAGCCAAATCGCCTAAACCCCTTTGTGACCCATTTTGTGCCCGTTGGAACACACTGGTCTGAGATGACCCTTTTCGTCACCGACGGGTGAGCACCGGTCAGCTGTCATGCATAGCTTTGGCGGCCATTAGGAGGCGTAGGATAAAAAAAAGGTTTGAGGGGGACGGTTTGGACATGTTGTAGAAGCCATCCCTGACTATCTCTTATCCGTCATTGGTTAGAAGTTTCGACGGAGACCTGAAGAGTCCGCCATCATTAATTCTGGACAGGCCTAGTGGCTCGTAGAGTCCCATAAAAATTGATCCAGAACTCCGGTTTATACATCCGGGTGTATACTGAACGTCAGTGTTATAATAGTATCCCAAAGGCCCATTGCCAATCTTGGCAGTCGTTTTTACGGTACCCCCTCCAGTCGTTTTACTGCACATATTCGGTTTGTCTTAAATCGAACCTTATAAAGTTTGACCAACTTTATTGGAAAACATAAACATTTGAAATATCATATGACATAATATGAAATCATAATCCATGATGGGTCGATTGATATTGATTGATTTTGTGAATGTTTTTATTTTTTCCTATAACTTTAATCAAAATCTGGACAATTTGACTTAAAACAAACCTAATACGCAACGTAAGATCAATGTTAAAGCAACCGTTACTATTTTTGCTTGGACAATTTGACTTGGACAATTGATTGGTTAAGAGAATGGATAATGTGAATACCTTGCATGTTGAGATAGAAAATAATTAATGCAACTTAGTGAGGGTTTTGCTTTATAAAAAGTATAGATAGATAGATTATTTAATCACATAAACAATTGTTTAGTCGAAAGTAGGCTCGTTCATTGTTTCGGGATGGGCTCGGCCCTGACCAACCCGACAAATGCCCAAGTCTACTCGGGAGGTGTTGACGGGCCTACCCAGCGCGTGCTGAGTTCGCTGGCCAATTTGACCCGAGTTTAAGTCCATATATACACAACTGAACCCTTTATTTTTATTTTTAGGGGAACACAAACTGATTTTTTTTTTTTTGAGAGATACACAAACTGAACTCTGTGTCCACAATTTACCTCTGGGCCGGAGGCCGTGAATGCACGTGAATTGGAACAGGCCCACTGTTCCGGCCCCAACTGGCAGCAGCGTGCAAAGCCAAACTAGGCCGACGGGCGGGCGGCGGCGCGGCAAATGTGCGGTCAGCACTGCAGCGAATCTATCAGATCGAGAAAAATCTCACCTGTCGCTGTTGCAGGCATAAAGGGAACCTATCATTCATCTCATCTGCATCCGGTTTGGGTTCTCAGAAATCGGAATCTCATCATCTATCATCGGGAGAGAGTAGGAAGAAGCACAGCCGTTGTTTGGGCATTGCAATCCTGAGGGCACTTTCAACGGCAAAGCGCAAGCGGACATGCAAATATGTCCGTTTGAGATGGTCCGCGGATATAAAAAAGAACTTTGTCTGTTTTGGGTGGACACTGCCCCCAACGGCGCACCGCATATTTTCCTGGACATGTCTTTTTTTTTCTCTTCTTTCTCTATTTCAGCTGCTAGCTAGCAGCATGACCACGGCTCTGCCGCTACTAGTACTACTTGTGGCACGCCGGCGGCCGCCAGCGAGACCAAGCATAGTTCAGCTCGGTGACAGCAGGAGTCTGCAGGCTTGGCGGAGATTGGTAGAGGCAGCAGCCCGGCGGAGACTCGCACACACTGCAGGTATGGAGGACAGACAGAAGACGAAGACGAGAACGTACACCACCGCTGCGACCTGCTACGAGGCTACGAGCTCCGCGCGAGCTCGACGGCAGAGCCGCTCCTCGACAGCCTCTGCGTGCAGCCGCGCCGCCTCCTGCTCGACCCGCAGCAGGTAGGTGCTGCCGACGCGGGCCCATGCGCGCGCCGCCGAGCAGCGCCACAGCCATCTCGCGGGGCCGTGCGCGTGCCGGCGAGCAGCGCCACGACCATCTCGGGACGGCGGCGGTGGTGAGCTTGAGAGAGAGGGCATTGGAGGCAGTCATTAGTCCAGCGCCCAGGTCCACCTCGTCCGCGCCAGGCGGCGGCGGCCAGACCCGACCTCTGCATCGAGAGGATGCGTTGCGGCTGTGGAGGACGGCGACGCGTGCGGCCGGCCGGGCAGGTGCTCGCTGGATGCGCTTCGGCGACGAGGACGACAAGGACGACGGGGACGGTGGCCATGGTGAGACAGAGGAGAGAGAGAGAGGGCGTGGTAGGTGGAGAGTGGAGAAGAAAAATAAAAGAAAGCAGTGGGTTTTTTGTTTCGCTGGCAGCTGGGCCAGACCGGACACGAGAGGAGGTCACAGCGGACAGCCGGGCAGTCCGCCCTCGCCCAAATCGGATCCAAATTTGGGCCAGCTTTGGTCCAGCACGGACAGTCCAGCTGGACAAATGTCTTTAGGCCACCTCCAACGGCCCAGCGCATATGGACATGCGTTGTCCTAATCTGTCCTTCCGGACAGAGGAGCCCCTCCAACGGCCTGGCGCAAAGGGACAACTGTCCGCGCGGACAGGTTTTCGGCCCCAAACCTGGCCCAAGTTTGGTCCAGGTTTGGGGGAGAAAACGGACAACCAGACGGTCCGCCCTTGTCCTCCCTTGTCTGCGCCTGGCCCAGTGGCCAGCCACAGATTCCCCCTTCCCACACAAAACCTCTCCCTCTCCCACCCTCCGCCGCCGATCTAGCTACCGCCGCCGGCCACGATGGAGGATGGACTCTCGGCGGCCACGGCCGCAGCCGGCGCCGCCCTGTTGACGGTGAAGAAGGAGCGGTTGCCGGCGTCCGACAAGAGGGCAAAGCGGAGGGAGAAGAAGCGGGCGAAGGACGCCGCGGCCGTCTTGGCCGCCGCCGAGAAGGAGCGGATGGCCGCCATCGAGGCCCGCGCTGCGGCCGACGTCATAGCCACTCAGGCCGCGGCCCGGGCGGTGCTTCTCCTCGGCGGCCTCATTCCCGCCGCTGTCCCCGCTGTCGTGGCCTCGGCGGCGAGTTCGGCCTCGTCCGCCAAAGGGAAGTCGCCAAGGTCAGCGTCCCCCGTTCTCTCTACGGCCTCGCCCGCGGCTGTCCCCGCGGCTGGCGTATCGCGGCTCGGGTCCGGCGAGGCGTCACCGGAGATGGGCACACATGTCCCCGCAGGCCCTGCGGTGCCCCCCATCGACCTCAACGTCACGCCGGCCGCCAGCGGCAAGCCGAAGAGCCGGTCAATGTTGAAGGCGGGCAGCATACCCGACCCTCGGGTGCTCGATTTTGAGGAGACACCCATGACACCGTCCAACCCGGCCTTCTTCGACGAGGTCGGCAATGACGAAGGTTTCATGGACGACATGATGTTCACCGGCCCAAACTTCATCAACACCGAAGACGCCGAGACACAAGACCCAACCGGCCATGGTGAGACACTACCCGAAGGTGAGACACAAGCCGAGCGTGTCTCAATTGACGATGAGCCTCTCGACTTTGATGAGGAGCACGCCAACCTCGTCGCCAACCTCAAGAAGAGGAATGCCCGCACGGCGTCGTACACGGATATGGAGGATAAAGTCCTTTGTGAGACGTGGATGACGGTGAGCCAAAATGCCACCGTTGGTGCTCAACAAAAGGGCTCGACGTTTTGGATTCGGGTTCACAAGCACTTCCATGAGACAAGAAAGTTGCGTCCCTACCAAATTGAGAGTGATCGGAATGAGGGGTCTCTTAGCAAGAGATGGCCACACATTCAAACCGAATGTAGCAAATTTCAAGCCTCCTATGATCGTATGAAGGCCCGGAAGGTGAGTGGGGTTGGCATTGATGTCCTTGGGTTTCAAGCAATGGACTTCTTCAAGAAGGTTTACAAGACCAAGTTCAACTTGGTGCATTGTTGGGAGATGATCAAGGGATACCCCAAGTGGATCGAGCTATACAACTCTTTGAAGAAAGGGTCGAAGAAAAGGGCGAATGAAGATGTTCAACTCGGCCAAGATGAAAATGGCCGGGCGGTGCGGCCGAGAGGACACAAGGCCACGGCCCAAGATGCCAAGCGCGAGGAAGCCGCGACCAAATTGGAGGCAACGTTGAAGGGATTGCTCGAAAACAAGGAGTCCTCCATCACCGCAAGGTATGTCGAGAAACACAAAGATATGGAGGAGGCCATGGCATGCTATGTTGCAATGCAAAATAAAAAGCTTGAGATAGAAGCCAACCGAATCAAGAACGAGGTGGAGCGCAACAAGCTCGCGGTGATGACCGAGGAGAACCGGATCATGATGGCCGACTTGACCACCATGGACCCGGAGACAAGAGCTTGGGTGCTCAAGAAGCAAAAGATCATTCGTGAGCGTGGTGATATTTGATTTGCATCTTGTTTATTTGTCAAACTAATTTCTATCGTTTGCTATTTATGTGTATTTTGAACTTTGGCTCATTTGAACTATGTCTATTTGAATGTTTGAATGTTTGTATCCATATTAATATTTGAATGTTTGTATCCATATTTGTTTCAAATGTGTGCAAATGTGCTGTCCCAGGACAGATGCGGCCGGCCGTTGGGGGCACCTCCACCCCAAAAGGGACAGAGGTCCAAAATCTGTCCGCGGTCCGTCCAAAGCGGACTGAATCGATCCGATTTGGCTGTCCAGATGCGCTGAGCCGTTGGAGGTGTCCTTATGCGCCAACCCGTTAGAGACCATCATTTGTCCGTCCGGACAAAAATGGACTAGACTTGTCCATTTGCTCCTCCCCGTTGGAGGTGCTCTGAGCAGGGAACGAAGCCGATGCGAATGCGATGCGATCAGCCAAAGTCAGTCCTCGACTCCTCGCTGCTAGCCTGCTAGCTAGTCTTTCCTCACCCGATAGCGACGGCGAAAGGGTTCCGCACGGAACTAAAAAGGGAAGGCGACGAGACAGTGCCCCGCCGCCTCCCTTTTTTCTTCCACTCCAGACCCGCGTGCGGCGCTCCCACGCTGACCGGACCACTGCCTCCCCTCGCCCCCGTCCTATCTGGATCGCGCGCGCGCGCGAGCGTCTCCTCCGCGGCGCCATGGCCGGCGAGGACGGCAACGACCGGGAAGAGGTCCAGATACAAATCGCAGGTCAGTTCGCTTTTGGTTTCAGGGGAGTGATGATGAGGAGTTCCTTAGTTTTTCCTTTTCTGTTAAATTTGCCTCCGATGTGGTCGTGCTGTCTTCGGCTGGGGCACCACATCAGACAAAGATATCGTGTTCGCTTCCTTCCAGAGGAATTTGGTGGGGTGCGTTGCTGGGGGGGAGTGAGCGCACGAGGTGTTCGATGAATTGTGTAGGGCTGCTGGCAGTATTATGGCGTGATGACGGGTTTATCTACGAGCATTGAAACTAGGCTTCGAATAAATGTTTTCCTTTTGAACCTGGGTGCACGCGCATGATTGCCAAATCCTTGTTTCCTGGTGTGGTTTGTGGGTCAGCACGCCTGTCATGCAACCGTTGCCGGTGAGGGCGTTCCATGCGGGTTCTGGTGTATTTAGGAGAGTTTCTTGTTCTTTTTTTGGTCTGAGAGGGATTTAAAGGTTGATGAGAACATTGGCAGAGCTTCCTCGAATCGTGAGGGGCATAAAGCAATGCTTGATTTTGGTGAGAATAATCAAAAGACCATGAAAAACTATGTCAAAGTAGACTAAGAATAAGCAAATCCCTTTCTTGAATGGCCGAGGAATTGATAGGATTTTAGAATGGTAAATAATTGTGTCCTAGAATTGCGCTCGAGAATTTGGTCATATCCTATTATCATCTATGTTAAAGCATTTGTGTTTTGATCTCACCTGTTGATACTGCTTTGCACTCTTAAATGGCAGGATCATCCAAAGGTGCAACTTCCTCAACCGGTCAAGCATCCCCACAAAACAAGCATTGGCAATGGTGGTTGATGCTGACACTGAACATGTTCTTCCTTATCGCTGGTCAGACCGCGTCAACACTCTTAGGGAGATTCTACTACAATCAAGGTGGCAATAGCAAGTGGATGTCTACATTTATCCAAACCGCTGGTTTTCCGGTGTTGCTTATTGCCCGATGTCTTTTTCGCTCAAAGTCACCTTCTACACAAACAGCTACCGGTGGCCCTGAAGCTTCAGCCACCAAACTTACTCTGATATATATTGTCTTGGGGCTCATCATTGCCGCAGACGACTTGATGTATTCCTACGGTCTATTGTATCTCCCTGTCTCAACTTACTCACTCATCTGTGCTAGTCAGCTGGCCTTCAATGCTGTCTTCTCATATGTTCTCAATGCTCAGAAGTTCACCCCTTTGATATTCAACTCGGTAATCCTCCTTACATTTTCTGCTTCTCTCCTTGGAGTTGATGAGGATCCTCAGGGCAGTGATGGTATCTCACAAGGGAATCATGTATTGGGTTTTGTCTTGACACTGGGAGCATCCGCCACATACTCACTTATTCTCTCCCTCATGCAAGTTACATTTGAGAAGGTTATCAAGAGGGAGACCTTCTCAGTGGTGTTGAACATGCAGATTTATACGGCATTTGTGGCTACACTAGCTTCTCTTGTAGGGTTATTTGCAAGTGGTGAATGGAAGACTTTGGAGGGAGAGATGCACATATTCAGCTCAGGGAAGGTGTCCTATGTAATGACACTGCTATGGACTGCTATATCATGGCAGATAGCTTCCGTTGGAGTGGTGGGGTTGATCTTTGTGGTTTCATCACTCTTCTCAAATGTGATCAGCACTCTAGCTCTACCCATCATTCCTGTTTTCGCAGTGATTTTCTTTCACGACAAAATGGATGGAATAAAGATTATAGCTATGCTAATGGCCATCTGGGGATTTATTTCGTATGGCTACCAGTTGTATGTTGATGACAAGAAGTCTAGGAAGACTTCAGCCAGTGTGGAGGAAAATTCTTAAGTCCTCGGGTACATTGTTATCTATACAGATTCTCTTGCCAATTTAAATATCTTGGTAGTGAGTGAGGTACTCGTTATTAATAGGGTCATTAGTAAGTTCATCAAAAGGACTACCATTTCGCACCATTTTTCTAGGTATAGTGTTATTTATTTCTTCCTTTATGTAACGATGTATCATCATGGAAAATAAAAAGGCAAAAATATCTCAGAGCCATGCTTTCTGAATTTTGTATGGTTCTGTAAATGGTTACTTCCCCTGATACTATGGATGTGCTTATTTAATATTGTGTACTATTGTTGGTTTTCTTCATTTTAACCTTTGCATATAGTGAATACTATTGATTTGGCCTGTGCTGGTTGTCATTTTGTAGAGTGCTGACCCAGTAACATGCATCAAAATAAAGCTGTCGTCCATGTTTATTTGAGGAGTTTCTTGTTCTTCCTTTTGTGTTGTGTTGCTGGTTGTCAACTTGTCATTGTGTAGAGTGCTGACCGTTTAAGAAGAGCACATAAAATGTCTATTCCTCTGTATTTTTCCAACAGGCCATAACATTGACTACCAGGAAGCACATAGTCGGCTAGTCGGCTGTAAGGTGTTCATGCCTCAATACTTAGCAAAGGCCTTGCAACTTGCATATGTATTAACTTAATATTCTATATCCATAGGTTTTGTCCAAATCAGTATTCCACCCAGTAGCATGTTACTTGTTTAATATTATCTGACATAGAATACAGAGCATGCGCATCATATAGCGAATTATAATGCAGGACTATAAAGCTTTAGGATCTGCTCCGAATCTCTAATTGTGCAATCTTCCAAAGCACTGAACCATCGAGCTGCATGTATATAAACTACATAATTTGAATCACCTGGTTACTGTAATATTACCAAGGATAAGTATCTTTTGTAGTCTGAGGGCATAGAAAGTCTGTTTGCATAATTGTTTAAACGGCATATTCAATGGTTGATACAAGTTAAAGTTGACATTGACCGGAAGGATCTTCAGTGTGCTGCCCCGTTGTATATACTTTCTTGATTGTATATTTAAAAGTCCTGTAGAAGCTGAAGCACAACTGAGCTATAGTGTTTTCATCTGAATTTTATATGCATTCAACTTGGGGTTTTCTCTCTGAAATGTCAAGGAGATACGGACATGCAGCTTCGGTTACTGTAGGTAATGGTGGCAGCAGATATGAAACTAATATTGTCATGTATTTATCAATGAGGATTGAAAAACGTCAGAAGTAGGCTGAGCTACCTAGAGATGCCCAGAAGCAATGGAAGTTATCATCTTCATGCATAAACTTTCCTGGAGTTATATAAAACTACCAAATTTTCCAGGGTGAGCTACTGAGTTCTACATATACTTATTTCTATGAAATAGAGATTTTTCTGTGACTTTATCCAGGGCAAGAAGATTCTTCAGTATTTCTATCGGGAATTCATACATTAATATTTTCAAGTATTCAGGATTATTTTACTTATGTAATGAAATTTATGTGGTACAGTTAGTTGTGCATCTATGTTGATGAACTGAAAGGTATTTGAGGCCAAGAAGCCTAACATGGTCCCTAATTCTCCAAGAGTGGCTCATCTTCAACAACATTGTTGTTCAGAACAGGTAAAATGGTCGTAGCTGTCCTTCTCAATTACCTAATAGTATTTCTGTTATTGGCATATGTCAACTGTGAGATCATGGGGCAGTAGCAAGTACACAGTGAGATGATCCAGTCACGCAGCGGATAGTGCGACACACCCCTTGCGCTCAGTCTCTTTTTTTTGCGGAGAATAAAGGTGATATATTAAAACTTTGCTCTTACAGACAGATCCAGAAAGAAAAAGAAATTACAACGAAGTCCAACTTCTTCCTCCTCCGGAACTCGCCGACGCCGACGCACAGAGGCCGTCGGTGGCGCGCCGCTGCCGCTGCTCCTTGAACCATCTTTAAGCGGAGTCAGCCTCCTGGCCAGCGGGAAGTCGCCGAGCGTCGAATCCGAGGATCCTACCGCTGCAGACGCCGCCGACGACGCAGAGCTTCGAAAGAACACCTCCATCTTCATTTTCTGAAATTTCTCACACCAGATCCGCCGCCGACGAAGCAGCCACGGATCCACCACCCCATCACGGCACCGCACGAGCTTACCACCGTCCCTGGGGAAGAAGACGGCGCGGAGACGACCAGCTCGCAGGACGGGAACTCCACCACAGGCCGCCGGTGTCGCCATCTTGCCAGCCACCTGCACGGAGTACATCAAGCCCACCTCCTCATCGACGAACACGTCGCCAGACCAGAGAAAGGAGGAAGGCGCTTTAATCTCCCTAGTCGCCGGCGTCAACTCTGGAACGAGACCGGCGAGGGAACACAACAACAACACGACGGATCGACGGATCCGCGGCCACACAACACCAACCTTCTGCCGTCGCCGGCCAGGAAGAGGAAGGAAGGTGGACTTATTCTTCCACGACGCCATCGATCCCCTCTCCAGATCGAGGCGGAAGGAACCTAAACTAGACCTAATCTACAGCTACCATCCCGCCGGAACGAGAACCGGAGCTTCCCCCGCCTCACAACGCCGCAGCGGCGCCGGAGGCGGAGGGAAGCAGCGAACTCGCCGGCGAGGACTCGGTCGCCTCTCTCTGCACTGTAGCACTGGATAGGGACGGGGACTCGATAAGCACAGCTATATGTTGCTTTATCACACGCGGCATTTGTCGTCCTCACTGGCGAACTCTGATTCTCTGCCATTGTCTCATCCTGTCAGTGCCATTGTATGCCCCCATTTGTGTTATTCCGGTATTGCTGAAGATGGTATTCTTGTACGGAGTACATCAGAAATCACTGCGTAGATGCTTAATTTCTTCAGATTGCTTTGGGTGTTCTAGTCATATGGAGTCAGGTGAACTCCAGCTCAACGGACATGAAAGAACATCCTGAAAGAGGTTGGTAGCACTTGTTTATGCCATGTTTAAACTGCGATTTCAGGTTTTATATTTTAGCTAATTTCTGTAATCAGGGGCAATTTTGTTGCTACATGGCCCTCATGATGAGTTTTGATGAGATGTATCTGCTGAATAATGTCTGCCATTCGTTTAGCTGTGTAGATATTTGCGGGTTTCTCTCTTAACATCACCACGGTAAGTTGTCGTCAGAATCTCTGTGATCGTATCTGTAAGATTCTGACAACAGCTTACTGATACGACCACAAAGATGATAAGTGGTCAACTTTGGAACTTTATAAGCTCTTCTGTTAGTCATATGTTGGTTCCCCATTGTTTCGCAGTTCACAAATACGAAGTCTGAGCTGATCAAGGAAATTTGATGAGTTCAGTTCAGAGCTCTTTATGTAGAGAATTTATGGGATTTCTGAAGCCTGCAGCTTCAGACGAGTATTCATTGTGCCATATCAACCCTTTTCTTTCCGAGGGCCGAGGCTGTGGTATCAGCCCTTACAGTTGACAGGTACCCTCGTTGTACTCTATTTACGGAGGTTGGTCAGTCAGCCCATTCCGATACAGTTTTTTTAGAGCATGTGTGTGCTTTATTAATCCATACCGTCAATAGAAATATTTTCTGGAATACAATCCGGGAACACACCACGCCAAAAGATGAGAGGCAACATTCTGCTCGGGCCTAACGTGAAAAACTGAAAATGTTGATGGAGCCGACCGGGCATAATGACGGAGGTGATGAGGGTGTCGTTAGCCGATATCCATGAGGTGTTAGTCATTGACGAAAGCGTCGCCCTAAAAGCGATAAGCACGCCCAACGGCGATGGATTCGCCAATTTCGCCGAGTAGTCCCGCCCGAAACGAGACTTCTGATGCCATTGGTCTCACGGTGGGCGCCAACTGTCGTGGTATTACTACCGCGGGAAGCAAGTAGAGTGTCATAACCCGTGGGCAGAACGTGGGGTAAAGGCGAGAGGATTCCGGTGACGGGATTGACACATGTTAACCCAGCTTCAGGTTCCATGACAGTGGTGGAACCCTACGTGCCGCTATAATTCACTGGATGGCAAATATGTGTACAAGTTCAATGAGATTGTGTACGAGGGTCTAACCCTAAGGTTGCCCGTATACCGGCTTATATAGGCGTTCAGACCTAGACTTACAAGGAAAGTTCTACCGACTAAGTGACCAAGTCCTAGACTAACATGTCCTCTCGCTCCACGTTGTGTTCCAAGTCTTGTATTTTTTCGGCAGAGCCTCGAAGGGCCTAGATACTGTCTTTATTAATATTGGTGCCAGTACATTTTACACAAGGGTCTTTGAAAGAGTACATTACATCAGACCCCGGGAAATGCAAAAAGGGCCCTACAATTAATTGGGAAAAAACAATCAAGTCCTTCGGCAACGCCATGGAACATAGGATTGTGAAGACGACCTTCGCTTCCGGCACCGGAGACAACACCACTTGGTCCGGAGGAGAAGAACATCACCGCCTTGCACCTTCACAGGGCCTCATGATGGATGTAGAGCATGCGCCAGCCCTTGCTGGCTACTGGGGAGCCGCCCGTCGACCTTCTGGGTCGGCAGTCAATCGAGGACCACCGAGAGTGTTCATCAACTCCCTGCAGTATCTTGAACTCCCCGCACCACCCAGATCCACTTTCAACAGCGGCTCGCACACCCTCTGTTCTGCAACCATGACAGCTAAGGAGAGGAGAACAAACCTTGCATCCAGATTGGCTCCGAGCAACAACACCGTCGAGCTTATTCAACAAGCCGCCAACCCACTTCCTTCAAACCGCATCCGACCCCCACCATGGAAGCACCGTGGGGAAGAAGAAAGCCAACACTTCTCCGGCATGGCTCGGGCGCACCGAGGAGAAACTTGATGCTGACGCCTTATTCATGGAAATCACCTAGCTCCGCCCCTCCACTTGCAGCCACTCCCGCCACTGGAACACCGCAGCGAAGAAGATGAAAGTCGTGCCACACCAGATCTAGCCGGCAAGACCTGGTCTTCTACTCCAACACACTAGACTGGACAAAGACTAAGCCTACTGTACATACTACTACGGCCGGGGACTCACCTCAGCCATCCCCAGACGGCAGTGCCGCCGGGTGAGGCCTCGGTTCGGGTCAGAGCGGAAGGGGAGGCTCTCTGGGGAGAAGCAGGAGAGAGAAGAGGGAAATGAGCATCGCCGTGTTCCAAGTCTTCTAGTTGTTGGGCCTCCGTATTGACTTCCCTAAGCCGGTGTCCATTTTTGCCCTGCGCTTCGCCCTATTGGGCCGCCCGACAAAGGTGTACGTTTTGCCACATGTGGATCACCCTTACATGCCGGCTTAACTCTACTCCACGGGGACACGCTTAGGTATATCCCAACAGCTACTGAAGTTGTGTTAAGTTTCAAAGTCTGGTGACATTATATATAGTGGAGACACTAAAACATACAGTTTCACCGCTTTTTTTAATTTTAACATAAAAGGACCCAGAGGACCCAATCGCTGCATTAATAGGCAAGGGAAATACAACCGTTTACAATAGGACCAGAACGTAAAATACTCCCTCCGTTCGGATTTAATTGACACACATTTGGTTACACATGGATGTATCTAGACACCATACAAGTATAGATACATCCATATTTGCACAAAACCAAGTCAATTAATTTGGAACGGAGGGAGTAAATTACAATCCGGCACGTGAATATTTTTAGGAAGGACCTCCAACATAAACTCAGAAACGCGATCGGGTCCTTCGGGACGCTCGGGATCCACCTCGCCGTCGACGGGGACAACGCCACTTGGGGCGGGGAGGGCACCATGGCATGCGACCTTGGCAACCGAGCAGCAGGGCTTCCGCAACGGCTTGATGCCTGGAGGTTGAAGAACTTGGCTAGCACATAGCATAGCCACCGTAGGCCGCCTTGGCCAGAACGGTCACCGGCACGGCAAAGACCGCCCATCCATCGCCGCGGAGAGGATCTCCGAGTGAGTGACGTCGCTTTGCACCGGGGACTTGAATGCTTTCCTCTTTAACTTTCCAGTGTCCTTTTTTTAAGAGCGAAGGTCTTGACTGCAATTTTCTTTTCTTTGTGGACCTTTGTGTAACTTGTAACCCCACCGCTGATAATGAGTAGCATCTGGGTCTTCACACCTGAGAGACGGATCCCGAGAGTTTGTTGCATCAAACGCACCCACTCAACTGGTCCATCCTTTACCGCCAAGGGAAAACGATGAAACATAGGGCAGCACCCACTGTCCACTGAGACAAGAGCAGAAGTGCCCCGGCCGACAAGATTCACCGCTGCTCGCGACCTTGCGTCGTTCCCACCATCCGCGGAAAGGGCCGGAAAGAAAACAAGATGATCACACACACACCACGGCTACGACAGCACGGGGACGCTGGTCAACCACACGACGCACTACCGCCGAGCCGAGCCAACAACATGTTTCCCTCATCGCCATCATCACGCGTCCACTCCACCACTAGTCCACCCACCCTGACCAGCGCTGGTGCGTGATGTCGTCGCCGACTCGCCGTCGATCTGCGCACCCGGTTGTTGAGGTGAGCCGTGAGCGTCACCGCGAAAAACAACCGGCCGGCGGCAGCACCACCAGGCTTGCTTCCGAAGCTGGCTATCGAAGAACATGCGGACGGCGACCTCCTGGTCCTGGGCCTAGCGCCACAGCCACAGTGCACGCCATCAATGGCGTACGCGACGCAACGGACGTACTGGCCCGGCGCGGCCGTTGCCGGGTCATTCCTCGGTCTTGTCCATCTCCCTTCCTTCGGATCGCGTACGCACGTCACGTGGTACTTGAACATGGTGATGGGGAGGTTTCTTTCTTCGGCATCGGCGGCGCTTGGAGCCCTGTCAAGTCAACCATACTCTCAACTCAAGAACAATTCTCGGGTGAATTGTTATCTATGTACTCCCTCAGTTTCAATTTAATTGACTTACTATTCATCAAATGTGGATGTATCTAGACATGTTATATGTATAGATACATCCATATGTGGTGAATAGAAAGTCAATTAAAATGAAACGGAGAGAGTATATATTACTCCGTACTTGTTTGGGCTAACGGAATTGGACTCGGCTGGCCGTTCGAAACAGTAGTATTTCAGTTCCGCCGCCCCCATCCAAATAATTTGACAATAATTCACATCCAATTAATCAATCAAACAGTCCTTGGACCTTGGGAGAGGTGTGGGAACCCCGGACTAACTGTCCGAAATACCCTTGTGCCTACATATCAGCGATCCCATGATCAGTGCGTCGCTGAAGCACAATTAAACTTGGTAACCAAAGAACATCCATACATATCGAATTTATTTACTTACTTGATGGAAGTGATCAGCTTCATCAGGTGCTTGCAGCGGAAATCACCAAACAACGTGGAGCCCAAGTCATTTGCCTTAACCCTACAGGCAGCTGACTGGGAAGCGCCCTAGTTCGCAAAGACGCCAGTGAACTCCTCTTCTTCGAACTGCTCCTCCTTAAAATCTGGCTAAGACAATAGCCAGGGACGAAACCAATATGAGTACATTTGATTGTACTCGCAAACTACCCCAACTTGAGCATGCACTAGTTTTGATAATCTTTCATAAAACCTTTATTTTTAGAAAAACATCTCTATACCTTTATTGAAAAAGGGAAGAGTAGATTTTTAATCTTGTTGAAGGTAAAACATTTTGGAAAGTCGTTTTCTCGCTATCTTTGTTGAAAAAGGTAAGAAGTCTTTTTAAACATTTTTCTCGAAATAAACCTTTGTTTAAAAAGGCAAGAAATCTCTTTTAAAACTTTTCCTCGAAGATCACCATCTTGTCCCTCTCTCCAAAACTTCTCCTTTTCCGAACATAGCCCCTTCAGGGTCACTCATTTTCCAGCAACCTCATACCAACTCATTGGTACAGTTGCATAAAACAATCTCCACCTCATTTTTCTTTCAAACTCAAAACTTTGTAAAACTTGCACATGGTCTTGGGACAGCCTCCCAACTGCCCATATCCGAGGACTCGGCTATTCGAATAGTTTTACCCTCTGCAGAGGTAGTACGCTTTTCCCACACCCATCCGGTCACTCATCGTGTCAGCCACGTCCCGCCATACCAGAGGTATGCGAAGTTGAGTTCCCGGCCATAGCCTGTCCTTTGCTCATGCTAGTATAGGACCCTGCCGCTACGACACTTTCCACCGACACTCAAATCCTCAGAAACTAAGTGTGGGGACTCGTAGTTCTGCCCGGCGGACCCAAGGGAGCCCTTCAATCCTCTTCCTCCGACATGTTCATACCGGCTTCCGGTAGACTTCAATGAAGAGGACCCAGGTCAGGGGGTAGGTCCTCAGACCATCCCCTCATGGAACGAGGTTATCCTCGTTATTGAGGCATCCAGTACTAACACGAGCAAATTATATGACTACGCCCTTGCCCATATGTGGGTAAATGTGGTCGCACAGGTTATCGGCTGGTAGTCATAGTACAAAGACGCGATGTGCATTTTTCATAAACATCACCATACTACAATTTTTCCACTTCCATACCGACATCTCGGCATACCAAAATCCATCCAAGGATTTTCAAAGGAATTTTGTAAAAACAATGGATTTTCCCATCCTATAGTTTTATATAAACGATCTGATCTTTCTACATAGAGTGGCAAAATAGTTTTTCATAAACTCTTGAAAAGGTTTTCACAATCATTTCCAATTTTCATAGCAAAATACTTTTAATCAAAACTTGGGTGGTTCGTAACCCCACCAAAAAGATTTTTTTCACAGAAGGTTTTGGAGTAAAACAAATTCATTTCGAAATCATTGTATACCACTGACACCTCTATATCGGGTGTCTTAGTAATATACTTGTAATTTGGAAAAGGGTTTTCGAAATCATAGCTTTCGTGGCAAACACCACGTAAATCATTATGCTAATTATAAGTAAAACAGGTAAATCAAAATAGATGTATATAGATGCAAGCTCAGTGAAGTAGCTTGCCTGGTTTCAGCATAATGCTCCTGGACTTCTTCTTACTGATCAAATAAATAAATTTCCATCCTTCTTCAATAAATCCTCTCCAAAGACCACTCCGGTAGCGTCATTATCTAGCGTCGCAAACATGAAAATAAAACAACACTCAATAAGCAAACCAACTCACAAATGGGATACCAATCAAGGAATCATACCAAAACATAGCACTCATTTAATCAAGCAAACAAACATCAAGCCATATTAACAAACAACAATCATGAGGGAAGATTAATATTTAACAAACAAGTTTAGCAATCACCACACTTATCTAGATGCAAACAAGAAATTAATCCAAATACGTAAGACATCACATGCTACTAACACAAGTATAATATACTAATATCAAACCCTAAACATCATAACTTACAAACATAAGCTTTATAATTTTAACCCCACTCTAAACCACAACCTCCATCTGTCTAACTATACCTTCATACTTAAACTACCCCAACAAGTGAACTATTCGAGACATAAACACAAGGGCATTATACTAACAGGAGTATAACACCAAACACAAGCTAAAAACATAAAGCATTAAACAACTCCACCTGAGGGTAGTTAACAAACAAATTTCCTTAGACAGGAAATACTTCAGACAAAATTTAAATTACCAATTAATTCTCTGTAATTCAACATGTCTCACCAAGTTAAGGTGGAGACATTAACGAGACACTCAAGCTAATACTCAACTTGAAGACATACAAGTTTAACAAGTAAGGCAACATTTTCCTAATTAAAACAAATAGAAATATTTTGCCTATTGCAGAAACTGTTACCAACACACAATTTCCACACCATTCGACCAAGCAACACTAACACACAAGCTGAACTACTACAACATCTACTACTGAACAGAAGTCAAAACAATTGAATTCGGTTTACTTAAATTCTCAAGCACACAAGCAAGATTGATTATTAGTTGGAAACATCATATTCATCTCTAACCACACCTGTTTAACTCAAACAAGATTATCTCTAACCACTAACAGTACTAACATATTTTAACATGTTTAAAGATTAGTAACACACAAGTGACAGTACCAAAACAATCAACAATAAACATAAACCACAAATTCATAACTAAAAGCAATTAATCTAATTTCTTTTTATTAGTGGCAGAACAACATTTTTACTAAAAATTTCACCTAGATAGTTCTGTAAATCAAACAACCATGCCAAGCTAGGAATATGTTCTCCTACACATACAGAAGACAATCCAATTGGATTTACTCCAAAATTCATTTCACAAAAATCTACAAAAATCACTAAAGTGCTACTGGTGTGTTTACAAGAATGAATAGAACTTTTGTTTTAGGATTCATTTGCATACAAGACCAACAGATCTAGAAAGGTATCACTTCAAGCTATCCAGGAAATTTTAGTTTGCAATATTTGGAGTTATAAAACTCTAGATATTGATTATTTAGTGAAAACTACTCTTTCTGCAAGATTTAATTTACACAACAAATAAAAATAGATTTTAGCAAGCAATCAACTCTACATGTTTAAGAAAACACAGATGAACACAACAAAATTTAATTCAACCAATTATCTATCACAGGGATTTATTGGTGATTTATTTCCTAGAGCATACTTAACAGGGAATATCAATCAGGAAAATAACCTATTAGAAAAAGAGGAATGGGCTCGGTCTGGCCCGGATCTGGCAGGGATGGGCCGAGCAATGCGGAGAGCAGCCCACCAACTGCCCACCTACACGAGCGAAGCGGTACGGGCCTCCCTCTTCTTCCTCGACACGGAGAGCAGAGCAAGCGAGGCACGGCGAGGAACGGGGCGAGGTTGGCGTCGGCGATTCCGGCGATCCCTGGACAAAAGAAGTGGCTCATGAGGAAGCTTGCGAGGAGGGGACCTCAGAGATGCAACAATGGCGAAGAATGGAGGACGGTGTAGCCCGCGAGCTTCCTGGGAAGGTAATAGCCGGAGAAGAAAGGGATGAGTTCGGTGGGGGCGATTTCGGGCGTCCCTTCGCGATTCCTTGGTCATGGACGAAGAGGACATCGAGGCAGACCTTCTGGTGGTCTTGGATTGGGAGGGGGAGGCTCAAATCGATGGCGAGGCTCGACGGCGAGCTCGGCTGGAGTTCGGGCAGTGGAAGAGAAATAAGTGGAGAGGGAGAGGGAGCAGGGAGGAGTGAGGGAGCACGGGGGAGGCAGAGGAGTGGCGTGCTTCTTATCTTCTCCAGGGCGAGGCGTGCGGCAGGGCAAGGCGAGGGGGAGGGGAGCACGGCGTCGTCGGCGTGAGGAGCACGGTGGCTTGCCGTGCGAGCAACATGCTACAGGAAGTCAATGAAGTTCTTGCGAAAAGCCCCCTGGATCTCTTTTTGCACTCACAACTAGGTCCTTTTTTTCTTTTCTTTTATTCCTTTTTGAAACCTAGGTCTTAGGGATTTTAATTGGGGCACTTAAACATTTTATACAAATTTGAGAAAATTCAGGTAGCCTCCCATATACATGGGGAAGCTCCACAAAAATTGGTTTTTGAAAATAAAATGTTTTGAGCAATATTTGTTCATAGGGTTTAAATAAATCATTTTTGGAAATTAGTATTTGATACTCCTTTAATATTTTTAAAGCATGTGATAAAATATGGTTTTGAACTTTTGGAACTTCTTTGACAAATATGATGATTTCAAATAAGTTATTTTGTCATAGAGAAATTAATTATTTGAAGAAATATGGAATTAGGAAGTGGAATTGATTTATTTAGAGCATTTTTACTTATGACTTTAATTTCCTCTGGTGGAATAATTTGAGAGGTGGATTTTAATTTGAAAATTATGTTTACTTGAGGAGGGAGTGAGATGGGGTTGAGATGATTATCAATTCATCTCATTCCTAGAATAAGGAAGTTCTGAATGTTTCCATAAAATAAAGGAATAGACAGGGAGGGAACTTTTATCAAAGTTATTTCCCAACTTAGGAATTTAACTTAGGTGTGGATAATTCTAAAGGGTTTGTGTTTGTTCAAATCACATTCCAATATTGTTGTCAGGGGTGGTTTATCTTAATGTTAAGCATAGTTGAGGAATTTATCCTCACAAGCAAACAACACACAATATCAACAACACCACAAGATCAAGATCACAACAATCACAAGGATGATGCATTCAAAACAAACAAGTTACATACACAACATACCAGTCAACACAAGTCACACAAGGTCAAACATAGCAATATAAAGGAAAACACAATCATTAGTGAAATAATTCAAAAAAGTTTTTGTTGGTTCTGAATTTTGGGTCTTATTTATTCTTATTATAAATTTGGGATGTTACAAATCCTTCCCCCCTTAGAATAAATCTCGTCCCGAGATTTGCCCCGGGGTTACAGGGGAGTACGAGGGCACGGGTTTTGGGCTGAATATACTTCCGAAGTCGATGCTCCTTTAGTGAGGTCGCCATGTGAGATCTTAACAACTTGATGTTGCGAGGCCTTCTATTGGGTAGTTGTATAAGAATGTGGTGTCTTTTATGACATCGAATTGCCTTAGTCATACAAGAAGAATTTGTTAACAAGGTAGCTAGTCTTGTCATCAAACTACTTTTCATATTCCAGAGGCTGAGATGTACGGAATTATCTGACGTTCGTTTATTTGTATATGACACTCAATTGTTTGAGCATACAAAAGTGAATTGCTAACAAGTTCATGAGGCTTGTTACCAAAGTACTTTTATATAACACGAACAGTGGAATATCACATTATTTCTAGAGAGGTTAAGAAAAATAGATTCTGATATAAGAGTTTCCAAATACTCAATGATAGTTTGGTATATCGCTTCTTTGGTTCTGAGTCTTCACACGGCTTCGCAGGTGTCTTCACATGTAAGTTAGAGTGCACCAGAATAGTTAGGGTTTCCGGGAAAACTTTGTGGTTGAGGGGCTCATGTTAGTTTTCAAGGGAGTTGGGTGCCATACCTTAAACATCAAACCTCTTATACCTAAGATCCTAAACGACCAACTTTACATAGGCCTCAATTCGCGAGTTTTCAAAATACCATTCCAATATCTCTGGTAAGGCCACTACTATCAACCAGTTAATTTGAAACATGGCCCTGCCCAAGTTAAAATTTAATCCACCCTCATCTTCCTCGGGTATAAACTCTTTAGCATAGTATAGTTCAATCTATCGGGTACCCGTCAAACCTTTTTAGGCATAGTCTTCCCATTACATTCTATCACAAAAATCATAGTGCTCCACCAATTATTTCTTGATTGATTTTTCTCCCCAGTTAGGCATATCTCTTAATATCAGACTCCTTCAGGTTGTCATTTTCCCACGACCATATCATCAAAGCTAAATAAAGCATCCAACAATCATGTGGTCATTTCATCAAGAATTGACCCACTTTCTAACCAAATTCAGATTTTATCTCAACACTTTTGGCCTTGACCTCATAATCAAAGGTAAATGATCTTTCTAAGAATAATCCAAACAGAGCGTGACAAGCTCTGAAAACTACTGTCACCTAGAATGTCCGGCTACTAGACCAAGTCATATTGATTCCTAGAATCTAATAAACATTCATTTATCCTCCACCAATTATTTCTTGCATACAACGGTCTGCTCATTTGCTAATTCATCTCTGACCACTTCTTCTATTCCTATAAGAATTTATTACAAAGGTCACTTGCGCTAAGAATCACCCTAAACATTCCAACACCGGAGTATTCTTCTTAATTTACTTGCTTCTAACCAATCCAAATATCATTTTATCAGCAAGTGCTTCCTAAAAATCCAATATCTTTCACCTTTATTTATAAACCTTAATTCAAGAGCCACATCTTCTAGCTCCCGATAACCACCAGTGGTTGGGGACCACAACTGGTTAGCCCTAGAGCATTAATCAAATATATCATTTGTCCAAACCCAATTAATTTATCGATCCACTCCAAGTTTTCACTTCTATTCTAAACCCCAAATTTTTGATATTACCAACATCATCCACCAAATTTTGATCTCATCAACTAGATTCTTAAGGGATCCTTTTAACAATAATCTTATAGTCCAACAATCTTATATCCTCTAAAGTTCTCCTTCTTACCAAATAGTTTTGAGTCGTCCTATGGCACCTCTTTCCTTTGTCTAGAAAAAGCAGTTAGTTATTTTGCAAAATTTGGTAGATGAGAGATTTAAAGTTAGATCAATTAGGTTAGATATGTTAGTTTTCATTTTCTTTTGTTAGTCCGATGGGATACAACTAGTGTCATCGAACGTCGGGTCTTGAATCTTCATCTTTCTCGATAGCTTGATGTGGTTGTATGAAACGATGTATGAAGGTCGCTATCCGTCTTGCAGAAGGTCGTAGAGTCTTGGGCCCCAAGGTTGGAGTAGAGAGTATTCCATACCTTGTTCCTCTTACTAGGACAAAATTTTCTGGAGGGTTCTCTAGGTCGGTCTTTTGAAAGGATACACAAAGTGCATCTATGGCCAATAAGGCAAAAGGTTTTTGCAAACAGTAGAAAATAAAGCAAGCGATAAAAGTGTGGTTACATTGTGCTGCCGACAAGGCGTGATTGTGAACACACTAGAAAAACAACACTCAAACAGAGAACTCGCAACAACAACACACAATCAAGGAACAAACACATAATCAATCAACAAGCAAGGTACACTTAGTACCAACGACGTCTAATACTCAGGTAAATGGGAGTAGCTCAAGAAAGAGAAGTGAGCGTATCCTATTCATCCTATGGGTCTGGGTCAAACATGGTTGCTGAAATTTTCATTTCATCGCCCTAGTCTTCAGCTGGAGAAATTGAGATTGTCGAAGTTGCAACTTGAGTATAATTGTTGATGTTGAGCTGAGGTCTTCGGAGATCTCTTGCTTTGTTGGTGTCGACGATCTTGGCATTTGCAAATCAATCACCTTGATGTTGAATGTTGAGTATTTGCGATGGAAGCTTCTTCTTGTAGGTGCTAGCTAATTAGGTCTCACTTGGGTTCATCGTCAAGTATTTTGAACGGGTAAGAGGTAACAGAAGACTCCTGGGAACATCTTAAAATAGCGGGGTAAGACTTTGAAATATTTGAGAAGATGAGAAGTATTGGAAGCCATTTTCGGACTTCTCTAGATAAAATATATTTTGGTAGTAATATATTTTTAACAAAAATATTTCCTTTCCTAACTAACGTCCATGCTAACTAAGGTCTGTTACAGTCAGGATGGCTCTGATACCAAGTCTGTGGGAACCCCGGACTAACTGTCCGAAATACCCTTGTGCCTACATATCAGCGATCCCATGATCAGTGCGTCGCTGAAGCACAATTAAACTTGGTAACCAAAGAACATCCATACATACCGAATTTATTTACTTACTTGATGGAAGTGATCAGCTTCATCAGGTGCTTGCAGCGGAAATCACCAAACAACGTGGAGCCCAAGTCATTGCCTTAACCCTACAGGCAGCTGACTGGGAAGCGCCCTAGTTCGCAAAGACGCCAGTGAACTCCTCTTCTTCGAACTGCTCCTCCTTAAAATCTGGCTAAGACAATAGCCAGGGACGAAACCAATATGAGTACATTTGATTGTACTCGCAAACTACCCCAACTTGAGCATGCACTAGTTTTGATAATCTTTCATAAAACCTTTATTTTTAGAAAACATCTCTATACCTTTATTGAAAAAGGGAAGAGTAGATTTTAATCTTGTTGAAGGTAAAACATTTTGGAAAGTCGTTTTCTCGCTATCTTTGTTGAAAAAGGTAAGAAGTCTTTTTAAACATTTTTCTCGAAATAAACCTTTGTTTAAAAAGGCAAGAAATCTCTTTTAAAACTTTTCCTCGAAGATCACCATCTTGTCCCTCTCTCCAAAACTTCTCCTTTTCCGAACATAGCCCCTTCAGGGTCACTCATTTTCCAGCAACCTCATACCAACTCATTGGTACAGTTGCATAAAACAATCTCCACCTCATTTTTCTTTCAAACTCAAAACTTTGTAAAACTTGCACATGGTCTTGGGACAGCCTCCCAACTGCCCATATCCGAGGACTCGGCTATTCGAATAGTTTTACCCTCTGCAGAGGTAGTACGCTTTTCCCACACCCATCCGGTCACTCATCGTGTCAGCCACGTCCCGCCATACCAGAGGTATGCGAAGTTGAGTTCCCGGCCATAGCCTGTCCTTTGCTCATGCTAGTATAGGACCCTGCCGCTACGACACTTTCCACCGACACTCAAATCCTCAGAAACTAAGTGTGGGGACTCGTAGTTCTGCCCGGCGGACCCAAGGGAGCCCTTCAATCCTCTTCCTCCGACATGTTCATACCGGCTTCCGGTAGACTTCAATGAAGAGGACCCAGGTCAGGGGGTAGGTCCTCAGACCATCCCCTCATGGAACGAGGTTATCCTCGTTATTGAGGCATCCAGTACTAACACGAGCAAATTATATGACTACGCCCTTGCCCATATGGGTAAATGTGGTCGCACAGGTTATCGGCTGGTAGTCATAGTACAAAGACGCGATGTGCATTTTTCATAAACATCACCATACTACAATTTTTCCACTTCCATACCGACATCTCGGCATACCAAAATCCATCCAAGGATTTTCAAAGGAATTTTGTAAAAACAATGGATTTTCCCATCCTATAGTTTTATATAAACGATCTGATCTTTCTACATAGAGTGGCAAAATAGTTTTTCATAAACTCTTGAAAAGGTTTTCACAATCATTTCCAATTTTCATAGCAAAATACTTTTAATCAAAACTTGGGTGGTTCGTAACCCCACCAAAAAGATTTTTTTCACAGAAGGTTTTGGAGTAAAACAAATTCATTTCGAAATCATTGTATACCACTGACACCTCTATATCGGGTGTCTTAGTAATATACTTGTAATTTGGAAAAGGGTTTTCGAAATCATAGCTTTCGTGGCAAACACCACGTAAATCATTATGCTAATTATAAGTAAAACAGGTAAATCAAAATAGATGTATATAGATGCAAGCTCAGTGAAGTAGCTTGCCTGGTTTCAGCATAATGCTCCTGGACTTCTTCTTACTGATCAAATAAATAAATTTCCATCCTTCTTCAATAAATCCTCTCCAAAGACCACTCCGGTAGCGTCATTATCTAGCGTCGCAAACATGAAAATAAAACAACACTCAATAAGCAAACCAACTCACAAATGGGATACCAATCAAGGAATCATACCAAAACATAGCACTCATTTAATCAAGCAAACAAACATCAAGCCATATTAACAAACAACAATCATGAGGGAAGATTAATATTTAACAAACAAGTTTAGCAATCACCACACTTATCTA
This sequence comes from Poa pratensis, assembly GCA_947311845.1. Lineage (NCBI taxonomy): Eukaryota > Viridiplantae > Streptophyta > Magnoliopsida > Poales > Poaceae > Poa > Poa pratensis. Next base: position 29,846,457 of record CAMZMU010000081.1, read on the forward strand.
GATGCAAACAAGAAATTAATCCAAATACGTAAGACATCACATGCTACTAACACAAGTATAATATACTAATATCAAACCCTAAACATCATAACTTACAAACATAAGCTTTATAATTTTAACCCCACTCTAAACCACAACCTCCATCTGTCTAACTATACCTTCATACTTAAACTACCCCAACAAGTGAACTATTCGAGACATAAACACAAGGGCATTATACTAACAGGAGTATAACACCAAACACAAGCTAAAAACATAAAGCATTAAACAACTCCACCTGAGGGTAGTTAACAAACAAATTTCCTTAGACAGGAAATACTTCAGACAAAATTTAAATTACCAATTAATTCTCTGTAATTCAACATGTCTCACCAAGTTAAGGTGGAGACATTAACGAGACACTCAAGCTAATACTCAACTTGAAGACATACAAGTTTAACAAGTAAGGCAACATTTTCCTAATTAAAACAAATAGAAATATTTTGCCTATTGCAGAAACTGTTACCAACACACAATTTCCACACCATTCGACCAAGCAACACTAACACACAAGCTGAACTACTACAACATCTACTACTGAACAGAAGTCAAAACAATTGAATTCGGTTTACTTAAATTCTCAAGCACACAAGCAAGATTGATTATTAGTTGGAAACATCATATTCATCTCTAACCACACCTGTTTAACTCAAACAAGATTATCTCTAACCACTAACAGTACTAACATATTTTAACATGTTTAAAGATTAGTAACACACAAGTGACAGTACCAAAACAATCAACAATAAACATAAACCACAAATTCATAACTAAAAGCAATTAATCTAATTTCTTTTTATTAGTGGCAGAACAACATTTTTACTAAAAATTTCACCTAGATAGTTCTGTAAATCAAACAACCATGCCAAGCTAGGAATATGTTCTCCTACACATACAGAAGACAATCCAATTGGATTTACTCCAAAATTCATTTCACAAAAATCTACAAAAATCACTAAAGTGCTACTGGTGTGTTTACAAGAATGAATAGAACTTTTGTTTTAGGATTCATTTGCATACAAGACCAACAGATCTAGAAAGGTATCACTTCAAGCTATCCAGGAAATTTTAGTTTGCAATATTTGGAGTTATAAAACTCTAGATATTGATTATTTAGTGAAAACTACTCTTTCTGCAAGATTTAATTTACACAACAAATAAAAATAGATTTTAGCAAGCAATCAACTCTACATGTTTAAGAAAACACAGATGAACACAACAAAATTTAATTCAACCAATTATCTATCACAGGGATTTATTGGTGATTTATTTCCTAGAGCATACTTAACAGGGAATATCAATCAGGAAAATAACCTATTAGAAAAAGAGGAATGGGCTCGGTCTGGCCCGGATCTGGCAGGGATGGGCCGAGCAATGCGGAGAGCAGCCCACCAACTGCCCACCTACACGAGCGAAGCGGTACGGGCCTCCCTCTTCTTCCTCGACACGGAGAGCAGAGCAAGCGAGGCACGGCGAGGAACGGGGCGAGGTTGGCGTCGGCGATTCCGGCGATCCCTGGACAAAAGAAGTGGCTCATGAGGAAGCTTGCGAGGAGGGGACCTCAGAGATGCAACAATGGCGAAGAATGGAGGACGGTGTAGCCCGCGAGCTTCCTGGGAAGGTAATAGCCGGAGAAGAAAGGGATGAGTTCGGTGGGGGCGATTTCGGGCGTCCCTTCGCGATTCCTTGGTCATGGACGAAGAGGACATCGAGGCAGACCTTCTGGTGGTCTTGGATTGGGAGGGGGAGGCTCAAATCGATGGCGAGGCTCGACGGCGAGCTCGGCTGGAGTTCGGGCAGTGGAAGAGAAATAAGTGGAGAGGGAGAGGGAGCAGGGAGGAGTGAGGGAGCACGGGGGAGGCAGAGGAGTGGCGTGCTTCTTATCTTCTCCAGGGCGAGGCGTGCGGCAGGGCAAGGCGAGGGGGAGGGGAGCACGGCGTCGTCGGCGTGAGGAGCACGGTGGCTTGCCGTGCGAGCAACATGCTACAGGAAGTCAATGAAGTTCTTGCGAAAAGCCCCCTGGATCTCTTTTTGCACTCACAACTAGGTCCTTTTTTTTCTTTTCTTTTATTCCTTTTTGAAACCAGTAGGTCTTAGGGATTTTAATTGGGGCACTTAAACATTTTATACAAATTTGAGAAAATTCAGGTAGCCTCCCATATACATGGGGAAGCTCCACAAAAATTGGTTTTTGAAAATAAAATGTTTTGAGCAATATTTGTTCATAGGGTTTAAATAAATCATTTTTGGAAATTAGTATTTGATACTCCTTTAATATTTTTAAAGCATGTGATAAAATATGGTTTTGAACTTTTGGAACTTCTTTGACAAATATGATGATTTCAAATAAGTTATTTTGTCATAGAGAAATTAATTATTTGAAGAAATATGGAATTAGGAAGTGGAATTGATTTATTTAGAGCATTTTTACTTATGACTTTAATTTCCTCTGGTGGAATAATTTGAGAGGTGGATTTTAATTTGAAAATTATGTTTACTTGAGGAGGGAGTGAGATGGGGTTGAGATGATTATCAATTCATCTCATTCCTAGAATAAGGAAGTTCTGAATGTTTCCATAAAATAAAGGAATAGACAGGGAGGGAACTTTTATCAAAGTTATTTCCCAACTTAGGAATTTAACTTAGGTGTGGATAATTCTAAAGGGTTTGTGTTTGTTCAAATCACATTCCAATATTGTTGTCAGGGGTGGTTTATCTTAATGTTAAGCATAGTTGAGGAATTTATCCTCACAAGCAAACAACACACAATATCAACAACACCACAAGATCAAGATCACAACAATCACAAGGATGATGCATTCAAAACAAACAAGTTACATACACAACATACCAGTCAACACAAGTCACACAAGATCAAACATAGCAATATAAAGGAAAACACAATCATTAGTGAAATAATTCAAAAAAGTTTTTGTTGGTTCTGAATTTTGGGTCTTATTTATTCTTATTATAAATTTGGGATGTTACAAGAGGCATTCAGGCATATAGCATATCCAGTGGCTGCTGACCTTTCTATTTTACTTTCACGTAGCAGGTTGACTTTTTCAACCTCCCAGTGGCACGGCTCCGGCACAGATCCCAATCTGGATGCATGATTAGGGCATCAGCATTCGCAGTAGCAGTAGATCTGTTCCTAGATTTTGGCATCTCGTAGTAGTATACAAGTTGGAACCCAGGAGCTGAATGCGAATCCGAACGAACTCTACACCCACCCAGCTAGACTACTCAAAGGCATCGGCGGTGATGTAGAGATTATGGCTAGGATGAGTACCAAGACCATTTTTTCTTAAGTTTTTCTTAAGAAGAGTCCACGTCTCCGATGTCTGTCGCCATTTCAAACAGAGACATCGAAAAGTCTAACCACTTGCTATAGTTAAACTGCCGGCAGGTCATCTTTTGGTAACACGAGCGATCCACATCGATCTCCCGAGAGAAGAATGCCAAATGGGAGATCGAGTATCTTATGCTGCAGATGCAGCGTATGACATATTGCACTACTACCAGCCATCTCTGTTCTGAACCGTGATGTTGCTATCAAACGTTTTAGCTGCGACCTCCTTTCGATACACGGTGATGGCACCATGAACAAGTTAACAAAAGGATGGATCCAAACTTCAAAGAGGTGCCACCAAAACATAGACAACGTACTACTCCCTCCGTTTTTTAATATAATAAGTTTTAGCATTTGTCCACATTCACATATATCTAGATGTATGTAGACATATTTTTGTTTGTATGTGCCTCATATTAGTATGTATGTAGACAACATGTTAGATAGCTAAAACTTCTTATATTTATATATGCACGGTGGGAGTACGTAGCAGTTCTAAACACAAGTGCACGGAAACAAAGTAAGCTCGCACATCCTAATCAGCCACCCAGCCACGATGCGCCCACAACGAATGCAACATCATGATCATAATCACACACACCCCACGTCGTGGTTAGCTCATAAGTCACCAGCAAGCGATTCTCCTCCGAATTGCTGTCAACTCTGGGATGATGATTAGTTCAAGAAGAGACATGTACGGACTCACCGACGCGATCTCTAACGAGACGTGGTGAACAGGAGGAGTCTTCTCTTTTCTCAAAAACTGAGGTGACCGAAGATACTCGATAACTCCGATCAGAGGAGAGCATCCAACAAAGAGGTTGGGGGATCATCATTCATTAGTGCGGTTTGGTGCACCGGCAAACGAGAGAGTAATGGAGCCGTATCAATGTGCTGCTGTCTCCATGTGAAAGCTCTGACCAAATGGAATTGAATTGATGTATTCATAGACCATAGGATCGGATTCAGAATTCCTTCAGACAACACAAGGCTCACGATCACCAGATCACTCTCACTCATAACTACAGCATTTATGCATTCCCTGTAGAGTACCTACAGCAAGCTGTACAAGTAATCAAACACTACTAGCAGCGGATCACAGAGTCTATTCATTCTTAATTCCGAAACATCAAAGCAGCGGATCGGGAGTTACTTGAATTTTTGCAAATCAAAACCAGACAGCTAGCTGTACAAGTAATCAAACACTACTAGCAACCTAGTAGGAGGTGGAGTATGTGTCAACGGTCGGAGTATTGTGAAATCTCACGGACTCTTCTTCACAAATGGACAAATTGTCAATCCACAAAAGTAACCTAAGAAGACGGGGTCGTAATTGGGATCGAGTGATGATAACGAGGGCGGGAAGAAAAGATTATAAAATCAAGAAAAGGAAAAGATCACCGGAAGCGACCGGCGTCGGCGAGCTTCCTCGAACGGCAGCGGGGGACGGAGGCGGCCGAGGAGGCGCTGTGGAGCGGCGACGGGCGGAGCTCGGAGGAGAAGGTGCTGCTGGGGTCGGGCGGCTGGGCGGCGCGGTGGCGGTGCCCGGGGCTGGGCCGCACCAGCGGGCTGAGGCAGAAGGCCAGCCCCGAGGTTTGGCGGCGCCGGCATGGGGTCTTCCGCATCGGCGAAGGGGACGGCCGCCACGGGGGATCGGCGGGCGAGCTGCTCTCGTCGCCACTGCCTTGACTACCCCTCTCCGGCGACAGCCCTCGGTTGCTGACCACGCGGCGGCAGGAGCGCCTGGGCGGCGGGGACGGGGGCAACGCTTGTGCCTGCTTCTTGCGGCGCCGCGGTATGATCCCGGCGAGCCAAGAACGGTTCTTGCGCTCCTTTTCCTCCTTGTCCTCCGATCTGTGGTGATGGTGATGGTTCCCGAAGAGCGTGGAGAGCACGGAGAATTTCCCGACGCGCGGCTTCTCGTACCCGATGTCGCCTTCCTCGAGCGCGGCGCTGCCGCCGAAGGAGGGCCCGACCTGCGGCGTCCGGAAGAAGAGCAGGGTCGGGTGGTTCCTGAGCGCGCCGCCCGAGGAGTCGGACTTCCTGCGGGACACGTACGGTGAGACGGACCTCGGGAACGCCGGGGCCGTGTCCGCCGCGGGAGGGGCCGCGGACGGGTGAGGAGGAGGCGGCGCCGGCGGCGAGGACGCGTCGTTCTGCGCGGCGGCGAGCACGAGGAGGCGGTCCCGCAGGCACGTGGCGCAGACGCCGCCGCCGGCCTGGAAGGCGTGCCTCTTGCACCTCATGCCCATCTCATCATCTCAACCGCCGCGCGGTCTCCATGGGCGCGGCCGCGATGAGACGGAAGAAGCGGCTGCTAAATTCTAGCGGCCGACGCGCATGCACCTGCCTCCCTCCTGTGCTTTGCTTTTGGATTTGTTTAAGTTTGGGTTGGTTTCTTGGGGAAAGAAGGGAATTGGTTGGCCGGGGTGGTGCAGGTGGTTCCGGGCGACGGGATCTTTTCTCCGTCGCCGCCGCGGGCTTAAATAAGGTTCGGAGAAGAGGGAGGAGATGAAGTGGGAGTGGAATTTGGACAGGGACAAGAGAGATCGATAATGGTACCTGCGGGCAAGTGCGCAATGTGCTGATTGACCGCGTCTTGGACGATTTGGTTTGGACTTTGGAGAAGAGATGGTAGATTTGCCGTTCGACCCTACTTTCTCCCTTTCCCCGTTTGGTCACACAGTGGCGACCGCTGCCCAAGCACATGCTGCATTTTTGTCTTACAAAACAGTGTCAAAGCTGGTATGCAAAAAGTGCAACTCGCACTTATGAAACTTACAATTTAAGTTAAGCTTAAAATACATGCTCCCTCAGATCTAATTAGAGTGTCGGGGCTTTAGTTCAAATCTGATCAAATTTGAACTAAAATCCCGATACTTTTTATGGATCAGAGGGAGTATAAGTAAATCTCGGCCAACTTAGATAATGAAGCATCTCTAAAAGAAAGCGGTACTATAGATTTCACCTATATGCAATCATTTTACATTTTATAGGGTCAACGGAAAAGACAAATGAAATAAGAGAACAAGTATGCCAAGCCCAAAGAAGTTACAAGCAACTCTTACAAAGGGTAAACCCATAAAATTCAGACGGATTTAAGGGTTTGACCTGTTTTTTTGGGCCCAAGCAGAAACCGTAAAACAGGTGGCCCATAAACATTTTTAAGGTGGCCCGTAAATCGACCCGCACATCCACTATATTTACGGCTTACGCGGCGAAATAGGGTTTTGATCCTTCATTTCCCCAGCCGTAAACCCTCGCCATTGTCGTATGTTTCTTCCTCCTCTGGCGAGCTATTCTGGCCAAACCACCCCGACAGTTGTGCAATGCACCATCCGCAAAAGTTCGAGTGTTTTTCATGTGGTGCAAGAAAAACAACTTCTATTACACACCCGTGTTTTGAGTTTCGTTAGGATTCCATATGGCAATAACATTGTTTTTTATCATTGAATTTTTGGAATCCTATGAATAAAATAGGCGGGAAGAAAGTTTCTGACCCGTGTTGAAATCCCCAAGAGTGCCAAAAAATTAAGTGTAGAGTAAAATCACGAAGCTCCCCAACCATGATGTCAGAACCTCATAAGGACATGACGAGTAACCGTCCCACGAACAAAGGTTGGATGATTTGACTCTAGTCTTCGAACCTCCAACATTATGCCCATTATGAGGAAGAAAGTGAGATTGAAAGTTTCTAGTCCAAGATGGGGTCATCAATGTTGAACGTAATCGAATCTGGGAAGCTTTGACCCCGATGTCAGAACCTCCAAAATAATTAGGACTTTCTCAATAAATTCTCCAACAACAAAAGCTTGGAGACATTGACCCTAGTGTCAAAACGCCAGAGAGCATGTCGATCAAGGTACGTAAGGTGAACTCAGAAGCTCTGAGTCCAAGCTACAACTTATGAGCATGGTAGCAGTGCTATAGAAGGATCTCACAAGGTCCTGACCCCAATGGAATCTCCGAGAGTACAACAAGTGTAAAACACAGAATCCCAAAGAAGGGTCATGAAGGTACCGACCATGTGGCACACAAATTCATGCAATCAGATTACCTCATATTTCATCACCAAGAACATTGGCAATATGACATATCAATATACAAAGTCTGAACCAATAATATCTTGAGGTCTCAAAATCCAATAGGTCCGAATATTACAATATGCAGTGAGGCAATAACTCTGATGCATCTTGCGCACACAATCATATCGTTCTTTGTCAAAATAAGGCCTCAGAAAATGGAGTAGCGGAACATAGAGATCATGGAAAGGGTATGGTGTTACTCCCTCAGTTCAGGTATATACGACCTAAAATCGAATTATTGGGACTAAGGCAGATCACAGTGGGAGTAACTTAGGTAGTAATATCACACATTTCAAGACAAGTTTTCTTATGTGCCATGCAGTTAACGAGGAGAGAGGTGTTTTTGGTAACTTAGCTAGTTACTGTAACATCACGCTTATCAAGACAAATGAGTCTATAGCCTAATAAATAAAACTTTATATGACACCACAAATATGTTTACTCCCCATTATGGAGGTAGTAAGATAGGCTAGTAACATCAACATGTTACTGCTCTATGTTACTCCCCACCATGAGCAGTCTAAGAAGGTTAATTTTTCCCTGTCATTAATTACTATATGCGCCAATATAGGTAGGAGAGTAAACTACATGTACCGAGAGAAGATAGAAAAGAGGGTCACAATAAGAGAAAACCGAATGCACTGGTTGAGAGAGCACACCACATTGATTACTCACAGAAATTAAGCGCGATTAGGAAGATAGGTTTTAGATTCATGAACTATCTAAAAATAGAGATAGGGGACTAACAAATCTGAAAGGAGTGAGTATTCCATAGGTTTCAAGCTAGGATACACTCCCAGTTCCCATATGGCGGAGAAGGTAAAAAAGGAGCATCATATTTTACGCATGTTAGAAGCTCGGTGAGTATTTTAAATGTATTCGCAAGACATAAACAACAATAACAAACAAGGCTATATATTGAATGGGAGTAGGGAGCGAGACTAAAGAAGACACGGCTTCAGACCCATCTCTCTCCCATTCATCAAAAGATTAGCCCTTGTCATCGTTCATGAGTGCAATTTATACCACAATCAAGGTGACACAATGGTCATCTTCTTTGGTCTCGCTTTGCTTGAGCACCCAAGGGCTACAAATTGTCAAGCCCTTTTAAATTGTAAGAATATTTTACATGTAAAATGAGGTTTTAGCATGTTCATGAGCTCATCATTCTACGACTACATTATCTTCTAAGTTGTCTAGTGTAGGCGTCAGTTTAGGTAGAAATGAAAAAGAAGTTGTGCTTTCGGCTAATGTTCTGAAACATGTTGAGTATGACCGTCTTAAGGTTTCTCATGGTGTTTCGAGTAGGCCGGTTACCTCACCTGTAGATGATGATGATGCGAATGCCATGGTTGATGGACATCTTCTATCACATCTTGTAGGAGAGGTAATAGAGGTGGGTATGGACGAGGAGCTGGGATCTTTTGATGACATGTATGCTTCCGGCCACAAATCCAAATCCGCTAAAAATAAAAAGAATCAAAAATCGTGAAAAAACACGAATAAGTCTAAATCTCCAACGGTTTCCCGATGAATGGCATGTTCTTAAATAGCAGAGGTCTTGGTGACTTGGCTAAACATTTGAACATTGCGTAGTGATACGTCTCAAACATATCTATAATTTTTTATGTTCCATGCATGTTTTATACCAATTGCTACATGTTTTATATACACTTCATATCATTTTTATGTATTTTTTGGGATTAACCTATTAACAAGATGTCACAGTGTCAGTTCCTGTTTTTTGCTGTCTTTTGTTTCAGAAAAGCTAGTAAGGAAATATTCTCAAAATTGGACGAAAATCAATGGGATGAGTTTTACACCGACACGATAACGAAGTCTGAAGGGCGAACAAAGAAGCGACCCAGGGGCCCAGACGCCACCTCGGCATGGTAGAAGGTGGGGCCGCGCCGGGGGGTCATCTGGCCGCCTCGGGTGGCCCCTCGCGCCGCCCTTTCGCCTATATATTCACCTCCTCCCGAAAACCCTAAAGACCCAAGCACTATTCCACGAAAAGTTCTGTCGCCGCCATCGTCGCCAACCCTACTTCGGGAGGGTTCTGAAGCTCTTCCCGGCACCCTACCGGAGGTGAAGATCATCGCTGGAGGGCTCTACATCACCATGCCCACCTCTGGACAGATGTGTGAGTAGTTCATCCTTGGACTACGGGTCCATAGCAGTAGCTAAATGGTTGTCTGTCCACTTTGTGCTATCATGTTTAGATCTTGTGAGCTGCCTAACATGATCAAGATAATCTTATTGTAATGCTACATGTTGTGTTTGTTGGGATCCGATGAATTGCAAAGTAATGATCAAGTTATTTATCTATTTATCTACTATTTTATTTATGTTCTTGCATGCTCTCCGATGCTAGTAGATGCTTTGGCCAAGTAGATGCTAGTGTCTCCAAGAGGGAGTATTTATGTTAGATAGTGGGTTAATGCCTCCAGTAATCTGGGCTCGAGCGACAAAAACGGCTAAGTTTGTGGATGTGTTGTTGCCACTAGAGAGAAAACAACTTTGCTTTGCTTATATGCGTTGCTTATATGTCTCATGCATTGTTTACATTACACACCATGCTTAATGCAATTATTCGTTGTTTGCAACTTAATTCTCGCGGGAGTGGATTATTAGTCATAGATGCAGCTGGTAAGCGGTCTATGTAAAATGTTGTAATGCCCAATAAATACTACATTGAACATCTTGTCATAATATGCATTGTCATGCTCTTGCCATTTGTCAATTGCCCAGCTGTAATTTGTTTACCCAACATGCATGTTATCTTTTATGGAGAGACACCACTAGTGAATAGTGGACCCCGGTCCATTCTTTTACACTAATAAAAACACCGTTTCCACCACGTTCTACAATCACTTGTGCGTTGTTCTTTTTGCATTTATAATTATTCTCCACACCATACGTTTAATCCTTTGTTTTCAGCAAGCCAGGGAGATTGACAACCTTCCTATTTCGTTGGGGCAAAGTACTTTGATTGTGTTGTGTGTAGGTCCGCGTCAACAGCATTTCAACGGCGATGTTGTTGACACCGTGTTGAAGCTCTTCTACCTCCTACTTGTTTCGATAACCTTGGTAGATTTCAAGGGAAAATTGTTGTTGAACCACTTCATACTTTTCTCTTGGGGTTTCCCAACGAAAGTGTGTTTTCACGTCATCAAGCACATTTTCTGGCGCCGTTGCCGGGGAGTTGGAAGCTACAGAAAGGGGACTTAGACGCCACCAATCTCATTACTTTTTTTGTCTTGCTTGTTTTATTTTGATTTTATCTTGTTTGCACTAAAAATCAAAAACCACAAAAAAAAATCAGCATCTAGTTTATTTCGGTTGTCTAGTTTTATTTCTTGTTTTAGTCATCATGTCTAGCTCTACCCATTATGTTTTCACTCTTGAAGTTGAGTTTCATTCTTTTAAGCAAAAGGGTGGAGAAAGTTTAAAAGATGCTTGGTAAAGAATTAGCGATGCTCACCATAGATGTACGAGAAAGTATTCTACCACAATCCTTCTTAGAAATTTTTATGTTGGTATCAATAATTGGTATAGGTATGTTTTAGACACTTTAACATGAGGTAATTTTCTAGGCACTCCCGTGTTGGAGGCAAATAATATCCTCGAAAGTCTGGTTGGAACCCCACCTATTAACAACATTAAAATTGAAATTACCCTGGAAAACATTATGGAAAAATTGTAACTTATAGGGAAAATTTATCCAAGCATGGATAAAATGAATGGAGTAGAGAAGTTACTTGACAATACTAGTAATTTTGACGAGTCTTTGGAAAATATCAATGAGAGGATTGCTGTTTTAGAAACTAGTACAATCAAGGATAGTCAAACCTTGAGAATTGGTAAACTAGAGGAAGCAATCGATACTTTAAGTGCTACTTTTTATTCCATTAAACCTAAAAAGCAAGAAGGTCCAGTGGGAAGAGGACAATGATTTATGTATGTGCCAAAAGGCCCCAAACCAAAATCTACACCACCTGATATTTTTTAATATGAGAAAGTTTTTCGTGAACTTGCTAGTGAGTCATCCATTGGTAATGCATAATTCTTTGAATTTTCTTCTCAAGATTTCAATGATAAAAGACTTTTGAAAAACCCTCTTATGACAAGTTGTACCTTGGAAGAAGCTTTTGCTGATTTTGATGTTTCTATTCTGGACAATACTTGATTCTTACTTTGTGCCTAGCTAAAAGGCGTTAAAGAAAAGCGCTTATGGGAGGCAACCCATTTTATTTTCTATTATTTTATTTTGAGTGAAGGAATTTGTTGCTACTGTAACAATTCCTTTATATCTTTTTATTTTCGTTTGTTGTGCCAAGAAGAGCCTCTAATAGCAAGAAAGTGTTAAAGTTTGGTTTAGTGTCCAGAAACAGATTTCTGGGCTTCACCGTAAAGTTCGTGACAAATTCACGAAATTTCTTTTTGATCTGAAAAGTTTTGTGCAGACGCATGAGCGTTATATCTATCTTTCGTTAGTTCACCATTTTCTGATTAGAGCAACGTAAGTGCCTCGAAAAAATTCGTCTTTACGGATTGTTCTGGTTTTGACAAATTTTGTCTTTGTTTTGCATTTTCTCTGTTATAAGTGTTAAGTGAAATTCTTTAAAGGTGGAAGAGATTCACGTAAGGCTAGTAAATAGTAGCTAATGTTTAAAATAAGTGTTCATAATGTGTCTCTACAGAACCAAGTGAACTTATGTTTTGATGCACTAACCCTCTAATGAAGTTTATGTTGAGTTTGATGTGAAGGAAGTTTTCAAGTATAAAGAGAGAAGGGTGATAAAAGAAGATTAAGAAGAGAGAAGAGCTTAAGTTTGGGGAGGCTCCCATGGACCTCCCTGCATATTCAAGAAGACTCAAGCGTCTAAGCTTGGGATGCCCAAGGCATCCCCTTCTTCATCAGCAAATTATCAGGTCATTTCTAGTGAGACTATATTTTTATTCCTTCACATTTTAAGTGCTGTTCTTGGAGTGTCTGTGCATTTTTATTTTGTGTTTGTTTATGTTTTGTTCTCTGGTCATAACTAAGTTGGGCCCTAATATTCTTGTTTGGGAGAGAGACACGCTCCGCTTTTTCATGGAATACTCATGTTCTTCACTTATACTTGTTGAGTATTCTGTTCTAGCACTTCTATTCTTTTAGCTCTTGTTTTTTATGTATCTCTTGTTCAGAGCTATTAGTTCTTTCGAATAAAGTACTCTCTTGCTTCACTTATATTTGTTTAGAGAGTTGATTGGCGTTTGGTTGGAACAGAAAATGTTATGCATGTGGTAATGGTATGATAAAAACTGCATAGTCTTATAGATCATTGAACTTTGATAACTTGATTCCTTGCAACTATTTTGAGGTATTAATTAATAGATGTAAATGCTTGATGGTTACTTAAGTTAAAATCATTAGTGAATCGTTGTCTTTAAGCTTGTACCGTACTACAAACTCTGCTAAAATTGTTGAAGGTGTTGTTGGTCTTGATAGCTTTTCATGTCTAAAAGTAATTCATAATTAACATAGTTGCGTGCTAAGGTCGGGGGATCTAACGGATTACTTGTACCTCCATGAACGTCCCTCCTTGGAGTGAAATTTAATCATGCTCTTAATGTTGAACCTGCTAGTCGTTTGCAATAAATTTGTGAGTTCTTTTTGACTAATGTTAAGCTGCGGTTTTGGCACTTCCACCATCCAAATTTTGCTAGCCTCTTCGGTGCTATGCATTGCCCTTTTCTCATCTCGAGAGTTGGTGCATACTTCGCCAGTACATCCAAATCTTGTGGGAGGACTTTCTCTTGTTTTCCTACACATAAGGCCATACATCTTCCTCAAAACAGTCACCATACCTACCTATCACAGCATTTTCATAGCTGTTCCGAAATATATTGCCATGCAACTTTCATCATACATTACATGAATTGTTGTCATTCATCATTGTTATATATTACTTTGCATGATTCTATACAGGTGACGTACGGTTTACCCATGTTACGCTAGATCATTGCACATCCTCCTATACTGACAGAGGCATTCATTTTCATACATCATGTTCTGTTTATTATGAGTTATTTGTACAAAAAGTGTGTTTCCATATTAGGATGTTGCCCCTACAGTGAGGGAGAGAAAAGTGAAAAGAGCCATGGAGGCCATCGAAAAGAGAAACAGAAAGAGAAAAAAGAGAAAAAGGAGAAAAAAGAGAAAAAAAGAATAAAGAGAGAGGGGGCAACATCACTATCCTTTTTGCACACTTGCGCTAATGTTTAGCACCTATGTTTCATTTGAGAGAGTTTTCATGTTTTATTAGTATAACTACGTGGGGAATTTACACTATAGAACTTGGGTTATATATTCCAATGATGAGCTTCCTCAAAAGTGCTCTAGATCTTCGTGAGCAACCAAGTTGGATGCACCCCCACTAGTTCCATTGGAGAGCTTTCATACACATATAGCCCTATGTGCATCTGTTGCATGGCAATCACTACTCCTTACATAGCTTCGATTATAAGACTTCCTTTTATCTAATGATCACTTATAGCTTTGTGAGCCTTTCTTCCGTTGGCCTTCCAAACCCCCATTATTACTCTATTTGCCATAACATCCTGGTGCCAAAACCAAATGCTTGCGCTCACCGATTGAGTAAAACTTCGAAACAGTTGATTCATGACGTTCATGTTTATTTTTACTTGACTGGATCCTTTCTATGTTGTGAAAAATTGCTTGATGCTTGGATTGAAGGATAGAACTTCTACACTGAATACTTAAAACATCTATAATGAACCATGTACGGTTTCATGTCTCTAAAGCATCATTCATGAAAAGTTTTAGCTTGTTTAACTATCTTGCTTTATTATCTTTTGTTTAATATCAATTATAGACATTTGCTTTGAATGGTTTGATCTCAGTTCACATGATGTACATTACTATTTGATCAAGATTATGTTGGTAGCATGTCACTCCAAAAATTATATTTGTTATCGTTTACCTACTCGAGGACGAGTAGGAACTAAGCTTGGGGATGCTGATACGTCTCAAACATATCTATAATTTTTGATGTTCCATGCATGTTTTATACCAATTGCTACATGCTTTATATACACACTAGTACAGAACGACACATCGGAAATGGGCCAAAACCCTCATCGGAAATGGAGAAGTGGTCTGTGTCCCCGACTCCATGACTGATGTGAAGAGCTCAATGGCAACGGAGGCAATTAACCGTTGCCCCTAACATGGGCAATGGTTGTTATATTAGATCGTTACTGATATGTTCCATATTGAACACGGAGTTTTGCTAATCACCGTTTCTAATAAGGTTACAGGAAAACAAAAAAAACACGGTGACGTGCTATGCCGTCGATGGAGCCCCGCGCCATGCGACTAGATGGCCGCCCGGTCATCATCGTCTTACTGTCCGCCTTGCTTTACAAAAGTTCATCGGTGCGCGTGGCTGGAGCTCTGCTCCTATGTCTTCACGACCGCCAGATGATCATCGACTTTCTTCATCCTGCTGCACAAAATGTACTGATCTTGGTGACGGCACCGTGTACGGAGCCCCGCTCCTAGGTCTTCACGGCAGCAGCATCGTCACCAAGCATCCACCAAGCCCTTGACACAATGAATAATCTTTGTTAAAAGTAGCTAAACAGAGCAAATACATAGCTAAACAGAGCTAAATAACAGAGCAAATCAAGCTAAACAAGTAGCCGACAGAGCAAAACCAAGCTAAATAAGTAGCTAACAGAGCAAAACCAAGCTAAATAACTCGCCGACAGAGCAAACCAAGCTAAATAAGTAGCTAACAGATCAAAACAGAGCAAACAGAGCAAACCAAGCTAAATAACTCGCCGACAGAGTAAAACTAAGCTAAATAAGTAGCTAACAGAGCAAAACCAAGCTAAATAACTCATCGACAGAGCAAACCAAGCTAAATAAGTAGCTAACAGAGCAAACAGAGCAAACCAAGCTAAATAACTCGCCGACAGAGCAAAACTAAGCTAAATAAGTAGCTCACAGAGCAAAACCAAGCTAAATAAGTAGCCAACAGATCAAAACCTAGCTAAATATGTAGCTAACAGAGAAAAACCAAGCAAATACATAGTAAAAAGAGTGGTCGCTTACCTTAAACGAGGCGGGGTCGCTTTCCGTCGCGGATTGCATCCCTGGCGCCGGAGCCACTATCAGAGGAGACGTCAGAGGAGACCTCATCCTCCTCGAACACCGGAGCGTCCTCCTCCTCCGCCGCCGCCTCCGCCGCTGCTGCCTCCGCTGCCGCCGCCTCTGGACCAGGTCCCTGGCCAGGGAGAAGAGACCGGTTTATGGCCTCCCGGAGCTGTGTCTGGAACAATGCCTCCTCGGCGACTTGTATCGCATGCTCGGCGGTGGAGATGCTGACTGCTCTCTGCATCGCAGAGGCCTCAATGACGTCGTCGGTGCGCTCGCGCTCGTATTCGGCGCGAAAGAGGAGGAGACCGACCTCTAGATCTGAGTCCTCATCGTCCGAGGAGGACGAGATCCGAGCGTCGGGGGTCGCCGCCACCGTGGATCCGGTCCAGTTGTAGGGGGATCCGGGGTGCGCCTCGGAGGGTGGGAGGAGGAAGATGCTCCATCCTGACTTCCGTCGGCGCCAGAGGGGTTCGCCATCGATGGTGTGAAGTTCGTGGTGAGAGTGTGCGGCTAGGGTTAGGAACTGGGGAGAGTGAGAGTGAGATGCATTGGAGTGGGTGATAATTATATGGGCACCACTTAATGTGCCTTCACATGGGGAAACAGAGATTTTACATATCTCCGTATCTGTCGTGGGCTTATCGGCAACGGAGTTTCTATGCACCTCCGTTTGCAATACATTGGCAACGGAGTTATTTTGCTCTCCGTTACCATTGTGTCAGGCCCATCGACGAATTCTCGCGCGCGCACTCCCGCGGAAGCGCGCAGAACTCATTTCTTCCGTCACCTAACTCATGTCGTTGCCATAGAGGGGTATCCGATGTGTCGTTCTGTACTAGTGACACTTCATATCATTTTATGCATTTTCTGGGACTAACCTATTAAAAATATGTCACAGTGTCAGTTCCTGTTTTCTGCTATCCTTTGTTTCAGAAAAGCTAGCCAGGAAATATTCTCGAAATTGTACGAAAATCAACGGGGGTGAGTTTTACACCGACACTATGATGAAGTCCGAAGGGCAAACGAAGAAGCGACCCAGGGGGCCCAGATGCCACCTCGGCACGGCAAAAGGTGGGGCCGCGCCGAGGGGTCATTTGGCCGCCTCGGGTGGCCCCTCACGTCGCCCTTTCGCCTATATATTCACCTCCTCCCGAAAATCCTAAAGACCCGAGCACTATTCCACGAAAAGCTCCGTCGCCGCCGCCGTCGCCAACCCTAGTTCAGGAGGGTTCTGAAGCTCTTCCCGGCACCCTGCCGGAGGAGAAGATCATCGCCAGAGGGCTCTACATCACCATGCCCGCCTCTGGACATATGCGTGAGTAGTTCATTATTGGACTACGGATCCATAGCAGTAGCTAGATGGTTGTCTCTCAACTTTGTGCTATCATGTTTAGATCTTGTGAGCTGCCTAACATGATCAAGATCATTTTATTGTAATGCTACATGTTGTGTTTGCTAGGATCCGATGAATTGTGAAGTTATGATCAAGTTGTTTATCTATTTATCTACTATTTTATGTATGTTCTTCCATGCTCTCCGATGCTAGTAGATGCTTTGGCCAAGTAGATGCTAGTGTCTCCAAGAGGGAGTATTTATGCTAGATAGTGGGTTCATGCCTCCAGTAATCTGGGCTCGAGCGACAGAAACAACTAAGGTTGTGGATGTGCTGTTTCCACTAGGGAGAAAACAACTTTGCTTTTCTTATATGCGTTGCTTATATGTCTCATGCATTGTTTACATTACACACCGTGCTTAATGCAATTATCCGTTGCTTGCAACTTAATACTCGCGGGAGACACGGATGTTATCTCGTGAGTGGATTATTAGTCATAGATGCAGCTGGTAAGCGGTCTATGTAAAATGTTGTAATATCCAATAAATACAACATTGAACATCTTGTCATAATATGCATTGTCGTGCTCTTTCCATTTGTCAATTGCCCATCTGTAATTTGTTTACCCAACATGCATGCTATCTTTTATGGAGAGACACCACTAGTGAAGTGTGGACCCCGGTCCATTCTTTTACACTGATAAAAACATCATTTCCACCATGTTCTACAATCACTTGTCCGCTGTTCCTTTTGCATTTATAATTATTCTCCACATCATACGTTTAATCCTTTGATTTCAGCAAGCCAGGGAGATTGACAACCTTCTTGTTTCGTTGGGGCAAAGTAATTTGATTGTGTTGTGTGTAGGTCCGCGTCAATAGCATTTCAACGGCGCTGTTGTTGACACCATGTTGAAGCTCTTCCACCTCCTACAGGTTCGATAACCTTGGTAGATTTCAAGAGAAAATTGCTGCTGCACTACTTCATACCTTCCTATTGGGGTTTCACAACGAACGTGTGTTTTCACATCATCACGCAGCATGTGAGGGACCATAAGTTGGATTTTCTGGCTATTCGGAAACGGGGAGACGAGATTTTCCAAGTACTATTCTGGACTGCCTTTCAGGTGGATTGGACTTTACTTGGCATTCTTGTCCCCCTCGCGTAGATCGTGTGGCATGTTACTCGGTATTAAAACAGATGCCATGGAGTTGTTGGCTGTTTCTGATGGTGGCTTTCATATTAAATTTCACATCCGAAACAAGGCTGATAATTTTATATGGAGTTTGGTTGCTGTGTATGGTGCCGCCCAAGAGGAGTATAAGGCTGCTTTTCTTCGAGAGTTGGTTAACCTAGCTAAGGATAACCCATACCCTATTATCATAGGCGGGGATTTCAATATGCTCAGGTTCCGACACGAGAAAAGCAGGGGTAGGTTTGATGGTCATTGGCCCTTCTTGTTCAATGTTGTCATTGACAGCTTGTCCTTGAGTGAGGTTCATATGACGGGGAGACAATTTACATGGGCAAACAGTCTTCCCGAGCCGACATAGAAGAAGCTGGATCGGGTACTGATGGACTCCAATTGGGAGAATAAATATCCATTGGTAACGGTATGTGCCTTGGAACGTATTGAGACTTTGTCAGACCATGCCCCCATACTTTTGTCTACTGGGACTTTGACATGTCGTGTTCAGCCTCAATTTAAATTTGAATTGGGATAGCTATTGCGGGATGGTTTTGATGACCTGGTTAAAAAGGTATGGTCTCAACCGTTAGGTGGCAATACCCCCATACAACGATGGAATAATATGATACGCAACCTGCGTAAATTCCTTCGCAGGTGGGCTAGACACACTACCGGTATGCTAAAAGAAAGAAAAGGAGCACATGTGTTCCATTATTGATGAGCTTGACCAAATCGCACAATTACGTGTTTTGTCGCCACAGGAGATTGAACTTAAAAGTCAATCGAATGATCAGGTAGCACGTATGTTGCGGGAGGAGGAGCTTAAATGGTACCAGAGATCTAAGGCTCAGTTTATCCTAGAAGGGGATTCGAACACGAGGTACTTCCATAATGTTGCCAATGGCAGACATAGGAAGAAGCATATTCACTCTCTAATCCAGGATGAGGGTTGATCGAAGGACATGATCAGCTCAAGGAATATATAACAAACTACTATAAAGGTCTGTTTGGGGCTCCAGGGGAAGGAAACTTTACTCTTGGTGAGTCACGAATAGATGATATTACCCAAGTAACTCTTGAGGAAAACAACTTTCTTATTGCTCCCTTCTCTGAAGAAGAGATAAGTAAAGCAGTTTTCCAAATGGAGCACAATAAGGCGTCGGGCCCTGATGGTTTTCCTGCTGAGTTCTACCAGCATTTCTGGGAAACTATCAAGCCTGACATGCTTGAGTTATTCGTATGCTTGCATGCCGGACAACTGGAGTTATTCTGCCTTAACTTTGGGGAAATCGTTTTGTTACCTAAGATTCAGGAGTCCGAGAGGATACAACAGTACCGGCCTATATGCCTCCTGAATGTTAGTTTCAAAATCTTTACAAGTGGTGACCATTAGGTCAAATTCTGTGGCTGATCATGTGGTTAAATCTACCCAAACGACATTTATGCAGGGTTATACTTGATGGAGTCATTGTCCTACACGAAACCATCCATGAGATGCACACAAAAAAACTTAATGGGGTGACTTTTAAAATAGACTTTGAAAAAGCCTATGATAAGGTTAAGTGGACGTTCCTCGAACAGACTCTGAGAATGAATGGTTTCTCGGATGATAGGTGTGTTTTAATTTGAAATTTTGTTTTTGGGGGTAGTGTGGCCGTCAAAGTCAATGATGACGTCGGTCATTACTTCCGGACAAAAAAGGGATTAAGGCAAGGTGATACCCTATCGCCTATACTATTTAATATAGTGGCTGATATGTTGGCGATCATGATTGAGCGGGCAAATGAAGATGGCCAAATTGAAGGGGTAGTCCCACATCTTGTTGATGGGGGATTATCTATTCTTCAATATGCAGACGATACAATTTTTTTATGGAACATGACCTAGATAAAGCTGCGAATCTGAAATTAATTTTATCAGCATTCGAGCAATTATCAGGGTTGAAGATTAATTTCCACAAGAGTGAATTGTTTTGCTTCGGCGATGCCCATGACGCAGCTGCTCAGTATGCCGAAATATTTGGTTGTGAGCAGGGCATTCCAATACATTATAGAAAGTTGACTAACGCGGAATGGAAGCATGTTGTGGAACGTCTTCAAGTGAGCCTGTCTAGTTGGAAAGGAAAATTACTATCGCTTGGCGGGAGGTTGGTTCTCATTAATTCGGTTCTAACTAATATGGTACTATATATGATATCCTTCTTTCAGTTACCAAAAGGGGTCTTACATAGATTGGATTACTTCTGATCAAGATTCTTTTGACAAGGAGATGGTGAGAAAAAGAAATATCGACTGGCTAAATGGAATGTAGTTTGCCAACCAAAGGATCAGGGGGGCTGGGGATTCATGACCTATAGGTTAAGAATTCAGCCCTCTTCGGTAAGTGGCTTTTTAAGTTACTAACCGAAGAGGAGTTTGGCAAACGCTGCTTAAAAGAAAATACATTGGCACCAAGGCGATATCACAGGTATATTGGAAACCTGGTGATTCTCACTTTTGGGCTGGTCTGATGGCGGCAAAGAAACATTTTTTCCACTTCAGAGTATTTAAAATTAAAGATGGATCGGAGATTAGATTCTGGGAGGACAAATGGTTAGGTAATACCACCCTCCGGGATCAGTATCCGACTCTATACAATATTGTTCGTCACAAAGGGGATACCATAGCTACAGTTATGTAGTCTTCACCACCAAATGTGGCGTTCAGGCGAGACCTCATTGGTTCGAAACTAACGTCTTTGAATGCCTTGCTGGCACGGTTGACTTCTGTTTAACTTACACAAGGTCACGATGAGTTTCGTTGGAGTTTATGTGGGAATGGAAAATTCTCGGTACACTCCATGTATAGGGCGTTAGTCCATTCCGATGTACCACTCAATAATAATAAAAAAAATATGGCAAATGAAGATTCCACTTAAACTAAAAATGTTTACTTGGTATCTTCGTAGGGGTGTCATTTTAACAAAGGATAACCTTGTTAAGCGAAACTGGCATGGAAATACAGAGTGTGTGTTTTGTCCACATCAGGAGACAATAAAACACTTATTCTTTGAGTGTAGTTTTGCGCGTTCTATTTGGTCAGCTATCCAGATAGTTTCTAACTTATATCCACCCAAATATGTTGCATATATATTTGGCAACTGGCTAAATGGGATAGATGAAGAGTTTAGAACTGTTATTAGGGTTGGAGCGATAGCCGTAATTTGATCGCTTTGGCTGTGTAGAAATGACAAGATATTTAATAATAAAGTTTTTTCTTGTTTGCAGTTACTCTACTGGTGCACAAATATTCTCCGTTCGTGGTCCACCTTACAACGAGCGGGGCATCGAGGCCTCTTTACGAAGGCATGTGCATGTTTGGAAGAGGTGGCGAGTGATATTTTTATCCGACATGGATGGTCGCTTGATCGCCGTATTGGTCCTTGATACGTCTCCAACGTATCCATAATTTCTGCTGTTTCATGCTTATATTATACCATTTGCTACATGTTTTATATACACTTCATATCACTTTTATGCATTTTCTGGGACTAACCTATTAACAAGATGCCACAGTGCCAGTTCCCTGTTTTCTGCTGTTTTTGGTTTCAGAAAGTTACTTCTGGAAATATTCTCGGAATTGCACGAAACAAAAGGCCAAGTCCCTATTTTTCCAACACGTACACGGAGTCCGAAGGAGAGACGAAGGGGAGCCACGAGGTGGCCAAACCACGTTTGGGCCCCTCGGGGGTCCGCCGACATCGCCCCTTCGCCTATTTATTCCCCGAGACGTGAAAACCCTAAAACACCGAGCCTTTCATCCAGAACATATTCGCTGCCGCCGCCGTCGTCAACCCTAACTCGGGGGGTTCTGAAGCTCTTCCCGGCACCCTGCCGGAGAGGGGAATCATCACCGGAGGGCTCTACATCGCCATGCCCGCCTCCGGAGTGATGCGTGAGTAGTTCATCCTTGGACTATGGGTCCATAGCAGTAGCTAGATGGTTGTCTTCTCCACTTGTGCCATCATGTTTAGATCTTGTGAGCTGCCTATCATGATCAAGATCATCTTATTGTAATGCTACATGTTGTGTTTGCTGGGATCTGACTTATATTGATACCTATGTGGAGCTGAATATTATATTATCATGTCTATGTCATTTGTGATCTTGCATGCTCTCCGTTACTTGTTGAAGCCTTGGCCAAGTGAATACTTGTGACTCCAAGAGGGGTATTTATGCATGATAGTTGGGTTCAACCTCTATTTAACCTGGGATAGTGACAGCAAGTTCTAAGGTTGTAGATGTGTTGTTGCCACTAGGGGTAAAACAGCAATGCTTTATTCAAGGATGAATGTATTGTTTACATTACGCACATTACTTAATGCAATTGTCTGTTGCTTGCAACTTAATACTGGAAGGGGTACGGATGTTAACCGGAAAGTGGACTATTTAGGCATAGATGCATGCTGGATAGCGGTCTATGTACTTTGTCGTAATGCCCAAATGAATCTCATAGTAGACACCACAACTCACACATGCATGTTATATGCACTTATCAATTGTCAATTGCCCAGCTGTAATTTGTTTACCCAGCATGTTAGTTATCTTATTGGAGAGACACCACTAGTGAACTGTGGACCCCGGTCCATTCTTTTACATCTGAAATACAATCTACTGCAATCATTGTTCTCTACTGTTTTATGCAAACAAACATCATCTTCCATTCGATACGTTTAACCCTTTGTTTTCAGCAAGCCGGTGAGATTGACAACCTCACTGTTAAGTTGGGGCAAAGTAATTTGATTGTGTTGTGCAGGTTCCACGTTGGCACCGGAATCCCTGGTGTTGCGCCGCACTACACTCCTTCACCAACACCTTCGAAGCAACCTCGTTTTCCTACTGGTTCGATTAAACCTTGGTTTCATACTGAGGGAAAACTTGCTGCTGCACTCATCATACCTTCCTCTTGGGGTTCCCAACTGACGTGTGACGTACAAGCATTGTTTCTGGCTGTTGCCGGGGAGATATTCCCTCGTCAACTTAGCGCTAGCAACACGTTTTCTGGCGCCGTTGCCGGGGAAAACCGAATTGCTTCTGCAAGGGGAGTCTCTCACACCCAATCTCTTTACTTTGTTATTTGTCTTGCTTAGTTTATTTTTATTTAGTCTTGTTTGCTCTCTTTATCAAAAACACAAAAAAATTAGTTACTTGTTTAATTCGGTTTGATTTTGTTTTTCAAAATGAATGCTCCTGAAGTTGAAGTTCGTTCTTTTAGGCAACTAGGAGGTGAAAATTTGAAAGATGCTTGGTATAGAATTAGTGATGCTCATCATAGATGTACTAAGAAACACTCTACCACTATCCTCCTTAGGAACTTTTATGTTGGTATCTCTAGTTGGTATAGGTATGTTCTAGACACTCTTACAGGTGGAAATTTCTTGGGTACTCCTGCTTTAGAAGCCTGTAATATTATTGAAAGTTTGGTAGGAACACCACCCACTAAAGATATTAAAATTGAGATCACCTTGGAGGATGTTATAAATAAGTTAGACTCTATGGAGAATTTTTTTCCAAATTTTCTTGATTGTATTGGTAAGACTAATGAATCAATAGCCACCATCAATGAAAGAATCACTGTTCTTGAGGATAATAATATCCATGACACCCAAAATCATAGAATTGATGAGTTAGAGGAAGCTATTGAAACCTTAAGTTCAACCTTTACTTCTCTTAAGTCTAAAAAGGAGAAAGTTTATGTGGGTAGAGAGCAAAAGTTTATGTATGTTCCTAAAGTGCCAAAACCAAAGACTCATTATGAGCTTAAAATTGATAAAACTTTTAGTACGGTTAAAGGTAATGAAACACCTCCAGGAACATCTAAGATACCCATTGTTACAAGCTGTGTGTTGGAAGAAGCTTTTGATGATTTGAATGATTTGCCACTTGACAACACTTGATTTTCACTTTCTGCGCCTAGCTGAAAGGCGTTAAAGAAAAGCGCTTATGGGAGACAACCCATCGTTTTTATTTGCTGTTATTTTTGTTTTCTTTGAGTCAAGGAGTTTTGTTACTTCTGTAGCAACTCCTTTGTATCTTTATTTTATCGCAATGTTGTGCCAAGTAAAGTTCTATATTGAAAGTTGATGCAAGATTTGGATTTCTGCGCAGTGACAGATTTTTAGCTGTCACGGATTTGAGCTTATCTCCCTGTAGAAAATTCAAAAAATTCTGAAAAAATCACGCATATTCCTGAGATATGTACGCAACTTTCATTATTTTAGGCCAGATCCATCTGAGCAACTTAAGTGCCTCGAAAAAATTCGTCATTCCAGACTGTTCTGTTTTTGACAGATTCTGCCTTTTGTTTTGCATTCGCTCTTTTACTGTGTTTGTGTGGATTTCTTTGCTCCACAAAGCATTGGTGGCTGTAGCTAATGTCCAGAAGCTTTGGGATTGATTGTATCATTACAGAATATGAGAATTTTTGATTATGCACTAACCCTCTAATGAGAACTGTCTTGAGTTTGGTGTGAAGGAAGTTTTCAAGGATCAAGCGAGAAGGGTGATATTATGTGATCAAGAAGAGTGAAAAGCCTAAGCTTGGGGATGCCCCCGTGGTTCATCCCAACCATATTCAGAGAGACTCAAGCGTCTAAGCTTGGGGATGCCCAAGGCATCCCCTTCTTCATCAACAAACTTATCAGGTCATCTCTAGTGAAACTATATTTTAATTCTTTCACATCTTATGCGCTTTACTTGGAGCGTCTGTGTGTTTTTTTTTTTTTGTTTGAATAAATTCGGATCCTAGCAATCCTTGTGTGGGAGAGAGACACGCTCCGCTTTTTCATGTGAATACTCATGTTCTTCACTTATATTTGTTGAGTATTCTTAACTAGCTACTGCAGTGCTTTTAGCTCCTGTTTTTCATGCATCTCTTCGAGCTGTTAGCACTTGTTTATAAATACTCTCTTGCTGCATTATATTATCATTTGGAGAGTTTATGTTTAAATAAATTGATTGGTGTTTGTTTGGAAGAAAGAAAATGCTACATGTAGTAGTTGGTATTGGAAAAGACATATGCATTCTTGTAGATCATTGTCTTGTTTCGATTTGACTTTGCAATTGTTTTGAGCTCTCAAGTAGATCATGTTTAAGCTCTTGCATCATGTAGTTAAAGCCTAGTAGTGGAGAACTACCGTAGAGCTTGTTGAGACTTGGGATGCATATTTGTTCTCTCTAAGGTCTAGATATTTTCTGGTAAAATGTTTGAGCAACAAGGAAGACAGTGTAGAGTCTTATAATACTTGCAATATGTTTTTATGTGATTCTTGCTGTACCGGTTTATACTTGTGTTTGCTTCAAACAACCTTGCTAGCCTAAACTCTGTACTGAGAGGGAATGCTTCTCGTGCATCCAAAACTTGAGCCAAAACCCATGCCATTTGTGTCCACCATACCTACCTACTATGTGGTATTTCCTGCCATTCCAAGTAAATATTTCATGTGCTACCTTTAAACTATTCAAAACTTTATTACTCCTTATTTGTGTCAATGTTTTATAGCTCATGAGGAAGTATGTGGTGTTTTATCTTTCAATCTTGTCATTTACTTCTGACAGACTTTCACCAATGGACTAGTGGCATATACATCCGCTTATCCAATAATTTGCAAAAAGAGCTGGCAACGGGGTGCCCAGCCCCAATTAATTACAACTTTCATTAATAATTCTCTTCACATGTTTTGCCCTGATTTATCAGTAAGCAACTTAATTTGCAAATAGACACTCCTCCATGGTATGTGAATGTTGGAAGGCACCCGAGGATTCGGTTAGCCATGGCTTGTGTAAGCAAAAGGTTGGGAGGAGTGTCATCTATAAAGAAACTAAAATACATGTGTAAACAAAAGAGAAGAGGGATGATCTACCTTGCTGGTAGAGATAACGTCCTTCATGGGAGCCGCTCTTGAAAGTCTGGTTGACAAGGGGGTTAGAGTGCCCACTACCATTCGTTGACAACAACAAACACCTCTCAAATACTTATTTTGTGCTCTCTATATGCTTTCGAAAACTTAAAAAGCTCTAGCACATGATTTAATCCCTGCTTCCCTCTGCGAAGGGCCTATCTTTTACTTTATGTTGAGTCAGTTTACCTACTCCTTTCTATCTTAGAAGCAAACACTTGTGTCAACTTTGTGTGCATTGATTCTTACATGTTTACTTATTGCACTTGTTATATTGCTTTATGTTGACAACTATCCATGAGATATACATGTTACAAGTTGAAAGCAATGCTGAAACTTAATCATCCTTTGTGTTGCTTCAATGCCTTTTACTTTGAATCTATTGCTTTATGAGTTACCTCTTATGCAAAACTTTTTGATGCTTGTCTTGAAAGTACTATTCATGAAAAGTTTTTGCTTATATGATTCATTGTTTACTCTTTATCTATTTGTTAGCAAACTATAGACATTGCTTTGAGTCACTTCATTCATGACATGAGCCTTGCAATATATTGATCAAGATTGTGTGAAAGCATGTCTCCTCAGAAATTATTTGTTGTTATCGTTTTACCTACTCGAGGACGAGTAGAACTAAGCTTGGGGATGCTTGATACGTCTCCAACGTATCCATAATTTCTGCTGTTCCATGCTTATATTATACCATTTGCTACATGTTTTATATACACTTCATATCACTTTTATGCATTTTCTGGGACTAACCTATTAACAAGATGCCACAGTGCCAGTTCCCTGTTTTCTGCTGTTTTTGGTTTCAGAAAGTTACTTCTGGAAATATTCTCGGAATTGCACGAAACAAAAGGCCAAGTCCCTATTTTTCCAACACGTACACGGAGTCCGAAGGAGAGACGAAGGGAGCCACGAGGTGGCCAAACCACAGGCGCGGCAGTGGGCCCACCGCGCCGCCTGTGGTTTGGGCCCCTCGGGGGTCCGCCGACATCGCCCCTTCGCCTATTTATTCCCCGAGACGTGAAAACCCTAAAACACCGAGCCTTTCATCCAGAACATATTCGCTGCCGCCGCCGTCGTCAACCCTAACTCGGGGGGTTCTGAAGCTCTTCCCGGCACCCTGCCGGAGAGGGGAATCATCACCGGAGGGCTCTACATCGCCATGCCCGCCTCCGGAGTGATGCGTGAGTAGTTCATCCTTGGACTATGGGTCCATAGCAGTAGCTAGATGGTTGTCTTCTCCACTTGTGCCATCATGTTTAGATCTTGTGAGCTGCCTATCATGATCAAGATCATCTTATTGTAATGCTACATGTTGTGTTTGCTGGGATCTGACTTATATTGATACCTATGTGGAGCTGAATATTATATTATCATGTCTATGTCATTTGTGATCTTGCATGCTCTCCGTTACTTGTTGAAGCCTTGGCCAAGTGAATACTTGTGACTCCAAGAGGGGGTATTTATGCATGATAGTTGGGTTCAACCTCTATTTAACCTGGGATAGTGACAGCAAGTTCTAAGGTTGTAGATGTGTTGTTGCCACTAGGGGTAAAACAGCAATGCTTTATTCAAGGATGAATGTATTGTTTACATTACGCACATTACTTAATGCAATTGTCTGTTGCTTGCAACTTAATACTGGAAGGGGTACGGATGTTAACCGGAAAGTGGACTATTTAGGCATAGATGCATGCTGGATAGCGGTCTATGTACTTTGTCGTAATGCCCAAATGAATCTCATAGTAGACACCACAACTCACACATGCATGTTATATGCACTTATCAATTGTCAATTGCCCAGCTGTAATTTGTTTACCCAGCATGTTAGTTATCTTATTGGAGAGACACCACTAGTGAACTGTGGACCCCGGTCCATTCTTTTACATCTGAAATACAATCTACTGCAATCATTGTTCTCTACTGTTTTATGCAAACAAACATCATCTTCCATTCGATACGTTTAACCCTTTGTTTTCAGCAAGCCGGTGAGATTGACAACCTCACTGTTAAGTTGGGGCAAAGTAATTTGATTGTGTTGTGCAGGTTCCACGTTGGCACCGGAATCCCTGGTGTTGCGCCGCACTACACTCCTTCACCAACACCTTCGAAGCAAACCTCGTTTTCCTACTGGTTCGATTAAACCTTGGTTTCATACTGAGGGAAAACTTGCTGCTGCACTCATCATACCTTCCTCTTGGGGTTCCCAACTGACGTGTGACGTACAAGCATTGTTTCTGGTGCTGTTGCCGGGGAGATATTCCCTCGTCAACTTAGCGCTAGCAGTCCTCCATAGGCGATGGTGTTCCGTCCTATGCTTGGCGTTTTACTTACTCCTGATTGTAATTCGTCTGGTGCTACACTTGTTTTTTTCATACGGTTGAGTTGCAGTTGTGTGCATTCCTATGCAGAGCCCAGGTGTAATGCTTAAACCTTTTAATTAATTAAGCCCTTTATCTAAAGATCACCGGAGAAAACCATACCGACTGAAGGAAATCGGAGAAATCCAATGTACATAGCGGCGAGGTAGGCACCACGTGTCGTTCGACGTGCCACGTCCCTATTTTTTTTGCGCACGCAAACATGACAACATGACCAAGCATCTTACAGATAAGCCCAGAAACAAAGAGAAATTACAACGAGGTCCTTCTGAGCTCCAGCGCCTTCTTCGTCGCGCAGCACGTTCCGCCGGCGGAACCCGCCGCCACTCCTCCAGATCCTTGGACTGGGAGGAGCCCTCAGGCGGCCAGGAAGTCGACGGCACTCGGCACCTGAGCACCTCCATCCCGAACAACGAGCAGCACCAACTTGGTCAACGCCATCATCTTCACCACCATCTTCAACCTCCGCACCGCCACCACGGCTGCTGGACCGAGGGAAAGCGCCACGCAGCTCCGAGAAGCCGCGCTAGCGCTTGGGACGACAGATCTGCCCGGAGCCTCCACCGGAGCGCCCAGAGCAGAGGAGAGGACCACCATCCACAAAAGCTTCTCCGGCCACGCCACCGCCTCCACAGCGCCGCCGGCAAGCAACCTACGCTATGTACACGCCGGGATCTGCCGATTCCCCAACCTCCCGCCGCCGGAGCGGCCGCCGGAGGCGAGGAATCGAGCAGATCGCCGGCGGCGAGGTGGTTGATGCGCGGGGGGGGGGGGGGGGGGGGTGAAAAAATTCGCCTTTCACTGTTGATGGGGAAAGGAGAAGCGGTCCAAGCTCGCCACTATTTACATACCACGTCCTATTGTCTCCCATAAATCGTGCTCCGCGAGCCGAACCATCAATGACGACCTAGCTGGAGACCACGACGCGCCAAGATCCATTCCACGAAGCTTAAAACCGATGAGGACGATGTCTTTGAACGAACGGCGCCACTCGAAGTCGAAGCTCGTCATGCTCTCTGACTTCCGGAAGCTAGCCCTTCCATTCGTTAGAGCCGTGTCCGTGCTCAGCGCTGCACACCCAGTAGAGACTGCGACTGAGAGAGTCTGTCACCCTCGCGGTCTCGATCGATCGTCTCACACATCACGGCGCTAGCTTCCGCGCGCCTACGGGTTTCTTATGCTCCCCGCAAGTTCGAGCCCATGGTGAGAGCTAGCACGCGTGTGCTATACATGAGCTCTCGATCAGGTATTCAGTAGGCAGCTTCCTTGTGCCCGGGCGACGAGGGTAGCCAGCTGAGAGCTGATTTGTTCAAGAAAGTAGAAAGATCAAAGGCGTGACACAATTCTTGCCTACTGCTGCTGCTGAATCGTCCATCGTTATCTATCAGGGAAGTGGTCATTAGTCAGTCATGACGTAACGGACCGGCTGGACGCACGGCCAAATTCTGCATAAAATCGCTCGAGCGGCCTGCTTGTGCTAACGCAAGTTAATTAAATTGGAAGGGAGGAAGTATGTATGAACAGCAGTACCAGACGCTTCAGTTTGCAAGACGAGTTCATTATGAAGCACACATGTATTACACTTTTGGGGAACTTAACACTAAAAGAAAAGAGAAAATGAAATGTTATGAGTTTCGTCGAGGTAGTTTTTTTTTTGAAACGAAGGCAAAAGGTTTGCTTTTTCTATTTATTAAGAAGAAGGTGTTCAGTTTATTAGCGGGAGAAACCGGGCGAAAACCATACAACAAACACCACATGGAGGAGCCCACACAACCACAAAGAGCTACACCTAAAACGAGCAACAACCACAAGCAAACAACTACCCGTCCAACCTAGCACAACCACGACGACAACCTCAAAAGGATCAACAATCAAGAAAAAACGGAGGCTTTCCTTGGGACGCGAATTTTCTTCTTGTCATCTTTCTTAGAGACTTCTCCACCTTCATGAATACACTGTCTGAAGCTATCCCTGACAAGACGCAAACAATATCCTTGCCATATCCAGGGCAAGCCGCCTCCAAATCGACAAGCAAGTCCAAAACCTCTTTGCCGAAGAGGAACTTAGATTTAGGCGCCAACATAGCTGACTCATCAACCTCAGAAGCAACCAAACCTCCACTATCCATAGGGGAAGGCAACTGGCAGGACTCAGACGAAGGTGGGGATGGAGTCATGTCCACCACCAAATACTCCAATGAGCCCAACTCCATCGAAAGCACCATGGACGATTCCCCACAAGGCTCCTGTAGCACAGACAAAATCTACGCAACTGGAGCCACAACCTCGGTGCTAACAGCACCCTCAAGAACAGACGGTGTCGCCGACGTCGCATGCAGAGCACGGGGAGAAAAATCTCCAAAGAAACAATTAGCCCCCTCATCAACAGAAGGCTCAAGCGGCAAAGACACAACCGACATGACCTGAAGCTTGGCAAGAGCATCATGGAGCTCAGTGTGGAGTAGCTCAACCTTCTGAACAAGCTCCATGCGCAACAAGGCAACCTGTACTCCAAAGTAGAGACCAAAAATGCGTGCCTCGCCGGATGAGATTTTGACGACAACGCGGCTGCGGAATGCCGCCGTTCATCGATGCGTAACTGTCATATCTAATTAGCCGGGGTTGATTATATGGAATGACCAGGGATGTCCTTCACCACGTCACTCGCTCGTTCTTGCCTTCACAGACCGACCCGTTGTGCGAATCCACCCGTACATTTGGAGAGGCCAGCCAGCCACTGTACATCATAGGCTCCTAGCCATACCTACCGATCCGACGATCCCGTGCAAATGCGATCTCACGGCGTCTCGCTTCTCGGCGTTCCGGTCCTGCGGGGAAGAAGCTCTGAAGCAGCTGTAGGCCAGCCCGTAGCGCCGACCCATTTTTTTTCTGAGGACACAGACCTTTTCTTAAGGCGCGACCCTTTGCCCTCGGCCTAATTCCATGGGACATTCGGCTAGTACAGTACTATGGCAGCGAGATGGGCCGCGAACCAAGTGGCCCAGCCTGTCTAGTACAGTACTATTTTGTTTCATTTCATCCCCTAATGAACATCCGTGATTAATAAAGTCCTCGGTTGACCCTAAAACCCTTCTCCCTCCGTTTTTTCTAAAATATAAGATGTTCTATCTTTTCTCAGTTAATTCTCAGATTCATATGCATCTAGACACTTCTGAGTGTGTATATTCACTCATTTTATTTCGTATGTAGTCTGTATGCAACATCTAAAACATTTTATAATTACAAACAGAGGGAGTACTTAGCGGGCACCCCTGCGAAACACGTTTTAACATCCGATTTTTTAAAATAATATTATTTGTTCTAGAGTAGCTAAATTATGAGTCGCCAGCTTTACATCTGTCGTGGTGAGATCTTAAAAAGTAGATCCAAATTAAATTGGATATGTTTTGGCGACATTTTATGTCATGCTTTTAGTATTTCTATTGGGTTTGCTTTCTACGCCTCCATTACAAAAAATAAGTCGTAGATTTTAGCTGGTAGCGGATGCTATGGTGGATAATGCCTTCAAATAAATATGTGTGTCAAAACCTATGTGTCCCTTCAGCGCATGGGTGGAACACGTGATTCGATTTGTTGATAAAAGGTTGAACCAAAGGCAGACATGATTCATTGTAACTGTCGGTAGCACGATTACATAGGATGTCCCAAAACAATAGAAAGAAAAACTTTGCAGCAAAAAAAATTCGTAAGCCCCACCCACTCACATCGCTCACCCCCAAACTTTTATGTTGAATGAATCACCATTGCTGCAATATTAGTCCATCTCACCGATTGTGCATACTAATTAACCATCTCGATCTTTTCCCGTAATATTATGTTGTCTTTCATTAGCCTTGGTATAAGATTCTCAAGTTTAGTTTATACACTAGTTTCATAACCACCATTTTTGCGTGCCAAAAGTAACAAAAATAGCTTTATGTTGTTTCAAACAACAAGATATTAGGGGGTGCCTGGAGCAAATGGTTGACGAGGAGTTATTGGCTAATAGGGGTGTGTGCGTAGGTCGTTGTACACTATGAGACAATTTGCACATGGTAATTAGGTTTGGTTGCCTCGTCGAAGCGCAACTTAGTCCTACACGACTATGAGACAATTTGCACATGGTAATTAGGTTTGGTTGCCTCGTCGAAGCGCAACTTAGTCCTACACGATGGACAAAACTTTTGTCGTCTTAGTTTCCCAAAGGGTCATTCTTCAGTGAAGTAGACCTCACTTATATAGACGAGCCTGGCCGTCTTCTTCTCTCCCGCTACAGTAGAGAGAGGGGATTTTTTCGCCCGCCCGCAGATCCACCGCCTCGCCGTCGATCCGCCGTATCCCCGTCCTCCGGCGGCCGCTTCGGCGGCGGGAGGGCGGGGGATCCCCGCCTCGCGTGTGTAGATAGTGTAGGGTTTGTGTGCTTCTCATCCGGCGGCGCCATGGAGGAGGTCGGGCCGTCGGAGTTGCTTTTGGTGCAGGTACTTGCCTCCTTCGTCGGCGGAGCTCGTTGGAGTTCGGCGAGGGTGTGCCTGCTCCCTCCGTTCCCTCGGATCTCCGGATCTGTTGGGAACGCCATCCCCCTCCCGGATCCCGCGTGGCGGCGGATCGGGTTTGACGATCTTGAAGTCAGAGATGTTGGAGGAAGACGAAGATGCAGCGGGAGCTGGGTGGAGGCTCTGAGGAGTTCGAGGTCCGGCGACTTCCCGTCCGCCTAGGGACGTCTTCTGATCCAAGGCTTGAAGGAAGATGCGGCGACGGCGCGCCACCGGCACGTCCTGTTCCTCGCCGGCGTCTTGGAGTTGCAGAAGGACTGGAGTGTAATTTTCATCTTTGTTGGGTGCCTTTCTGTAATGTTCTTCCTGTAATATCTCTGGTTTCCTCGCAAAAAAAAAGTTTCCCAAAGGGTCACCTCTAGGTGCGTTGGGACGAGTCGCAAAAGGCTACTAGGATCCCACACTAGATCTCTCCCGACCATAATATTGTAGCTGTAGTATCGTAAGAAGGAACCCGATGGGTAGAACTTTTGACCGTCATAGACTTCCAAAGTGTCACCTCTAGGCACATTTCTCGCATAGCTTGGGCCAGGTCTCAAAGGATTTTCGGGTACGAGGATAGATCTCTCTATACCTTGGTCTTGGAGTTAGGATCCTCCCTTGAGTTGCATTCAAGTGAGAGTGAATGGTTACACACCCTATATAGCACTAGTATAGAACGACACATCGGAAACGGGCCAAAACCGTCATCAAAAACGGAGAAACGGTCCATGTCCCTGTCCCCGTGGCTGATGTGAAGACCCTCGTCGGCAACGGAGGCCAAAAACCGTTGCCGATGAGGCTTCTTGTTGGCAACAGTTGTTTCCTGACCACCGTTTCCTAGTATCGAGCTCATTAGTAACGGAATCCTTAATTTACCCGTTTGCATTGAGATTTCTTCATAAGCCTATTATACCACGTTTACAGATGCTACTGTACACTTAAAATCTCACAGCACAAGCACAAAAATGATAGCAAATTCATTCGTAACGTATAACAAATGTCACCGATACATTGCATCACAAGATAACCAATTACACTTATCTTCATTTACATGTCTAGCTAAATCTATCAATGTCATGCCTCAGTAAACTTATCCTTATCATTTCCAACTTAATTTATCTTCATGACTTGTTGTTACATTCGCCTTACAACTTTGGCAAGTTCATGAATTCAATCTTCTTCTTGGACGGTGTCACCGAAATATAATCAACTCGCCACTTTGTCCCCCACTATGTATTTAGCACATTTAAATGAGCTAAATATTCGGATCAGCACCATGGTCTACACATAGTGCAATAAGTGAGTGTTGATGTACTGAAGGTGCGTCTTTTATAAAGTGGTCACTGAAATAGAAAGAGAGAATATACGACTCCATGCTAGCTCAGTATACATATAGCATAGAGGACATACAACATAAAAGGATGCATAAGACAGAATAACAAACTTACAAATCCATTGCATACTTGTTGTGTACCAACAATTATGTCGGACGAAAAGCGCACCTTGGCTATAGACCGGGCTTTTTATGAAGTGTCACCGAAATGTGCATCCGTTTTACAAAGGAGTTAAGTCAGCAATGAGTTTCTTACACTACCGATTTGTGCTAGGTCTGTTCTTTTCAAGCGACACTACAGAAGGATCGGAGAGTCATGTGTTTACTGGTCCTATGGCAAAAACCTACACAGAACAATGACAACAACCCTAGTTCGTCGGCACAACGGCCGATCCCAAATAGATGTATTACATTTGGATCTGGCGAGAGTACGTAGTCGTCCTCCGGTACGACAGGTTCCGACACGCCATGAGTCCTCCACCTACAAATCAGGCGACGTCGGGCTCCTTCCTCTGTCTCGCCGCCCTTGGCAACCTCCTACCCTGGAGCGACGAGATATGCCCAGGTGGAGTGAAGAACGGGGACGCGCTGCCATGGTCGGAGGAGAGGAAGATGCGCACCGACAGGGTTGGAAGAGAGGTCGATGCGCGCCGCCACGGTCGGAGGAGAGGTCGATGCGCGCCGCCACGGTCGGAGGAGAGGGAGATGCGCGCCGACACGGTCGGAGGAGAACTCGATGCGCGCCGCCACGGTCGGAGGAGAGGGAGATGCGCGCCGCCACAGTGGAGCTAAGATCTGGTGCTGCTTGGAGGCACCGCCACACTCTGAGAGTGAGAGCGAGACTGAGAGCGATATCGTTTATGGTTGTGGGATTGGCGCATTTATAGCAAAATACAACATCGGAAACGGAGGAGATAAACAACCGTTTCCTTTGATTTGTTCACTGACACACTGGGCCTTACTGATCTCTACTATGGAGAATTGAAGAACATAAAAATAAATAACTACTCCTTGGCCTCCGCCTTCTCCTGCTCATATGCGAGGAGAGCCGCGTAGTCGTCCGTGTCGTCGCGCGGCTCCTTGCCGACGATGTCATCGCCGCCCGTGCGCCCCTACCACATATCGTCGTCGTAGGCAGGATCGTCGCGCAGCTCCAGCGGGAGGAGGAGCCGACGGCTCTGAAGCATCTCAACTCTTTCTGGCGGCATAGGCACCGACGCGCGGTTGAGGTGCCAGCCACCGGGGAGGCGAACCTTTGACCATGGCACTGGCCTCCTATATTGCCAGTGCCGCTCCGCGACGGCCAGCCCGACGATGCCACGGTTCCATTCAGGCGGCCGAGGACGAGCGGCTCTCTGCCGCGGTGATCGGCTGCGGTCTCGGGCGTCCGAGGATCCCGTGTCGTCTTCCGGCGGCATAGGCACCCTCGTGTGGTTGAGGCGCCAGCCAACGGGGAAGCTAACATTTGATGACGGCACTGGCCTCCTATATTGCCAGTGCAGCTGCGCGACGGCCACCAGCACGATGACGTGATTCCAATCAAGCAAAAGGAGAGAGACTCTCTGCGGCGGCGGCGGCAAACGGCTGCGGTGGCGGGCGCCCGAGGAGTTGTTAGGAGTATCCATGGCTGCGGCAAAGTGGCGTACTGAGATAGCAGGGAGATTGTGGGTTTTTAAGGAGTAGTGGGCGGTGCCGCAGCGCCACTACGCCATAGCAGTTACTCGGCTCGCATCGAATTCGAAGAAGATGGAACGTATCCACATTGCACACGGACACCCAAAAGTCTCCGTTGCCATAGAGATACATATCAGAAACGAAGCCAGAATTATGACCCTTGCCAATACTTTGGGTAACGGAGATTAAAATTTATCCTTAACCAATGTTGACGGGCCAGCCGCGGCTGATGCATGTAAAATGCATGCATGAACTTTGCACTATATTACTTGTATTTCAATCATATTTGCATCATATAAGGGTTATATCAATGTTTTATAATGATTTTTGGGAATATTATATTTATTTCCTATTTTTATGGAATTAACCCTGCGCAGGCAGAAAACCCTATTTCTTTATTTTAATATTTCAGGGACCCAAATGACGTCCAAATGACCTGCAAATTTACGGGCGTCAATATTTGGAAGGAAGAAGACTTGGGGGCGAAGGAAGCAAACAAGCGGAGACCCGAGG
Organism: Poa pratensis; assembly: GCA_947311845.1. Classification (NCBI taxonomy): domain Eukaryota; kingdom Viridiplantae; phylum Streptophyta; class Magnoliopsida; order Poales; family Poaceae; genus Poa; species Poa pratensis. The sequence continues at coordinate 29,883,004 of CAMZMU010000081.1, forward strand.
GCCAAATTAGGTGGGCCCACGCGGCCCATGTACCTGGCCACGTGGGACCCCTCCTTTTGGGCCTCGGAGCTCCGTTGCCGTTGATCTTTCCTCCACCAACTCCGTTTCGACCTAAAACCACCTATAAAAATAGTCCCCCGACGTTCTCTGGAAGGAGCGCCGCTGAAACACAGAAACCACGAAACAGAGACCTGGAGCTGCAGATTGGAGGGGGAAAACTCCGACGGGGCACTGCCGGGGTGGTCTCTATCTTCTCCAACGACTTCTCCACCGTCTCCATGATGAAGGGGGAGTAGTCCACCCCCAGGACCTTGGGTTTGTGGTGGTAACTTGATCCAATCTCTATGTATGATCATTGTTGAAGTCCATATGATGTGCCTTGCATAAGTATGGATCTATCTATGTAATTCTTATGGTGGATATTGTGGTATGAGATGATTTGTTATACATTTACCGTTGTGTTGGAGCTTTTATGATTGTCATACTTTGGAGATATTCTATGATGCATGTGATGGTTTGATTTATGCATAATGCCTTGTTTATCCTTGTCATGAGGTGATTGACACCACCAAGTGTGGATAGATGAGAGAGATATGGTCATGCACACGAATTATGAATCATTGGACTAGTGTTTAGAATATTGTCCATTATGAAGTATGATGTATGTAGGTACGGGATGGCCGACGTGACACGTCATATGTATTGAGTGACATATGAAATACAGCCCAACATCCTTTATCTGGGGGTAAAAAGGAAGAGTATGATGTGGGAGTGACAGCAACCACGCTAGCCTTACGAGGGTGACCTAGCAACACAAATGGGTACTTCTTTCAACTATGTATTTTAGGACATATAGCCGTCATAAAAGGTACCATTAAAACATGACAATTGTGTGTATTTTATCCATAACATGATAATCACCATAGACGAGAGAGAGGATTAAGTGAACCCATGAATCCATGTTCATTGTTCCTATAAGAGAAAACCTTTGTCTTGTCCTCTTGCATTGAAGAGGATTGGGACACTTTTACATTCTTGTTTTGTTACGTTAAACTTCCATCTATTAAATCAACCATCTTGTTCTTTAAACTTGTTTAGTGCATAATCAACTAAAACTTGTGACACTTTAGTTGTAGGGAATAGATAACTTTTCCTTCTTACTCCTGCGGATCGATACCCTACTTTCACATTGAGAGATGCTATAGTGATCCCCTGCTCTTGGGGGTTATCAGCGGCCCAGTTCGGTCAGGCCTCAGCGGACACGGTAAAATCGTGATTTTCCATCGCCTAACTCGTGCCGTTTCCATAGAGGGGTATCCGATGTGTCGTTCTGTACTAGTGTAGGGTACTATTTATAGGCTTAAGAGCCTAGCTAAATGACCATGCGTGTCTCCACCTTTGATGTGGGAGGGTAGTGGTGGTCATCTGTGGTCCACTAGTCCATGGTGGACTATGGAGAGGATGTGGTGCATAGTTCAGGACAGACTAGCCCACTTAACATTACAATGCAATGGGTTTCTTTCTCCTGAGACTTCTTCTTCAACTTCTTATTTTCTTTTGTTCATTCTTGACTTCGACTTGGGTTGACTAGCTTTGACCAGTTGATTGTGCTACGTAGGACTACGTGCAGTCATTGGATGGAAACTTAATTATTCTGACAACAATATATGTATACAACATGCATGGATCCATGTGAATGCATATAGTTAGCAATGTGCATCGACATATCTAGTATGTAAAGAACTGAGCTTGACGCACTTGGTTAGGAAAGTGGATGTACAATCTAGTCACCCAGGTTCAAGTCCTTACGGACACAAATTTAACTTCTTATTACTAAACCAAAAAATCATTGTAGAGGCTTCCCCTCCACATTCCATTCGAAAAAAATCGAGTACGTGATCAAGGATACCATAGTATTTTTTTTACACGTTGTGCATTCATACCACACGAGAATTTGCTTATTGTCATCAAGTAAAATGTTTCGTGTCCAAGACAAAAAGAGTTGATGATTGGTTAGAGGGTTTGAGAATAAAAAATGGCATGTCTAGGTATTGATATTGGATATCAATGTTCATTTATCTGGATATACCCACGGTTATTTAAGAAGGTCAAATGCACGTATGTGCTTGCAAAAATCAAACATATATGTTTTACATCTATATTTTGATTGCTAGGTCCTAAAATATTGGGTGCAAATCTCTAGCTATTTCCCACAACCACATTCTTACTATTACACTTATGGCGGACACAAGGAAGACAAGTACCACACACTAATGCTCTAAGACTCCAAACAGTCAGGATGCATGTACCCTTTCTCATTTGCAGACTAGCCACCATAGTTCAAAGAATTGTCGGAAATATCAAGAGTTAACCAAGTTGGACGATAGAACTAATGATTGTAGTGTAGCAAACGATATCGAAAAGATCCTAGCTGAAGTTGTGTCTTCAACTACATTAATTGGTGGTGGTCGTGGGTAAAGTTGGAGCAATCGGTGATATGTTTCCTCAACTGTGAATCATGAATCTTTTTTTAAGATGAACTCTGGGGAGATTCACAATTGCAATTTTATAAAATTATCAACCATTTACAAAGGAACCATACAAAATTTACGAAGATTACAAAGCTAAGAAATAATCTATTCGTTATTGTGCCATTCTCTGAAATGATTGGATATTGTCTTCTATCTCTGTAACCAACATATGAACAACTAGAAATGCGGTCAACTTCTCAAGCTCGTTTTAGCTCCCAAGCTTCGGTGCTCTCGGTGTCCTTTTCCACACCACTGCTAGCTATTTGTGAGTCGTTCACATATTGTATTCCTGTAGTCTCCAGTAGTACTCCCTCCGTCCTAGTACCCAAGGCTTTATTTTCAAATATCTTGTCCCAAGGTGATATTTGATTGGGGCTAAAATCTTGCATGCATTGGTGGGGGAGGCAACCAGCCACTAATGGAGATGGAATTAAATACAATTGTGCCTAAGAGGTGGGAGGTTACGGGACAAATAGTTTTTGGGATTATGCCCTGCGAACTAGGACGGAGGGAGTTTATAATCCATAACATCTATTTAATTTTTATTTATCTATTTATTTATTGTGCAGTAGTAGCAATGACACCACTATTCGTGGCAGGCTCGCTGGCACTACATATGCATTCATTCCTACGCCAGCTTTGTCTTAATGTCAGATTGCAATGTTAAGAGTAGTTATTCCAATTGTATTCTTGTATTGGTATTGGTAGCCTATGTGTTCATCTATTGGTAGATTTATTCCAAGCTACCGTTAATCTTGTATTGGTATTGGTAGCCTATGTATTTTTGTATTTGTAAATGTATTCTAATTTTTTTCTCAAACTAAAATCATCTAGCAGATCTACACACATTTCTGCACGGTCGAGATAACGAGAACTAGTGCCTGGGTAACAAAATACTTTCTCAACAACTTCCTGTTATGGAAAATTATGTGAGTGGAGATTTTTAGCTCCCGTTTTTCTTAAATTCAAAAATCATATTTATAAGTTTCCAAAAATCTTTAAAAAATCGAACACGCACTCAATGATGTATCTCACAAATATGCCAAATCAGAAATTGAAATACTTTGTATTCCGAGCTATACAAAAATAACAAATGCATGGAATTTAATATAGTGAACAATTTACATGTATGATGATAAAATTTTGTCATTTTTGTGTAGCCCAAAATATAAATAATTTGATGTTTTGATTTTACATGCTTGTAGGATACATCATCGACTACAACCGGATTTTTTTTCAGTTTTTTCAAACTTAAAATATTTTTATTTTTTCAACCGAGATCAATGAAACTCGGGAGTGCAAATTGAATTTTCACAATTATGTCAGCAATGAAAACTTTCGATTCATTAAATTGCTTAATTTCCCATGCATAAGAGAGAGAGAGAAAAAAGGAGTGAAGTAGTTTCATTTGTGTATTCGTGCAGGGAAACTCCATTACACTATAACAGGATGGTGTCTGTGCACTGCAAACATGACAAGATGGTACTGATATTTGGTAAAAGGGCCAAGTTTCACTATAAGATTCTATTCTTCTTAATTAATGTGATGAGACGTGACCTTTCCCTTTGTTTTTAGAGGTCTTACCATTGATTGGAAAAAAACAGGAAGTTTTTTTTTTGACAGGGAATTCGTGTACAAGATCAACAAGAAAAGGAGCACAAACGCACGAACATAGACAAGATCGAACCAACAGGAAGTTCTTTTCATTGCATCTAACAAGTAAAAACTTCATAGTGCCATATCTTATTATTTCTTTCACCAGATTTCTTGCACTTCCACTGTTCCTGGCATGATTTTGAAGAACAACACAGGAAAACGCTTCAGCTAACCAACAGGCAACAAACGAACATAGATACGATATGCAGTAAAACTCTCAAATACTGAACTAGTCTGGACCATTCAGTTATAACTATTTGAAGGCCGTAAACAACACAGCTCATGACAGTCGTTCATCAGTTACCACATAATCTCGAAATAGGCTTTCGCCCCGCTATATTAATATAGCAACCAACCAATACAACTGTGAAACCACTGCTGGGGCGAAACAGCACACATCAAGCCCAAGAGAAACAAAAAGAAAGAGAAAAAGAAAAAACAAAGCCGACACCGACGGTTCGACGAAAACGGAGATGACTCTCAACCGTTGCGCCCTCCAAAGAATTTCCACCACGATCCAGCGATCCGAAACGCCGCGAACCAAGCAACACCTCCAAGGAGGAAAACGACGACCACGACGCTGTTGCCCGGACACATCCTAGGGTTTCCCCCGGTCCGCAACGGGGGTGGGGAAGCGATACTCCCGACGCCCTTCAGGAAGGAAGGCGACATCCGCAGACGTCACCACGTCGGTGCCGAGACGGCAGGGATTTCTCCCGACCTCCCAAAAAACCACACCCCGGGCACTTCGGATGCTCCACCAAGCTTGCCGCACACCAGCGCACGCCACCACGGTTTTGACACCACCTTCGCCGTCTCACCTTGACCCACGTCGCGAGGCCGGAAAACAGAGAAGCAAACACGTCGGCGAGGGTCAGCAGTACATCGACACGCGGGAGGGAACTACCTCCACCACCGGAAGGCGGTAGCCGACCGGATGCAGCAGCAGGACAAACCAGACCCTCACTAGCCCGGCCGAACCCGAATGGGTTCGTGAAGTCCCGCCGCCGCACTGCAGCAGGGGTGCCGCTGATACCGCCATCCCAAACACCAATCTTTGCTCGTCGTTCACCGGAGAAGATGCCACCACACCTGCTCGCGGCCCGCCCAACGGCCGCGCCGCCGCTCCGCACGTCACCCGGACGCGGTATTTCACGCCGCCGAGCCGGGTCGTCGCCAGCCGAGAAGCACCGTCGCCGTCAGGGACTCCTGCGTCCCCTTCGCGCGCCGGGAAGAAGCCGTCCGCCGCCGCCGGCTCCGCGCGGGAGAGGCCCGGCGAACTACGCCGGCGGCGGCAGGGGAGAGGGAGGGGGAGGGGGGGCCGAGGAGAGAGCAGCGGCAGAGCTCGCCCGTCGCCCGCGGGAGGGCGAGCGGGTCATTTTCCTCCAGTTACCACATAATCCCCTAGTATATAAAAGTACAACATTTTCAGCCCCAATTCCGGCCTCCACGTCGTCCTTTAAACGGACGCCGTCCGATGGCGCGATCCAACGGTCAATAACCCAACACATCCCCGCGCACTACTGTAGATGCTACAGTACACTGTAGCAGTGCAATTTCTTCCAAACACACCTCGACACGTAGCCCCGCAGCCAATCACAGCTCGCGCACGCGCTGATTTTACAAAAAGGACCTCGCAATTTCCGGAAACAAACCCGCGGTCCACAATTCAACGTCACGAGGGACCTTTTTGTAATTACACAGAAAGACACGGACTTTTATGCAAAAAACGTCGGCAGAAATTCCTCTCCTTCTCTCTCGTGACCGTGCCGTCGCCGGCGGCCGCCGCCGCGCTCCTCCGCCGCTCCGGCCCTCCGCGTCCAAATCAAAGGGCACGGGGAGGTGCGCCGCGCCGCCCTCCACCTCCTCGCCAACCGCGCCGTGCCGGGACGCCGCCGCCACGCCGCAATCGTCGCCGCCGCCGCGCGGACATCCGCCGCGTTGCGCGCGTCCCCGGCGGCCCTCCGGCGACCATCCAGCGGCGGCTCCGCCACCTCCTGCCTCCCCGCGCCGGGACGCGTCGGGCGCGACCAGCCGCGCGTCCTGGGACGCGCCGGGGCGCCGCCGGTGAGCTCGGCGCCGCCGTGGGCGGGGCGGCCAGATCCACCACCCCCTGACGTCAGGCTGACGTCACAGGGCCCACTGTCAGATTTTTTTTTTTGAAATTTTTTTAAAAAAAATCCTAGAATAATTCAAACAATATATCAAACTTTTAAAAAAAACATCCAATTTTACATCTCCTAATGTAAATAGACGCGCCGGAGCGGCGCCGCCACCACCCCCTGACGTCAGGCTGACGTCACAGGGCCCACTGTCAGTTTTTTTTGAATTTTTTTTTAAAAAATCCTAGAATAATTCAAACAATATATCAAACTTTAAAAAAAAACATCCAATTTTACATCTCCTAATGTAAATAGTATGTCAAAAAAATATTCGGAAAAAGATTTTTTAAAATTGCTAAAATAATACAACCAATATATCAAACTTACATATTCCAAACTACAATTCAAAATACAAACTAAAAAAAAAACCCAAATTTTTCCTAAAAAAAATACATTCAATTCTACATCTACTAATGTAAATAATATTCAAAAATATCTGACAGATTTTTTTAAATTTTTTTTAAAAAAAAACCTAAAATAATTCAAACAATATATCAAACTTTAAAAAAAAACATCCAATTCTACATCTCCTAATGTAAATAGTATGTCAAAAAAAAAAATCAGAAAAAGATTTTTAAAAATTGCTAAAATAATACAACCAATATATCAAACTTACATATTCCAAACTACAATTCAAAATACAAACTAAAAAATAAAACCCAAATTTTTCCTAAAAAAAAATACATTCAATTCTACATCTCCTAATGTAAATAATATTCCAAAATATCAAACTTCCGGCACAAAAAAAAAGAAAAAAATTAGAAACAAAATAGATAAATTTCAAATTTACAATTCATACATATTCCAACTTACAATTCAAAATACAAACTAAAAAAACAAAAATTTCTAAAAAAAAACATTCAGTTCGACATTTCCTCATGTAAATAATAATATGTCAAATTTTTCTAAATTTTCAAAATATCAATCTTCCGGCAGGAACAAACTTAAAAAAAAACCGCTACAAATAAATTTTCAATTTAAAATTCAAAAATAACAATTTAAAAAGGTTACATCTCAAAAAATGATGTCTAATTATCAAGTTTTCAATTTTTATATGCCTTCCAAATTTTTGTATTTCGTGGACGTTAAAATGAAATCAGATACGTCATAAAATATTTAAAATTGTATGACTCCCTTCTTTTTTTCAAACTTCCTGTTTCCCAGATTTTTTTGCATAACATAGGGTATTTCGAAAAGCGATTACCAAATGCGAATTTTTTAACACACTACCACAAACAAAAAAACCCAACTGTTTATACCATTTAATCAAAATTCAATTCCAAATAATGCAAATTCAAATTATACCCACACACGCGCGGCATTGCCGCGATCCCTTCCCCTACTAACCAACAACAGTTGAAGGTCATACATCTTACTGAGCCATGACTTCTGTGCAGCTCTCATTTCCTTGCCAATCCACATGTTTCTTATACATATGTACACTATCGGTAAAAACAATCGCATAGTAAAACTTACATTCCCTAACGGATATGGTAGTCATCATTACAAATGGACTTTGAGATATTTGCACCTAATATTCAGATCAATAACTAGTTCATAATTAGCTGCATATATACCTACATTTGATGTGACAAAACTGGATTTGCTCTGTTGCATTCAGTCAACTGGTGTTTTTTTTAGATAAAAGGCTTACAACTGCCCTGCTTTAAGTTAATAAAGCAAAGGTTCACCATAGAGAGTTATTACAACATGCTGATGCCTACAGCTTTGCCGAAACCAACAAGACACTACCAGGGCCGGCACCCCACAAACACACCGGAAGTACCACAGCCTCAAATAAGATCAGCTCTAGGAAGCAGGGAGGCGTAGATCTCCTTAAGTCCTCCTAGCAACTCCAGCAGCGCGTCCCTGTCGCCCTCCTTGGAGAGCAACGCCCAAGTCTGTAGAAACATAAGAATTTTGTATATGAGGTCAGCGGGCTGCTTCAATACTTTGGCTTCAATAGTTAGCTTATTTCTAGTCACCCAAAGAGCCCAAAACACCACCGAAACCAAAAGCCAGCAAATTCTACGACGTTGGCCTAACAGAGGTTGGATCTGTGCATGAAATTGGGGGAAGTTTGGTCAACTCGTGTTTTTAGTGTTCTAAATGATCTTTTTCCAGAAGATTACTCACTAGACGTTCTAACAAAGGATATGCTAAGAAATTTAACAACTATAAAACATTGCAAGAGCAATAGTCAAAAGATCAAGAGCACAAGAAACTATTACTATATCATTATCAATAAAAGATAAGCTGAACAAAAAAAATACTACATGGATCGAACTACCGAAATACAGTACAACATAACACCTGTTTCTGCTCCTACTCTGGAGCATGCCTAGGCAAAGATGATTCCATACTCCTTAATGGTATCAATGACAATCCCGAGCTTCCCCTCGATCCTCTCGTTCTTCTTGGGCTCGTATGCCATGGCGAAGACATCGGCGTCCATGGACCTCTCGGCAATGAGACGGCCGATGGTCCTGCAGGCGTTATCGTTGACGAGGGACGGCAGCGTGGTCCTGAGGTCCTTGGCGTTGGTGGTGGCGACGGCGATGACCTTGCTGGTGCCCTGTGCATGACCTTGGCGTGGACGAAGCGCTTGGAGAAGAAGATGTTGAGCAGGAAAGGGCGCATGTACATGTCGGTGCGCTGCTTCCACGACTTGCGGTTCGGGGCCTTGTCCAGCTCGCCGCGCGACCGCCGCGTCCACGCCGCGCGCACCACGAAGGACCGGCGATTGGCCGCGGGTGGCGGCGAGAGAGCGAGGCGCGGGGACAGGGGGACGCGGTGCTGGGAGATGGACGCGGACTACGAGAGGGACGACGGCCGGAGAATGGAGGGAGGGGAGTGGCACGGTATTTTTTTTTTGGCACGGTATTTTTTTTTTGGCCAAAAATGGACCCTTGACGAAACTAATAGCACATCTGGCCGACCGGCGGAACTAGGCACCAGCGGGAATGGAGCCGAAACTGTACATCTCGGCGGCAACCGAATCTAACACTCGAACTAAGGTTGGCACCAAACTCTATCGAGCCGAACAATGTCGGCTCCAAACTCCATGGTGCCGAACACAATGAACATCCAGATGTAAAAATATGTTGGCGCCGAGATGCACAACTTTGGCTCGATTTGTAAATAGTTTTGTGGAGGGGCCAGTTATGTCATTAGTTTGACCACAGGGCCAGATTTTGTCCGGCACGACGAGGGCTGGTCAGCCCGCATGCTTTTTCGGCCTTTCAGACCAATATTTTTTTGAAAAATAAGGAAAAACTATTTAAAAAATACTCCACCACATAAGGAACCTGTGAGCTTTATTACTTAGGCAAAACATTTTACAAATGTATGTGGAACTTACCGACTAGGACGGAACCCCACCCAAATAACACACCACTAGAACCGTTTTTACCTAATTGCGCTAAGGAGTGCGCTAGCCCATTGCTCACACGTTCCATTTTGCAGACTTCAACTGAATCGCCAAATTATATCAGCTGTAACCGATAAAACTTTATTTCTAGTCCACATGCATGTTGATTTTCGCCTTTTAGTAAATTGCTAGTGTACTTCACTGTATCTAGAGAGCACGTCTGGCAGGATGATATTATCCCAAAAGTAAGTGCCTTCCACTGTATTTTATCACCTTTATACATCCTTTTTCCGACAGCGGTTCTAATGCTTGCGTGTCTTACATGGATCCACGAGTGCGTGAAATGAGATGACATACACGGCATATGGAGAATCAAAACAGTTGGCACTGCAAAAAGTATTTCAAGTTTGGAGGGCCACCTTAATAAGTAGCTTCAGACTATTTTTTGTGCCGGAAAAACTCGCTGCATTTCAATCAAATGTACTATTTCTCTACCCACAACGCTCAATGCTAAAAGCCTATTACTTCGTCTTTTTTGTGAAGCCCAATCATGATGTTGAATCATTATATTGGATACATTTTAGGAATTAAACTGTATATATGTGCTGTTTCTGTCATGATCTGTTAAATAGGTAAAAGGCTATCAGAAAGAAAAGAAGGGAACAGACCTAACCTTCACATCGCCCTGATACACTGGCTTCCATTATCACAAGAGATTTCTGGCCAAGGAACCTGGTGAGGAAGTCCAACTTTCTCTTGACTTATCTTGCTTAGTTTTACAGGTTTTAAAGGTGAACTGGTGGCAACTACAGTGAATCCTAAAAGTATGTGGCAAGGAAAAATCGAGCTACACTGCTATATATAATTGTATGTGCAAGTTGCGCAATGCATACGAATGCGTTAATATTAGTTTAACCTTCAGAATCCTTCAGATGTTCACCGTTCAGTCACAGCGACCAAGCGTGTCATATTCTGAGCACAGGAGGAAGCAACATATCACTAACCAGTCAATCGCAAGGAAAAGAAAAACACCAGACAAACCTACCATGGATCACTCGCTACTTATCTGGTCTGTCCACCTGAAAAGAATGGCAGCCACCGAAGCCCTAGGAAAATATCTAGGCCACATGACTTGAGTGTAGAGCCGTCGTTTTAGTTGGCCGTAGCAATCGGAGACTCGGAGCTGAGAAGAAGGATGCGAAGAAACGTCCACTTTTCAGCGAGCTGTAATGCCGAAACTACGACGGCTCAGCTCATCGGAGACTCGGAGCTCATCGTACTTGTACCACGCACTACAGTGCCACAGTAGACAAAACTCCCCTTCGATCGTCGTCCTCGTCGCCGTCCGTCGGCCGCATGGTGGATAAAGCGCGGGAGACGGAGGCGGGAGTGGTGTACTGGTCACTGGTGGTAGCTAGTGGGGCGTGGTCGATCGGAGAGGGACCGGCGCTGTAAAATGCAAATGATGGGAACGGCACGCTTGTTTTTTAGGTGAAGTGAGACCCTTAAAAGGTGATAGGTAAGTTATGTCACATTGTCATGTAACTAGACACGTAAAAGCGCCTGCGGTATGACGAGAAATTAGGTAATCTAATCAAGTGTACGTTTACATCAACAAACCGGTATGCCTATCCAGCTAGCTGCCTAGCTTCAGCAGCGAATTGGCAGCAGCCAGCAGGTGATCTCTCGGTGAGCTGAAGTGACAGATTAATTGGAGGAGGCCTATAGACGATAAAGTGCTGTGCATTTCATTCGTCACCAGGCGGAGATAAAGCGAAAGGTTTGGTCAAGATCATTTTATTGCGGCTGGATCGTGGTTAACCAGCTAGCGTCAGACAAAATCTAGATTGCACTTAACCAGCGTACCCTTGGTTTCCTGAAGACGGAGCTGCGTGTAATGCATGCCTTTATGCTAAAATAAGAAGGCACGCATGAGTGCAATTCACGAAAAGCGAAGGAACCCGACGAAAGCATTAGATCGAAAGTGAGAATTCACATTTGTTTACTCTTATCTGTAATCACTGTCGATCAATTTAATTCACTCGTCTGACCGCACTGAAACAGAACAGACATGGTTTACCTGAAAACGTTGCATGCGGCCTAGCCTGGCAAATGAAGGCATGTTTGGTAATACATTCTCTTTGTGCCGAATCATATCATACATACCCGTAGGGAGTGGATTAGTTCCCGAGAGAAAAAGGACCTGGGGATTGGGCTCATACGAATGACCTAATTTACAGTACTTTAAATGATCTTTGTGCATTGGAAAGCACGATGCAGTCATACACAGTACTTGCTTTGTGAAATATCTTAGTGTCTTTTTTATTTTGCAGGATCTTCCAAAATGTTGCAATTAATGGAGAAAAGTAGGGAAGAGATAAAAATGCATGTCCAAAACTGAGTAACCACATTGTGCAGATCGGGCGGTGCAAGGTATGCGTATCACCGCAATCACACACGCCAAATTATTCGCCACGAGCAGCTTGGTGTTTTAAGTAATACAATGTATACTTGGAAGACTCTAGAAATGTTGAGAAATTCACAAGAAGCTTGGAGTATTACACATTGAAGGATACTTAAAAAAATATTCTAAAAGCTCCAAAGACGATCAAGGTGTAGATAGTTAGAGAAAACTAGGGAAAATTGTAGAGCGAGGTACTCCCTTCGTACCAATATATAGATGTTTCGTGAGAAGAGTTTATATAATGGGACAGAGGAGGTATATATTTGTAAACACTATTCTAGAACATTGTTGATGGATTTGGATGGTAGTTACTTGCCTACTTGACACCAATCCAATGAAGACATACAAATATGGGACCCTACAAATATATATAGGGGATCCACTTGCCATTGGGTTTTGTTCCAAAAAAACCTTGCGCTCCGCTTGTTCCAATTTCGCAAAAGATCAATATTAGGATGGATGCCATGGATTTTCTCCTTATACCATGAGATTGACGACGAAGTGCCGCCAATCTTTGACCTAGGTGTAGGATGCCCACGAGAAAGTGAAAGAGAATCAGAGGCCCAACCAATCAATAATGCCATTCCAAATTCTCATAGAGTAGCCGCATTTGAACACAATGTGAGCCGGCGACTCGGGTTCCTTTTTGCGAAATTGAAAAGGACCACAATTTGGCAAACCCCTCGTTGAAGACGATCGGCCGTCCATACCCTGTCTTGCAAGATGAGCCAATCAAATACCTTGCACTTGGGAGGGCCCAATTGCTCCAAATATCTGGCTTCATGAACATGGAGATCGTCCCTTTAATTGCACAAGGTAAGCCGGAGATGTAGAATATTCCTGTGAAGTCGATAAGTTCCAAACAATGTCGTCATGAACCCCCACATCCAAATGCACCTCCTGTAACATAGTCCAGAGCTCATAGAATTCATTGGTATGTTGCACCTCAAACACAGGAGGCAAAGTAATGTTGTTGATCCAAAATCATGGCGGAGCCTTTTGACAGTGAAGTTCTTAGCGGAGACGGCTTGAAGATATTAGGCGCCATATCATTTGGCTTGCAACCAGGGGGTTTGCCAAAAAGATGTGGTGAGGCCATCGCCATTAGTTATCGGGAGGGAGATAAATTCGCTAGAGCCTTCCGCCTTCGTTGGCCTTGGTTGCAATGGAAGGACCGCACGAGAGTGTGGATCGGTCTTGGCCACCCTTGTGACCACTTGTGTACGGACCTCTTCTACGCGCTCATGACACACATATAGCACAGGAATACACATGCACATAATATATGTTTTTTCTAGTCTAGTAAATACACATATATGTTGTCCTGCTGATAAAGTGGTAATTCATGAAGCGCACATATTCCCCCATAATCACATCCTTCCAGCCGACAGAAGCATTTGGATACATTCAACGGAACCCTCACAAAAAGCTCGGCCGAATGACAAGGAACACACTGTCACACACTAGATTACTAAAGCGATCTGTGCATGCAGAGGAACGGTAGGTCAGAATTCCTCCAACTATGCAAGCGTCTACCGGAGCAGGACCAGCAAGAAGAAAAGCTAAGGAAACGGAGCTACATTACGATCGATTTACCTGACGAGACACACACCTGCTCCCGATCGAACTGTGAGGCGCCGGCACACCACATGTGGAACCTATAGATGTACGGCCACTCGTTTCGACGAGCAAGTTGTTGAGTACAGTCTCATGGTCTTTTGTCATGAGATGACCAGAACCTGAAATAGTTTGCCCAACGTTGCCGTGTCGGGTCACTGCAGCTAGCTAGCGCCCGGCCTAGCTATAACCCCTGCTGTCACAGTCGCCGGAGAGAATCACGGCTCTGTCTGCATACTGCCCTGGAGTCGTAGGGGTGGATGGATACACGACGGATCGTGGGGATTTGGATGGTCGACGGCGATGTCCTCGTCGGAACGAAGGGTCACCGTCGACGGGGCCGCACGAGCGAGTGGAGGGTGACAGCGCCGATGGCCACGCGAGCGAGCGATAAGCCAGACAGAGGATGTACGCCATGTACGCGCGCTGTGGAAGAGAGAAGGAGAGAAAACAAAGACAGCCCCAGAAAACCGTCCCGGCAGCGTGATCCCGATGTGATATTCTGACATCCAGGTGCCGACGTGGCCCCCGGTATTTGCTGCTGTGGATCGGTCATGGTGCGTCTTTAGGCCTAACCCCATCAGCGAGCAATGTGGCAAAAGGCAAAGCAAAACGTTTCGCGCGCGCCTTAGTTGGCGTTTTATATATCATCATCGGCAATGTCTCGGCATGCGATCATCTGATTTGCTGCTAGCTACCTAGTGTGCGCTCGTACTGGGTAACTGTTCTCCGAACAGCTACGTATTTGGTTTTAAAATGGCCAAAAGCTACACCATTTATAGTCTTATTATGCCTTTATATATAGTCTTACTTATTATGCCTTTATGTGTACATACTCCGTCAATTGATACGCGCCCTTTAGGGATCCAAATGGTCACTGGCTACAACTTTTTGCCGTGTCCAATGTTCTGAGCTCGTATGGTTGATCGAAACGTGCAATTCGTCCGGCGAAAGCATAGGCTGTTCGATACTAGCTACTCCTACCTTTCTCTAAGGGGTAAGACAGGAACCACACCAAGCTAATTACTCGTGCAGAATTGCAGTAATATCTTGCACATTCTAGATGTTCTAAGATCCGGACACCCTCTTTTATGGCAAATTGCTCATTAACAATGTACAAACTAACTTGCGAGTTGAAACATTGACGCTAGTGCCTCCACACTTTAGTTAATTACTTATTAAGGTATTGTTAACAAGTAGTACTCTCCGATTCATATTGTCTTTGCGGCACCTGGCAATCTTTATGCTTTTTAAATCCTATTCTGAGCCATGGTAGTGAAGGGCCGGTCCAGAACGGACCCCAAGCCATGCAGCATAGGCCGTACTCTCTCGTTTCTAAATAAGTGTGTTTCTAGTTTTGTGCTAAGTCAAAAAAAAACAGACTTTATAAAATAATTATTTAGGGATATTAGTTTGATATTGTAAATATTGAAGTTGATCAAAAATTAAAAGTTTGACGTATAACAAATCTAGAAGTATACTTATTTAGGGACGGAAGGAGTATATGTTAGTGTGTATGTTAGGAGTTCAAGTGAGAGTAGCGTGGGTGGAGAGTGTGGGAAGTGGACACATTTTAACATAATAATTGAAAATAATATTTTGATGGAATTAATGAGGAATAATAGGAAATTCATATTGTGTAATGATCATCAAAATACCATTCATAAAATCTAGACAGAGTTCTAGTTACTTGGCTAGTGAATTTATGTGTAGGTAAAGACTTGTGACCACGATCGGATGGGTTAACAGTCTCAATCACGCAAGAATGTATACAGGTTCAGGCCCCGGATCGTCCCAGTAAAAACTTTACTCCTGTGTGGATCCATTGTATTCCGGCGTGTGAGACGCTCAAGGTATAAGATGATGCCGGCTAGCCGTTTAGACGGCTATGGTGGATGGTGTGTTCTCCGGCGGAGGAGATGTATGTGTTATTTGTTTTGGTGGTCGTGGGTGTGTGTGGTGAATGAATTGAACAACCCCCTCCGCAGAGGAGGCGTACCCTTTATATAGGGCACGTTACCGCCTTATAGGTACGGTCGGGTAACGCTACAGGCTCGGGGACGAGAGAGAGGAGCTAGGCTAGATTCATGTAGCTGACGTATTGTGGGCCAGCATGTCCTCAGTATAGGACAGGTTCAATGTGTGGGTCGTCATGGTGAATTCTATCCTCGCGGGTACTTGCCGTCCCTAGTTATCTGGGATGGGACGGGACCGGCCGGGTCCCTTTCCCTCCTTTCGAGTGCGTTTAGCGGGGGTGTCGTCCTCCTGTGCTCTTGTAGGAGCATCCGTCCGGCTTCCTCAGCAGCTGGTGCTCGATCTTTTGCCTTTGAAGGGTGTTGCCTGCCCAATATTCCATCACTAGGGGGGATGATGTGAGACCATATCAGTTTAATTGTTAACTGAGTTTCACTTTTAAAAGATGATATTGGTGAGGTGGTTAATCACATTTGGGAAATGCGTGAGAGGAGAGATGCAATTGCTGAATGGAACTGGAAGTTGGCATTAACTAGGAAAACTCTTAAGGGTGGACTAGAAATGTTGATGCCTACAGGAATGAGAAGAAGAGATCAATTGATTCGTTGGAAGATTAGGATAAAAATGCTGAGATCAATGAATTATTTTAGCTGATAGAGAGTTACAACTATTTCTGAAGATACAACTTTATGTTTTGGTTTGGAAAGAAAATGTGAAATGGTTCTAGAGAGCCAAAGGAGTAGACCTTAGGATTGTTCACAATTGCAATAGTTATTTATGACAAAGCCAGTGAGGGGAGGAAAAATAACGTTTCCGAAAGAAAAAGACATTGAAGGGGATCAAAACCTGCTTCCCATGCCACTAAATTTAACAAGAAATGTTTGGATAATTTGAGTGAAAACCCGATTTTGATTTGCCCTATGGATTGAATGAAGAAGACAATGATGAATTAACTCAGATTTACTTTTGAAGAAATTAAAGGCATTGTTACTTCTCTTGCACATAACAAAGCTCGAGGACATTGAAATTTTGTACTACCACTCTTATACCAAAATGTGATGGATGGTCATCACAAAATTTAGGCCCATTTGTCTTATGAATGACAAATTTAAAATTATCGCTAAAGGGGTCAATAATAGATTATGTGATGTTCATGATATGCTAGATAAAATACAAAGAACCTTCGCGAAGAATCCTTTATGCATGGAAGGAGTTTCGATCTTACATGAAATTTTGCATAACGTTAAAAGAAAAAAAAATGAGTGGAGTCCTTTACAAAATTGATTTTGAAAAGTCTTATGAAAATGTTAATTGGGCCTGTTGCACAATGTAATGTGAAAAAAGACTTGTCTCATAGATGGAATGATTAAATCTTTAACATAATAACAAGTGGCAAAGTAAATATTAAGATGAATGATCAAATGTGTTCTTTCTTCAACAAATATAGGGGGTGAGCTATGTAGGATGACCCCCTATCCCTCATTTCCTTTAATAATAATTTGATTACTAGAGTGGTACCTCATTTGCAAGAAAATAGCATTTCTATTCTCCATATGCATATGGTACACTTTTCTTCTGGAAGAAGGTTTTGAAAATGCTAGGAATCTTAAAATGCTTATCCAGGAAATGTCGCACTCAAATTAGCCTCCTTAAGAGTAATTTTTTCTATCTTGGCAACAGCTCTGAACATAGCAGTATCCATGAGGAAAATTTACATGTAAGTTTAGATCTTTCCCTCTGAAATATGTTTGTTTGTCGGTTGATGAGTTTAGACTTCTTATTATACACTAGACATGATGGAAAAAGCTTGGGTACTGGCAAGCAAAATGGTTAGAGATATGAGCTATAACCATCTTGCTCAACTATTGTTTTAGTACGATTATTTTTATATGTTTTCTTTCTATAGAGTGTTGGTAGGAGTAAGGAAAATCTTTGATATTTTCATGGGTAGACTTTTATGGCGTGAGGCTCAAGGCAGTAGGAAATATCATTTAATATATTGGAAAATTGTTTGTCCTGCATTGTAAGTGGTTGTGGAAGTTAGAGAGTGAAGGTGTGCCTAGCAACTTTGAAGAAGAAATATCTTAAAAATAAATTCTGCCATAGGCCTCAGATAAAGTGAAATTACTCAATTCTGGTCTGGATTGATGAAGCTAAACCATATCCTCTATGCTTTTCATGACATAATACTAGTATCTGTAAAGAACACCCGATTTTGGGAAGATAATTGGCTTGGTAATAAATCCTTAGCTGAAGAATTTTCTATATTATGTTAACCAGCCTTTAATGAGAATGTTAAAGTGGACAAAAGTATATCATCTAATTGTGCATATCTTCAATTTAGGAGATGTTTGTGGGTGGCTTGTCCAATGAATGAAATGGATTGCTTGAGAATATCCAGAAGGTATAATTTAAAAATGGGAGATGATAAGGTAGCCTGAAGATGGGGCAGAAAGGTTTTTGAGTTAAAACCTTATGTAATTCCGTGCAAACTAGATAATTTGCAAATTTCACGTACGTAGTCTCTATAATTTGCAGACAAAATCAGGATTTTCTTGTGGCTGGTAATGTGTGTGTGTGTCGAGGGGGGGGGGGGGGGGGGGGGGTTAAAGTATTTTGTGGTACAAGGTGTTTGTTCTGCGATGTTGATGAGAGCATGCATCGTCTGTTATTTGCTTCACATGTTGCTAGCTAGGTATGCCGGGAGAGGGGTTCCAATGTGCTTTTGGTGTTCTAGCTCAACCTAGTTCTATTGCAAAACTGGATTCTTTAGTTTGAGGGTTGGGAGATAAACTCAATCATGTTGCAAACCTTAAAATCCAAAATTGAATACATTATAGAATAAAAGGAGAAAACTAGCTGTCACTAGTAGATAAACTCAAACAAGGCTATGGACATAACTATTAGTACATTATTTTTTACTTCTCGAGCTACCCATTAAGTTTGGATTTATAGTTTTGTAAAATAATTTTTTTGGTATAGGGAATATATTATTAATAAGATGATACAAATACACTCAGCCTCTACAACAACACAATATTTATACCAAGTCTAATCATCAAGTATGCACGAGGCTAAAAGAAAAGAAAAGAAAACGCAAAACCAAGACCCGGCCCGCCGAAACAATCCGAGCCTTGCAGCAAGAGCACACTAATGGTGGAGACAACAAGTGCACAAAGGTTTTCAGTCTGGAGAAGGTTCAATCTTCAGACAAATCCTACAGCAAGGAAACGGAAACGACTAGTGAGCCGCCATTGCCAGGTACAACCACAAAAGGTCAGGCCTAAGATTTTCACCCCGAAAACTAAGACGTGGAGCTCTAAGATCACCGCCAAGAATGAAGTTTGCCTATGTGGCCGTCCCCACTCGCCGAGAATACCGCTGCATAATGTAGATCGTCTGAAACACATACTTCATCCGATCCGCTGCAAGTACTCCCTGCAATCTTCTCCGACTCTTGACTCGACACGAGCATGCGAGATGGAATCTCCCCCATCAACACTTAGGTAATCGTGCCAATGAAGGTGCCAAGGCTGACCCAAGGTAGATGGAGGCCGCTACTAGCCATAGAAAAATGGATCTTCACGTCGCAATCGACGACTGTGGCACATCGGGCTGCACTCCCGTGACGAAATCAGAGCGGGTGAATGAGCCCAACGCTCTGCCTACCACATACGTCGATCTGGTGCCTGTAGATCCAAGCACACACGCCTGCCTCCCGAGAGTTGCCGTGCACATGCCCGGCCGTACGAGCTGTGTGGGATCACGGTGCCGCCCGATTGGCGCCAAGAACCTGCTGCGGGAGGTGCATGCTCTGTGACCACGCCGGGATCCCACCTTTCCGGTCCATTCCATCGCCGACCGGTAGGAGATGCACATGGCGGCCATGGTAGAAAATGATAGGGCCAAGAAAAACACATAGAGAACATATTTATTGTGTTTTTATAGATAATTATTTAGGGTGGCGCAAAGACATAGGCACACCAAGAGTACTCCAAGCGTGAGCACTGATCTGCTCTAGTATCTCCTCTATGCCAAAATGTAGTGCATATATATTTTTTTTTGAAATGAAAACTGTATAAACTTTGACCAAGTTTATAAGAAAATTATTAACATTTAGAATACCTAATCGATACCATTATACTCATCGTGAAGTACATTTTCATACTGTATAGATTTGGTATTGAAGTTATAGATAATTTTCTAAGTAAATTTGGCCAAAGTTTACGAAGTTTGACTTTCACGAAAACTAATGTGCACTATATTATAGCACACAGGGAGAGAGTACGTGCTAAAGGTTTGCAGGGCATGGTCAAGCCCTTAAAAATTACTACCGACTCCCACAGTCCCACTACACTAATCGCCCAGTCAGCTTAGCGCCTTAGCCTTGACCGGTAGCGTGAGCCACTTATTACGGCGCGCCACCAATGCAGCGGTACCATATTTAGTTGGACGTTTCAGATAAACGGGGACTTCCAACTAATTGTGGAGTTGCATTTTCCGCATGGGGCCGATTGGACGGCTGCAGAGCTAGTCGCCCCCTAAGAGCATAGCCCTCAAACGTCGCGGAACCGTAAAATAACCGTCAAAGACGGTTTCGGAACCTTAAAAACGAAAATAGCATCAGCCTTAAAAGGCGCGGGCCCGTAAAAAAGTTTGAGGGCGCCCTTGAGATCGGCCCGCGGAACTGCGAATGCACAGGTTTCGCCCACGAACCGCCGGATCCCTGTATATTGCAATAGCGCTTGGCGGGAGCTACATTTCAGCTGGCCCGTACCCGTCTTCCTCCCCCATCTCGCCGCCGCCTTCGCCGCCTGTCCCGCCGCCCTCGATTTAGTCCCACCCCCCGCCGCCTCTGCCGGCGCCGCGCCCCAGTAGAGTAGTCCTGCCTCCCGATCTACCTCTCCAGCCCTTTTGGATTCGCCGCGCCCAGGGAACAACGCATCCCGTCGAGGGAATCGCCGCCGCCGCGTCGGATCTGCCGGTACTCCATTTTCCGGTCAAATTAACTCTTTTTTCGTCGCTTCTAGGCGTAACTTGACGTCTGGTATGCATTCCAGATGGATTTGACCCCGTGCGCCGAGTTTTTGCTCTCCGATTCTTCCTCCTCCGATGACTCGGACGTAGAGGCCTTGTTCGAGAGTCGCCGGACGCAGATGGTGGTTGCGGCCCTCGCCGTCAAGGAGTTCGAGGACCGGTATAGAAGGACGCGGCAAGGTTCCAAAGCTGGCCGCCTCTGCATCCCTCGGAACCGCTTCTATGGCAACCAGCTGCTCATGCGAGACTATTTCGATGAAAACCCGACGTATCCGGCTCACATATTCCGGAGAAGGTACCGAATGCGTCGTTCTCTCTTTTTGTGAAGATAGTTCAAACTTGCGAGGCAAATTGCCATTATTTTACCCGCCGACGGAATGCTGCGGGTTTGCTAGGATTTAGTGCGTATCAAATGATCTCGGCCGCAATGAGAGTGATTGCATATGGCATTCCAGCTGACTACGCCGACGAGTATCTTCGCATTGGTGAGGATACTACGATCGAGTCGGTTAGAAGATTTTTATTGTCAAATTGATCATCTTTGGTGAAATGACTAAAACTGTGTGGTTTAAAGGTTCGCGAAACGACGCGCGCCATAGCAGTACCCGTAAACAGATCCTCAAAACGGAATATTCTCTTTTGAGGATCTGTTTACGGGTCTACGTCGTTTTCACGCAAAAAATGCGATGTTCGCGAACCTTATAATGGTTTTAAGGTTCCGCGGTTTGAGGGCTCTGTCAGAGATGCTCTAAGACACGGCCCTTAAAAATGCATATAACAGACTCTACATGGACTCTGTAATGATGAAACTGATATCTGTCTTAGCATATGCTTTCTTGCAAACAGATGCCCTGGAGCAGGAGTTGGCACCACGAGTCCACGAGACGACGGGACATAGATTTTGACAACACTTGCATGACGACTACCGATCAGAACGTGAATTGGATCCACATCAACCTGACGCGGGCGGCTGTGCCCGATGGCAACCTGATGTCGCGCACCTGGTAGTGGACGAGCGAGCCCGCAGTGAGCTGTAAAACACGCTAACACTGTGAATAATCGATCAGGACGCCAATTTCTGCACTGTGTTGACTGTTTTCCTCCATCTCTTTGGAATGAATCATAGGGTGAACTGTGCGCCGGCTGTTCTCTGCCGGCAAGCCAGCAGGCTGAACACGCCCGGCCGGGCGAGCGGTATCCGATGAACCGCGAAAACGACCAATGATCGAGCTCGATCGATAAGATCAAGTGGTAACTAGTGGCCCACCGGCGGCCGGTCCACGGCTGTCTGTCGACGCAACCTCCGACACCGAGCGGACGAACAGGGGACGCTCGCGCTCCCGTCCACACACCACAACTCGTGTTCTTGGTGATCTTTCTCCCACTATCTCTAGCGCTGCATTTCCTGCATTTTGGAAGCCTCGCATCAGCCCATGCAACAGTCTGGTTTTATTCTCTGCTCCGCTTCCAATTGAAGCTGGCGTGATCCATATATCCAATGCATAATAAAACCAACGGAGATAAATGATGCAGGCACTTGCTAGTTCGGTGCCCGAACCTTGCATAAATGTTACTACCATCTCCAAGAAAGGTACTCAAATGATTGCAGGAATATTTGCTGTGGTAAGCTGCGTCCCTCCATATTGAGATGGAGGGATAACACCAAGAACCGGATGGTCTTATTCCAGGCAAGATACTCACTTCGAAAGCAATTCTTTGACCGTCCGATAGCTAGTGCTCCTAGTAAAAGCGCACGTAATTCAGGAGCAAGCAACCAAGAGGATTGGCCTTCTTTCACTCGAGCAAACGCAGATGTGATTACAGAAGGAATGTTGCTTGACCACGGTTAAGCATGAATAACAGAATAAGCATACACGGCGACCTAATGTGGAATGAGTCCTCCTCTGAGAGATTACCAAAGAAAGCTCGAGCACGCCTCCAGTCCCACGCGCACTTCTCGCCACGTTTCGCGCGCGGACGAAATGGACCGGAGAGCCGCCAGCCGCACTGTACTTTGCTGCGCGCCACTGGCTAAAAAATGCGGATTAGCGCCAAGCGTTTCTCCGCGAAGAAAACTGAAGCCGGCCACCAGGAGTTTTTACTGATCGTAACCGAGCATGTTTCAACCGCATCGCCATGGATGCGACACAGACGAGTATGAAGCATACAGGCAGGACGCAGGAAGAAGGAGCCGAATTTCTTCCGTGCTATGATGGGCTAGCTCTGGGGACGACGGGCCAGGAAAACAAAAGGGGAAGGAGGAGGTGGTAAATAACAAAGAGACCGTCGCCGTCGACCCTGACGTGTCTGGGTGATGCATCTACCTAAGATACCTGCGCCACTGACATCATGTGAGCAGGACGGGCACACTCGCTCGTAGGCGCCCTACCCAGCCCCGGCCGCAGCGCCTATAAATCGCACCAACTCCTCCACACATACACATCTACCTCTCTCGTTCTATCTGCCTTCGCTTGCTTGCTCGGCCTCCTCTCGCGGTAGCCTCTCAGCCTTCTCTCCTTGCACTAATCGACGGAGGCAAACTGCTGCGGAGAGCGGGGAAGTAAGAAATGGTAATTGTTAGCTCTCCCACTCTATCTCGTTCTTGGCAGTAGACAGGCAAGTTAGATTCAGTTGTGTTGTCTTGCTTCCGATCGATCGATCTTTAAGCAAGAATCTTTTGGCGAAACTAACAGTAGTTAACTTGGTGCATGGTTGCAGTCTGCGAACGAGGGAGGCATGATGATGAGAGTGATCGCCGTGGGTGGCGAGGCCGCGGCGGAGAGGAGCGCTGCCAAGGAGAAGCTCTGCGAGTACACCCTCGACGGCTCCGTCGACATCAAGGGCCAGCCGGCTGTGAAGGGCAAGTCCGGAGGGTGGCTCGCCGGAGGCCTTATTCTTGGTAAATTATCTGCTTATCACCGTCTCATTCCACTAAAAAAGCACTAGCAGAAAGGAAAAGAAGATCGACCAGGCCTTGTTTCCCAGTTAACTTTAGGGTGCCATGTACTAGTGCAGTAGAGTCGATCTGAAGTGACGTTAAAGTGGCCGTAGACACCCGGTCTTTTTGCGGAATTCTGCATGCTGAGGTGACATCGGCCATGCAACGCCCAGAACTGGGGATTCCTCGTCACGGGGGAGCCTCTTGGGCGCACTACTGATGCTAATTTAGGGTGTTTCATTAGGAGACAGGAGACATGTCATCCATACGATCTAGCAACCGATACCAGCGATCGGTTTATCTATCTATTCATAGCGCTATATACATGTGGTTGAATAGGGCTATTAGCTTGCTAGCTGCCACAACTAGACGTTATTATTGGACGCTTAATTTGGTGGATCCGTCGGTTGTTCAACATTGCTTTCAGGGGAGAAGCTAGTGTGTCGATCAAAAGGCGATTTCATTTTCAGTTACTGTGGCATCCGGCCGAGCTTGTAGCTTTTGCTACCACTGTTTGTGTGTGTATGTGTGTCGTTTATTGTGTGGTTAGCCAAACACCATTAGAGTACGTACTGCCGACTCAACTGACTCTTGCTTGCCGGTGGTGATTTGATTTTGCAGTGAACCAGGGCCTGGCGACGATGGCCTTCTTCGGCGTGAACGTGAACCTGGTGCTGTTCCTGACGAGGGTGGTGCAGCAGAGCAACGGCGACGCGGCCAACAACGTCAGCAAATGGACAGGCACCGTCTACATGTTCTCCCTCATCGGCGCCTTCCTCAGCGACTCCTACTGGGGCCGCTACAAGACCTGTGCCATTTTTCAGGCCATCTTCGTCATTGTAAGTCCTACTCTCCCTTACAATGGTAGATAGTGTTCATACTCCAAAGTACTGTCCTACTCCGCTATGATATGCAACACATCCAGTGGTCGACGCTATGCGCTTCAAACACAAGATGACATGTGTCCTACTCTCCAAAGTACTGTCCTTTTTGCCCCGAAAACGAGTACTCAAGCTCTGTACTATTTTGTAGTTTGTACACGTTACCATTTTGTCCGTGTATGCGAAGATTGGTCTGAAGCGGACAGGTCCGGGTGACGATCGATGGGGCACAAAACAGATCACCGTCGACGTACTACAGCACGGCCTGACCTCTCTTTCTTGCAGGGTCTTGCGCTGCTGTCAGTCTCGTCGCGTCTCTACCTCATCTTGCCGGTCGGGTGCGGCACGGAGAGCGAGCCCTGCGCGTCGCACTCCGGCACGGAGATGGGGATCTTCTACATCGCGCTCTACATGATCGCCTTCGGCAACGGCGGCTACCAGCCCAACATCGCCACCTTCGGCGCCGACCAGTTCGACGAGGAGGACCCGGCCGAGGCGCACTCCAAGGTCTCCTTCTTCAGCTACTTCTACCTCGCGCTCAACCTCGGCTCCCTCTTCTCCAACACCTTCCTCAGCTACATCCAGGACAGGGGCAACTGGGTGCTCGGCTTCTGGGTCTCCACCGCCGCCGCGGCCTTGGCCTTGCTGCTCTTCCTCAGTGGGACGCCCCAGTACCGCCACGCCCAGCCATGCAGCAACCCCATCGGCAGCATCTGCCAGGTCGCGTCCGCGGCTTGCAGGAACTGGAAGTCCGGCGTGTCCCCGGAAGTGGAAATCCTCTACGAGGGCGATGAGAAGGCGGATTCGAGTGGAAAGAAACTTCTGCACACCAAAGGCTTCAGGTACGTGTCATGTCTCATACTCTCATGTCATGTCAACTCACGTACGCAGAGGACGCAACCAATTAACTTTGCCAACGTACGTAACACAGGTTCTTGGACCGAGCGGCACTCACGGCCATGGAGACTGATGACTCCGCGTGCACGAAGCCGCGCGATCAGTGGAAGCTGTGCACGGTGACGCAGGTGGAGCAAGTGAAGAGCATCCTGCGGATCCTCCCCATCTGGCTCTGCACCATCCTCTACTCCGTCGTCTTCACCCAGATGGCGTCGCTCTTCGTCGTGCAGGGAGCCGCCATGCGTAGGACCACCATGATCGCCGGCTTCTCCGTCCCGGCCTCCAGCATGTCGATGTTCGACATCCTCACCGTCGCGACCACCATCTTCCTGTACCGCCGGGCCATCTGTCCGTTCATGGCGCGGCTCACGGGCCGCCCGACAGGGCCCACTGAGCTGCAGAGGATGGGCCTCGGCCTGGTCCTGGGTGCGATGGCCATGGCCACCGCCGGCACGGTTGAGCACTTCAGGAAGGCCAGCGCCACCACCGCCAACGGCAGCGACCTGCACATCATATGGCAGGTGCCGCAGTACGCGCTCATCGGCGTGTCGGAGGTGATGATGTACGTGGGGCAGCTGGAGTTCTTCAACGGGGAGATGCCCGACGGGTTCAAGAGCTTCGGGAGCGCGCTGTGCATGATGTCCATGTCGCTCGGCAACTACTTCAGCGACGTCATCGTCACCGCGGTCACCAAGGCCACCGCCGTGAACGGGCAGCCGGGTTGGATCCCCGCCGACCTGAACAAGGGTCACCTCAACAAGTTCTACTTCCTGCTCGCCATATTATCCGTCGCGGACTTCGCGGTGTACCTCGTGATCGCCAGCCGCTACAGGAAGAGCGGCAAGGTGGATGGAAGGAGCGATGACGAAGAGGAAGGGAGCGTCGAGGACTATGACCAGGTGGCGCCGACATCGACATGCCACGTATGATCGAGCGACTCGTTTCTGTCCCGATGGCCTGGCCTGGGTGCGGTGGTTCTTGAGATGGAGATTAATTCACGAGCATTGGTTCAGCGCGCGCGACGAGTCTCTAGTTGATGATAGGACATGCATGGGATCGGTGGTGGCGTGGCTGGTACCACTAAAGAATAAGCATGTTAATTAAAGATCGATGTGCACAACTATGGTGGCATGTATGCCTATGTGTATGTGTTGTTTGTTCACATTTTTGGCCAATGTGACGCTAGGGGCTGTTACTGACCACTTATGTTCAGTGTATTCCTGACTAGTCTGCTGCCACTTCGCCTGTAAGCACTGATCCACTCCATTTGTATGCATAATCCACTTCATTTAATATATGTATAACTTTCTTCGTTACTTTTGACTCGTTTGTTGAGTCTCAGTAGGCATTTTGTGTCGTTACTGTTTACCGGAAACGAAGTACTCCCTCTAATTCTTAAAAAGATATCGTGAGTTTTACTTATAGGTTGTACATGAGCACTGCATTTCTAGCGACATTTAAACAGTATCGGAGGAAGTACCAATATTATGTTGTTTTATTGTGATCCAAATTCATATAAAGACAAATGCTAACTTCTGACAAGCGGAGCGAGACCCGTCACCGGAGGCTTGGGCTGAGTGGAGCTTAGGTATGCATGGCCTTGTAATAGGTGATTAGGAAACTGAAGGTTGCCTCTTTCTATTCCTTTCTCATGCTTAATTTCATGTTTCCTACCTCCCGAGCAGACAGTCTTCCCTGCTGGGAGGTGCGAACCCGATTTACTTTCATGTTTGAACTTTTTTCGAAATGGGGAAATCCCATGCCTGTTCATCAATGCTTCTGTATTACTTTATTAATATTTGGTCCATCTTATTATTTCATCTCACGGGTCACATAAGGTTGAGACATGTATCAACCATCAAAATAACCCACTAACATGAAACGTCAATGCATCAACCTGTTAGCCTAAAAGTTCGCTGCCCCACCCGAATCGGCTGAACAAGTCCCGTGCAACCGTTTCCAAACGTCTACAACCAAAATCCATGGCCATGTTTGAACTTTGTGGTTTCGTTTTTTAATGACACATGGAGCCACAGAGCAATCCCTCATAGTCTAAAGAATTTTAAAAAAAAGTAACGATCATGAAAAGTGCAAAATTAACAAAGGAACAAAAATTAGTCAAACGACAAATGGGCCTAGATAACAAAGTAGGGGAGTTCACGAGTATAACTCCATACTTGATGTTAAAAGCGTAAAATAGGATCTCCCCGCGCGTTGTGTCAAAACATCGACATTTCACACATACGGGTCTGCTCATTTTAATGAACCGCATAGGAGCAGATTAATGCAACTAATTTAAAAAAAAATGCTCATGGAAAGTGAAATAATAAAATCATTATTTTCGTTTTATTATTTAATTTAAGAATATAAAAATAGCGGATTAACGGTTTGGCAACCCTTTACGAAACCTTGTCCAAGTTTGGGATCTTATGTTTTGAATTCTCTCCCACTTGGCAAACTTGTTGCTGGCTCATTTCACCCAAAAATATTATTTCTATATTTTCCTTTATTTTAACTACCAAAACCCCTTTATTGTGACTTTACAAAGGAAGTACCCTATACACCTTTCTAAAAATTCTGCAAAAATTAGGGGATGACCCCTGGGCAATATATAGCCCAAATATGCAAAAACATTTGATACCTTGTTTACAAAATTTTGGAGTAACTCCCCACTTTAGTTTCTGCCCTTTTTCTTCTTTATTTTCAAAAGCAAGTCAAAGAATTTCTTTCTTGTGAGGCAAGGCCCTAGATACAACCACAATGGACACACACACCTCAGGGAATTTTATGAACCCTTTTACATTTCATTTGCTTCGCCAAAACAACATTTCCTCTTTTGACCAGAAGTGTTTTTCTAAAAATTCCTATAGACCAACTTTCGATTTTGGCAAAACAATATTCAGGAAAGTTGGAGCTTATCACATTTGGCGCACAGAGATAAAAACCACACTCGATTTGGAGCAAGGAGCTGCGAGATATGAGTCGATGTCGATGTCGGCATGCTCTTGGAGGTGCTCACCACTGGCATCGGCGTGCCAGTGGCACCGCCAGGTGTTCCACACCGGAGCACCGCGCCACTCCGCTTCCCCGTGCCCCCTGCCTTCTCCACCTCCCCCACGTCACTCCACCTCCCCCACGACGCCGGCAAGCCCTCCGCCGCAACGGCCCAGGTGCAAGACGACGCGCCGCTCCGCACTGTGGCCGCCAGGTGTTGACCACCGCTGCGCCGCGCCCCTGCTGCTTCCCGTGCCCCCCTGCTTCTCCACCGCCTCCTCGACCTCCAGCCAGCACGCGTCGCCCTCCACCGCCTCTCCACAAGCGTCGGAGTAGCTAGAAGACACGCCGCCCGGAGCAATGCCACCACGGCCCGAGCGTCAGCGACGCCACCACACCCCGTGCCGTCTCCCCCCCCCCCCCTCCTCATGTGAGCCCGTGAAGCTCAACGCCGCACGCTGCCGCCACCAGCACCACGACGCGCCACGCAGAACAGTCACGGCGAGCAGTGCTCCCCACCACCGCGCACCAATAATGGCGACCACCCTCGGAACGCTATAAAAAGCCCCCCCGGCAACACCAGAGCACCACACCACCTCCCTCGAGCCCCCAGTCACCCCCCACCGCAGTATCGAAGCCCATAGAGCTCCCCATCGCCGGAATTGATCCAGCCCTAGCCGCACGGGCTCCGGTTGATTTCTTCCCCGTAGAAACTCCTCCGTCCAATTCCTCCCACCCACAGCCCCCTTAGACCATGGCGAGCCTCCTGAAGCCCTCGCCGGAGTAAAAGGTGGCCGGAGTCATCGTGTTCATCATCGACACATCGCTGCCGCCGCGTCCGTGGAAGCTCCGTCCACGCTAGGCCTCCCCAGCAAGCGCAAGTTCGCCGACGAGCTGCGGACCGCCTCCCGAGCCCCCCCGCACCCTCTCCCTCGCCTCCCCGAGCTGCGGACCGCCTCCCCAGCAAGCGCAAGTACGTTTTCTGTTTTTCCCGCGGAATAACGTTTCGTAACAGTGTCACTGACTAGTGGGACCCGCTGTCAGGATTTTGAACATTATCCAAGGGTTTTTCTGTTTTCTGTTTTTCTGTTTAAATAAATGGCATAAACTTTGAAAATTCATATCTCTCTCAAAAATCATCAAACAAATATGAATCTTTTTTTGATGACTTTGTCTTTCAAATGTCTGTCTTTTGGCATCAAAAGAATTTCATTTGGAGTGTTTGCTTGATCGTTTATTCGATACCGTAGGAAGGGTTTTTAATGCAATTTCATTCTTTAAATAGATTCAAACTTCTCCAACGAAGTTGAAGTCGAACCCGAACCCTACCCCTCTGCTGAAGGCAAGCCATTAACCTAATCTCAAGCTTGGTCGAAATTTAGAAAATTGCTTGCTTGTTTAAAATTGAATGTTGTTGCATATCATATGCCTTGTTGCATTTTAATATTGCCGCACTATATATATATATATATATATATATATGTGTGTGGATCATCGCAACACTCTTTTATTTTATCGAACGAGATGGCGCTTGCCAGCGGAATCGCTGCCATAGTCGTCCGGTTGATGTTTCTTTTATTTTGTCAAACGAGAAGGCGCTTGCCAGCGGAATCGCTGCCACCGTCATCCGGTTGACGTTTCTTTTATTTTGTCAAACGAGAAGGCGCTTGCCAGCGGAATCGCTGCCACAGTCATCCGGTTGACGTTTCTTTTATTTTGTCAAACGAGAAGGCGCTTGCCAGTGGAATCGCTGCCACAGTCATCCGGTTGACGTTTCTTTTATTTTTGTCGAACGAGAAGGCGCTGGTCGGCGGGTTCGCCGCCGTAGTCTTCCGGTTGACGTTTTATTTTGCTATGCTTGGACTTTGGTACATGCAGGTGGATATGCTTATTTACTGCTGATATTATCATGTGGTTACCTTGTGTTACTTTGTTAATGTTGATGTCTGTAATCAAACAAAATGACTAAGAAGATAATCACCACCCTCGACTAGATTGAGTCACATAGTGCCACTCACCAAACACAACCAGCACAACCATGCGTCGTCTGTGTGGGCGGACCATGGCCGGGTATTTTATCAGCCTCCTTTGATGCCACCTTTTTGGCAAGTCTAGTCGGTTACCATAGTTGGTCGGGGCTAGTCTTGCGAAGGTTCCGGAGCTAGGCGTCGCTCATGGGTTGGGGACGTGCCGGATTCACTTCTGCATAAGGCATAGAATTATGTCGGTGGCTATACAGGGAGTGTCTTGGTAGAGTAAACGACTATGGAAGTATGGGTTTGTACTGTCCGCCATGGTTGGTTCTAGTACTTCGGTACCGGCGGTACAAGCCTAGACCTCAGCGTGTGGATAAAAGTTGCAACCTCTCGAGAGTGTAAATCTGGATGTCTAGCCTTGTCCCTGGGTTATGGGACGTTGTTTGGGTCAAGTCACGCTATGAGTCAGTCCTGTCGAATATGGAGAAATAATGAATGTGAAACCCAACCCTAAAGCCAGAGTTGGCATGGAAATGATAGCCAGAGTTGGCTGGAATGACAGCCAGAGTTGGCTAGAGTAAAAGCCATAGTTGGCTAGAATACAACCAGAGTTGGCTGGAGGCTTGAAAGCCTAGATGTTGTTGGATGAGAAACGTGATCTCATTCCAGCAACCACGAAACTTCCTTACAAAGGTAAGTAGGTAAGTTATGTCCAACCGTTTAGCTTGGACTCGCACTTCTAAACCCAAACTGATGCCATGCTACCTTCTGAACTTATGTCATGCCATATAGGTAGACCTTATTTGTTTTTGGGCTAATGTCTTGCGAGTACATTCCATGTACTCACCTGGCTTTTCATGTGGCCAGAACCCGCTACTCCCGTCGCTGAGTACCCGCTGTACGAGAACTAGGAACCCGTATTCCAGGCAGAACCCTGTGGAATAAAGCCCGCTGTCGCCACGCTGCTATCTACGCTTCCGCTACGACTTCCGTTAGAGGCTTGATGTTAGAAAAATAATGTTCATACTGTTGTGTGCGCCTGTTGCGCAAGAGCTGGAGCCTCACCCCATGTTGTAATATTGTATTTGTCCGAACTCGATGCCATATGAATATATTTGGTTATGCCTTTGTTTATCAAGTTGTCATATATCCAGTGTTTCTGGGACTGATATATGGGGTGGCTCGATCATCTGGATCGGGGTGCCACATTGGTCGTAGCACAACACAACCTCACACCGTTGTTTTCAAACTCATCGGGGTGCCACATTGGTCGTAGCACAACACAACCTCACACCGTTGTTTTCAAACTCTCAAATCTCGGCCCCTTTTACTAGGAACGACATTGGTGAGGGATTGATCTTCACACATTGGTGGAGTAGGGATAACTAGGATGAGGGAAAAAGTGAAACCATTATTTTGTCCGTATTTAAGAAGAAGGTCCGGAGTTGATTCTTATACACCTTATAAAAGTTAAGTTTACAAAACTACAATTTTTTTTGAAAAATCTCAAAGTATTTTCTGTTGAAACCATGACTGTACTAATTTTGCATTTGCTTATTTTTTTGTGAATTTGTACTTCGTTTTTGTGCAGGGACTAGTTTTTGTTAATCTCATGAGAGGTTGATCTTCACACATTGGTGAAGTCGGAATAAAATAGGATGAGGGAAAAAAGTGACGAACATTGTTTTTAAGTACTCCATTTTAAATAAGGTACGACTAATTCTGAGTCGAACGAAAATTAACTTAGTTGTCAGACAGCTGATGCAATTGCATATCATTTGCAGCCTATGTTGCAAGTCATGACTAGTATGAATCACGAAGCAAACCAACAGTTCGGCGCATTTTTTTCAGTCGCAAATCTACAAAATTAAGTTTACAAATCTACAAAAAAAAAAAATCAGCGCAGCGGATACGGCACGCATCTCCGTGCCGACTGGACTGCCTTCGCTGTTGACCCACCCAATCCGCCGCCGCGTCTCAGATGGCATCTCCGGCGCCGCCGCTCAAGGACGCCGTCGGCGTTCTGGACCGCGACCCCTTCGTTGCCCTTCTCGCCAAGCTCATCGGCGAGACCCAGCGCCTGCAGAACGACCCGCCGGCCCTCGTCCCGCAGGAGGACCTCGTGGCGCAGCACGTGCTCGATGCGCTCCGCCCTGTGTCGACGGACACCGGCGGCGGCCCGCTCGTAGTGCGCAAGGTGAGCTACACCGAGGGCCGGAGTAACGTCATCGTCGAGTACCCCGGCACCGTCCCCGGCCGCGTCGTCTCCTTCGTCGGCATGCACATGGACGTCGTCCCGGCCAACCCTAACGAATGGGTGAGTGCTCCTAGAAGAGTTACTGAAAATTGATTTGCAGGTTTGCGTTTCCTGGGCGAAGGATTTGAGTATTTTCTTGATTTGGGGGCGTTTCTGCCCCCGGAAATTAGCACCTCATTTTGTTGTCCGCATCCATAGTTGTCATAATTTAACCTCTCCGATTTGTAAATAGTTTCTATATTTTTTCTAACGTATGATGCATGATTGGGTGATCCGGTGGGTTCTGTGGTCACTTTGTCGTATTCGTGATCGAAAATATCCGAAGATCCAGCTTAGATTGGAAGTCTTTTTTTTATTAGGGGAAGCTAACTCGCGCAAGGAACCAACGACGGTGTTTTTAATTATCTGAGACCAATCAACCACAATGTTAGGATCTTAAAATCTGCAGACTGAGAGATACATGTATGCGATATGTTAGAACTTACAAGTATAGATCATGTATTTTTCTGGTGCCCTTATCATGACTTATGTAGTTTGGTACAACTTAGTGCTTCAGTGCTGCATCTTCTATGGACGTTCCACCTTTCCTCAATTTGGTGCTGTTTGTGTAAGCTCATGTTCTTTCTGGTTGCGTCAAGTAATTGGTCCTGAACCAGTTGTAATTTGTACCTCAAATTTAACTCTTGGTTATAATGAGTTAACTGGATTCTTTTTACTTCTGCAGGACTTCGATCCCTTCTCACTAACCTTTGACAGTGATGACAAGGAAAAGCTTAGGGGCCGCGGGACGACGGACTGCCTTGGTCATGTGGCACTGGTGACTCAGCTCATGCGGCGGCTTGGTGAGGTGAAACCAGCACTGAAACATTCTGTCATAGCGGTGTTCATTGCCAACGAGGAGAACTCATCAGTAAGCTTTTTTTTTCCATTATAAACCTTTAAAACATGAATATTTTTTTGTACCATACACCTTTTTTCAATCATGCGATCGTATTTTTTGGACAAACTAAAACAATTTTTAAAACATGAACATTATTATGAATATATAAAAACCAAAAAAAGAAAGTAAGACAAAATAAAACAGAAAATATAAATAACAAAAAAGAAAACAGATAAATATAAAGAACCGAGTCTTAAATGGGTCGGCCGATCAATAGGACGCTTCGTGTGCACGCGCTGAGCATAGTAGGAATTAGGGCACATGCCACCCATATGGGCTAATTAATAGTGAAAAATATATACTTGACCTGCACCCTCCGCCCGCGTCCACTACATATCGCCCTTTGCGAGCGCGAGTACGGAGTCGCCCGCAGAGTTCCACTTCATGGGCCGGCCCATCTACGTGCAGGTTCGTTTCCTTTTTTCATTTTTCTTCTTCGTTTTTCTTTTTGCTGCTGTTTCTTTTTTTCCAGTTTCTTTTTACTTTTTCTCTTTTGTTTTAACTAGTTAGCATGCACGTGCAACGCGCGTCTACTTAAACATCAACCATGAAAACTTGTAAATTAACATTAACCATAAAAAGCTGTGAATCACTGCGAAGTTTTAATAAAAGTCTAAAACTTTATGATTACAATATAAACACAACATAGTTGTACTACCCAATATATAGCACACCAGAATTATAGAAATGCCTTCTCAGGCACATATTTTTCAACTAATGTTTATAATAATTTTTTTCATATTACGACAACATATAGGGATTTGTAAACAACATTTTTCTAAACAAAGAGTGTTGAATAGATTTGTTCACTAACTTAGCAGACTCAATGGTAGGCATGTCTTAAGATAAAAATTGCATACTCCCTCCTATTCATATTACTTGTCGCTGCCCCGTGCGATGCCATGAAATAAGTAAGGAAATACACATGACCAAACAATTTGTGTGATGTCGTCAAGAATGTGTGTCAATCATGCCAGCATGTTGCTACTATTCATCCAACGAGAAAGACATTCTCTCTCTCACTTCTAGATCGTTGTGTCAACTTTACCATACCGGACTTGCAACAAGAAAAAGCAACTGAATTTTTCTCCACCCATCTACCCTCCACTTTAATTCTCTTCATTCCCCTTTTCTCTAGCATTGTCATCCGTACAAAAGTTTGTCATCTTGCCTTACAATTGCTTAGCCACCGTTTGTAAACTTAAACGATGATGGTGTATTGTATGTTCGACTTTGGATGGAAAGGTCCTCACCTACCGGGAGAAATGATTTGATATAATTACTCCCTTCGATACATATTAATTGTCGCGGATTTAGTATAACTTTGTACTAAAATTGCGACCACTAATATGAATACAAAGGAATACACAATCAATACCATGATAATGATATGAGAAAGCCTCGTTTCAAAAACAATGATATGAGAGTATCTCCACTCGCGGCGCCCAAATGGGCGCCCAAAGGCCGTCCAGACAGGCCCTTTGGGCGCCGTTCGGACTGCCTTGCCCATTTGGGCGCCCTCGCTCCCCACTCGCGACGCCCAAACATTATTCATATATGAAATTTTGATACAAAAATGCATATATTACATTGAAATTTCATTCGAACTAACATAATTCATTCAAATTTAAATCTAGACCTATACTAGATCTAGTAAGTAGGGTGGCACGCCGGGCACCCGCAGTTGGGCATGCGCCGGCCCTTGCGGCGGCGAGCACAGGACCCCGGCGGCAGTCCGAGCAGAGGCAGCAGAGGTAGCCGGTGGTGGAGGTGGTGGCGGCTGAGCTGGAGGTGGTGGCGGCGGAGGCGGTGGCGGCGGCAGAGGCTATGTCGGCCTCGATGGCGAGCTGCATGTGGCCGGGATCCCACTCCGGCGTCGGCGACCAGTCCCCTAAGCCGTCATCATCACCATCGACCTCCTCCGCCTCTTGTTGAGGTTGCGGCGGAGGAGGTTGCACGCGGCCTCGTTCCGATCTTGCGCGGCGAGCCTGCTCCACCGCCTCGTAGCGAACCTTCTCCCGTTCCATGCCCGCTGCGAAGTCCTCGTCGGTGGTGTTGGTGAGGCCGTCGTCGTCGGAGTCTTCGAGCCAGTCCGCAGGCGGCTCGGGGGCGAAGAAGGAGTGGAGGCGGTAGGCGTGCTCGAGCTCGACCTGCTTGTCCCAGTACGTCGAGTTCGGCTCGAACCTGGGGTCGTCGTGCAGCTCCGGCGCCATCGTCCCCATGCACGAGGCGACGAAGTCGAGCCGCGCCTGGCCGGCCAGCATGGGTGCAACGGGGACGTGCACTGGGTTCGTGGCCCATCCCTCGGGGAGGACGCAGTTCGCCGGCACCAGCGTGTTAGTGCGGACGAGCTCGCCATAGTCCGTGTCTCACTACCAGGCGTGGCCCGCGCGTCGGGAGCCGACGTGGCGTCGCGTTTCCTTCCGTCCGGGGCCGCCCCAAGCCTCCCCAAGTTAAGGGCGTGGGCTGAGCGTGCCGGACACAAAACTGGGCCGCGCCGGACCGAATTCGCGTTTGGGCGCCGCGAGTAGGCGCGATTTTGTGTCCGGCACGCCCCAAACGGCTTTGGGCGGCCGTTTGGTCGCCCCGACTAGAGATGCTTTGAGAAAGTAAAAAATAGTTGTTCATTCGTTTTCTTTCTTTATTGCAACATGGTTTCACAGTTCATCTGTTATTAAGAATGAGAATGCCGTTTTGGCTCCCGGAGCATATGCTCCCGGTATTTTCAAAACAATTTCAAAATTTGAAAACTTATCAAAAATCTAAAAAAAATCATGCACGTACCTGAGCATGGTATGCACCGCCGTGAATAATTTCGCACCGAAATGTCACCGTATGCGCCCTGGGCAAAAATGACAAATTTCTGACAGGAAATGAGAACCGGGAGCATATGCTCCCGGGTGCCAATGCGAATTTCCAGAAATTACTTCCACAACATAGCATATTTCACATCAAAATATTTATTGAAATTAACAACGACATGCTACGGTTGCTGGTTAATTGGCACCTGCATTTTGATCACATAACATAACTTGATTCCAGCACATTCATAGCTTCAATATATTGAATCTACAAAGAAAATATCCGAGAGAGATAGAAGCCCACACCTTGCTGACTGTGTAGAATCAGACGTATGAGCAGTTGAACACCAAAAAATGACGCAATTCTGAAGCAAGCAGGACGGGCGACGTTCAGCCTAATGGAGTAGAAGTGTCCATTCATGATCTCTCCGTATACTCTCACCTCCCTCCGTATACTCGCCAATCCTGATTCTGGAACCTAGCCCACGACGCTCGAGTTGTTACCTACTCTGCCTACATCCTCGTGCTTTCTCTCATCGAGGTTAACCACATCTTCAGCTAGAATCCGGGTCCTTTGGCGGCTTGGCGCCAAGCTGCTCGACGGTTCCGCCCTAGAAAAGATCGACTGCGAGGCGTATTGCGCAACTTGAAATCAGTAGGCAACAATGCATCTGAAACATTACTGCACATGGGAGAAGTTGAACAACAATCAGTTAACTTTCAGGCCTAAACATCAATGAATACACAACTGACTATCAGGACTCGACTGTTGGTGCTCAGCACCAGGCGATGCTGCCGTCGGCCACACCAAGTTCAGCTCGCAGCTAAACATCTGGATCTCTATGTTGTAATAACACGGCATGTCTACTCAACTCCTTGGTACTCTCCATTGTCATCAATTCATCCCCAAAGTTGAACCAACAAACGATCATGTATTATTTATCCTACATTTTCTCTCGAAAAAAATGCAGATGCACCCTGTTGGAGACAATCTTGACGTGAAATAAATCGGTGTCCTCTATACCAGAGAATGGCCATTGGAATCCGCCGCTGCCGTGCTTGTATCCTCCCGCCGCTACCGCTGCC
Organism: Poa pratensis; assembly: GCA_947311845.1. Classification (NCBI taxonomy): domain Eukaryota; kingdom Viridiplantae; phylum Streptophyta; class Magnoliopsida; order Poales; family Poaceae; genus Poa; species Poa pratensis. The sequence continues at coordinate 29,920,585 of CAMZMU010000081.1, forward strand.
CTGTTTGTATCTTCCACCAGTGCGGAAGCTGCGTCCTCCTGCCGCTGCCGTGCTTGTATCTCCATCCAGCGCATCGGCAGCAGGACTGGCGCCATGGCCCACTCCTGCCTCTCCACGGTGCGCACCGGCTGCACTTGGCCTGCCGTGGCTCGTGCTCTGGGCCAAGGTTGCAGCCCTGTTTCCCAGCCGTGGTGCTGTCGAAGACAAACCGATGGACCGGCGTCTCCCGATCCCTGTTTCCCAGCCGTGGTGCTGTCGAAGACAAACCGATGGGCACCGGCGTCTCCCGATTTGATCCGTCATCTTTCCTGTGTTATTATGGTGATGACTTTTCCACCGGGATTTGACCTTGCGTTTCCTTTTCTTCCTTTTCCCTATAGGTATACGGATCGGATCGAACATAAGGATCCAAACAGGTTTTTTTTTTTAAACTTAAAACACACTCATATATTAAGCAAGAAGCCGCCTCATTAAAAACTTTTCAGTCCCCGTAGGTACCCTGATAAGGAAGAGTGCGTCTGAAACTTGCTGCTTTTAATCAATCATAGTTACATCGTTCACCAAGAAAGGCAAAATAAAATCAGGAGGAGCATCACACCACAAAGTCGGTGGATTATCTCTCCCATACTTAGCTATCTCATGTGCTACGGCCTTTGACTCTCTATTACACAATTGGACAGTTACTTTTCCAAAATCATTTATCAAATCATGGCAATCATCAAGTATGTGACTTAAAACTGAAGATACCCAGGTGCCTGAGTTAACAGCTTCAACCACTGATAAGCAATCCGATTGAGCTATCAAATTATGACAGGCTAGTTGTTTTGCCACCAATAGACCTTCACGGAGCGCAATTGCCTCTGCCATTTCTGCATCAAAGACATTAGGCAGAAATTTGCAAGAGGCCCCAACAAAAGCCCCTACATCATCGCGCACCACTATACCCACAGCACCACTTCGATCTGTTTCGACGAAAGAGGCGTCAACATTCAGGATTTGATGTCCCGCGGGGGGGGGGGGGGGGGGGGGCTTCTTCCATCTATCCTTTTCCTGAATAACAGGGCCCTTCTTGTTGGCTTGAACAAAATTCATCGTGAGAGCTTGGATAGCAAGAGCAGTTCTCCTACTGTCTTGAACAGTTTCTTCCTTCATAATTTGCCTGCGCTGCCACCATAGATACCAACAAGCAACTGCAAAGACATCTCTAATCAGGACTGGTTCCATGTAGGGTTTTCGATTCTTCTCATCACACAGTACTGCTTCGATCATCGCCGAGCCCATTCTATCAGCTTTCCTTGCCTGGTCTATAGTATCATCTAGTCCCAAAGAATGCCAGATACCTTGAACTCGGTTGCAGTCAAATAACAGATGTCTAATATCTTCAGCTCCAGATTTGCAAACCTCGCATTGACCACTTGTTCTCATGTGACGATCAGCCAATATACAGTAGCATGGTACAGAACCATTCATGCAACGCCAAGTAAATATTTTAACTTTAGCAGGAACATTCAGAGACCATAAACCCTTCCAGACTGGGTTTTAAAAAGTTGTACCTTGACCCTCTTGAGCTCTCAGTTTGTCCCCGTATTGCGACTCCCACTCCACATGGTAAGCAGATTTCACCGAAAATCTTCCACTCCTATTAAATTTCCATGCCACAAAATCCGACATTTCATGTCTCGGAAGAGGAATTTGCAAGATCCTTTGCACATCAATAGGCCAGAAGTTTGCCCGAATTAAGTCCTCATCCCAGCCTCCAGTAATCGGATCGATGAGCTCATTTACTTTAGTTAACACGATATTTTGGCGCCGTGTAATAATCTTCCCATCCATGCTGCTCGAAACCCAGCAGTCCTCCCAGATATTTATATCCATGCCGTCTCCCACTCTCCAAATGCTTCCTTTCTTAAAGGTCTGGACTCCAGCCCAGATGCTTTGCCAAGCATAAGATGAACCTTTTTTCAAGCTGACAGTAAGTAAATTTCCCTCTGGATAGTATTTGGCTCTTAAAACCCTTGCACACAAGGATTCACTCTGTTCAAGCAGTCTCCAACACTTTTTACCAAGAAGAGCCAGGTTAAAACAATGAATATCTCGAAATCCCATACCACCTTGTCCTTTCGGTACACACATCTTCCACCAAGCAAACCAATGCATTCTTCTCTGGTTTTCTTCATCACCCCACCAATAATGAGACATTGCGTCAGTGATTCCCTTGCAAATTTGTTTTGAGAATTTGAACACACTCATCGCATATGTTGGGATGCTTTCGGCCACCGCTTTGAGAAGTGACTCTTTACCTCCAAGGCTTAACAGTCTTTCTTTCCAGCCATTCACGAGTTTAATAATTCTTTCAATAATGTTTGAAAGAATCAGTTTGGTCCATACAAACCAAGATACTTGTCAGACAAAGATTCAGTCATAATATTCAAGATCTGACAAACCGCAACCTTATCATCCACCTTTGTATTTGGGCTAAAGTAAATAGAAGATTGAGCTTCACTAACCAGTTGGCCCGAAGCCTGACAGTAAGTATCTAAAACCCTCTTCAGTGCGGTTGTATTACCCTCATCCGCTTGAATCAGCATCAAAGAGTCATCTGCAAACAAAAGATTTGACACAGTGGGTCCATTTTGGCATACTTGAATACCGTTTAGGTTACCTTGTTCTTCTTCGTACTTCTGTAGAGCCGAGAGTCCCTCAGTGCAGAGGAGAAAAAGATAGGGGGACAGAGGATCTCCTTGCCTAAGCCCCCTTAATGGTGCAAACGTCTATGAATCATTTGAATTAATTCAAACCTTGTATTCTACCGAACTCACGCAGGCCATGATGAGATCAACCCACTGAGTCGCAAAACCCAAGCGAATAAGGATATTATCCACACACACAAAAAACACTCCACACGGTCATAAGCCTTATGCATATCCAGCTTTATAGCACAAACTCCTTTCTTTCCCACTTTCTTCTTCTTCATCGTATGCATACACTCATAGGCAACTATCACATTGTCTGTTATTATTCTTCCTGGCACAAAAGCACTTTGGTTCTCACTAATGATCTCAGGTAATAAAACCTTAAGCCTAGCAGCTAGCGTCTTCGAGATAACTTTGTAGATGACATTACAAAGGCTGATAGGGCAAAACTGCGTAATACTCTCCGGGTTATCCACTTTTGGAATGAGCACAATGGTAGTGAGATTCCAACCATCAGGGATCAGACCACTATTGACCTCAGCCAACACTGTTTTTGTTAATTCCGATCCCAACAAATCCCAGAATCTTTTGTAAAAAATTGCATGTAGACCATCAGGTCCTGGTGCCTTCAGATCTCCTATGTTAAATAGCGCCGCCTTCACTTCTTCTTCAGTGTATGGTGCTACCAAAGCTTCATTCATATAGTCAGTAACAATTGGTTTCACTTTCTGCAGAACTTCAGCCGTCGGTGCTTGAACACTAGCTGTAAACAATTTCTTACAATAATCAAGTGCCAAAGTACTCAGCTGGTCATCACCTTCTACCCAAACCCCATTCGAATTTTTCAGTTTCTTAATAGCATTCCGTTTCTTGCGCGCAGTTGCAAAATGATGAAAGAAACCAGTGTTTCTGTCACCATGTTTTAGCCAATTGGCGCGGCTCCGCTGCACCTAGTAAATCTCCTCTTTTTCAAGGAGCTACTCAATCAATAATTGTACTTCTCGCTGGCGATCACAATTTTCATCTGTCAAAGGACCAGGCTTGAGCTCCTCTAATTCCTTGTTTAAGTCCACAGCTTATGTTTGGGTTCCTTTAACACAGTCCGATCCCATTAATGGAGATCTTTGTTAATAACCGCAGTTCGGCTAGCAAAATCAACATCCTCCATTGTCTTGTCCCACGCTTGTTTTACAATTTCATGCACATCCTTCTCCTGTAGACAACGAGCTTCAAAGGGTCTAACACCTCCTGCCCTTGGAAACATGAAATTTTCAACTCCCTCCGTGTCGAGCACGAAAGGTCTATGATCTGACTTGTGGTGCTCAACATTACTGATCTTCGCTCCCGGGAAATAGCCATGGAATCCAGCATTGCAGACACCCCTGTCGAGCCTTTCCCTAATCCTCCTTCTCCTCCAAGTAAATTGATCTCCTTCATAACCCATATCATCTAACCCACAATCAGCCAGAGCATCATGGAAGGCTTGCATCATCCGAAGTGGTCTAGCAACACCACCTTCTTTCTCATGTGAATAGAGAATTTCATTAAAATCTCCAATTACAACCCAAGGCGTATCTGCATTTAGCTTCAGGTAGCGAAGATATTCCCAAGACAAGTGTTTGTCTTCCCACTTTGGCTCTCCATACAAGCAAGTTAGTCTCCATGGATCGTCGTGGGTATTATAGACAGCTACATCAATGTATAGTTAGCTTTAACATCCATTGGTTGTATAACCACCGGTGCCTTCCAAAAGAGGACAAGTCCCCCACCTGCGTCATCACTCTAAAAACCGCAAGTTGTTCCATCCCCAATTTTCTTCTCAGTTTGACTGCCATAGCTTTATTCAAATGTGACTCAGACATGAAAATCACATCTGGCCTAAATTTCACTGGAGCTCCAAAAGGGCGCGACAGTTCCATACAAGGATTTTCATTGCGTCCGGTCAGCCTCTACAGAGGCCGCCGATATCTGGTTTGAACTGTTATCCTGCGCAGTTCCATCGAGCAGTTTAGTCTTCTTATTTTTTTGATTTCTGGGGTGTGTTGGGATTTCCATCAAGACCCACTAGCTGTTCTTCCTCCTCACTACCCTCATCAGAATTTTCCTCTACCGGCTCCGAGGCTGCATCCGTTAGAGCAGATCCAGCAGTAACACCATCGATAGCTAAACGCTTATGAGGGAGGCCCGAAGACTGAATCAGTTTGTCATCCACAGCTATGAGATCATTAGTGCCATCATGATCCATATAAACATCCGGGTCAAAACCTGGTTTAGTGTATGCAGTATTCCATTGGCCCCTACCTGCAATACCTCGGCCTCGCAAGGGATTACGACCCCTCCCTTGACCTGGTACACCATCAGCTTCATTAGCATCGGCAGATCAACGTTCACTGCCGGAATTTCGACTGCCACCTCTCCCCCTTCGAGGAGCCAGAATAAAAGCCCCCCACTAAAATTTAGAGGCATCATGCTCCCCGGTGCCGCAGTCTTCATGCCAATGCCCCATCATCCCACAGGAATTACAATATGTTGGGGGAAAGATAACCCGGTAGGCCCAAGGACAGTGAAGTTACGACCCGCCAGAAGGAAAGACTGGCGAGGCTCACCAGATCATCTTGGGCCGGTTACATTGATGGACCGGGGAGTTTGTCGGTAACCCGGTGTAAACAAGGAAGGTTCCAGAAGACCCGGAGGCGGTATGCGAGACTTGGAGGCCAAGATAGTTGAGCTAGACTTTGGTTAGGACTCCGAGTTCGGGTGTGACCCGGCCTTACCTTGTAATCGACCAGGAGACCCGGGTGTCTATATAAACCGGCCCCTGGGACATAGAACAGGACGAACTTTAGAGAGAGAGAGAACATACAGACAAGCTTATAGCGAGAACCCTTGTAACCTAGACTCCGAACCCGCCGGTGTTGTTATCCGCCGGGTGAACGAGATCGATATGAGAATAGAGAAACACCAGGCTGGAAGTAGGTCTTTATCTCCTATGGAGAGGCTGAACCAGGATACATCCTTTTTCCCTAGTGAGCTAAACAATCTCTCGAACGCTATGATTGCCTTGCCTCCAATCTCAAGTTACCACCCGGTAACACCTGCCGTGACAAAACCCCGACAGTTGGCGCCCACCGTGGGGCAAGCGTCAAAAAGCGTTATCATCACGGGAGAAGTTTTGCGAGGCATGCAGAACCTGGCCATCGGCCGGGTCATCATCAATCTACAAGGTTAGCACATCGTGGACGATTCCGGGTGGAGCCTGGAGTTAGATTCATTGGAGACCGGCTCAGTCGTTCCGATCGCCGGATCAACGTCTTTGTGGGGATGATAGGTACATCGCAACCCGCCCTGCAATTTTCTGACTCTGTATCTGAGGCAGGAACCACCGTTCACTCGGATGGAGAAGAATCAATTGGGACGACGGAGATCGAGTCAGGGAACGCCACGCAGGGAGCCGGGTCAGAAAAATAGGCTTGGGCTCCACGTGGCCAGATCAATGATGATACGGAATCAATCTTGGAATTGTTTGAGGATCGATATGGATACGAGGTAGAAGAGGAAGAATACGAGTCAGAACCGGGTCCGGTGCGCCGGGCTGCGGTCTACACCGCTCCAGCAATCAACACAGAACCAGTCCCAACAACAGCTTTGGCGGTAGTAACCCAGCCGGGTCAGGCGGCGCCGGGTCTGGCAATCAGAGAACCAGTTATCCAGGAGCAACAGCAGGTCGGGGTAGATGGAGAATGTGCGTTAGTAAGCACCGACTCAGAAAATACGGCGGCACACAGAAACATGTTTGGATTCTTGGCAAACAGGGCGACGGGTAAAGGAACATCAGCTTTGCCTAACCCGCCCCCACCGCGATTCCTTAGTGACCAGCCAAGTGCTCCAGCGGCAACAACAAATCTTGTAACCCCAGTAGCGGCAGCAGCGCAAGTCAGGGCGACAGACCCGGCTCGCGTCAATTACGAACAGCAGATGGCATTGTTACAACGGCGTTTTGATCAGCAAGCGGCGCTGCAGCAGCAGTTGGATCAGCATGAAGAGTTTTTACAGCAAGCGGCGACCGCATTAGAAAATAGATCCAGAGAACAGCAACAGAGACAACAAAGTTTGATTGGCCGTGGTGGTCACATTAAACCGGCTAATCTATTCCAGATGCCGCATGATCAGTTGATTGGAGGAACACCTGTAGTTCAAGCTACAGGACCGATGGTGGCTAACCCGCCGGCTCCACCGCAAGCCGGGTCACCAGTTGTACCACCCGGAGGAGCTGGCAGAGATATTGAAGCCATGCCATCACCACAACCCAGATTTCACACGCCAGCGGGTCATTACAGTAACCCGGCTGACAATGTATATGCAGCTACAGTTGCACTAGATCGTATTCCATTGGGTGATTCACCTGCAGAAATAGAAGCAAGACGCGCCATTGATATGCTACGAACGGCCGTAGCCCAGCAAGCAAATTACACGCATCGGAAAAGCGCGTTGCATTCAACAACTTTTCACAGCCATCGTACCAGGAGTCGTCATGGCGAGTCACCAAGGCCAGCCGGGTTAGCAGCCGCAGGGCAGCAAGATCTGGCGGGTCAGCAGAATCAAGTACCACAGCAACAACCGAGACAGGTGGCTCCAGCAGCATCAAGAGATCAGGCCATAGTTGACAGCTCCAGGGTGAGGCGCGCAGCAAATGTACAACCCTCCGTGGTACCTGCCGGAGGAGCTGGAGAAGTCCCACGGGCGGGTTCAGTATCTAATCAGCAAGTAGCAAGGGCAGGACATGTTGAAGTAGCATCAACGATGGCGGGTCCCAAGTGCCTCATCGATTCCATCAGATCAGAGCCATATCCAGATAAGTTCAAAGAACCTAGTAAAATTTCAAATTATGATCCTAGCATAGATCCTGAGACATGGATAAATAGTTATGAGATGGCTATGAGTATTCGTAATGCATCTGAAAATATTTGTGTTAAGTTCATGTATCTCATGATGAGTGAAGGTGCGGCGAAGCTATGGTTCAACACTATACCAGAGAAATCTATCAGTTCCTGGAGTCAGCTCAGGGCGGCTTTTATCAAGAACTTCCATGGGACGTGCAAGAGGTTATACACAATTGAGGACCTGGATCGGTACATACACAGGAAGGGCGAGTTAGCATGCAACTGGATGCGCCGGATTACAGAGATCCTCCACTCTTCCACCAATATTTTGCCAACTAGTGCGATGTCGACGTTGGAGAAAAATTGCAGATATGACCCGGTTGTTCAGAAAATGAGTCGCATGAGGAATAGCCCAGGAGCAAATGATATAACCATGGGAGAAGTGTTGGACGCAGCCAACAAGCATGCTTACACAGATAAAACCAAGGATGAAACTGAGGAAGATAAAGGAAATGGTAACGTTAACAACGGAGGAAGAAACAACAACAACAACAACAACAACAACAACAACAACAACAACAGCAGCAGCAATAATAACTATCATAAGAGGCCACACGCAGAGGACAACTCAGACCTAGTTGCAAACACAAATACCGGGTCAGCGAGACCCAGAACAGATGGAAATTTCAGAGGAAACAACTACAATGGAGGTAACAACAACCGTGGGCCACCGCGTCCCCCGGTCACTTTGATCCGATGAAGATGCCGTGCCCGCGTCATAGTCGAGATGGCAGACCCGCCAATCACTCCTTGGAGCAGTGCGTGGATCTGCAGAGATGGAAGAACACGGAAATACAGAGGGTAATGCGCAGTGCAGGAAATGGTGGAGGACCCGGCCGTGGAGGTAACCCGGCTAATGGTCCCGCGCCCAACGCTAATCTAGAAGCCGACAACCCTGACAACAACCAGAACAGAGAAAATCAAGGGGGTTATCAGGAAAACCCGAAGTGTCTTGACGGGTATCATGTTCACACGATCAACACATCGAAGAGAGAGAAAAAGTTGATTCAGCGTTCAGTTAATATGGTTTCATCAGCGGTACCAAAATATTTGAAGTACTCAGAAGTTCCAGTAACATGGAGTAGAGAGGATCACCCGCCCAATATTGAATCACCGGGTCTCCTTGCCTTGGTGGTCGTACCTCAGGTGGCGGGTTATGTTCTGAACAAAGTTTTGATGGATGGAGGCAGTGCTATCAACATCTTGTACTATGAGACGTTCATGCGTATGAATCTCAAAAAGTCACAGTTGCAGCCGACCAACACCATATTTCATGGAATAGTACCGGGGAAGTCACATAGCCCGGAGGAAAAAATAACACTTGATGTTGCGTTTGGTCAGTCCAAGCACAAGTTTCGCATGGAGAAAGTTACTTTTGAGGTTGTGAAGTTGGAGAGCCCGTATCATGCTCTCTTTGGAAGACCGGCCTTTGACAAATTCATGGCCAGGCCCTGTTACGTGTACCTACTATTGAAAATTCCAAGCTCAAATGGAGTTATTACTATTCATGGAAGCCGGGATATGGCGGCTGAGTGTGACAACGGCGATGCAGCTTTGGCAGAACGAGCATGTGCAAAGGAGGAGCCGCGATACTACACATCTCAGGTAGACCCGGCTGATAGAACCGTGTTACAGAGAACCACAGCTGAAGAGAAGGAAAAGTTCAAACCCGCCCAAGATACTAAGATGGTTGATTTCACACCCGGCGATTCTTCTAAGCAGTTTGCCGTGGGGTCCAATTTAACTGACAAATAGGAAAGCGCGCTCATCGAGTTCATCCGTGAGAACAGGGACATTTTTGCATGGACACCTAGTGACATGCCTGGCGTACCTGCTGAACTCGCTGAGCACAAGTTACATGTTAACCCGGGTGCAAAACCTGTCAAGCAAGGTTTGCGCAGATTGAATGAGGAAAGAAGAAAGATTGTGGGAAAAGAAGTAGCCCGGCTCTTGGCTGCGGGCTTTATCATGGAGGTTTTCCATCCCAAGTGGTTGGCTAACCCGGTACTTGTGTTGAAGAAGAATAATGAATGGCGGATGTGCATAGACTACACCAGTTTGAATAAGGTTTGTCCCAAAGATCCTTTTGCGTTACCTCGTATTGATCAGATTATAGATGCAGTTGCAGGCAGCGAGCTCTTGTGCTTTTTGGATGCATATTCGGGTTACAATCAGATCAAGCTCAATGAGGAGGGTTGGGAAAGACAACTTTCATAACCCCTTTTGGGGCATACTGTTACAAAAATATGACCTTTGGGTTGAAGAACGCAGGGGCCACGTACCAGAGGTGCATCCAGAATTGTTTCGTGAAGCAGATTGGCCGCAACGTGCATGCTTATGTTGATGATGTAGTAATCAAGTCAGAGAAAGCCGGGTCACTCATTGATGACATGAGGGAAACTTTTTGTCGTGGGGTAGATAACACGGCAGATGCTACTTTGGGGTAGCTTGAGATGATGGGCAAGGCGACTCTGGTGTCTGGGAGATTGTTTAGCACTGTAGGGACAAAGGGTTTACCCAGGTTCGGCCTCTCCATTGGAGATAAAGACCTAATTCCTGCTATCTTATTATTGATCTCGATCTCGATAACCCGGCTACGACAACAGAGCCGGATCTCGATCTAGGTTACAAGGTTCGCTTGGTAGCGTATGTTTCTCTCGATGGTTCTCTCGCCTAAGCTTGGATCGTAAAGGTTCTGTCTAACTAGGGCTCAGGGACCAGCTTATATAGATGACCGGGTCTCCTGGCGCTTTACAAGATGAATCCGGGTTCTACTCAGACTCGGAGTCCTACTCTAGCTCTTCTGGCCTTCGTGTCCTCCAAGTTCTAAACCGCCTCTAGTCTTCTAGAACCTTTCCTTCCTGAACCGGGTTACCGCCAAACCTACCGGCCCAGCGACATAACCCGGCCCATGCTGATGGTTAGCTGGCCTGGCCGGGCCTCCAGCCTGGCGGGTCACGCTTCCCTCTTCATGGGCCTACTGGGTTATTATCCCCCATCAGTAGCCCCCAGATTAACCTGGTTGCCAGGTTGGCATGCTCTGCTTCTATTCTTGAGTATTGCTTCTTCGAGCAGAACTGTTATCCTGGCCAGCCGGGTTAATCACCTGAAATGTAAAATAACACATAACAGATTAAACACCAGAGTACTTCTCTTCTCCTTAGTTTGGCCAGTCCTTTTCGGCGGCTTAGAATGTAACCCGGTTATCTCGTGCCGGGTTCATATGCCTCCGGGTTTCACTTTCACCACTTAGCGAAAATTGTCACTCAGCTGTAAATCCGTCCTCAATCCATTTCAACCGTGATCTTATCAATTAATATCCCGTAATTACCTCATTCTGTTTGTCGTTGACTTTTGGTCAAAGATCCTTATCTCTTCACCTTTTACCGCAACACCCCTAGGGTTTCACCGTGGCTATAAATAGTAGACCAAGCGTTCACCGCAGTCACTTTCCCCATCCATTCGTGTTCATCACCTTCCTCGCACCCGCACCGTAGCAACCGCAAGTCCAATCTCCAATCGAGCCTCCAAATCTCCGCGAGAAGATCCACAGGTACGATTCTCCCGCACATCCGTGCTTCGCACTCGATTCCACTCTGAATCACACCCAGATTTACTTTGCATTTTCCTCTCCGCATCTAGAGCTAGGGTTTCTCATCGCCATTGTTGCAGCCAAGAAACCTCAAAGCTCCGCTGTCATGGTGAAGGAGAAGGTGAAGGCTGGGGGTCCCCGTGGTGCGAAGAAACTCGCAAAGAAGCCTCCTAGCTCCCACGCTAGGGGATCTGGCTCCGCCGCCCCCGCTGCTGCTCAAGTCAACTGGACCAAATCTACTGTGACCAATCTGATGCTGCAAGAGTACGTGAACCGCGGCGAGCTTCCTCCCAAAACAGAGATCAGCTGGCATGCTGCTGGGGAAGAAATCCGCCCCAGCCCAAAAGAAGGTGAAGTGGTTGTTTTCCTCGATCATGTACAGCGCGGTCTTCGCCCCCCAGGCTCTCTGTTTTTCCGTCGGGTCTTGAAATACTATGGCCTTAGGCCCCAAGACATTGCACCCAACTCTATGCTGAACATTAGCAATTTTGTTGTGTTCTGTGAGGACTATCTGCAAATGGCTCCAAGCCTCGAGCTTTTTCTTGAATTTTTCTACTGCAACCCATCTCGCAAGGACCAAGTAGTCCCATATGGGGAGTTGCAATCCAGCGCCGCAGGGAATGCGATTTCCCGGCTCTTCTTTTAGCTAGCCATCCCAAGGGGTGGCAAAACACATACTTTTATTGCATGGACACCTCACCCGAGTCTGACGACGCCCGTTACCCGGCTTTCCGGAACTCGGGCTTGACATATGAAGCCAAGATGAACAGCTATGCTGATGATGCTGAACGGGTCAAGCTCGAGCCCACACTCCACCGAGCCAGAGCCTTACTCACCCATGGCCTCAAAGGCACGGACCTTGTCAAGTGCTGGATTGATTGGTTTATCCAACCACTCAGCATCAGGACCCGGCTGTTTTGCCAATACACTGGTGAAACCACTGACAGCATGCGTTATTCTGAGATGACGCTAACTGACGATCAGATCGTGAAGAATGCCAAGAGACTGCTTGGCGAAAAGAAAGATGCCATTGCACTGGACGGGCTTGCCCCATTTAGTGCTAAGAATAAACCCTCCACGGTAAAAACCAATCCTTGACCATTTATGCTATCTTTAACCCGGTAACTTCATCCATAGAATGTTACTTACTTTAACTGCTTTTTCTCAGGACTCCAAGTGGTGGAGCGTGGATTTTACTCCTACATCCTCTCCTGATGGGGAGGACACAGAAAGTGAAGATGAAGAAGAAGAAGAAGAAGGTGAGCTAGACTCTGTAGGCCGGCTCTTCCTCCAATTGATTAATAATGAAGTCCCCAACAAGGACACTTCTACTGATAACTCGGCAAATTTTATTCCAGGCCCTACTGACCCGGCTTCTGACGTAACGCCGGGTCCCCAAACTGCTGAACCTCCTACACAAAAGAGGACCCGGGCCACCGTTGCTAAGGTACCATATTTTAGCTTCTCAATTTTCATGATGAACTCATCTCAAACCCAAGCACACACACAGGAAAAGGAAGCTGAGAAGGAGGCTGAGGCGAACAAGAGGCGCCGAACTCGGTCTTCTACAAGCCACACTTCCCTGAGCCCAGGTATCCCTCAACGCTCTTTATCAAGCTGGGCCAAATCCATCTAGAAGACGCCCAGCAAACAGTACCCTTTAGCTGGCAAGATCCGGGTCGCTAAACCGCCTCGTTTGTCAGATTCCTCCTTGGATGGTGTTAGCACACCCGAGGATTTCCATATCAATGCCGGTTTAGAAATACTCTACACACCTTTTCCATACCTCCATACTTTACTGCTCCTTTTTTGTTTTATCAAATCACTATCTTGTTCCAGTGCCAGAGCTTTTGAGGATGAAGACCCGGAGTCTCCTCCAGCGGCGTCTCCTCCTCCAGCAACAACAGAGCCTTCTCCTATGGAGCCACATACTGAAGACCCGGTGGATAGAGACGAGCCAATGGAGCATCAACTCCCGCGTATTCTCCAAACAACTCAGTTGATCCTATACCAGAATCCTCCCCAGCTACTCACTCGCCCGGGTTAGGTTCTGGAACTAAAGAAGATGAATTACGGGTTACTGGAACCCGGCACGTTCCAGTGCAAGGTGCTCCCGAAACTCTTGCCAAGGTGCCAGCTCCAGATGCTAACCCGGCGTCTCCTGCCAAGGGAAAGAACCCGACTCCTTCATCTGATTTGCCGGCTCTGGATACCATGTCCATCCCGTCTCTCTGCGAAGAATATTTCACCCGCCTTTCTCAACACAAGAATCTGGAGACTGAACTTGTTTCCCTGATCCAGAATCGATACCAGGTACTCATTTTTTCTTGCTACCTCTTGCATAACTATACTCTGCCTAGCCCCCAAGCTCCAAGATTATCTCTTGAAGCATGAGCTTGGTGCTTTAAGAACAAATGCCATAGATAAAATTTCAACCCTGTAGCCCCCAAGGTCCGGGTTGTCTGTTTGCAACAAGCTGGGACTTAAAACTTCATCACTTAAAACTGCTCATCTTTCAGAACAAAATTTGACACTGTAGCCCCCAAGTGCCGGGTTAGCTGTCCACAGCTACCTGGGACTAACACCTAGATGCTTTAAACTTTTTGCACATGTAGCCCCCAAGTGTCGGGTTGCACGCCTGCGGCAACCTGGGACTACACCTTACACACTGAAAAACTTAACATGTATAGCCCGCAAGTTCCGGGTTAACTTTCCTTCAGCAACTTGAGGCTTAACCACATACTGCTTTCTATTTGGTTGTGAACAGGAACACACGAGCAAAAGTAGTGAAGAAATTGCCCGGCTCCAAGGAGTGTTGAAGGCTGAAACTGAAACCCGGGCTAATCATGCAACCCAACTTCAGGCCCTGGAGGAAAAATCACTGCTCTGACTCAAGAAAACTCTGACTTGGAGAAGGATAAACAGGAGCACGAGGAAAACTTCCAGGAGCAACTGAACACACTGCAAAAGCAGCTGGATAACACCACTAGCGAGCTAACCCGGCTGAAGAAAATGATCACCTCTATGGTTGAATCCTTAGTGGGTAAGTATTACTCCTTTGAACTCGAACTGAACTGAACAAACATACCCGGTTTTTTAAATCTCACTGTTATACCTTTCTTTTCCCAGGCCCTCGTGATGGGAACCTCCGCAAAACTGCTACAGAGAAGATCAAGTGCATGTACACACTGACTCGCCAGCTGTACTTTGGCAGCTGTGAGGTCATCAAAGCCACAAGGCTCTGGGAGAACCCGCCAAGCACATATACTGAAGTCCTTGGGCATTTGTCAACAATGCCACAATGGATTGATCTACTGAAGAAATCTGCATGCAGGGCCGGGGTGATGCGAGGTCTTGCTTTGGCAAAGGCCTACCATCCCCAATTAAACCCGGCTCCTCTGAAGAACGGTTTTCCCCTATTCAACTCTGACGGCAAGGAATTTGACAAGAAGTGCTACTCCCGGGTTGTGAAGCAAACCCGGCACGTTGCCACTGTAATTGCCAGTAAAATGAAGCTCACCACGTTGCAGTTTTGATACACTGAGAACGATGAAGAGATCATGGATGACGAGCCATAGCTCATCGATCTCCTGCAAAGCTACAAGGATTCCATTGATCCAGCCAAGACTGCACCTGGTACCTCCACTGCACCTAGCTCTTCTACTCCAATTATTCCTCCTCCATCACGGGCCACAGTTGAAGAAGATGATGAAAACTACTTCCAATCACTCCAACAAGTCACCCGGCGCAAGATCAAGGCCAAGGAGACCAAGGAGGCCAAGGAGACAGAAGCTAACCCGGCAGCCACCAAGGAAGATGACCCGGCGAAAACCACCGAGGAGCAACCCTCCAGCTCGCCTCACCGTGACCCGGCTCCTGAAGCCGAGGCCTGAAAACTTATGCAGATGCTTTTATCTCTGCAAGAAAACAATCTTATTCGGCCCATTGGGCACTTATTGTAATAACTTTAGCACTGTTATGCCTATGATGGTGTGCCTATGCACCTGATTAAACTTTATGCTACTCTCATAAACTTTTGCTTTGAAATATGCCTCTTCTGTGGTTTCGATGACCCTTTTAATTTCTTTAACTGTGAGCCGGCTTTCGCATGGATACCCTGTCGCGACCTCTCTGAGAAAAACAGGGCCGAACCAAGTCCCATTGGGCATCATGGCTGATTGAATTTCTAGGCGAGCAATCAGGCCATAAAATTGTGAGTCACATCAGCCCAACAGCAAGAAAATCAAGAATAAACTAGTGGCATAAAAGCCGGGTCTTGGGATTGCAGCTACAGACCATTGAGGTAAGAGCCCCCAAGACCTGGATCAATGTTTATAAAGTAATGGCTTAACTATGCAACATTACCCCATTGATCCTCATACTGGTGGGACGCACTCTTTGGGCATCCTCAAAGATAAAAGACAACTATTCTCCCATAGTCACTTGTTCAACGCTAAAAAACATAAACAACTGAAATTAAAACTACGCCTTCATACTTCTGAATCCAAAATACTAAAGCTAAAACTGCGTAGCCGGGTCACAAAACATCGAGACCCGGATGACCGCAAAAACCGGGTCTTGGGGAAAAAATTCTAACCCCTCAAGGACGAGCCCCCAAGACCAAGCTTAACATGGAACTATGCAACAGTACTGTCAAACATAAAGTAAAAAAGAAACTGAGAGAACACAAATTTCTGTTCAACCTTCACTTTATTGATAGAAAAGGTTAGGTTAGCAAGCCGCCTCATTAAAAACCTTCCAGCCCCCTTAGGTACCCTGGTAAGGAAAAGAGCGCGTTTGAAACCTGCTGCCTGTTACATCGTGTATTACATCTCATATCTCTTTCTCATGCTAAGTATAGTATGGGCGCAGCTGGGCAATGTTCCATGGCCTCTCACGCTCTTCTAAAGAAAAGGTAGAGTGCGTTGTGTCATTTACAGACTCGGAGTTTTCTCTAGCATCCACTAAATAATATGAACCATTGTTCAATTTCTTGCTTATGATGAATGGCCCTTCCCAAGGAGGAGACAACTTGTGCATCCCTTCCTTGGATTGCGTCCATCGCAACACTAAATCTCCCTCCTGGAAAGTGCGAGTTTTAACCCGGCGACTATGATACCGCCTCAAATCTTGCTGATATACTGCTGATCTCTCCAATGCTTGTTCTCTGTTCTCCTCTAACAGGTCCACAGAATCCTGCCGGGTCTGCTCGTTTTCTGTTTCAACGTAAGCCGCCACGTGAGGCGAGTCATGAATTATATCACTTGGCAAAACTGCCTCTGCCCCATACACCATAAAGAAAGGAGTCATCTTGGTGGATCTGTTTGGTGTTGTGTTGATTCCCCAAACTACTGATGGCAACTCCTCAACCCACGCTCCGGCGGCTCTGAGACACGGGACCCGGAGACGTGGTTTCAAACCTCGAAGCAACTCCTGATTTGCTCATTCTACTTGTCCATTGGCCTGCGGATGAGCAACTGAAGCAACATCTAAACGTATACCCTGGTTTCCACAGAACTTTGCCATCTCACCAAGGGACATGTTAGTGCCATTGTCTGTGATGATACTATGAGGATACCCAAACCTGTGTATGATTTGCTTCAAAAACTTGACTGCTGTAGCTGCTTCACAATTTGTAACAGGCATCACCTCAACCCACTTCGTAAACTTGTCAATGGCAACCAAGAGGTGGGTTTTCTTGCAAGGAGACATGCTAAAAGGACCCACCATATCAAGCCCCCAAACTGCAAAGGGCCAAGTCAAAGGTATTGTTCGCAACTCCTGAGCCGGCACATGAATTTGCCTTGCATATCTCTGGCAACCATCACATCTGCTTACCAGGCGCTCTGCATCTGCCTGGCTGTGAGCCAAAAGAAACCGTGTCTGAAAGCTTTTGCTACTAAAGACCTTGTTGAAGCATGATGACCACAATCTCCCTCATGAATCTCTTTCAAAATTTGCCGGCCTTCCTTTCCAGACACACATCTCTGAAATACTCCGAGACACTTCTCTTATATAACTCGCCATCAATAACCATGTAAGCCTTAGCCCGGCGCACAATTTGCCGGGATATAACTTCCTGCTCTGGCAGCTCTCCACGCAAAAGATACGCCAAGTAAGGTTCTGTCCACTCTGGGATTTCATGAGTTGCTGCTACTAACTGCGAATCCGGGTCTTCCTGACCCGCCAGTTCCTCCACGTCCTGAGCTTGACTGATGGAGTCCATAGCTCGTCCAAGAAAACATTAGGTGGAACCGGCTCTCTGCGTGAGCCGAGTCTTGACAAAGCATCTGCAGCATCATTTTTTCTGCGATCAATATGATCCACCTGATAGCCTGAGAAAAACCCGGCTACCCTGTCCACCTCTCTTCTGTAAGCCGCCATTGTCGCATCTTTTCTATCCCATGTTCCTGAAACTTGCTGTGCCACAAGATCTGAATCCCCATAGCAATTGATATGCTTGATGCTCATCTCCTTTGCCATACGCAAACCATGCAACAAGGCCTCATATTCTGCCACATTGTTAGAACAATCGAAGTGAATCTGCAAAACATAGCTCAACTTATCACCCTTGGGAGAAGTTAACACAACTCCAGCTCCTGAACCTTGTGCTTGCTTAGACCCGTCAAAGTGCATGACCCAAGGCTTGAGACCCGGGTAAGGGGTGGTGCACTCAACTGTGTCCAATCATTAAGAAAATCAGCCAATGCTTGAGATTTGATAGCTGTGCGAGGCACATAATCAATGTGGTAAGGCCCCATCTCTATTGCCCACTTGGCAATTCTTCCTGTAGCTTCTGAATTCCTGATAATATCTGCTAAGGGTATTGAACTCACCACTGTGATTGGATGCTCCTGAAAATATGGTTTCAACTTTCTACTTGCCATGAAAACACCAAACACTAGCTTCTGCCAGTGCGGATAGCGCTGCTTTGCTTCTGATAACACTCACTAACATAATAGACCGGCCTCTGAACCGGGTTTTCCTTGCCTTCCTCCTTACGCTCGACCACCACCACAGCACTCACAGCCTGAGGCCCGGCAGCGACGTATAACAGCATGGGTTCCTTGGGACCCGGGGCCGCCAGAACTGGCGCTTCTGATAACTGTTTCTTCAGAGCTTCAAATGCCTCATCTGCTTCCTGATTCCACACAAAGTTGTATGTTTTCTTCAGTAACTTATACAAAGGGATTGCTTTTTCTCCGAGCCGGGATATAAACCGGCTTAGCGCAGCCACACAACCTGTCAACTTCTGAACATCTGCCAATTCCTCTGGTTTTTTCAAACTTTGGATGGCTCTGATTTTTTCCGGGTTTGCCTCAATTCCACGCTCTGACACAATGAAACCAAGCAACTTTCCCGCTGGAACTCCAAACACGCACTTTGTAGGATTGAGCTTCATCTTGTACTTCCTCAAATTTTTGAATGTTTCTGTAAGGTCACTAATAAATGACCCGGCTTTTTCTGACTTGATCACCACATCATCCACATAAGCATGCACATTGCGTCCAATCTGATCATGAAAACAGTTTTGAATACACCTCTGATAA
Source organism: Poa pratensis (assembly GCA_947311845.1). Lineage (NCBI taxonomy): Eukaryota > Viridiplantae > Streptophyta > Magnoliopsida > Poales > Poaceae > Poa > Poa pratensis. The sequence continues at coordinate 29,939,360 of CAMZMU010000081.1, forward strand.
GTTGCCCCTGCGTTCTTCAACCCAAAAGTCATGGTCTTGTAACAAAAAGCACCAAAGGGGTGATGAACGATGTCTTTTCCCAATCCTGCCTATTAAGCTTGATCTGATGATAACCTGAATATGCGTCCAGAAAACACAAGAGCTCGCTGCCTGCAACTGCGTCACAATTTGATCGATGCGCGACAGCGCAAACGGGTCCTTTGGACAATGCTTGTTGAGACTTGTAAAATCAATGCACATCCTCCACTCATTATTTTTCTTCAGAACCAAAACCGGGTTAGCCAACCACTCTGGGTGAAAAACCTCCATGATAAAGCCGGCTTCCAATAACCGGGCTATCTCCTCTCCTATAGCTTTTCTTCTTTCTGCGTTCATTTTTCTCAAACCTTGTTTACCGGCCTTGCCTTTGGATCAACATGTAAACGGTGCTCAGCGAGTTCAGTCGGAATGCCTGGCATGTCACTAGGTGTCCACGCAAAAACATCCCGATTCTCACGGATGAACTCGATGAGCGCGCTTTCCTATTTATCAGTTAGGCTGGTCCCTATGGCGAACTGCTTGGAGGAATCCACAGGCACAAAATCCACCATCTTTGCATCTTTTGCTGCTTTAAACTTTGCCCTGTCATCTTCTGTTGTTGGTTTTTTGAGTGCCTTGTTGTCCTGCGGGTCAAGGTTAGACCTGTAAGCTTTCAACTCCTCTCTAGCACAAGTTCGCTCTGCCAGGGCTGCATCTCCCTCATCGCATTCTGCTGCAATTTCTCTGTTACCATGAACTGTGATGATCCCCTTGGGACCCGGTTTCTTCAACTGCAAATACACATAACACGGCCTTGCCATGAACTTGGCATAGCCGGCCTTCCGAATAACGCGTGATAAGGACTTGGAAATTTCACCACCTCAAAAGTGAGCCACTCTGACCTAAAGTTAAGGATAGACTCGCCAAAAGCAACCTCTAAAGAAATTTTCCCTCTGGTGTAGCTGACTTCCCAGGAACTATACCATGAAACACCGTTGACGTTTTCTGCAACTGTGATTCCTTCAGACCCATGCGTACAAATGTCTCCCAATATAAGATATTAATGCTACTACCACCATCCATCAAAACCTTCTTTAGCTCAAAGCCATGAACCCGAGGAGCCACAACTAAAGCAAGCAGACCCGGATGTTCCACCACACACGGGTGATCTGCTCTACTCCACGTAACAGCATGTTCTGACCATCTTAAATACCTTGGTACCCCTGCAGCCACTGAGTTAACTGCCCTTTTGACTATCTTTCTCTCTCTCTTGGTCGTGCCACTAGTATATATATGATATTGGCCAAGTTGCCTTGGCTGGTTTGAGATCCTTCCTGGTTACCTGTATTTTGGCCAGGTCCTGTGTTGCCAGTTGGTACTGCATTCGCTCCAGTTAAAGGTCCCGCAGCCGGGTTAGCACTCGGGCCGGGTCCTCCACCTCTATTTGCTCCTGCAAAGCTCTCTGAACTTCATTGTTTTTCCACCTGTTCAGATCTACACACTGGGCCAATGAATGATTGGCGGGTCTGCCGTTCTTACTATGACGAGGACACGGCATCCTGAAGGCCTCTTCAGTGCTCATTGGACGTGATCCTTGATAATTATTTCCTCCACTGTAATTCCCATTCTTCCCCTGATAACCTCTGTTTTCCTGATAACCCCTATTTTCTTGATATCCTCTGTTTTCCTGATAATTTCCGTCCATCCTTTGCCTCTGAAACCTGGCATTTGCATTTGCCACTAGCTCTGAGTTTCCCTCCTGATGCCCACGCTTGTGCTGATTCTGATTGTTGTTGTTATTGTTTCCCGGGCCATTGTTGCTCCTTCCTCCATTATTCGCAGTACCTTTCCCTTTTTCTTCCTCACTATCATCCTGGGTCTTGTCTGTGGCTGCGTGTCTGTTGCACGCATCCATCAACTCTGCCATAGTAACAGGCTTAACCCGGTGTCCCTCTTTCATGCGACCCAGCTTCTAGACCAAGGGAGCGTACTTGCAAGTTTTCTCCATCGATGAAATTGCGTCCTTGGGCTCGATACCTGATGAGGAGTGCAGGATTTCCGTGACCCGACCCATCCAGTGACGCAGTGACTCGCCTTTCCTCTGTACACAATGATCAAGATCTTCAATGGAAAATAATCGCTTGCACGTACCCTGAAAGTGCTTGATAAAAATTGTTTTCAACTCATCCCAAGAATTGATAGACTTCTCTGGCAGATTCTTGAACCACAACTTTGTTGCACCATCGCTCATCATCAAATACATGTACTTTGCACAAACGTTCTCTGTGGCATTGCGTATACACATTGCCATCTCATAGCTGCTCAACCAACTTGCCGGGTCCGTGCTCGGCTCATAATTGGCAATCTTGCTTGGCTCCTTGAACTTCTCAGGGAAAGGCTCTGCTCTAATGGCATCTGAAAGACACTTTAGCCCCGCTAAGGTGGAAGAACTTGCCAAAAAATTATCGTTACCCGGCGAGCTTGCAGACGCTGCTGGCGCGGGACCCGATCCTCCTTGTGGTACTCCAGCGGCAGGTACAACCGGGTTTGCATTGGCTAAACTTCTTCCCGCTCATGATCTATTGACCATCTGTTGAGCCACAGAAATTGCAGGGGCGGGTTGGTGCTGCTGATTGTTCTCGTTCTGCTGGGGCGGGTTTTGCTGCTGTGCCACGGCAAACCCGGCCAATGCCGGGTTCCCACTGTGGCGAATCTTACTACGATAAGTTGTGGAATGAAGCGCGCTTTTCTCCTTTGAATACTGAACTTGCTGAACGACCGCAGTGCGCAACATGTCAATGGCACACCGAGTTTCAACATCTGCTGGCGAATCTCCCAATGGAATACGGTCAAGTGCTAATGTTGCGGCATACACGTTATCTGCTGGATTGGAAAAATGCCCCGCCGGCATGTGGAACCTTGGTGTCCTAGGCGGCAGACCCGGATTTCCCCTGGCTCCCCCAGCGAGAAGACCTGGCACCACTGCAGCTGTAACTCCAGCTCTTCCTGTTTCTCTTCCTGGTTCTGCATTTGTTCTAACAACTGGAGCCACCTGAGTTATATTGATTGGTTGATCTTCTGGAGTTCTAAACAACACTGCGGGATTTATGGCGTTTTCTCCTTGAGCCAGCCGGCTCTGGTGCCTCCTTTGATAAGCCCTAGTCATCTCATTGAGGCGATTTTCCTCATCCTCTATTTGCTTTCGCCTAACCTCCATATCTTGCTTCTCTGCCATTGTGTCTTTGCACATCTGCTCCAGAGCCCGGCGTGCTGTATCCAATTCTATATCTCTAGCTGCTGTGTTTTCTGGGTAACAATCCTCGTGAGTGCCGATGGATCTAGGACCAGGCCATTGTTAAACAAGGCCTGGGCCCCAGTTGTGTTGTTTATTTCTTCGCCCTGAGCCCGGTTATTGAGAAAACCGAAGCTGTTCCTGTAACGCGCCGTGTTTTCACTTTCCTCGGACACCGAAGCCGGGTCTCCATCAACTCTTTGACTCGCCAACTCCAGTACTGGTGGCAATGGTTGCTGCTGTTGACCCGGAGTAAAAGCTGGTGGCACGATAGTTGACGGTGATGCTCCCGCGTTGATCGATGGGGTGGTGTAAACCGCAACCCTCTTAACCGGGCTTGGGATGAACTCTTGCTCCTCTTCATCTTCTTCTTCCGCTCCATATCCGAACCGGCCTTCAAACAGGGGCAAGATCGATTCTGAACCTGCGTGGTCCTCCACATCACCCGGGATTGGAGCCGGGTTTCCCAATCGTTCCTCGTGTACGTCCAGGGGCAGCTCATCCTCAGCCATACCAACTGATTCCTCTCCATCAGATTGAACAATTGTGGCAGCTCCTGACACAGATTCATATTCTCCATCACTAGCAGATCTATTTGCAATCATACCAATGATACGTCCAAAACGTATCTATAATTTTTTATTGTTTCATGCCATTTTTATGCTTTTAGCACTCGTTTTATATTAAGTTTATTATTTATTTGGACTAACCTACTAATAGTTGCAAAAGTGCACAATGTTCTTGTTTTACTCTTTGATGTGTAGAAATTATCAAGAATACAAGTTGAAAAAGCTCTAGCACGTGTTAATCACTGCTTCCCTCTGCGAAGGGCCAATCTTTTATTTTTATGTTGAGTCACCATCCTTTCTTTGAGCACTTCTTCGAGAGCATAGCTGTCGTTCTTAGTGTAATGTGCTTGTCCCAGAATACGATTAATTGAGGTATAACCATGATGCTTTTATCTTTCATATCTCTATATCTAGTCTTCACTTGAACTTCAGAGGTGTCTTGGCATTTATGTTTTGCTCCACAATTAAGGGCAAACGAGATACCACTCTATCATGCTTTATTATGGTCATTACAATCTTGTTGATGTTTATAAATTTCATGTTATAAGCTCTTAGTTCGTTGATACTTTTCATTAGGAAACATGATTGCTAAGTTTTATTATCCATACATCATGCAATTGTTAAAGACCTGATCATAGCATTTACAATCAAAAATTATTTTGTTATCATTTACCTACTCGAGGACGAGCAGGAATTAAGCTTGGGGATGTTGATACGTCCAAAACGTATCTATAATTTTGATTGTTTCATGCCATTTTTTTGCTTTTAGCACTTGTTTTATATTAAGTTTATTATTTATTTGGACTAACCTACTAATAGTTGCAAAAGTGCACAATGTTCTTGTTTTACTCTTTGATGTGTAGAAATTATCAAGAATACAAGAGAAACCTTGTTGGAGTCGAATTGGGACTTTCCTGAAATCTGTCTGAGAACTTTTTACGAAGATTGCCAGTTTGACCCTCGAAGATGACGTTATATGGAGACCTGGATCTTACGAAAGTTGTCACAATTTTCCATACGAAGATTTTAAGCCCGAGATAAGCCCAATCGGAGTTCGGACGCGGCCTGTAGGCCCGTTTTGGTGGAACCCTAAAAGGAGTGACGGAAATCCGAGAAGATATATAAAGGGAGGAAACCTAATTCGTGGAGGACTCCTCCACCCACGAATTTCAGCCACCAAAAGCCACGTTTTTGCCTCCCCCATGGATCCCATCTCCATGGGGAGGGCTCCCAAGAAGCCATGAAGGAAGGGGGCTAAGGGCGGTGCTTCCCCTTAATGCCGGCGGCGCGGGAGGAGTTCCCCGCGCCACCGCCGGCGCCGGCACCGGCACCGCCCTGCGCTCCTCGCTGTCCCCTTCATCGTCTCCACCGCCATCTCCATCACCAACTCCTCCTTGTATTCAGTGGTTCATCCTCCCACAAACCTCTGTACCGTCCTATGTAAACATGTTGTTTGATGCTATAATATTTATCCTATGATCTATGACATGTTTGTGTATTTATTTGTCTTTGATTGCTTGGTTGAATATCTTTGGTTCATTAGAGTTGTATGTTGATATGGTACTGTCCTTTGGTGTCCATTATACTTGTGCGCGCATGGATCAAACATCACGGGGTTGGTAGTATTTGTAAACGAAGGGGGTAGTCCTGCCGGAGTGACAGAAACCTAAGGGCGCGAACCGGTTAGTTACACGTATGGGAGTAAGAGGACCTTAAACTTAAGGCTATGGTTGGGAAAACCTTAATGCATTGTTAGTATTTGTGGATGCCTGCTAACAATCCAATCATATAGTACTTGTAGTCCCAAGTAGTGGAGTGCATGTATATTTAGCCTCTCCCACATAGAAAACTGCATCGAAGACAATGAACCCGATATATTCGGTAATTAATCTTGGACAAAGCCATCAAAATTACCACCACTTTTCCACACTCATGGTACTGTTAGTATATGGTTACTTAGTGTCGTCGTATCGGCATCTTGGATAGGAGACGGGGTCCTGCTAGCCGAGGGTGAACGTAGGGCAAGAAGGTGGACGTCGTCAAGGTCGGGATTGTACACGGCGGTTTACCCAGCTTCAGGCACCACGGCGGTGGCGGTGCCCTACGTGCTGCTATAACTCACTATAAGGCAATATCGCCGTGAACAGGTTACAATGAGTTGGTTGTGTTGAATCGATGTTCCCCTAAAGGCGTCCCGAGGTCCAGCTTATATAGGCGGCTGGACCTAGGGTTACAAGGTGATTACGTATCCAGCAAGTATACGGAGTCCTAAACCTAGCCGGCAAGTATGCCGCCTTCCGTCTTGGTCTTGGTGGCTTCATGGGCTTCAGTCTTGGGCCTCCTCCTTGCCGGCATCCGCCTTCCTTGGTCGTCAGCTATCTGGGCCGCCCGGTAGGCAAAGCCTTCACCACCACTGCGGGCCACCCTGGACTAGCCGGATTGATCCATGCTGGTGATACCCCTAGTAGGTATATCCCCAACATTAGCCCCTGGGAGGGTTCGAGTTCTTCAGGCGCCGTCTTCTTTGTCGGCAACGTCCGCCTTGTCTTGTAAGCGTCTGAAGAGCTTGAAGCATTCCAAAGTTGAAAGTAAGCGGCGGTCCGCCTAAAGTAGTCGGACAATTGCCGCCATCATGGGAAAGACGGCCTGACCATTGTCAGGAATCTTCCTGGCACCAGTCTTGTCAATTGACTGGACCCGTCAAATGTTGACGGATGACGCCATGCAGTCCACGACAGTTTGGACTTGGGCATGCGTCATGATGGTTTCTCCACTACGCACAGAAATCGGAGCGAGGCCGCAGACGCCGTTGCCACGACGTGCAAATCGTGGGCACGTGGCGGAAATCTCGCGTCCCCCCAATCTCAGGCACGGATCTTGGCGCGTGGGGATAAATACCCCAAAGGGCACATCGATGCACTTCTTCTCATTCGCACACCCACCGTGGCCTCCTCACCTTCCCGAGCTCAACTCCTCGACTCAACTCCGGCGAGCACGAGCGCGCCTCTCCCCTAAATGGCGAGCACTCAGCAGGATGCGGCGGCGACGGCGGCACTGGCTGCGGCTTCTCGACCCCCGCCGGATCTGGATCTGTCCCAGCGGCGGCGGCGGTGCCCGCAGGCGCATCGATGACCTCTCCCGCGGCCACCGTGGCCACGGGCGGGGTTTCTACTTCTTCCCCAGCTCCGGCGGCGCCTGCAACCGCCGCTCCAACTTTCCCCTCCCATCCCTCGGCGGCCAGCTCAGAGGGCGGCGGAATCTGCCGCCGACGAGGATGACGACGCCGAGGAAGAGGAAGAGGCTGGAGACCTGGGTTCCAGGTACTGGCTGCCGTCAGTTATGACGTCAGCATACCTGAAGGAGCTGGAGGAAGGCGGATACATTCCGCCAAAGACGGAATGCTCCTGGAGGGTTCCAGGCGACGAGGCGGTGCCTGACCCCCAAGACGGCGAGCGCGTCATGTTGGCGTCGCATAGCCTTCGCGGTATGTCTCTGCCGCTTTCCGCCTTCTTCTTGGCGGTGCTTAGTTTTTATGGGCTGCAGCCACACAACATAGCGCCCAATAGTATTCTAGTGCTAGCCGGCTTCCAGGCTTTGTGCGAAGGGTACTTAGGCATAGCTGCGTCCATAGAGCTGTTTAAGTACTGCTTCCTGTGCCGCCGGCAAACCATACCAGGCGGCCACCTAGCAACCTGCGGTAGTGTTACGTTCAACTGCCGCCAACCCGACTGGTACCCAAAAATACCATACATCGAGTCGGTGAAGCACTGGACCAGCACTTTCTTCTACTGCAAGGACATCCCGACACCTGGCAGCACACAAGGGATGCCAGCCTTCGTCAACGGTCCGCCAACCCACAAGGCTGCTGGACGCAAAGGTGCCGCTCAGCAGCTTGCGGCGGAACTTCGATTGCCGTTAGGCGGATCGAGTTCTTGACGAAGACGATGTTGGCTCCACGACTTGACGGAGTTGACACCGTCATCTGCTGGGTGTCGAGGAAGATTATGCCTCTCCGCCATCGCCCACTGAAGATGTGCGAGTACAAGGCGGACGACGCCGGCAACAGCACCCTTGATCAGGATGCCTTAGAATACCGGCTTAGAGAGCTTATCAAGCCTCTGTCGGTGAAGGCGGCTGAAGGCGTCGCCATGTTCACCATGACAACCCAGCCCCAGCGGTAAGTCAAAGCTACTTTGTTATTTCACTAACATCCTTGCCCACTAGGTACTGATTAATATTGTCTTGTTTCCTTTTCAGCTGCAAACCTTGGGGAGGAGAGTTGGCTCCAAACTGGTACGACAGGTGCCAGCAAATCGAAGAAGCGCAAGCTGAGCTCCTCCACCAAGGATTTGGAGAAGAGGAAGAAGGCGGCCACCTCTGTCGATGCAGAGGATGAGACCGTGGGGAATGTCCCCTTCAAGAGGTAAGCAAACTTTGGCTTTCCCTGACTTAGCTTTTTGATATATTTGTGCTGACAAACTTGCATGTTTCTGCTTACAGAGGCAAGCCTGCCATGCCCAAGCTCCGCTCCAACTTGAAGATTGCTGCCGGCAGGGGCAAGCCACCACGTTCTTCTCCAGCCGCTGCGCCGACAACGCCCACAGTTGGCGTTCCCGTGGTTGTATGCCAGGGAACGTACACAGCTGCTGGTACCACAGAGGCGGCTACAGAGAAGATGGCGGGCAAGAAATCAGTTGCCGGCATACTTTTTCCAAGACGGCTGAAGCTTCGGCTAGTGATGCCGCTCGATTTATTGCCATGAAGCAGGAGATGGATGACCAGATGGCGGCCGAACAAGGCGGATCATCCTCCCATCCTGGCTCCCAATCTGGCAAAGGGTTGCAAGACCCCCGGCAAACACTGAAGACCATGCGTGACGGTACCCGCAACTGGTACGCACACATGGACGAACTCCACGACACCCTGCACGGACAACTTGAGGTAAAATAGCCTATGGTCCCAGCCCCCGAGCACTTTGGCGGCTGAAAAATTTAGCCGGCAAAGTGGTCTCGTTGACTAAATAGTGCTAACCATAATGTTGTTTCGTGCATGCAGGCCGTTCTTGCTTCCAATCTTGAGCTATTTCGTGCTCAAGAGAAGAAGAAAAGGAATGCCAGGAACTGCAGCAGGACGTGGAGTTGAAGAACGCCCAAATTGCGAGCTTGGAAGAAGCTCGCAAGAAGGATGAAGGTGACAAAGCTTTCTTTGCCTTCTTTTCGTCCGACTTCTTTTCCTTTTCCGACAAGTATTTTAGTCGTCTTTTCTTTTTATTTGTAGAATTACTAAACACTGCGCAAGATATTCTCAAGAACTCCACTGACATGCAAGCTTTGATGAACGAAGCTGCAGATCTTGCCGGGCTGGTGACCAAGCTGAAGGCGGATCACGCCAAGGAGCTGGATGAGCGTGCGTTGGCCATGCTGCCGAAGTTAGCAAGTTGACTGGACAACTTGAGGCCATGAGCAACAACCTTGACCAGGTGAACAAGAACGCCAAGGAGCAGCAGGACCAACTGTCAAAGGCGGTCCAGCTAGCCAAGAAACGCTTGAGAACCATCTGGATGAGGTCAACGCCATCCACGACCATGTCTTGGGTATGCCTCCAATCCTTCATTTTTGTCACCTTGCTTTCTTGAAACTTGAAGCTGCAGTGTGTAACTTTGTGTTTGTGCAGTGCCGGCTAGCTTGGGAGATGACCTGGCTACAACGCCGCGCCTTGCCCGAATCTTGAAAGTTGGCGAAATCGTCAACCAGATTGTCGGCGCAGGCAAAGCATTTGCCGCCAAGTTCTACCCTGGGGAAGACGGCGATCCCGTCATCTTCGATGCTCTGCCGGACCTGCTGGAGAAGGCGGCAGCTGAACACGACAACACTACGCTCAGCAGCACGAGGCGGCGCCAAGTTGGCATTGGCAATGACGGCGGCGTGGTACCCGGAGGCTGATATTCATCAAGTCACCGAGTACTTCCCCACCGAAGACGAAAACAACCAAGCCATCGTGATGCAGGACGTGCTGCGGTCTGTTCGCGGCTATGCGACCCGGGTTGCCAACATGGTTGACATCCGCAAGTTCTACAAGGAACACCCGGACCCGCATGTTGCCGTAGCCGATCCCTCCTTGGCGGATCCTGAAGCTTCCCGCGAAGAAGGCGAAGCCGGAGCCGACAAGCGCAGCCCCAAGGATGGCGGAGCCAGCCCCAAGAATGCCGGCGTCAGCCCCCAGGATCTCTCCACCAGCTCTACCAAGGCGGCAATCCCTTAGACTTCCTCCTGCAAAGGCAGCACAAAACACTGCGTTAATCTGTTAACGCATAAAACTTTATTTTGGGTTGTAAATATTTATGGGCCAACTTTTATGCTACACTTGGCGGTAGGCTTACTTAAGTGGCCCGCCTTAATATGTATCTCGCCTGCATGTTTAGCTTTTTCATATGTTGGCGGAACCTCATCTTAGTTACTTTAGCTGAGCCAACCAGGTGCAATACCAACTAATTTAGACTCAGAGACCAAAGCCAGCATGTTGGTGCCAACGACATACTACTAGGCGACCCACACACAAACAGACAGATAAGCATATTAGGCGGTGCAAAGATTGTTTGCGTTTTTAGCCGGCAGACGGCAAATGTCAAAAAGTTTGGACCTTAGCACGGAGCAAAACTTATTTTGTTTGGTAACTTTTATGACAACAGATATATGATTGCGAGAAAAGACAAAAGATGGCATGATCCCAAAACTGAATGAGCAAACCACAGACTTTTATTTCATAATCATATAGTACTTATTACAATGTGGAAATTGCTAAGTGTAAAAAGGACGTAGCTGCTCAATGTTCCAGGGTCGCTTGGTTTCTTCGTACTTGTCGTCAACCTTCCTTTTGCGCTTGCGACCTCGCTTCTTCTTGTATCCGTCTCGTGCATCGACCAAGTAATAAGAACCATTGAGCAACACCTTACTGACCACAAAAGGTCCTTCCCAAGGCGGGGATAACTTATGCAAGCCCTTTCTATCTTGGATTAGGCGGAGAACCAGGTCACCACTCTAAAACTTCGTTGCCTCACCCTTCTGCTGTGATAACGCCTCAAACTTTGCTGATAGATGGCGGATCGCGCAAGGGCAACATCTCGTTCTTCATCAAGTAGGTCAAGGCCATCCTGTCTTGCATCTTCTGCGTCCTCCTGGACGTAGGCTTGAATTCTGGGAGAATCGTACATCATGTCGGTTGGCAACACTGCTTCTGCGCCATAGACTAAGAAGAAAGGAGTAAACTTGGTTGATCTGTTTGGAGTTGTGCGTAAACTCCAAAGGACAGACTGCAATTCATCCACCCAAGCCCCAGCCGCTCTGTGCAATGGTACTTCGAGACGTGGTTTGATTCCTTGTAGACTAAACCATTTGTACGCTCTACTTGACCGTTTGCCTGCGGATGCGCTACTGAGGCTAGATCTAGGCGGATACCATGCTTATAACAGTATTCCTCGACTTCGCCTTGCGACAAGTTAGTGCCATTGTCGGTGATAATGCTATGAGGCACCCCGAACCGAGAGATTATTCCCCACAGAAAGTTTGCGGCTGTGGCGCCGTCTAGCTTTTTGATAGGCTTAGCTTCAACCCATTTGGTAAACTTGTCTACAGCCACAAGTAAATGTGTGTAGCCACCAGGCGCCGTTTTAAACGGACCAACCATGTCCAAGCCCCAGACTGCGAAAGGCCATGTGATGGGTATTGTTTTAAGCTCTTGAGCCGGCATGTGTGATTGTCTGGCATAAAGTTGGCAGCCCCTGCATCTTTTAACAATGTCTTCTGCATCTTGCTTGGCTGTCAACCAATAGAAACCTTGTCGGAAGGCTTTTGAAACAAGGGCGCGTGAGGAAGCATGATGTCCACATACGCCGGCATGTATCTCATCCAACAGTTCTCTGCCTTCTTCGGGCGAAATGCAGCGTTGGTAAACACCAGTGGTGCTACGCTTGTACAATTCACCTTTGATTATTGTAAATGCCTTGGCTCTTCTTATTATTTGCCTTTTCAAAACCTCATCATCCGGTAACTCCTGATTGATCAGGAAGTCCAAATATGGCGTCGTCCAATCCGGCTTTACCAAGTAGACGGCATAGCTAGCATATCAACTGGTTCTGCCGATCTGGGTCAAGGAGGTCTGCTCCTTTAATTGACGGCTTGTGTAGGTGTTCCAGGAAAACATCTTTTGGTACCTTTTTGCGTTCAGACCCATTCTGGCAAGTGTATCTGCCGCCTCATTTTGAGCTCTTGGGATGTGGCGGACCTCGTAGCCTAGAAAACACTTGGCGAATTCGTCAACGGTAGCTCGATATGCCGCCATTGTTCGCTCTTTGTGTCCCAAGTACCACGTATCTGTTGCGCCACCAAATCTGAATCTCCGTAGCAGAGGACACGCTGGACGCCAAGTTCCTTGGCAATGTGTAAACCATGAAGGAGAGCTTCGTATTCAGCAACATTATTAGTTGCCTTGAAGTGAATTTGTAACACATAACTAAGCTTGTCTCCTTGAGGGTTTCTTAAAACAATGCCAGCCCCCGAGCCCTGAAGCATTTTTGATCCATCAAAGTGCATGATCCAGTATGCATCTTCAGGGAGAGGTACTTCGTCCATGGCCTCCGTCCAATCAGCTACAAATCTGCTAAGGCTTGAGACTTAATGGCCGTTCTGGGTTATACAGATGTCGAAGGCGGCAAGTTCAATGCCCCATTTGGCAACGCGGCCTGTTGCATCTGTATTATTGATGATATCCCCCAGAGGTGCCTTGCTCACCACGTTATTGAATGTTCCTGGAAATAGTGCCTTAACTTCCTGGCGGCGTAAAAACACCGTAGACCAGCTTCTGGTAATGCGGATAACGCTGTTTTGAGGCGGAAAATACTTCACTGATGAAGTAAACCGGACGTTGTTCCGGCAAGTCTGAAATTTCCGTCTTGCGTTCCACAACCAGTACCACGCTAACAACCAAGTTAGTTGCGGCAATATAGAGCAGCATTGGTTCCTGCGAACGAGGAGCTGCCAAAATTGGAGCAGACGTTAACGCGTCCTTGAGTTGCTGCAAGGCGGCGTCTGCTTCGTCTGTCCACTCGAAGTTGTCGGATTTCTTCAGAAGCCGGTAGAGAGGCAGTGCCTTCTCACCAAGACGGCTAATGAAACGACTGACGGCAGCCGCCGAGCCGGCAAGTCGCTGCACGTCCTTCAGGTCCTTGGGCCTGGATATGTTGAGGATCGCTTTGATTTTTTCTGGATTCACTCTATCCCTCGTTCGGAAACGATAAAGCCAAGCAATTTGCCGGCAGGAACCCCGAAGACGCATTTTTTCGGGTTGAGTTTCATCCTATATACCCGGAGGCTATCAAAGGTTTCTCTCAAATCGTCAAGCAAATCTGCCTTCTTTCTTGACATGACGGCAATGTCGTCAACATAGACGTGAACATTGCGGCCAATTTGCTCGTGAAGGCATCTTTGCATACACCGCTGATACGTTGCGCCGGCATTTTTTAGACCGAAGGGCATCGTGATGTAGCAGAAGGTCCCATAGGGTGTAGTGAACGCTGTTTTGATTTGGTCGGATTCTCGCATTTTGATTTGGTGGTACCCGGAGTACGCATCCAAAAAGCACAGCAGCTCGGAGCCGGCTGTGGAGTCTATGACCTGATCTATACGAGGCAAAGCAAAGTGGTCCTTAGGACAGCACTTGTTCAAACCGGTATAATCAATGCACATTCTCATTTCCTTATTAGGTTTTGGAACCATTACAGGATTTGCCAACCAATCAGTGTGTACTACCTCCCTAATGAACTTGGCTTCTTGCAACTTGATGATCTCCTTCCCTATTGCTGTCCGCTTCTTCTCACCGTAGCGTCTTATTCCTTGCTTCACTGGTTTGGCTCCTTCGTAGACGTTAAGAGAGTGCTCGGCAAGTTCCCTCGGGACACCTGGCATGTCGCTGATGACCATGCAAAGATGTCCTGATTCTCACGGAGGAACCTGACGAGCGCGCTTTCCTATTTGTCGTCCAAGCCAGCCCCTATGGTGACTTGCTTGGAGCTGTCACCTGGGACCAGATCCGCCTTCTTTGTGTCTTCGGACGCCTTGAAAGTGTTCTTTTGCTCAGCGGTCTTTACATGCTCCGGCAACTGTGATGTATCGAGCTCTTTCTTCAACATGGCTAACTCCTCTGCGTGGAGGACTGCCTCAGCGAAGGCGGCGTTGCCACGCTCACACTCCTTTGCTTTCTTGAAGTTGCCACTGATGGTAATTGTACCATTGGGTCCCGGCATCTTCAGCTTGCTGTATATGTAACACGGGCGAGCCATGAATTTGGCGAAAGCTGGCCGTCCAAAAATGGCGTGGTAGGCACTTTTGAAGGGGACTACTTCGAACCTGAGATACTCCGAGCGGTAGTTTGTCTCAGGCCCAAAAGTAACCTCCAATCTGATGCTTCCCATTGACTTGCTTGCTTTCCCGGAACAATGCCATGAAACTTGACTTGCTATAGTCAAGCTGGCTTTCCGACAAGTTCATGCGCTTCAGAGTGTCCGCGTAGATGATGTTGAGGCTGCTGCCGCCATCCATCAACACCTTGGTGAGCCTGAAGTTATCGACAATTGGGTCGACGACAAGGGCGTATTTGCCGGGGTGAGGAACGTGATCTGGATGATCATCTCTATCCCAAGTTATTGGCTCCTCTGACCAGTCTAGATACTGGGGAACGTCTGGTACTGTGGCGTTTAGCTCGCGCATCTCCGCCTTTTCTTCTTTTGCCGAAGGAGTGCCCAGGAAGCACACCAATTGGCCATGTACCTTGGGATATTTCCTTTCTTTGCGCATCAGCTTGGGTTCCTCATCCTCGACATGGACATAGCCCCATCATCGTCTTCCTTCTTTGTCTTCTCAGCCTTTTTGCTCTTTTTTGATTTCCAGCCAACCTCGGGGTCTTCTTGAAGTCCTCCATGAACCGGCATTCCCCTAATGTGTGGTTGACTTTGCCTAAGGACGCGTGGATTGGGCAGGCAAGGCTTTCGCCTGATCATACGTCAGGCGCTGCTTGCTGGAGCCGCCATCTTTACCCTTTCCTTTCCACTTGCGGTTGCCGCCTTTGCCTTCGAAGGCGGCGGCGACCTCGTTTGATGGTCCGGCTTTGTCATCCTGGGGAGCCTTGCGTTTGTGACTTGCTCGCCTGTTTGGCGCCATATCATGTGCGCCATCTCCATCGCGTGCATCATCATCCGCCTGTGCGTACATGGCTGCTACTTCGAGCATGACTCCGAGATCCTTGACTTGCATGCGTACGAGCTTATGTCTGAGACTTGAGCCCTTCAGGAGGCCCGTGGTGAAGGCATGGATTGCTTGATTGTCGTCTACGTTCTCGCAGCTTGCCTTTGTTTGAATCCACCTTGCCAAGAAGCTTGTAGCTGTTTCATCTGGCTTTTGCACGCAACGAACCAAATCTGTGTATGTATTGGGTCGCTTGTACGTGCCTTGGAAGTGCTGCGTGAACACCTTTTCCATGTCATGCCAGCTATGAATGCTTTTCTCCGGCAAGTTTTCGATCCAGCTTCGGGCTGTCCCCTCCAGCATGAGGGGAAGGAAGCGTGCAGCGACGAGGCCATTGCCTCCGCAATTTCAACTGCCAGCGCGTAGTCCGACAACCATGAGTTTGGCTTGTCCGCTCCATTGTACCTTTGATGAGTTTTTGACACTGATGTCATGTCTCTGGGTACTTGAACGTTGCGGATGGCTGGGCCAAAGCACTCAGGTCCTAGATAGGCATCTTGCTTTCCAGCCTTGATGTCATTGAGACGATGTCTCGCGTCTTGCGGACTGAGCTGTTTGCCAGATCTATCAGCATGGGCTCGTCCTGCGCTGCCCGGCTGTGCCTAGGCTCATTGTTGTGTCCCCGGCTTCCGCCTTCGTGCCTGGGCACTGGTGGTGGGGACTGTGTGCGGTCCCTGCTTCTTCTTGGCGGCGGGGCATCGTCGCGGTTGCCGCCACTCCTTGGCGGCTGCTTGCTGCCCCTGCTTCCGCCTTCATCCCGCCTAGGCGGTGGAGGTGAGGCCTTGCGCCTGTTGCCGGTCCTGGATGCCTCATCACGCTGCCTTTGGAGGTGGTGATTTGCGTGGGTCTTTCTCCTTGTCCTTCCCTTTTCCGTGGCTACTGGAGCCGGACGGATCTTCTGGGTTGCCACCGGCCGCAGCTTTGCAAGCGTTGGATTTTGATTCCAACTTTCCTCCCCTTGCGTCCGCCATGTCGGCGCGAGAATCAGCACGGGCCTGCTGCTCTAGAGCTTTGTGAGCAAGGATCGATGCGTAGTAGATCTTCTCGTCCTTGTCATAGTCATCATTGTTGAGGATGTCCAAGGCGGCTGCAGTGTTGAGGACAGGGTTGCGAGGATGACGTCCCCGTTCTTGTCCTTACGCTGCGGCGCTGTAGCCCACTCGAAACCAAGCTTTTGGGCAGGGGATTTGAAGGTGTCATGATCCCTGCCTTTCCTACCTCTCTTCTCCGCCACTTGTCCTGCCGGCTTGGGCAATGGGGTGGTGGTGAAAAGATTGCGCTTGGGGTCGCACTTGGCAGTTATCTTGGCGTTTTCCTCCTTGGCTTCGTCGAGGAGGCTCTGGACCTCTGCTTGCTTGCTTTTGAGGTACTCAGTTTGCTCCACCAAGGTGTTCCGAAGTTTCTCCAAATCAGCCGGATTGGTTTTGTCGTTTACCGGCGTGTGAAGAACTTCCGCCAGAGCCGCCATGCTTCCTATCTTGCTGGGCTCGCCCTTCTCCAGAATTTTCTTCTTTGGAGCCCCAGGAGGCTCTGGAAACTGTGGATCGGTTGCCGGGGTCCCCAGGTTGGCGGCGTCAGTTGCCGCCTTCTCTGAGCTGCGCCGGTGACATCCGCCACAAAAACCTGCTGCATGTTGACGGAAGAGCCCGTAGCCGCCTCAGATGGCGGAGGATCAGGTGTAACAAAACACTGCTTGACCCGTTGCTCAACATGCTGGCAGAATCTTCTTCGGAATCAGAATCTACGTTGACGTGAACGGTAGATCTGGATCCGGCATCCGACATCGCATCATCCTGGAGCGCAGGAAGAATAGATTCGGGATCTTGACTGTTGGGCTGGGAGTCTGATCCCAGTCCCGTCATGCCGACAAAGTGTAGATCTGAATCTGCGGACTCCTCAGAGGAGGCAAACTCAGATCCGTCTTGATTGTAGGGGGGTGGGATGGCGAATAAATTCGCGGCAACCCATACGCCTCAGAAGTGTAGCCGATGAACACATCGACGCCGCCAAACGGCACAACTCCGCATCCGACAATGTAGTCGTCTGCGGGGATGTAGGACTCGTCGCAGCTGATGTAGTGGTTGTCGCCGTAGCGAACAGCGCGGCCGACGGCGATTGTTTCGCCGATGCCGCCAAGAGTTCCCGCCTGGAACGTGACGCCTGACGCCTTAGGCCCCACGGTGGGCGCCAACTGTCGTCGTATCGGCATCTTGGATAGGAGACGGGGTCCTGCTAGCCGAGGGTGAACGTAGGGCAAGAAGGTGGACGTCGTCAAGGTCGGGATTGTACACGGCGGTTTACCCAGCTTCAGGCACCACGGCGGTGGCGGTGCCCTACGTGCTGCTATAACTCACTATAAGGCAATATCGCCGTGAACAGGTTACAATGAGTTGGTTGTGTTGAATCGATGAGTTCCCTAAAGGCGTCCCGAGGTCCAGCTTATATAGGCGGCTGGACCTAGGGTTACAAGGTGATTACGTATCCAGCAAGTATACGGAGTCCTAAACCTAGCCGGCAAGTATGCCGCCTTCCGTCTTGGTCTTGGTGGCTTCATGGGCTTCAGTCTTGGGCCTCCTCCTTGCCGGCATCCGCCTTCCTTGGTCGTCAGCTATCTGGGCCGCCCGGTAGGCAAAGCCTTCACCACCACTGCGGGCCACCCTGGACTAGCCGGATTGATCCATGCTGGTGATACCCCTAGTAGGTATATCCCCAACACTTAGCGTACTTTATTGCTGCAGCACTAACTTTTACTTTCTTGCATTTATTATCTTGCAAAACTACCTCTCATACCCGTATTGCTACCGTAGTTTTATTTTCTAGATAATGCAAACGTTTAGTGTGCGTAGAGTTGTATCAGTGGTTGATAGAACTTGAGAGATCTTATCCTACCTTTAGCTCCTCGTTGGATTCGACACTCTTACTTATCGAAAAGGCTACACGCGATCCCCTATACTTGTGGGTTATCAAGACCTTTTATGGCGCCGTTGCCGGGGAGCCATAGCGTAGGTTAATGTTCTTGTGTGCACTTGTTTGCTTTATCTCTAAGTAGTTTTTATTTTCAGTATTTAGTTGTTCTTTATCTTACTATGGATTGGGAATGCGAATTACAAAAAAATTAGGTGAAGTTGTTAACTAAAAACGTTTTCAAAAAGAAAAGTGATTGGAAAGATGAGTAATGGTTAAATGGGGTCGACCTTGAACAATTGTGTTCATGCCTATGAAACTAAAACAAATCTTTCCATGGAAGCTTTTTATTAAAAACATGTAAATATTGTAAATATTGTGTATATACCTCTGTACATAAAAATAAAATGCTAATTATAGTCTTTAGTTAATTGAAAGTTGATAGTTTTGCTTTGCTGTCCAGAAACAGATTTTCTGTACTCCACCGTATTAAATGTTTAAAATCACCAGAACGTGATCTTGATCTGAAATTCCTTGAGTGCAAAGTGATGCTTATTATCTTTCTTTCATTAGACTAACTTTTTATGATTTAAGGTACGTAGATAGGTCGAAAAATTCGATCTTTACTGATTGTTCTGTTTAGACAGATTTTGTGCTTCTCTGTAAATAAAATCGTGATAAATCTCAGAATAGTATTTTGACTTGAAATTTTGTGCATAAACCTGAGGTTATTATCTTTCTTTCATTAGACTAAATTTTTTCGATTTGAGCTACTTAACTATCTCGTTGAATGCCATCTTTACGTACTGTTCAGTTTTGGCAGATTTCTCTATTCTATTTATTTAAATATTGTTCATAGGATTCAAAAGTTTCCTTAGTTTTTCGACGGACAACGGAAATAATAAGAAACCATGGTATTATAGTGGCTAATGTTGAGTAAAAATTATAAAACTTGTCAATGCTTGAACATGAGTGGATTTTATTTAATGAGTACTAACCCTACTAATGAGTTTTGTGAAGTTTTATGTGGATGTAGCTTATAAGATCTAATTAATATGGTGATATGAGATGAACAAGAAGACGCAAGAGCTCAAGCTTGGGGATGTGTAGGTGCATCCCAAGGACATATTCAATAAGATACAATCATCTAAGCTTGGGGATGCCCGAGTCATCCCCCTATTCATCAACTAACATGAGGTTGTCTCGTTCATACTCTATATTACCCGTCCAATGATATGTATTGTCTTAACTTGTATTATAATTGTTTTTATATGTCTTAGTTTTACCTCCTTTAGTTTTATTAGACTCTTATTTGGTTTCTATTGCTTCTTTACTTTCACTTATAAATTCAAAACAACAAAAATATTTTCTTTTGTTTTGCTTCTTTGTTTGGTTCTTTATTTTAATTTTATTTGGGTTTTACTTTCGATTTTTATTTAGAGTTTTCCTTGCTGTAGCTAGCATGTTTAGGTCTTGTTTAGCCTCTAGTATATTGGTTTATAAAAATAAAGTACCAAGTTTTACCCATTTAGCTTAGTTCATACATATGTGAAAAGTGATTTTCTGTTTTCGGTATCTACTGCTTATTACGTGATTTTTCATATTTTACTTGAAGCTCTAAAAATCACGAAAAAATTACTGATGTTGTAGCACCTAATCCTATGCATGTAAAAAAATGGGCTAAAATTTCGGGCATGTTTAAGTGCACATAAAAATTGCGTTTGCCAGCTGCTGTTTTTCTGGACAGATTCTGACCTTTGTTGCAAGAGTGGCCTCTTTCGTTTTCATTTGATTTTTAATGGTTCTTACCTTTCATTTAGAAGTTGGCCATTTAAGCAACATCTCCGTAACTTAGAAACAAAATTTGATTTGGTTTAATAGCAGTACTTTGAAAATATTATGTATTGCAATAAGTGCCTAGCTAAAAGGCGTTAAAGAAAAGCGCTTATGGGAGGCAACCCATTATTTTTATTTCTGCAATTTTTCTTTTCTTGAGTCAAGGATTTTGCTTACTTCTGTAGAAACTCCTTTGTATCTTTACTTTCATGCATTGTTGTGCCAAGAGTAGTCTCTAATGATAAGATGTTGCTAAATTTTTTATTGCTACGCAGGAACAGATTTTTGCTGTTCACTGTATGAAATTCATAAAATCACCAGATTGTGAATTAAATCTGAAAATTTTTGTGAGTAATCCTTACATATGTATACATCTTTTGTTAGTTCAAATTTTTCGATCTGAGTAACGTAAGTGACTCAAAAAACTCGTCTTTGCGGACTGTTCTGTTTTAGACAGATTATGTCTTTTATTTTGCATTCTCTCTTTTACTAGTGTTGGGTGGAATTCTTTTGGGTGGAAAAGCTTCACATAACATCAGTGGCTGTAGCTAATGTTTAAAGTAATGGCCATATTATATCTATACAGAACATGTGAATTTTTGATTGTGCACTAACTCTCTAATGAGAATTACTTTGAGTTTGGTGTGCCGGAAGTTTTCAAGGGTCAAGAGGGAAGAGTGATATGATAGGATGGAGAAGTGTGAAGCGCTTAAGCTTGGGGAGGTCCCCATGGATCTCCCCAGCATATTTCAAGAAGACTCAAGCGTCTAAACTTGGGGATGCCCAACGCATCTCCTTCTTCATCTTTAAAATTATCAGGTCATCTCTAGTGAAACTATATTTTAATTCTTTCACATCATATGTGCTGTTCTTGGAGCGTCTGTATCTTATTATTTATTTATCTTAGCATCAAACACCAGTTACATTAATAAGTGGACCATCACATATTTTATTTATCCTCTGTTCTCAACGTTTACTTGGTTAATGTATTACTTGTTGAAACTTAAAAATGATGTGTGAATAGTACTGTTTAGTAGTTTATGTTTTCTTATGGTTAGTCTCAACTAGCTAATAGTGCATATTATGTTATTTTGATATCAACATGCATTGTCCTGTTCATAAGATGGTATGGTATTGTGGTATCCTCCTCTAAATAATTCACGTGAATCGACTTGGCACATGCTCACACATGTTATGACTGAAAAAATAAAAGTCAATTAAGCCTTGATGATCTATTTTGACTCAGAGTTTTAGTATCGTTTTTATGCCTCCGTTAATTTTATTTTGTCGCAAGCATGATTATGACCGTTATCGCTCTCGTGGTTGTCGCTTCCCAGTCTATTGCTAGCCTTCACTTGTACTGAGCGGGAATGCTGCTCGTGCATCCAAATCCTTAAAACCAAGTTAACCCAAAGAGTCCACCAAAAAATTTCTATGCATGGTATTTCAAGCCATTCCAAGTAATTTGCATGTGCTACCTTTAAAATCTTCAAAATATTTCTCTTTTTGTGTCAATGTTTACTAGCTCATGAGGAATTAGTGTGGTTATTCTTTATTCTATTTGTCAAATGGACTTTTACACCTGGACTAGTGGCATATACATCCGCTTATCCAATAACTTGCAAAAAGAGCTGGCAACGGGGTGTCCAGTCCCAATTAATTACAACTTTAACCAATTAATTCTCTTCACACTTTTGCCCTGATTCATCAGTAAGCAATAACAAACAGTGAAATACCTGAATGTGTGTAAACCAAAGAGAAAGAGGGATGATCTGCCTTGCTGGTAGAAATAACGTCATTCATGGGAGCCGTTCTTAAAAGTCCGTTTGACAGGTAGAATACTGTTCTCACCCGCTACCATTCGTTGACAATTAACAAACACCCCTCAAAACATTTTTACCTCTGCTGGTAGAAATAACGTCCTTCATGGGAGCCGCTCTTAAAAGTCTGTTTGACAGGTAGAATACTGTTCTCACCCGCTACCATTCGTTGACAATTAACAAACACCTCTCAAACATTTTTACCTCTGTTTTTAAAACAAAAAGCTCTAGCACGTGTTAATCCCTGCTTCCCTCTGCGAAGGGCCAATCTTTTATTTTTATGTTGAGTCACCATCCTTTCTTTGAGCACTTCTTCGAGAGCATAGCTGTCATTCTTAGTGTAATGTGCTTGTCCCAGAATACGATTAATTGAGGTATAACCATGATGCTTTTATCTTTGATATCTCTATATCTAGTCTTCACTTGAAATTCAGAGGTGCCTTCGCATTTATGTTTTGCTCCACAATTAAGGGCAAGCGAGATACCACTCTATCATGCTTTATTATGGTCATTACAATCTTGTTGATGTTTATAAATTTCATGTTATAAGCTCTTAGTTCGTTGATACTTTTCATTAGGAAACATGATTGCTAAGTTTTATTATCCATACATCATGCAATTGTTAAAGACCTGATCATAGCATTTACAATCAAAAATTATTTTGTTATCATTTACCTACTCGAGGATGAGCAGGAATTAAGCTTGGGGATGTTGATACGTCCAAAACGTATTTATAATTTTTGATTGTTTCATGCCATTTTTATGCTTTTAGCACTTGTTTTATATTAAGTTTATTATTTATTTGGACTAACCTACTAATAGTTGCAAAAGTGCACAATGTTCTTGTTTTACTCTTTGATGTGTAGAAATTATCAAGAATACAAGAGGAAACCTTGTTGGAGTCGAATTGGGACTTTCCTGAAATCTGTCTGAGAACTTTTTACGAAGATTGCCAGTTTGATCCTCGAAGATGACGTTATATGGAGACCTGGCTCTTACAAAAGTTGTTACAATTTTCCATACGAAGATTTTAAGCCTGAGATCAGCCCAATCAGAGTTCGGACGCGGCCTGTAGGCCCGTTTTGGTGGAACCCTAAAAGGGGGTGACGGAAATCCGAGAAGATATATAAAGGGAGGAAACCTAATTCGTGGAGGACTCCTCCACCCACGAATTTCAGCCACCAAAAGCCACGTTTTTGCCTCCCCCATGGATCCCATCTCCATGGGGGAGGGCTCCCAAGAAGCCATGAAGGAAGGGGGCTAAGGGGCGGTGCTTCCCCTTGATGCCGGCGGCGGAGAGGAGTTCCCGCGCACCGCCGGCGCCGGCACCGCCCTGCGCTCCTCGCTGCCCCTTCATCGTCTCCACCGCCATCTCCATCACCAACTCCTCCTTGTATTCAGTGGTTCATCCTCCCACAAACCTCTGTACCGTCCTATGTAAACATGTTGTTTGATGCTGTAATATTATCCTATGATCTATGACATGTTTGTGTAGTTTATTTGTCTTTTGATTGCTTGGTTGAATATCTTTGGTTCATTAGAGTTGTATGTTGATATGGTACTGTCCTTTGGTGTCCATTATACTTGTGCGCGCATGGATCAAACACAGGGTTGGTAGTATTTGTAAACGAAGGGGAAGTTCTGCCAGAGTGACAGAAACCTAGGGCGCGAACCGGTTAGTTACACGTATGGGAGTAAGAGGACCTTAAACTTAAGGCTATGGTTGGGGAAACCTTAATGCATTGTTAGTATTTGCGGATGCCTGCTAACAATCCAATCATATAGTACTTGTAATCCCAAGTAGTGGAGTGCATGTATATTTAGCCTCTCCCACATAGAAAACTGCATCGAAGACAATGAACCGATATATTCTAATTAATCTTGGACAAAGCCATCACAATTACCACCACTTTTCCACACTCATGGTACTGTTAGTATATGGTTACTTAGTGTACTTTATTGCTGCAGCACTAACTTTTACTTTCTTGCATTTATTATCTTGCAAAACTACCTCTCATACCCGTATTGCTACCGTAGTTTTATTTTCTAGATAATGCAAACGTTTAGTGTGCGTAGAGTTGTATCAGTGGTTGATAGAACTTGAGAGAATACTTATCCTACCTTTAGCTCCTCGTTGGGTTCGACACTCTTACTTATCGAAAAGGCTACACGCGATCCCCTATACTTGTGGGTTATCAAGACCTTTTCTGGCGCCGTTGCCGGGGAGCCATAGCGTAGGTTAATGTTCTTGTGTGCACTTGTTTGCTTTATCTCTAAGTAGTTTTTATTTTCAGTATTTAGTTGTTCTTTATCTTACTATGGATAGGGAATGCGAATTACAAAAAAATTAGGTGTAGTTGTTATCTAAAAACATTTTCAAAAAGAAAAGTGATTGGAAAGATGAGTAATGGTTAAATGGGGGTCGACCTTGAACACTTGTGTTCATGCCTATGAAATCAAAACAAATCTTTCCATGGAAGCTTTTCATTAAAAACATGTAAATATTGTGTATATACCTCTGTACATAAAAATAAAATGCTAATTATAGTCTTAGTTAATTGAAAGTTGATAGTTTTGCTTTGCTGTCCAGAAACAGATTTTCTGTGCTCCACCGTATTAAATGTTTAAAATCACCAGAACGTGATCTTGATCTGAAATTTCTTGAGTGCAAAGTGATGCTTATTAGATTTCTTTCATTAGACTAACTTTTTTGATTTAAGGTACGTAGATAGGTCGAAAAATTCGATCTTTACTGACTGTTCTGTTTAGACAGATTTTGTGCTTCTCTGTAAATAAAATCGTGATAAATCTCAGAATAGTATTTTGACTTGAAATTTTTTGTGCATAAACTGAGTTATTATATTTCTTTCATTAGACTAAATTTTTCGATTTGAGCTACTTAACTATCTCGTTGAATGCCATCTTTACGGACTGTTCAGTTTTGCAGATTTCTATTCTGTTTATTTAATATTGTACTTGGATTCAAAAGTTTCTTAGTTTTTCGACGGACAACGAAAATAATGAAACCTCGGTATTACAGTGGCTAATGTTGAGTAAAATTATAAAACTTGTCAATGCTTGAACATGAGTGGATTTTATTTAATGAGTACTAACCCTACTAATGAGTTTTGTGAAGTTTTATGTGGATGTAGCTTATAAGATCTAATTAATATGGTGATATGAGATGAACAAGAAGACGCAAGAGCTCAAGCTTGGGGATGTGTAGGTGCATCCCAAGAACATATTCAAGAAGATACAATCATCTAAGCTTGGGGATGCCCGAGTCATCCCCCTATTCATCAACTAACATGAGGTTGTCTCGTTCATACTCTATATTACCCGTCCACATGATATGTATTGTCTTAACTTGTATTATAATTGTTTTTATATGTCTTGGTTTTACCTTCTTTAGTTTTATTACTCTTTATTTGGTTTCTATTGCTTCTTTACTTTCACTTATAAATTCAAAACAACAAAATATTTTCTTTTGTTTTGCTTCTTTGTTTGGTTCTTTATTTTATTTTATTTGGGTTTTACTTTTGATTTTTATTTAGAGTTTTCCTTGCTGTAGCTAGCATGTTTAGGTCTTGCTTAGCCTCTGGTCTTTAGTTTATAAAAATAAAGTACCAAGTTTTACCCATTTAGCTTAGTTGATACATATGTAAAAAGTGATTTTCTGTTTTCGGTATATACTGCTTATTGCGCGATTTTTCATATTTTACTGGAAGCTCTAAAAATCACGAAAAATTACTGATGTTGTAGCACCTAATCCTCTGCATGTAAAAAAATTGGCTAAAATTTCGGGCATGTTTAAGTGCACCTAAAAATTGCGTTTCCAGCTGTTGTTTTTCTGGACAGATTCTGACTTTGTTGCAAGAGTGGCCTCTTTTCGTTTTCATTTGATTTTTAATGGTTCTTACCTTTCATTTAGAAGTTGGCCATTTAAGCAACCTCTCTGTAACTTAGAAACAAAATTTGATTTGGTTTAATAGCAGCACTTTGAAAATATTATGTATTGCAATAAGTGCCTAGCTAAAAGGCGTTAAAGAAAACGCTTATGGGAGGCAACCCATTATTTTTATTTCTGCAATTTTTCTTTTCTTGAGTCAAGGAGTTTGTTTACTTCTGTAGAAACTCCTTTGTATCTTTACTTTCATGCATTGTTGTGCCAAGAGTAGTCTCTAATGATAAGATGTTGCTAAAATTTTGATTGCTGCGCAGGAACAGATTTCTGCTGTTCACTGTACGAAATTCATAAAATCACCAGATTGTGAATTAAATCTGAAATTTTTGTGCGTAATCCTTACATATGTATACATCTTTTGTTAGTTCAAATTTTTCGATCTGAGTAACGTAAGTGACTCGAAAAAATTCGTCTTTGCGGACTGTTCTGTTTTAGACAGATTATGTCTTTTATTTTGCATTCTCTCTTTTACTAGTGTTGAGTGGAATTCTTTTTTGGGTGGAAGAGCTTCACATAACATCAGTGGCTGTAGCTAATGTTTAAAGTAATTGTCATATTATATCTTACAGAACATGTGAGTTTTTGATTGTGCACTAACCCTCTAATGAGATTTACTTTGAGTTTGGTGTGGCGGAAGTTTTCAAGGGTCAAGAGGGAAGAGTGATATAATAGGATGGAGAAGTGTGAAGAGCTTAAGCTTGGGGAGGCCCCCATGGATCTCCCCAGCATATTTCAAGAAGACTCAAGCGTCTAAGCTTGGGGATGCCAAGGCATCTCTTCTTCATCGTCAAAATTATCAGGTCATCTCTAGTGAAACTATATTTTAATTCTTTCACATCATATGTGATGTTCTTGGAGCGTCTGTATCTTATTATTTATTTATCTTAGCATCAAACACCAGTTACATTAATAAGTGACCATCACATATTTTATTTATCCTCTGTTCTCAACGTTTACTTGGTTAATGTATTACTTGTTGAAACTTAAAAATGATGTGTGAATAGTACTATTTAGTAGTTTATGTTTTCTTATGGTTAGTCTCAACTAGCTAATAGTGCATATTATGTTATTTTGATATCAACATGCATTGTCTGTTCATAAGATGGTACGGTATTGTGGTATCCTCCTCTGAATAATTCACTTGAATCGACTTGGCACATGCTCACACATGTTATGACTGAAAAATAAAAGTCAATTAAGCCTTGATGATCTATTTTGCCTCAGAGTTTTAGTATCGTTTTTATGCCTCCGTTAATTTTATTTTGTCGCAAGCATGATTATGACCGTTATCGCTCTCGTGGTTGTCGCTTCCCAGTCTATTGCTAGCCTTCACTTGTACTGAGCGGGAATGCTGCTCGTGCATCCAAATCCTTAAAACCAAGTTATCCCAAAGAGTCCACCAAAAATTCCTATGCATGGTATTTCAAGCCATTCCAAGTAAATTTGCATGTGCTACCTTTAAAACCTTCAAAATATTTCTCTTTTGTGTCAATGTTTACTAGCTCATGAGGAATTAGTGTGATTATTCTTTATTCTATATTGTCAAATGGACTTTTACACCTGGACTAGTGGCATATACATCCGCTTATCCAATAACTTGCAAAAAGAGCTGTCAACGGGGTGTCCAGTCCCAATTAATTACAACTTTAACCAATTAATTCTCTTCACACTTTTACCCTGATTCATCGGTAAGCAATGACAAACAATGAAATACCTGAATGTGTGTAAACCAAAGAGAAAGAGGGATGATCTGCCTTGCTGGTAGAAATAACGTCCTTCATGGGAGCCGCTTTTAAAAGTCCGTTTGACAGGTAGAATACTGTTCTCACCGCTACCATTTGTTGACAATTAACAAACACCTCTCAAAACATTTTTACCTCTGTTTTTAAAACAAAAAGCTCTAGCACGTGTTAATCCCTGCTTCCCTCTGCGAAGGGCCAATCTTTTATTTTTATGTTGAGTCACCATCCTTTCTTTGAGCACTTCTTCGAGAGCATAGCTGTCGTTCTTAGTGTAATGTGCTTGTCCCAGAATACGATTAATTGAGGTATAACCATGATGCTTTTATCTTTGATATCTCTATATCTAGTCTTCACTTGAACTTCAGAGGTGCCTTGGCATTTATGTTTTGCTCCACAATTAAGGGCAAGCGAGATACCACTCTATCATGCTTTATTATGGTCATTACAATCTTGTTGATGTTTATAAATTTCATGTTATAAGCTCTTAGTTCGTTGATACTTTTCATTAGGAAACATGATTGCTAAGTTTTATTATCCATACATCATGCAATTGTTAAAGACCTGATCATAGCATTTACAATCAAAAATTATTTTGTTATCATTTACCTACTCGAGGACGAGCAGGAATTAAGCTTGGGGATGTTGATACGTCCAAAACGTATCTATAAATTTTGATTGTTTCATGCCATTTTTATGCTTTTAGCACTTGTTTTATATTAAGTTTATTATTTATTTGGACTAACCTACTAATAGTTGCAAAAGTGCACAATGTTCTTGTTTTACTCTTTGATGTGTAGAAATTATCAAGAATACAAGAGGAAACCTTGTTAGAGTCGAATTGGGACTTTCCTGAAATATGTCTGAGAACTTTTTACGAAGATTGCCAGTTTGACCCTCGAAGATGACGTTATATGGAGACCTGGCTCTTACGAAAGTTGTCATAATTTTCCATACGAAGATTTTAAGCCTGAGATCAGCCCAATCGGAGTTCGGACGCGGCCTGTAGGCCCGTTTTGGTGGAACCCTAAAAGTGGGTGATGGAAATCCGAGAAGATATATAAAGGGAGGAAACCTAATTCGTGGAGGACTCCTCCACCCACGAATTTCAGCCACCAAAAGCCACGTTTTTGCCTCCCCCATGGATCCCATCTCCATGGGGGAGGGCTCCCAAGAAGCCATTAAGGAAGGGGGCTAAGGGGCGGTGCTTCCCCTTGATGCTGGCGGCGCGGGAGGAGTTCCCCGCGCCACCGCCGGCGCCGGCACCGCCCTGCGCTCCTCACTGTCCCTTCATCGTCTCCACCGCCATCTCCATCACCAACTCCTCCTTGTATTCAGTGGTTCATCCTCCACAAACCTCTATACCATCCTATGTAAACATGTTGTTTGATGCTATAATATTTATCCTATGATCTATGACATGTTTGTGTAGTTTATTTGTCTTTTGATTGCTTGGTTGAAATCTTTGGTTCATTAGAGTTGTATATTGATATGGTACTGTCCTTTGGTGTCCATTATACTTGTGCGCGCATGGATCAAACATCACGGGGTTGGTAGTATTTGTAAACGAAGGGGGTAGTCCTGCCGGAGTGACAGAAACCTAAGGGCGCGAACCGGTTAGTTACACGTATGGGAGTAAGAGGACCTTAAACTTAAGGCTGTGGTTGGAGAAACCTTAATGCATTGTTAGTATTTGCGGATGCCTGCTAACAATCCAATCATATAGTACTTGTAGTCCCAAGTAGTGGAGTGCATGTATATTTAGCCTCTCCCACATAAAAACTGCATCGAAGACAATGAACCCGATATATTCGGTAATTAATCTTGGACAAAGCCATCACAATTACCACCACTTTTCCACACTCATGGTACTGTTAGTATATGGTTACTTAGCGTACTTTATTGCTGCAGCACTAACTTTTACTTTCTTGCATTTATTATCTTGCAAAACTACCTCTCATACCCGTATTGCTACCGTAGTTTTATTTTCTAGATAATGCAAACATTTAGTGTGCGTAGAGTTGTATCAGTGGTTGATAGAACTTGAGAGAATACTTATCCTACCTTTAGCTCCTCGTTGGGTTCGACACTCTTACTTATCGAAAAGGCTACACGCGATCCCCTATACTTGTGGGTTATCAACCAACAAAAATGTTAAACTTGCCAATTGGAATAACATCACCTGATTCAGGTAGATCTGATTCTGGTCCCCAGCCAAATCATCACGATGGGCTCTCCTTGCGAGTTGAGGGTGATCTCGCTGAAAACAAAGTTCTCCACTCCTTGCATTGCTTCTCCCATGATGGTGACACCTTTGGACGCGCTTCCCACAGACGGCGCCAAATGTCGTGGGGTAGATAACACGGCAAATGCTACTTTGGGGTAGCTTGAGATGATGGGCAAGGCGACTCTGGTGTCTGGGAGATTGTTTAGCACTGCAGGGACAAAGGGTTTACCCAAGTTCAGCCTCTCCATTGGAGATAAAGACCTACTTCCTGCTATCTTATTATTGATCTCGATCTCGATAACCCGGCTACGACAACAGAGCCGGATCTCGATCTAGGTTACAAGGTTCGCTTGGTAGCATATGTTTCTCTCGATGGTTCTCTCGCCTAAGCTTGGATTGTAAAGGTTCTGTCTAACTAGGGCTCAGGGACCAGCTTATATAGACGACCGGGTCTCTGGCGCTTTACAAGATGAATCCGGGTTCTACCCAAACTCGGAGTCCTACTCTAGCTCTTCTGGCCTTCGTGTCCTCCAAGTCCTGAACCACCTCTGGTCTTCTAGAACCTTTCCTTCCTGAACCGGGTTACCGCCAACCTACCGGCCCAGCGACATAACCCGGCCCATGCTGATGGTTAGCTGGCCTGGCTGGGCCTCCAGCCTGGCGGGTCACGCTTCCCTCTTCATGGGCCTACCGGGTTATTATCCCCCCATCAGTAGCCCCTAGATTAACCTGGTTGCCAGGTTGGCATGCTCTGCTTCTATTCTTGAGTATTGCTTCTTCGAGTAGAACTGTTATCCTGGCCAGCCGGGTTAATCACCTCAAACGTAAAATAACACATAACAGATTAAACACCAGAGTACTTCTCTTCTCCTTAGTTTGGCCAGTCCTTTTCGGCGGCTTAGAATGTAACCCGGTTATCTCGTGCCGGGTTCATATGCCTCCGGGTTTCACTTTCACCACTTAGCAAAATTGTCACTCAGCTGTAAATCCGTCCTCAATCCATTTCAACCGTGATCTTATCAATTAATATCCCGTAATTACCTCATTCTGTTTGTCGTTGACTTTTGGTCAAAGATCCTTATCTCTTCACCTTTTACCGAACACCCTAGGGTTTCACCGTGGCTATAAATAGTAAACCAAGCGTTCACCGCAGTCACTTTCCCCATCCATTCGTGTTCATCACCTTCCTCGCGCCCGCACCGTAGCAACCGCAAGTCCAATCTCCAATCGAGCCCTAAGCTGGTTTATTTCGAGGTTAGGAGAGAAAGCCATACCACTTTACCGGCTCTTGAAAAAATCAGACAAGTTCGTGTGGGACAAAGAAGCAGATGATGCCTTTGAGCTGTTGAAGAAAACATTGGCAGAGGCGCCAATCTTGGTGGCTCCTGCTCCAAAGGAACCTTTGTTGCTGTACATCACAGCAGGACCACGTGCAGTGAGCGCCGTGGTGGTAGTAGAAAGAAAAGAGGAAGGAAAAGAACACCCGGTCCAGAGGCCGGTTTACTATGTTAGCGAAGTGCTCTCAGAAACCAAGCAAAGGTATCCACATTGGCAGAAACTTGTTTTTGGTGTCTTTATGGCGACCCAGAAATTGAAGCATTACTTTTTGAAGCATCCATTCAGAGTTGTTAGTTCGATCCCGCTAGCAGAAATTATCAGAAATTCAGATGCAACGAGAAGGGTCGCCAAGTGGGCGATAGAGATGGGTGACTATCACATCAGTTATGAGCCACGCACTGCTATCAAATCTCAGGCCTTAGCAGATTTTGTTAATGATTGGACAGAGTTAAGCATGCCACAACAAGCACCCAGCACCAAAAACTGGGTCATGCATTTTGACGGGTCAAAGCAGCTTGAAGGATCAGGAGCCGGCGTGGTGCTCACATCACCAAGAGGTGAAAAGTTGAAGTATGTTTTGCAAATTCACTTTGATTGTCCAACAATGTGGCAGAGTATGAGGCCCTACTTCACGGGTTACGTATGGCAAAGGAGATGAACATCAAGCGCATTCATTGTTTTGGAGACTCGGACCTTGTTTCCCAGCAGGTGTCTGGAACTTGGGACCGAAAAGATGCAAATATGGCGGCTTACAGAAGAGAAGTGGACAAGGTAGCCGGGTTCTTCTCTGGCTATCAGGTGGATCACATCGATCGCAGGAAAAATGAGGCAGCAGATGCTTTGTCGAGACTCGGCTCACGCAGAGAGCCGGTTCCACCAAATGTTTTCTTGGATGAGCTATGGAACCCATCAGTCAAAATAGAAGCAGAAGAGGATCTGGGATGCCCGGATCAAGTTTCAGATTTAGTTGCTCATGTGCATGAAAGACCAGAGTGGACTGAGCCATACATTGCTTATCTCCTGCGCGGCGAGTTACCAGTGCAAGAAGTCATAGCCCAGCAAATTGTGCGCCGGGCCAAGTCATATGTGGTCATTGGCACAGAGCTGTTTAAAAGAAGCCCTTCAGGGGTGTTTCAACGTTGCATTTCCCCTAAGGAGGGACAGAAGATTCTCAGAGAAATACATGAGGGAGACTGTGGTCATCATGCTTCGACCCGGTCTTTGGTAGCAAAAGCTTTCAGACACGGATTTTTCTGGTTAACCGCCCTGGCAGACGCGGAGTATTTGGTCCAGAGATGTGATGGATGTCAAAGATATGCCAGGCAAGCTCATGTGCCGGCTCAGGAGTTGAGAACCATACCAATCACATGGCCTTTTGCAGTATGGGGTCTTGATATGGTGGGTCCCTTTCAGATGTCTCCATGTAAGAAAACACACCTCTTAGTCGCCATAGATAAATTCACCAAGTGGGTTGAGGTTATGCCAGTCACAAATTGCGAGGCAATCACAGTGGTGAAATTCTTGGAGTGAATCATATACCGTTTTGGTTATCCACATAGTATCATCACAGATAATGGGACAAACATGTCCCTTGGCGAGACAGAGATATTTTGTGCTGAGAAGGGCATACGCTTGGATGTTGCGTCAGTTTCTCATCCACAAGCCAATGGTCAAGTAGAGAGAGCAAACCAAGAATTGCTCCGTGGTTTGAAGCCAAGACTCCGGGTTCCATGTAAGAGAGCAGCAGGAGCTTGGGTAGAAGAACTGCCATCAGTTGTGTGGGGAATCAATACCACACCAAATAGATCAACCAAGCAAACACCTTTTTTCTGGTCTATGGAGCAGAAGCTGTTTTACCAAGTGATATCATACATGACTCGCCGCGTGTGGCGGCTTATGTTGAAGTTGAGAACGAGCAAACCCGGCAAGATGCAGTTGATCTGTTAGAAGAAGAAAGGGAACGAGTCCTGGAGAGGTCAGCAATTTATCAGCAAGATTTGCGGCGCTATCACGCACGCCGGTCAGAACGAGAACTTTTCAAGAGGGTGACCTAGTTTTGCGATTGACACAATCACAAGCTGGGATGCACAAGCTGTCACCTCCATGGGAAGGACCTTTTATCATAAGCCGGAAATTGCACAACGGGTCATATTACTTGGTTGATGCTAGAGAGAAAAGTGACTGGCTGAACGATACTGATCATAGCACCAAAGCATTGGAGGAAAGGACAGGCCGTGGAACATAGCACAGCTTCGTCCTTACTACACTTAGTTTAGAATTGAGTTCACAAAGATGTAACACACGATGTAAAAAGACAGCAGGTTTCAGACGCACTCTTTTCCTTACCAGGGTACCTAAGGGGACTGGAAGGTTTTTAATGAGGCGGCTTGCTGATCTAATATATGAATAAAGATATATGTGCCCAAAGAATCACCTCTTTTATGCATTTACTTTACAGTTTTTCTTATTTCTGTTCAAGATTCATCATATTCATAACAATGAGCCGGAAACTCCTGAAAGAGGAGACCCGCCATTGTATTATTCATACAATGAGCCGGAAACTCCTGAAAGAGGAGACCCGCCATTGTATTATCTTATTGAGAACAATGAGCCGGAAACTCTAAAGAAAAGAGACCCGCCATTGCATATTTTGGTCTTAGGGGCTGCTTGCTTCATGAAAGCACAGCTTCAAACCTAATGACCCGGCCATGATGCCACTTTGGTCATGGGGGCTGATTATCTTTAAGGTACAGCTGCAATCCCATAACCCGGCTAATTTTTAAGCCATTATTTTCTTGTCTATCTTACTTAAGCTTGATGTGACTCGCGATTATATGGCCTGTTTGTTCTCCTGTAATCTCAATCAGTCATGATGCCCATGGGGACTTAACTGACACTGTTTTTACAGAGTGAGATGCAACAGTGAGAATCCATGCGAAAGCCGGCTTACAGTTAAAGATAAACAAAAGGGTCATCTAAACCATTGAATTTTGCAGAGCTAACACATAAGAATTTTTTGTTACATCTCATGCAAATTCACAAGGTGTACAGGCACACCATCAAAAGAATATTGTATCAGGCATAAAGTTATTACAGCAAACGCCACAAAGGGCCAAATAGGACATTGTTTTTTCGCAGAAATCAATCTGCAGGAGCAAAGCTCATTGTTCAGTGGTAGTAGCAGGAGCCCTTGCCGGGTCATCAGTTGTTGGTTCTGTGGAAGGAGTAGCGGCCGGCTCTGGCTCGGGAACAGAACTCGTGGTCTCTGCTTGGCTCCGGGTTTCCCTTGGAAGCCTCTGCCGGGTCAGCCACCACTTGAGTAGATTCCTGAGTCTTGGGGGCTTCCTTTGACTTGGCCTTGCTCGAACCTTCCCCAGCGCTTGCAATACTTGGCTTGGACTTCCAGCAAATTGCGTTCAGTTTATACCCAACAATATTATCATCTATGCTTGGACGGCTGGGAGGGGGCATAGCTGGTGTCCCTGACCCGGTAACAGCAGAAGCAGCCACTTGTTCAGATGCCTTTGGAGGTACCACAATTGCTGGTTCGGCTCTGGGGATGCGACCTGCCGGGCCTTCTTGTCAAAGCCGGGTTGAAAAATGTCCAGCCTGAGGCCTTCAGCAATTGTTGTGGCAGGATACCGGATCATCTTGTCAATTGGCAAAGGACTTGTCATCAAACGTGAGCCATCCAAGTTGAATTCTGGGAATCCTTTGGCAAGTTTGCCGGGTCAATATCAGGGTAGTGAGATTTGGCCAATGCAAGAGTGCGCATGGCACCCTTGCGACAGCAGGAAATCTTCCAGCGAGAAAACCATTCAGGAATGGTGGAGAGATGGCTCAGAAAATTCCTCAGTGATTTGGGCGGCTCATCTGTTCCACGGGCTGCAGCAATTGCTCGCCCGGCTCCATAATACAGCTGCTGTACCAAGGCCATCACACTCCGTATCTGTGTTTCAGTGTTTTCCAAGTTCAGATGGTTCCGGGTTCCTGCAAAAATATTTAACAAGGTATTCATGAGTATGATAAAAAAAGTATACAGATTCAGGCAAGAGAAAAGATAAAAGATTCATACCCCAGATTGCTTTGACAAGATCACCCAGTAGGTCAGTGAAAGATTTGAGGGCTTTTTCTGCCTCAGCTAATTTTTTCTCGGCTGATTCCAGCCGGGTCTTCCAAGTTTCTTCAAGCTTCTCCACTTCCTTCTTCAGAGATAAGTTTTCTTCTGTTGAGTTGGATAGGGAGGCTTCCAGTTCTTTGAGCCTTTTCTCCATTTCAGACTTTAGCCGGGTCTCACTGGCAAGTTGCTCAGTGAGCCGGCTAATCTCTTCAGCAGCATGGGAGGCGTTTTGCTGTTACAGATAAGAATAATAAAGTTATTAGCACCTCAAGTTACTGATATAGATGCAATTTAGAACTTGGGGGCTGCAAATAGTAAAGAGGTAATATTGGAAGAGAATTTTAGTCCCGAGTTGCTGCAGGCATACAACCCGGCACTTAGGGGCTACTCAGTTGAAGATTTTTTGCTAAGTGAAAATTTAAAGCACAAGGTGATATTTTTAGTCCCAGGTTGCTGCAGGCATACAACCCGGCACTTAGGGGCTACTCAGTGGAAATTTTACAGTCTACAAATACAAAGTGAAAATTTAGTCCCAGGTTGCTGCAGGCTTGCAACCCGGCACTTGAGGGCTACAGTTTGAAGTTTAAAAAGCTACAGTTTGAAGTTATATACAAGGTGTTGTAAGTATTTTTTGTGGTTATGTTATTTTAGAATAAGCACCAAGCTCATCAACAAGTGATAAACTTGGAGCTTGGGGGCTACTGCATAAGTATATTCAAAAGAAGCAAGGGAAATTACCTCATGGCGTTTCTGGATGGTGGAGATGAAGTTGTCTTCAACACCCCGGTGCTGTGAAACCCGGGCAAAGTACTCAGAAAGCAGAGCAGGAAGTTCCAGGCTATCCAAAGCCGGTATCCAGAAAAAATAACCGGGTCTTTGCCACGGCTTTCAGCTTCAGTCTTCACTTCTGGCTCCATAATCTTGGCGATGGTAGTGGAGGGTCCATCTTGGATAACCTTTCGTGATCCCAACACTTGCACTTCCTCAGTATCTTTGGTGACAGTGTTGGGGGAGCTGGTAGCAGACTTGGCCGGCGATGCCGGGTTATTGGTTCCGATAGCAGGGCTTGGAGGAGTTGGTGCTGGAGGCTCCACTTCCATTGCTGCCGGCTCAGATACAGTTGGACCTTGAGCCGTAGCCTCTTGAACAACAGGCTCGCTCAAGGCCGGGTCAGAAGAGGGAGGCGGCTCCAATAGCGTCGCCCTGGCACTGTATAATGCAAATTTATGAGAAAAGTGATTCAAGAAAAAGTAGTAGGAAGTATTCGCATAAGAAAAGGAAAAAGCATACCCAATGTTGATCTGGATGTCATCAGGCAGGTGTGCCACACTCTCATCTGAAGAAGCTGACAAAGATTGGGACTTAGAGACCCGGATTTTGCCAGCAAAACTAGACGAGGATTTGGAGGCACCAATCATGGAGACAGCTTTACGAAGTGAAGTGTTGTAGGGGATACCTCCACTAAGGGAATCACAGGTTGAGGTAGACCGGGTCTTCCTCTTCTTGTTGGCCTCTTCCTCTTGTTCCTGTGGTTGCTCTTCAGGTTGAGATTTGTTCATCACATAATTATAGAAGCGAGAGTGTGGCACCTTTGCAATTGCGGCGCGACTTCTTTTGGAACTTGGAGCTTGAGCAGGAGGAGGTTGAGCAGCTTGCTGACCCGGCATTTCAACAGCATCCGGGTCATCTTGTCCTGAGAGAGAAGTTGGCGAGTTATCAGTAGAAGGGTTCGTTTGAACCGGGTCATTGTCAATCAGTTCAATAAAGAGCCGGCCAATAGAGTCAAGCTCACCATCATCTTCATTATCTTTGTCAGTCTCTGTTTCCTCATCGTCAGAAGAAGAAATAGAGGTGAAATCTACAGACCACCATGCTTGGTCCTATCAAGGAAAATTAGAGAGTTAAAGAATTATAGACAAGTGGTTAGTTGCTTTGAAATAAAGGAGCAAGGTTAAAAAATTACTGAAGGTGGCAGGTTCTTGGCACTAAAAGGGGCAAGCCCGGTCATTGCGATCTTTTCCTTGGTCTCACCAAGAAGTTGTTTGGCGTTCTTCACCAGTTGCTCATCAGTGAGAGTAATCTCAGAGTATCGTAGATCATCGGTTGGCTCGCCAGTGTATTCATGGAAAAGCCGGGTCCTGATTGAGAGTGGTTGGATAAACCAACCAACCCAACACTTGACAAGGTCAGTTCCGGCCAAGCCGTGGGCAAGCACAGCTTTAGCCCGGCGAAGCAGGCCCTCAACTTCGAGCCGGGCAGGAGCATCAGTAGCCCGGCTATTCATCTTGGCTTTATATTTTAATGGAGAGTTTCGGAAGGCCGGGTAACGAGCCTCATCCTTCGCAGGAGAGGTGTCCTTGCAGTAGAAATATGTGTTCTGCCATCCTTTGGGATGGCTGGCTAAGAGAAGAGCCGGGAAGTAAGTGCTGGCATCTTTTCTACGTTGGATAGAAACCCCCCGTATGGCCCTAGGGCTTGGTTTTTGCGGTTCTGAGGGTTGCAGTAAAAGATTTCAAGGAATAAAGCTAAGCTGGGAGGAACTTGGAGGTAGTCTTCACAAAAGACTACAAAGTTGCTGATGTTCAAAACAGAATTGGGTGCTATGTCTAAAGGAGTGAGCCCATAATATGACATGACCCAGCGGAAAAATAGAGAACCCGGCGGACGAAGCCCCCGGGTTACATGATCAAGGAGTACCACAATTTCATTTTCCAATCTGCCAAACAATTGAATTGGACCGAGAAAAGGTTTGTGTTTATTCTCCTCCATACCACATCACGCGCAGGACTCCAAGTACTCCGCATATCCCTGATCAAGGCACCCTGGCTAAAGTTCTTCGCTCTCAAAACTCATGCAAGGGCAAGCCACTTCGACTTCTCCTCGGGATCGTCGACTTCCTCTTCCCAGACTAGGTTTTCCAATTCGTCTTCCTCAAGGTGGAGCCGTTACAAGAGCTGGGACGGTTCCATCTGCTCCTGCCGTTGAGATCGGCTTGATGAGGACGACGCCATGATCAACATAGCTCAATCACGTGGGCGATCAGCGTGAACAGGCCAAAACTCGTGGCGGCGGCAAGCGTCGCCCGAGGACTACAAAACCCTAAAAGGGGAAAACTTTTTGTTCAAGGATCCAAACAGGTAACATCAGGCTCGAAGATAAAAAATTGTTTGACCGGTCAAAATTGTTTGGTGCTCGACATTGGGACAATCTGGATCGTTGATTGACAATTAAACGCTTTAGATTTAATGTATTCCAACATGTTTGCTCTTTTAATAGTAGTATAGACTATATATTCATTTTCAAAAATCTAAACATTGTTCAAATTTTGAATCTTTTCAATTTTGAACATTTTTATCAATTTGAACATTTTTTTAATATGAACATTTCTGGAAAATGGTTTCAAATTTGATAATGTTTATTTTTTTAATGGTTAAGATTTAAAAATGTTTACTTTTTGAAAATGGCTCAGATTTTAAAAATATTCATTTTTTTATTAGTTCATATGTGAAAACTGTTCATTTTTTAAATGTTTTCAATTTTTTAAAATGGTTCGGATTTCAAAAATGTTCATTTAAAAAATGGTTCCGATTTTTTCAAAATTGCATCCAATATTTTGAAAATGGTTCCGATTTTTTAAAATGTTCCTTTTTTGTAAATGGGTTGGTTTGCAAATGGTTCATTTTTTAAAATGGTTCCGATTTTGAAAATGTTATTTTTTGAAAATGGTTCGATTTTGAAATATATTCATGTTTGAAAATAGTTCATATTTGATAAATGTTTATTTTTGAAATTTCAGAGTTTTGAAAAATGTTTTAAATTTGGAAAATATTTAGATTTAAAAACTGATTGAAAAAAGGAAAATAAACCCCGAAAAGAAACAGAAAAAGAAAATAAAAAATAAACAGGAGAAAAAGAAACAAGAAAGGAACTGACCGTTATTTGGCCCAGCCCCTGCCAAATTGCTGCGGGCGAGCCCACCGTCGGACAAGCGAAAGCGCGGGCGAGAGAACGCCCCTGGCTTGCTGAAGGCAAGGTATAGGGAACCCCTCGTCCGCCCTTTGACTTTGTATGTTTTTTGTTTAGGGGAGATGATATACATCGCCCGTAGGCGGCGCTTGATGCTAGCGCCGCCGCCCGCTAATGGGCCGGCCCATTCGGCGAAATTTTCCTTTTTTTTCCTTTTTCTCTTATGTTATTTATTTATTTGCTTGTTTCTTTATTTTTCTGTACGTTTTCTTATCGGTTTTCTTCTAATTTCACTTTTTTCAATTTTTGAAACAAATTAGATTTGAAAAACTTCAGATTTTGTAAAAATGTCCAAATTTGTTCACATTCGAAAATTATTTTCTGCCCTGTTTTTCTTGTTTTCTGTCGGTTCTTTTCCCGTGTTTAATGGTTCATGTCTGTTTTCTCGGTTTTTCGGAAAAAAATCGAAATGTTCAATTTAAATGTTTCCAAATTTGAAAATATTTAAGTAGAAAAATGTTCAATTTTGAAAATTGTTCAAATCTAAAGAATGTTCAGATCAGAAAAAATTCAAATTTAAAAAATTGTTCAGATTTCTAAAAAAGTTCAGATTTAAAAATGCGTTCAAAATATTTAGATTCGAAAATTGTTCAAATTCAAAAAATGTTCAGATTTAAAAATTTGTTCAAAATATTTAGATTCAATTTTTTTTCAAATTCCAAAAATATTCAGGTTCAAAAATTGTTTCTTTACTTTATATCCTATCTAAAAGAAAAATTAATTTGGTTCCTTCGTCTGCCACTACGTCGTCCGTTTCGTCCACTATATTTTACGTTTCTGATTCTACCCCGGCAAGTTGGTAAATACTCTCCTCTGCCACCGTCATGTGAAACCAAAAAAAAGATCGATCCCTTCCTCGCCTCCGTGCGACGGCGCCGCCGCCTCCGTGCTACAGTGCTTCTGCCACCGCGCTGCCCTCCCACACCCAACCGCCTCCGTGCAACGGCGCCGCCAAGGCAGTTCTGATGAAGAACGCCTGCTCCCCGCCACCATGGATCCCGGCCGTGCTCCCCGCCACCTTGGATCTCGGCCGTGCTCCCCGCCAAGGCAGTCCAGCCCTAATCCCACCTTGCTCGCTTGCTCCCTGCATCACATGAGAAGCACATCCCCTGGCCTCTCACATGACTGATGAGCGCCGCCGCTACCTACGGATCGGGCGCCGTCGCCTCATCCTTCCCCGTCCCAGCATCCATCATGTCACTCGCCTAAATTTTCCTTCCGCCAGGCCGCCTCCAGCCTTCTGCCTTGGTTCCTTCCGACCCCCGCGGCGGCGTGCCATTTTACGACGAGAACGGATAATCGCGGGTTGCGGCACCGGCGGCGGTGGCAGGAGAGGAAGGCTGCGGCGGCGAGCATGTCCCCCGCGGCGACGCAGGGGAGACCAGCGCCGAGGTAGGGCAGGGACGCGGAGGGCGAGACGAGGAGCGGGGAGAGCGAGCGCGAGACGTGGGCGAGCGAGGATGCGAGGAGGAAGGCAAGTGAGAAGAGCACGAGTAGGAGGATGAGGAGATCGAGCGTGGCCGATGACAGGGTGTGCAGGCGACCCACTTTTCGAGCTGCTACTCATGCCGACGGCCACCACTACGACCTGATGCTGCCCCTCCACAACCAGCTGCTGCGGGTGAGCTCTCTCTCCTCCTACTCCATGGCGCAATCTATTGTCATCGGGCTTATAGCTCATGTGCGACATCTTTCTCCGGAATTGGAAGGAGAGCGACGTCGTTGGGGAAAATAGCTCTGCTGCGACGCTTGTGGGCGCGTAAATAGCGCAGGCCCAACATGGCCCTTAAACGCAACTGATGCGCTCGTTAGCTATTGGCTATTAGGTTCGTTAGGTTTGGGTCCCCGTTAGGATTGTGACCATTGAAACGTTGGACCCACAACTTATCCACGTAAGCACAGGACCCACCATTAGTCCACCTCGCCATGTGGGACCCACCTGACCGCATCTAGACAAGAACTGCGCCCGTGCCCGCCCGGCCGCCGCCCCCGTCGCACATTGCTTCCCCTTTCCCCAATCTGTCTCATCTCCGCCCCTTCTCCGTCGACGACACGCAGATGTCTAGCTCCTCCGCCCCGCAGTCAAGATGGCCAAAGTATGGTGCAGTGTCGCTGACACGGTGCCCTAAATGCCCACGCCCAGAGCCCCTTAAGCATTGGGTGAGTAAGACGGATGAGAATGGCAATCTTGGGCGTGAGTTTGTCAAATGCTTGAGCAAGACACTGCAAGCAAGGGATGGCAAGGTTAGATCTCTATTCTTTCGCAACCGTTTGCTCTGATTTCTCCCCAATTCATGTTTTCTCGTCAAATTTTGGATTTAGGGTTCATGTGGCAGTTTTCAGATCCTGAAGAACAGTAGCCATTTCGAGTGGATGGATGGATATCTTGAGAGGATTAAAAGGGAGGGCCACATTGATTCGAACGGGGCCGCAACCTGAGAGCTCAATTGGGGGTTGCCGCCGCTTGTTGTGGAGAATTTAGATTTTGGGAGCTCGTCCACCTCGGACAGAGACGTGCTGATGACGAGTAATGCGCGCAATGGTGCAGTGCCCGCGGAGTCCGAACTGAACCAGGAACTGAAGAAGATCAAGAAACATCTGAAGCAGATGATCGATTTGCAGAAGCAAGCAAATTTCATGGCAGCGGGATTTTATTGTTCAGAGCAAATTTCTGTTTTAAGTAAAAAAAAACAACCGTTTTGGGCCGCCGAGTAGATGTTGGGCCGTGAGAACATAACCAGGCAAAGTTCTGTTTGAACTATAAAAAAGTTGTGGTATGCCGAATAGATGTTGGGCCGTGAGAAAACAACAAGGCCCAAAGA
Organism: Poa pratensis; assembly: GCA_947311845.1. Classification (NCBI taxonomy): domain Eukaryota; kingdom Viridiplantae; phylum Streptophyta; class Magnoliopsida; order Poales; family Poaceae; genus Poa; species Poa pratensis. The sequence continues at coordinate 29,981,329 of CAMZMU010000081.1, forward strand.
GAAAACCAACCCACCTGCTTGTGGGCACCCTTTTTTTGTATAGCATAGAGCGAAAAATGCTTAGACTAAAAGCTCTAAAATAAGATTTTGCTTTGTCAAAGAAACCTCTTAGAAACATGCACTTCTTAACTTGTTTGTACTTTGGCTGCATGGAACAGTGTAAATAAAATGCGGCAAAATACAAAGAGCTACCACATGTTTTACTTGTTTTTCTTGTCTTAGCCTTTGAATTTTGTTACTTGCATGGAAAGAGGCAAAACTTGCCTTTGAATATTAGTTAATTGTATGCAAAGAATATTATTTTTTCGTACAACATATCAATAAAATTCAAGGAGCAAATTTGAACGAAACATATATATTAGGACGCACAATTTTTTTTTGTGACAAAGAACAATACATAGATATTAGGAGAAAAAAAGATATTAGGAGATAAGGCCCACCTTAGTAGTTGGGCTGGGGGTCAATCTAACTTTGGTACGTATAAATGAATTTTGCATGAACATTTTGGCAAAAAAATAACAACATATAGATTACTGCAATAACAACATAGATTCGACGGACACGATAAAAGTGAAATAAGTTCACGACACGACATTACATAGGGGCGGCCCCATTACATAGACACGATAAAAGGAAAACATAATAAAAGTAAAACAAACAAGGACGATGGAAACAAGATAATCCCTAACGACGACGGATACATCAACCGTAGTTGCTTTCGACGGCCTCCCAACTCCAACATGGAGACGTCTTCACTCCTCATCATCGGCCGGCAAGTTGTAGGGGAGGGAGTGCATGACAGCGGGGAAGGCGCGGTCGAGGTCGGTGAAGAAGTTGTACGTGGTGAATGCGATAAACTCGCACCCACCGTAGAAGACCTGGCCAAGAAGGTGATATGCATCGAACGGGTTGGTGAAGCGTGCAATGAGACCACTTCCTCCCATGCGAACCTCCTCGATGGTGAACATCACCGGCGAGCATCGAGGTAAATGCATGTAGCACTTGGTAAGGAACCAGGTCGCAAAGTCCAATGGACCCCACCAGCGAGAGATGGCCCGCACCCGGAGTTCCCTCTCAACGACGACCCCGGCAGGGTACTCCCTCTCGGCCACGGTGTTGGGTAGACGGAACGTTGGCCCGTTGAACTACATGGCGGCGGCGCTTGGATGTGGCTTGGATGTGAGATGCGAGTGTGAGTGTTTGGTTCTTGTGATGGCAGATAGGAAGATGAGGCTTAGAGGTAGACGAGAGGTTTGGTTAAATAGGAAGATGAGGCTTAGAGGTAGACGAATGGTGAATGGGGCGCCGTTTGACCTTCATGTCGTGTAACGCGGCCAAGCACGCGTGACATTAATGGACGCCGGTCGTTCGTCTGTTTGCCTTCGTCTTTGCCGAGCACGCCGTTCAAACTAGCCTGAATCGCTTTACTGCAAATGGCCGTTCAAACTAGTGCGCATCTCGGGTGGTCTGAATCACTGCAAATGACCTGAGTGCGACGCATTACTGCGTCGAGAGGGTGAGCAGGGATACGTAGAACGAGGCGAAGCGGCGCTGCGACTGGGCATGCATGCATGCATGCATGCATTGAGAGGCCGAGCAGGCTACGTGGATTGCTCATGTCTTGGTGAGTGGAGTGTGAACAAACACACAAAATCAGACGCGCATCGGCTTGTTCCATGCACCGTGTCATTTTCTACCGTTGGATTAGAATATACGGCCGAGATCAAATGGACAGTCTGATCCAAACCACACCGCTCCAGCCAATCAGCCCTTCCGATGCGTGAGCCAATCAGATTGCAGAACAGCCGTCCACGCGGATTGGCGCGTCACACACAGCGATCTCAATCGTCCACGCACAGCGATCAACGGCCCGGAAGGGTGCGGGGTTTCAGACGGGGTTTCCGGGGTTTAGAGGGGTTTTGAGATTGTTTCAGTGATTAGGGTTGAGCATAACTAATTCAAAAAAAAATCAGAAAAATACGCTGCTTGCGCACATAGTCTTGTTATGTTGTTCAGCAACGAGAGAAAAATATAAATATGGTTTACATACTTTTTACGAAAAATCCAAAAATCAACTGAGAGACCTCGAACACGTTCAAATGAGCATAACTAATTCAAAAAAAATCAAAAAAATACAAATCCGGCGCACATAGTCTTCTTATGTCATATAGTAACGAGAAAAAATATAAACATGGTTTATAGGCGTTTACACAAAAATGCCTTCACTCATATGTGATTCCTCGAACAATGTAGTATGGACTTCAAGGTTGAGAGGAGAGGGTGTCGGTGAATTGGATTGAGCATAACTAATTCAAAAAAATCAAAAAAATACAAACCCGGCGCACATAGTCTTCTTATGTCATATAGCAATGAAAAAAATATTAACATATTTTTTACTTATTTATATATATGGTTTTCTATTAAACCATGTTTTTTCAAAAAATAAAATAAAACATTGGAAGATTAGTTCAATAAATGGTGAGACTTCAGATTTACACTATATAGATAGAATAGATGTCTAGGAAAATTATTTGGCTGATTTAGACAAGGTGCAAAAAAACTTGCTTAGAAATGGGGTCGTTTACCCTACCGTTGGAGGTCATTTGAAACACACTTTTGATGACTATGAGCTTAACTTAGCAAAAGGGCTCGGATTGATCAGCTAACATACATATTTGACTTCAGATAGCATTGAAACATCAATACCCTAGCCCCAATTTGAATTTTGAGCCCAAATTTGAATTCCAGCCGAAATTTGAATTTTATTTCAAAATTGAATTTGTGTCTAAAAACAATGACCAAACAAGTTTGAATTGAAATATGGGGATACAATGACCAACCCCAATTAACAAAAAATTTACATGATACAAATCAAAGTGCATTATTACACTACAAGTGTTTTCACGAATCTGCCTCAAATGTTTCACTTCTTCCTACCTCTCAATTTCTTCTGCGTCATCATTTTTTATTCTATGCTGAGAAGTTCACTCATGCTCTTGCTTTTCTTTGCATCTTCCATATTAGGCGTACCCACAACACTTCTTCTTCTTCTCACAGGTTCAGCTTGCACCTCAGCATCCAGAATAGGTTCAGTTTGCACTTCATCAGCTAGATTAGGCACTTCAGCATCCAAAACAGGTTCAGGTTGCATGTCAAAATGTAGAACATGTTCAATTTGCACTTCAGTATCCAGGACAGGTTCGGTTTGCACTTCATCGGCCAGAACAGGTTCAGTTCGCACTGTTTCATCGAACTGAACGAAATATGTACACTTCTTCTTTTTCTACATCCGCCAACTCTTCTCTTCTTTGTTGGCTAGCAATCTTCAACAACAAGGGGCTGAGCAGCAGGTTTTCGTTTTCTATTGAGAAATAAAGCATGTCATTTGGTTACAAAATGAAAAAACAACAAAAACAATTAGAACACAAACATCAACTTACCTTGGCCTTTCAGGAGTGTAACGGCATTTGGTAGATCCAGCTCGGTGCCCAAGTTCCTGGCAAAGCTTGCATCTATTTTTTTTACCTTTTTGGGACCTTTTTGGCTTGTCATCTTTTTTGCCTTCTTACTACTCACCTTTCTCAAACCATGGCTTGAATCTACTCTGTTTTGGCCAGCCAGCCTTTCTTCTTGTTACAGGAGGACACAAGGAAAATTCAATATCCACTTCAGGCCACTGAGACTGGTCTGTAAGTGGTGGAATTGGTGTTGTATATGCAGCCCTGAATCTTACTGAGTAATATTCATGCAAATATGGGTGCATATTTAACTTCGGTTTAGAGGCCAAGAAAAGTATGGCATGCTCACATGGCTTCTCAGTGTGTTGCCACTCGAGGCAAGTGCATTCATGCAATTCAGTGTCCACAACATGCCTCCTGCCAGTTTTTGAATCTCTAACTTCAGCACCCCACAATGAAGATTTTTCAACACACAAATGTGCAAGATTTCTACTCCTATTGACAACCTGTTGTACTACTGCCAGCAGCTTATCCCCTTGCAAAAAATCACCAATCTTTCTTCTCAATTCCCACAAGCGCATGATCATGATCCTGATCTGGTCAACCATGTCATGCACAGGCAAGTCTTTCAACCCCTTCACCTTGTTGTTAAAACTTTCTGCCAAGTTATTGTTGATATGATCATACTTGATTGCAGTATTAAATCCTGACCTGTACCACAATAGAGAATGGTGGGTTTTCAGCCATGTACCAAAATCATTCTCACTGCATGCTGCCATTATCTTATCCAGATGATATGAATGTGTCTGGGTAGTGTAAGATCTTGCTGCCGCCCACATGCGCCCAAATTTTCCCCTCTGAATTTTTTGATCAAATTCATCCACATATGGCCGAAGCACTCTCTCTGCTCAGCATGAGGAAACACAATCTTCACTGCATTTTCTAGCCCTTTACATGCATCTGTGTGGACTGCCAAAGGTGACACCGGCTCTAAGCATCTTTTCAACTGCATGATAAACCATGTCCATGAAGCCTCTGTCTCTGATTGAAACATGCCTATAGCAATAGGGAACATCCAGTTATGTCCATCTAGAGCATTGCATGCTGCCAATTGACCATTCCACTTTCCAGTTAAAAAAGAGGAGTCTATGCTTAAATATGGACGACAACCTGCTTTGAAGCTATCAATGCAAGGTTTCAATGCCATAAAAAACTTAGAGAAGTAGACCTTGCCATCCTCTGTTACCTCAGTATCAATCTCAACAACACTGCCAGGTGACCTTTTCTCCACCTCTTCTTTAAAGCTGTAAAGCATCCTAAATGTATTTTCCCAATCACCATATAATTCGTTCATTGCCCTTTGTTGTGCCTTCCACACTGTGGTATATTTCACCACAATTAGGTAGTCCTTTTCCAAGTCTGTTTTAAGCTTCTTTGCTGTGGTGTTTGGTGTCTTGGCTAAAATAGGAGTGATGTTTTCTGCAACCCAAGCCTATGATGTCATTGTGGTTGGATTCGAACTAGTAATGCAAGTATGTACATGTGGGATTTGATTAACTCTGATGGTACTGCCATCAGGCTGACGTCTAGCAAAAATGTACCATTTGCAAGGCTAGGCACTCCCATCAAAACCTCTGCACCTCGCATAAAACTTCTTTTTGTCAGTCCACTTGGTCTTGGCGTCAAACTCCTTCTTGATTGCATAAGTCTTGAAACACAATCTGAACTCTTTCATGTTTGGAAACAACCTTCCTACATCAATCACAGGGTTTTTTTATCATACATAGTTACCAGCTCATCATCATGCTCATCATTTACATCATCTGCAGCTTCATGCATCAACTCTTCATCCACATCTTCAAAAGGATTTATGTTAGCATTAGCAGTGTCACTTCTATCATCACTCTCCTTCTCCTTCTCCTTCTCCTTCTTATCTCGATCATCTACTGGAATTCCAAAACATTCGGCCATCTCAGTGTCTTCCATTGGTGCAATGACCAAATCAGCAGTGTTAGCTAATTCTACTGAATTCCAGTCAACACAAACAACACCTGCATCAGTATCAACCCCCTCACCTAAAACTGTCACCTCGGTACGTATGAGCACGACCTGCCTCTGTGAAGCCCACTCATCATCTAACATCTGTGAATCCAACTTTGATGGCACATATCCAACCTTTGAATCTGCATTCAGATCAACAAGCTCTGCTAAAAAAGTAACCTCTTTGTTTGTCCAACCATCTTGCCGATCAATTTCTTCAACCATCTCTTCTCCATTCTCAATTCTAACATACTCGCCCTTCCAATTATCAAACCGTAACAATGCTACTTCTTGCTCCAGACCCCAAAGAACACTCTCTCCAAGTTTCTCCACCACATTCTTCACGACCTTCTCTTCCAAAATTTGTAGCTCTTGGGGATCAATCTATGTAAATTCGACCTCCCATCTTACTAATGTATCTCTCTTGATGTTCCTCACGCTACCATCACCTAGCTTCACCTTAGATACAAAGAATTTGACAGTGAATTCGAAGTTCCTCCGTGAAGCATCACCTCTGTTTTGAATGGGCGCCCGTTTTGAATGCCGACGGGATGTGTGAGGTAAGGGGAATCGGAACCAAATTGCATACAAATCGAAGCATCGAATTAAAATCAAGACAAAAGGGGATCCATTTACCTATTTGAAGTAGTCTCGCCCGTCTCCTCGGGGTCCATCTCCTTTCCCCTCGTTCAGCACACCGCTCAATCGAAACGAGCAGGCCCGAGACAGAGAAGGGGTCTCGAATCGGCCGAGACGACTAGGGTCAGATCCCAATCGAAACGAGCAGGCTGCCGTGCCGCCGAGAACAAACTGGCCGCCGCCACCATCGTCAGAGAAGGAGGGGACGGGTGGGGAACGGGCAGGGGCGGCAAGGTCAGCTCCAAGATTCAGTCGGCGCCAATTAGTTGGGACCCCACCTGTCCGAATAATGGCCTGACTTTTGCCTGAATTCTCCTAGCCCAACTAATTAAATCGAGCTCAGACAACATTACGACCGTTTAATCAACCATGTCGTGTCCTGGCTATTTTGGCCGTCCGAACGTTGCGCAACAGCTATTTCAGCTAACGATGTCGTGTTTTTCACCATTCCGGGGAAAGACGTCGCACATGAGCTATTTGCCCATTGTAATCTCCCTTTCTGAAGCACATAGAGTCATCCTGAACTTACTCTTGATTCTTAGCTGCTTCCGTCTTCTATTCGGTGGTCTGCAAAGGTGTTCGACAAAATGCTTAAACAACATTTACTCCCCTTCCTTGCCATATATGTGTATCTATTTGGATTCCCTAATCTTGCTTCTTAATTTACTTGCTCCCAATCTCACCTCCTAGAAGTGTAAACAACTAAACATGTTCAGTTTGACCCCTCTACGTCTCCTATCCACACTAGCAGAGCAAAATGTTATGATTTGTTGTTTTGTAGGCTCCAAGGGCTGCATTTTTTGTATGGCCCGACATGGATTATGTTAGGTTCTGCTAATAGTTTTTACAAACATGGGTTGTGTTAACGGTCACACATGTTGGCACAGGAATTCCAATACTCTCAGAGTTTACACAGAGAAGATCCACGACATAGAGAAAGTGAGACAGAGACTTGGAGAGTTTCATGGTCGTTCATTCCTTCTCAGTGTAGAGCAGGGCGCCACTAAGGCCATCGATGACATCATGGGCACACTCAAGTGTGGAGAGCAGCTGAGCCTGTATCAACCACGACAGAGGCTACGTGTTTGCTGGCGGCAACTTAGCTAAATCGTCCTCCACTGATGGGCTGGTAAGCATTTATTTTTTCTTTACATGGCATGAATTCATTTTCATGCACTATATGCCTAGCAGAAACTAATGATACATACCTGGACTGTATTAAAACTTAACTGACCTTATTTATATTTCCATCTTATAGTTGGTAGCTGGTCTTTGCTAGGGAAGAAATCTTGTTGTGGCCACGTCAAGTCCAGTGATCGGTGTGATGTCTCGGATCCATGGCTTCCCTTGAGTCCTTGGTCCAGCCGCTGATGTGCTCGTCCATGGTCTTCCATGAGTCCAGAGCAGCAGATCGACATATCCGCGCTGCCGGCGCAGCAGCTCCGACGATGCATCGTTGGCCGCTGCCAACGACTCACTCCGCAAACTGGTGGGCTGGGCAGGTAACATTGTCAAGATATTCCAGATGCATGAGTATTTGTTATGATAGTTCCTATTACTAAGTTAATCTTCCAAACACAAACTTTGTAATTCTAACTTCGTTCAACTGTTCCATGTGCTGTTTGCAGGATATTTTTCAACAGTCAGCAATTGGGCTTTAATATATCTCACGCTTCTTAACAATGATTTAAAGGGTAATCCAGTATTTAACTGGACCATTTATTGGTTAAACTGCTACGTCTGTTATTCATCTGTAGCTTATATTCTGTCAGCGGTGCCAGGCCTCCAAACTTTCATGTTAGATCTCAAGTACTCCAACCACCGAGAAAGTAAAGTGCGAGATTCTACTTATGGTTTATTTTTGTGTGAACTTTGCGCAGTACAGGAATTTAAAAACAAGAGTGTCGTATTGTTCAACATTGACTTCAATATTGGCTTTGAAGCTAAAGATCATTAGACTAGTCACAATGGGAGTAACATCAATGCCACGTAGACAAAAAATCTGATGTGGCGAGTCATTAATGAGTAGAGAGATGGTTGTGGTAACTAGCTATGTTACCGTAACATCACACATTTCAAGGCAAGGTGAGTGTATAACCTATTAAATATGACACTACACATATGTTACTCCACACTATGAAGGTAATAACTTAAAGTAGTAACATATGCATGTTACTAGTCTAAGTTACTCCCCATTGTAAGCAGCCTTAGCTCGTCACGTAGGAGCTATGACTTTATGCATGTCTCCTTTTCTTCTTAAGTGTTTTAATATGACTGGCATTTCTGCGGATTGCAATAGTATGGATGATTTGTCTCTCAATGAAGATAACATGATTTGCAACTTCCTAGGCATCGTTATTACAGTTCTCATTGATGGCAAGGTTACCTTGTGGGACAAGGCCCAAGGGTAGAGAAGGATCACCAGGACAGGAAGGGGCTACATGTCCATCTATTTTTCTTAGATATGCAATTCTGTTGCAAGCAAAGAACATGCGTAATCCTTTTGGGAAAAAATTACATGCATACTAGATGTTGACAAATTAGCAGTGGTCATCTATCTTCTGTTGTGTGTCCAACTGCCTGCTGGATGTGCAAGTTCTGAATATCAGTTTCATTTGAAGGAGTGTTATGTAGAGGAGCAGATAGTGTACATGATTTATTTTGTACCTTTTGCATCTCTTATATTTTGTTAGGTAGCATAAAAGTCTAATGTATGCAAGGTGAAACATTGTAATACCCGAAGCATATTAGAAACCGCTCTCAATTATTTAACCCATATAGTTGTATGATCTTTCATAGGGAAGCATTTTATCTGATGTTAAAGCAAAGCCAGTGTGTCACGTTAGCCAAACTCTCTCACAAGATTTTCGTTTTACCCCGTTGCAACGCACGGGCATTTAGCTAGTATATATATATAGGTAAATTAACAGATGCTCCCTGGTGCCCGGGCACCTAGATAGAATATAGTACATTTTGGGTATGTAGATGACACATATAACTCGGGTATGCACATGTTGGGTATATAGGAGGTACATATAACCTTGGGTATGTGTATTCGAGGTATCTACATGTTATATATACCTCGGTATGTGTGTTCAATTGTACGCGTACATATCAGCTATATATATAAATAACTTAGGTATGTGCACATTATTAGGTATGCATACCTCATAATGTGCATACCCAAAATCATATGTACCTCCTACATACCTAAGATATACATATATATATATATATATATATATATATATATATATATATTATATATCTCTACTATATAATATGCTTAACCGACCGTGGTACGTGGTACGTACGTTGCGGCGATTTTGCGTTTTAGCCCCTCGGAAATAAGGTAATCAACCCGCACTCCATCAACGCCACACTGATCCCCTTCTCTCCTCCCAGGCCCGAACGCTCCCCTTCTCTCCTCCTAGGCCCGGACGCCGGCCCGCCGCGAGTACGCCGCCGCTGCCCGCATGTGGGCTGCCGTCGCTTCCGCTGCGTTCACGTGCCACCGCCAGGAGGATCCCGCCCTGCCGACTTGGTTCCCGAAGGTGCGAGCCTCCCCGGCTCCCCAATGCCTCCCCGCGCCGATCCCCGCTCAGACGTAGATCGGATTCATGCGCACAGGAGGCAGCGCATCCGTATGTTCGGTCGATGTTTCCAGTGCATGCAGCAGCGCATCCATATGCAGGTGGGCAGTCCAGTTCTCTGTTGGCTCTGGCTATTGATTTTTCACTGAATTTTCCGCTTTTGTCCCGATTGATTTTTAATTGCTGTTGGTAGCTACCTAGATCACCAAATTCGCACAATGCATTCCACAGAGAAATACTTTGTGGAGACAACAGATCCTGCCAAACAGCCTGAATACGAGCTCATGTAACCAACCAAAGAACTGCTAGCTTTATTTTCATTTGTAAGGTTGTGGCAGGTATATATATTGATGTTTGTCCTTCTGATACTGATATAAGAGGTAAATTTATATAAGATTCGTTTAGGATTATTGAATTTGTATACCATAACCAGCATCTAATAGGATATGCATATACGGCCGCTTCTCGCTGTCGGAGGTGGGCAGGCTGAGGTCTAGGTGCACGCACGGCGGCCAGCCACCGTCAAGCCCAGTTCAGAGAGCGTGCCAGGGAGGAGTCAGTCAGGGACGAGGAGCAGGTGCCCCGCCGTCGTGCTTGACGGCTTCGCATTAGAAGCCTACAACAGCCGACCCGTGAGCGTCTCTGTTTCCCCTCATGATCATCATCAAGGGCTGTGCTAATCCTATATGCATTTACAAGGACTGATAAATATTTAGGTTCTTCGTATTTGCCACTTTGGTAGGCAGATGCAGGTTGCCAGGGACTAGAGGAGAATGGCGTTGTTGCTCTTTAGAGGCGTGAACACGGATAAAAGCCATATGAGGGCAGCTGAGGGAAAATACCAGAAGCTCATATCTTTGAATCGAATGAAAATGTTTAGCTGATCAACCATGCGCTAGAGCATGACAGGCTACAGATAGTTTATGGGAGGCTGAGTAGTATGTTAGCTTCCTTCTATTGACCAACCTTGGAATTCATATATCATGTTCCAAATGTTTAGTTGTAGGCCTACTGTATCATATTTTCTTCTGTTGATCATGTACAGCTTCAAAATAAAAAATAAAAATAAACAAGAAAGCCATGTTATTTTGTAAGATTTTACAAGGTTTTGGCCTATATTGTTATGTTGGTATATGGATATTTGGACTTCACAACCAGAGATATATGTCACTCAGTTTCTTTCAGGCTCAATGCCTTGGATTTTTTTTTTCTTCTGCTTTCAAGTATTTCCAAAATCGACCGCAAAGTGCATTACCCTATTGATCAACTAGCAAGAATGTCAGAATTTTTTCTCTCCCGTTGCAACGCACGGGCATTTTGCTAGTATATATATGACTATGTGTAAGGCGCCTTATATTTGACATAACCGTAAGGCAATAGAATTTTTTTGTTAATCACCTAACCCACGCATGCATGTGCATGACCGGTACCTCTCTCATGCAAGCACTAGAAAACAAAACTGCTGACATCACCACGCATTAAATGCGAAATTTGGAAAATTTAAAAAGTTTTGTAGCTCAGACCGTTTATCCGATTTATGATACGTTTTCACCGTTGGACTAGTCGCGTCGAGATCTTCGAAACTAGATCCCATGTTAATATGTTCCGACAACTTTTTTTCGGACCCAAAAGTTACCACCCACGTAACATATAAGTTACCCAGACTTGAATACATAAGTTACCCACCGTATTAGCGATTAGTTCTGATACGGTACCTCTCTCATGCATGCACTAGAAAACGAAAATGTTGACATCACCACGCATTAAATGCGAAATTTGAAAATTCAAAAAGTTTTGTAGCTCAGACCGTTTATCCGATTTATGATCCGTTTTCACCATTGGACTAGTCGCGTCGAGATCTTCGAAACTAGATCCCATATTGATATGTTCCGACAACTTTTTTTCGGACCCAAAAGTTACCACCCCCATAACATATAAGTTACCCAGGCTTGAATACATAAGTTACTCACCTTATTAGCGATTAGTTTTTAGGTTGAAATAGAACTATTTCTTTTGTTGTTCTTTTAGATTATTACGAGTTGTGAAGTTACCACACCTAGTTTTCATAACTGAATATCAATTTGAGATAGTAAATTTATCGTGCATAAGTATTACGATGATGACTATCGAGTTCATACTGACAACTGGTGGATAATTACATCATGAATACATTGATAACTTCATAAGTACTGAGTGGGTAACTCCGTTACTATTGGGTGGGTAACTATTACCAAGAGAGTATGTAACTACATTGAATTCGTGCTGGATAACTTTATTAGTACTAGGTGGGTAAGTATTACCGATAGATTACGAGTAACAACATTGATTTTGTCTTGGATAACTATATCATGAACACATGGTTAACTCCAGCAGTACTGGGTTTTCGTGCTGGATAACTGCATCATGAACACATGGGTAACCTAATCAGTACTGGGTGGGTAACTCTTACCGAGAGAGTAGTGTAACTATATTGATTTCGTGGTGGATAACTGCATCATGAACATATGGATAACTTTATCAGTACTGGGTAGGTAACTACAGCAGTACTGGGTGGTAACTATTGCCGAGATAGTAGGATAAGTACATCGATTTCATGTTGGATAACTGCATCATAAACACATGGGTAACTTCATCAGTACTGTGTGGGTAACTCTATCAGCAATTGGTGGGTAACTATTACGGAGATAGTAGAGTAACTAAATCGATTTCGTGCTGAATAACTACATCATGAACACATGGGTAACTTTATAAGTATTGCGTGGGTAACTTTATCAGTACTGGGTGGGTAACTCTATCAGTAATAGGTGAGTAACTATTACTGAGAGAGTAGAGTAACTACATCGATTTCATGTTGAATAACTGCATCATGAACACATGGGTAACTTTATAAGTATTGGGTGGGTAACTTTATCTGTACTGGGTGGGTAACTCTATCAATATTAGATGGGTAACTATGAGTAATTATAACGATTTCGTGGTGGATAACAACATCATGAACACATGGTAACTTCATCAGTATCGGGTAGGTAAGTCCAACAGTATTGGGTGGGTAACTATTACGGAGAACGGATAGAGCAGGGTGACTGTTATCAGTAAATTGTGGCACCTTCATGTGGTAACCATTTCTTAAACAAGACGACAACTCTATTGGTACAAATGCAGTAACTCTTTTGATCTACGCGGTCTTGGATGAAGATGACGTGCTATTATCATGTGTTTTCTCCTTCCCGAGACGACGAATGACAAGAACGACGCATACAACAAAACAATATGTTTGGTGCCAAATTGAAGGAACAACAAAATAAGCATGTAGCTGGAATAATATGTTTGGTGTCGAACTGAACTGAACTGAACGAACAATATGTTCGGTGGTAACTATTACATACAGTTCAGGGTAACTACAAGATCACCACCTTGGTAATTATTTACTTGCAACCTAGTAGAGCATTCACAATTTAGTTTCAGGCTACACAAAAATCCAATCCACGTGAAGCAAGTAGCTACTTATAAATGGTGCCCATAGCCTCTAGACCAAGAGAAGTAGAGCCCCCGATGACAGCACGGCAAGAACTGCGCGTCATGCCGGCCCATGCATCGTGGCCGTCATCCGCCGCGGTACCTGTTCCACACCGCCAAGAATCGAGCATGTCTACGTGGTCGGATAGCGTCGCCACAACGAATAGTTCGTCAACGTCACCATCCCTCGCACCTTGCCACCAAACGATCAAGACGAACACAGAGTCAAAGAAGGATGTAGCTGGAATAACCAGTTCCTCAATGCCATGAAAGTCATTTAATTCAGCAAGGGATACATTACAGTTGAGATTAATTTAGCAAATGACAACTTAAATATTTGTGGAGCAGCGTATGAGCAGGTTGTAACTTACAGGTAAAGATGGCAAAAGGGTGCACTTTCAGAGTAACTTAACTGCTACTATTTATCACCAGCTCTACAAACATATGGATCACCAAGCAGAAAGAAATCTCCAGTTCCTGATCAACATAATATTAAGCTCTTGAATAGTGCTATTGAAATCGTTTAATCGACTTATGTGTGCTAGTGCTATTGAATAGTTCTTGTTGCACGCTATCTCTTTGGTAAATAATCTTGCCATTGCTCGCAGCAAGAACAAAATCTTACACCGAAACAATAACCTGAACTTGTATCACACTCAAACAGCATATCCTACTATTTTTACCTATGCATTATCAGACCATCTTTTAATGGTAGAGCAGTATCATGCTATTCTGGTATAAGTTGAACTAACCTTCTTCAGACTCAATGTTACAGATATCAAAAGAAGTTTCTGTGTCCAACGGCTCGCCGTCGCCGTGCTCATCACCAGCCTCATCCCCGTGTCCTGTAGGTAGTCACGGTGACCCAATCGGCAGAACTTCTACATGATCCGGTGGCAAATTGTCAAATGCCCCACATATCTCTACAACCCCCCCCCCCCCCCCCCCCCCCCCCCCCGGCACATTAGCCAGAGCACTAGTTCACGCTGATAAAACCAATTGAATCTAAAATGTGCTATTTAAATCGATCAAGGCGAGCAGCGGCATCAAACAGTGGCATAAAACTGGAACCGAACCGAAGCCAGAAATTTTGGGATCGTGTGTTGCATCTGCCACTGAGCATGAACGGAGTTTGATCCAACAAATGGCAGGGAGATAAAAATCGTGTGAGGAAAACCGGGGAATCAAAGCAAGGCGCATCGGACTACGGCGGCCAAGGATGAGATCGGGGGCCGACCACCACCGCCGTCACACTCCGTACCTTGGAGAAGGTCGAGACGGAAAGCCCGTACGGCGCGAGGCTGGTGGGATAACGGTGCCCGGTGCCCTGGCCTTCCGACAAGGGCGCCGACCTGGACCCCCTGCGGCCTCCTCCCCCTTGCCGTCGTCTTGCCCTGCAGGCAAATGGGGACATGCACACCGGTGACGGCGCGCAGCAGTAGAAAATGAGAGGTGCGGCTACGTACGCTTGTGGGCGGCCGCTATCGTTGAAAAATTAAATTTTCCCCAAGATGAGAAATGAATTTGTTTTGAAGTGTAAGGTACGTGCTACAAAAGTTTGAAGAAACTCTTGGTACACATTAGATTTTGTGGATGGACGTCTTTATAAAATGTTTGCACCAATCTTAAGAAACCAAACAGAATAAATGGTGTGAGATAATACAGAGAGACCCGAATGAGATTATAGACTTTCTTTTTTGATAAAATCTATTGAACCTTAGGATCGCTTGCATGGAGAACCGGTACGGTGAGGCCGTGGAAGCGCTTGGAGGAGGCTCGAGGTGGAGGATCGGGGTATATGCACGTTGTAGAACTTTTCCAGCTATCGGTGCGGGATGCGGAATAGAGGAAGGGCAGTAGCTACGCGGGACGTGAAGTAGGGGAGGCGACGACCACACACTGGGGGCGGGGGATGCGGCGGCAGCACGCGAGGCAGAACATGGAGGCTGGCGGCATTTGCGCTTGAGGTGGGAGCAGGGAAGTCGTCGGCGGATGCATGCAAAATGGAGCATGAGTCTCGCGGTGGCCTCGCGTGATGTGGATATTGATGATTTTGTTACGGGATCATGGTGCAAAATCCACCATTCTCGACATCCCCTCGCTGTCACGAAGTTCTGGTCAAAACTAACTTAGGCGGTACGCGGTCGTGGAGATTTTGCGATGAGCAGTCCACGGCCCTACACTCCTACGCTCATGCGGCGGCGTGATGTCGCTCCAGCTAACTGCAAGTGCTCCTCCTAATTCCTTTCCCACAAACGTAGCTTCGGCGAGCGCCACATGAATCCCACAGGACTGAGGTCATATTCCACGACAAAAGCGATGAGGATGGCGACAACCCTTCATGTATGTTGCCTGCTCCGGGCGCTCTTCCTCTTCCCTCTCTACAAGCACGCCTTTATTGTTGGGCACCAGTTATGTTAGTTTTGTGTGAGTTTTGTATGCTCTATGATGCTTACATAAGCATCGTGCTCTTTGTAATATAAAATTGCTGACAAATGCAAAAGTGTAAAAGAAATAATACATGTAGATCCTGGTATAGTCCTTCTACAGATTATCCCTTTAATTTTGAATACGTGCGTTGCACGTACATGCTAACTATTATTATTAAAAGAGCAAACTTGTGTTGATACATTAAATCTGAACCCTTCAATATTAGGCCAAAGGTCCAGATTGTTTCAATATTTGATAACTCAACACATCTTTTCGTTTCATGATAATTACGGGATTTGCCACCGCTAAAAAACAAAACGTTCCTATGCCACCATTGCAGGCAGCGCCGGAGCGGAAGAGGATGAATGCCGTGGCGACGAACAGTTGGGTGTCAGGCGCGGGTACCAAGCTCGCCACCGTCAGGCTACCAGATCGACCACCTTCGATGCCAGACGACCTCCTCCTTCCCGCGCATCTCCTGCCCGAGCGATTCCAGCCCGACGTGGTCTGAGATTGGCGCCGGTGTCCTTTTCCCAGCCCGGCAAGGAGGAGTTGTGTAGCACGACTGCACGACCCGTACAAGCTGCCCCAAGAGCACAAGTCTAGCTCTAGGCTGAGCGATGGTTGGCCGCACTAGCGGAAAGTTTGCCTGGGAGGGTTCCGACAGTTACACCATGAAGATCTCGATCCCATTGGCAACAAGGGCGTGAACCCAGTCAGCTTCTTGGGTCAGTTCTCAAAAAGCTGAGTATCAACCCGCAGTCCTACCATTGTTTTCTCATCGTTGACTGATTGATTTATCCCGAGGCCACCTCCGTCCAATTCCGGACCAACCACACCGCCTCCCGCTACAAGAAAATCCAGTTACATTGATGCATCATGGATAGTCACCTCTGCTTAATTAGGCGCGCTATACTTGGCGCCCGCGACACTGGCTGGTTCAGGTACCAATTAATCTGTTTCAGTTCTGCATATGTCCGTAGCGCAGGCTCTGCATTTTCTGGTGTGAATTTTCCGACTTGATTATATGTAAGTTGTGGATTGATCTTGTCTCCGTGGCACATCTTGATTTGCTTTAGCACACAACAGATCTTGCATTGATTAATTTGTTCTTTCTGTATATAGACGTGAGTGGATCCATATACCAGTGCAAGAGAGCCTTATTTGTTCTCATGTGCGTGGTGCAAATGAAATCTTCATCAGCACAAGGCACATGTGGCCGTGAGGACGTAAAGGTACGAACCCAGAAATAAATCTTCTAGATCAAATTACTTGATGTGCTTGATCGATTGCTTGACAAAAATCGATGCTATTGAGTTTGTTCAGAACATACGTACCAGTTCACTATGCTCTGAAAACCGAAGGAGTACCTTTCTTGATTCTCTCTGTTATTAGTAGACAAGCTAAACTTGCTCTAATGTGCGAACGGAATAAATACTGCCCAAACTATGTGCAAAACAAGCATCATGCCTAACAGCATTGTGCGAATCGTGCACATCAATTTGCCTTCAGTTCTGCGTCCAGGTATCTTAGTACAAAAGCTTTCCAACGATTCTCTGTTCTACACATATTGCATGTAGAGCCTTGTACTTTTTTTTCTAACTGTCAATTGTCTCATTTAAATTGTGAAGACGTGCGTTACACGTACATGTCAACTAGTCTCTATCTCTGCTATCTAAAAAGAAAATTTGGTTCCTTAGTCTGCCGTTGGTTTTTCGTCCAACATCATCCCCTCACGCTTCTCTCCGCTCACTCCGCGTGCGACCAACTGGGCCATTAAATCAACATTAGACAACAATTATTACACACGTCAATCACGGATGCAAAAAAATTAGGGTCACGATAATGACAATATGTTACGGAATCCTAATTTACATTGATGGTCATAGAGTACTTCCTTATCAACACGGGACAATATATCACGGTATCTACAAAAATAGATATTTGAACTTTTTTGGAAAGCAATTTCGTTTGCTTCCTTATCAACACACGCCAGTAAATCAGATTGCTCAATCAAGTTCGCTACAATCAAGGAATTTTAATTACAGAAGTGATGGAAAGCGATCAACACAGAACGTGCGGCCGCTCGATTCACGGTATTTATTTCAGTCCTACGTCCTTCCATACCTCATATATCTTCCATGTGAGACATGGTCTACACCACATGAGCGTACAACATCAATCTCTTTCACCTTTGTCAAACCAGGAGATAGTTGTCTGCCTGCGTGTCACAGGAGCTCACTCCAACCTTTCGTGCCCCTGAAACATTGTCTTGTTCCATCGCCGCTCCGTCATGCCGTGGTGGCCTCAATCGCTCCCCCTCTAGCCAGGTCGGTCGTCTCATATTCATATACTGTAATTTTGTTTCTTCGTACGCAGCGAAGCAATTTTCCTGCACTGAAACTACAAGAGCTCTCCAATGCAGTGAGCTCGATCGGTGCCATCTAAATGAAATAGTTGGTATTTGTGCTCACTGAACACGGCAATTGTAATGATTTGCTTCGCCCTTTCATCAACACCTAATCCGAAGTAGTCGATTTTTTTTTTGCTGTAACCAAATATTATTGTAAGTATTTAAGATCGCTATTTTTTGCAGTCAGGTCTTTGTTCTGTCAAATTTGTCTTCACTCTTCACTTCTTCAGTATGGTATTAGACACACCACCGACTTTTCCTGTAAAATTGATAGGAACCTAAGCATAGATAATAAAAATTGGAAATGCAACCTGTTATTAGTTGCATACTCCGCTTTTTATTCGCATATATATGCTACCCACTACTCATGTAAAGCAAGTCAATGCTCTTACGAAGGGACCATCTCATCCATAGCAATGCATCTTCCAGACAAATCTGAAGATAGAGTAGAAGAGGTTTGATGACAAATTAGTGATAGATGGCGACAAATCTGAAGATAGAATAGAATAGGTTAGATGACAAATTAGTGATAGATGGTGACAAATACATAGGAGCCTGATCAGCCATGCATGCATGGTGAATTGGTGGTCTTATGATAATTTTTTTCTAGCTTTTGTTCATGTCTTACGAGTTCACTAGAAAAAAAATCCAGAGGAGCTGATCAAGGAGAAAAAGATGATGAAGAATAGGAGCTGATTAAGGAGAAGCATGCGAGGAAGAAGAGGAGCTAGAGATTTGTAGTGTCAAAGCATGTTAGACTAACATAAGTAAAGTAAAATAAATAGTATCTTGACATTTAAGGTGTGTAAGGTATAGTAGTTGACGTAATGCAACCTTTAGATATTTTAATTGGTGTGCACAACCAAAACACAAAACTAGCAGTGCTCAAGATACTGTGTTAATTGCCATTGTTTTATGGACATGTTGTTTATAGCGACATTTTACTTACCATTTTGTTTTGTTTGTTTTGGAAGGGAGATACAATGTTGTTCAAGCTTTCTAGGATCTATTCTGAATAATAGAGATTGGTCTTCGAGCAATGGGAATGAGAAACTATGATCAATTCTAGCTCGAAATTACACACAGGTTTACATGTCTCGTGATAAAATAAACTCGAAATTCCCGTTGCAACGCAACGGGCATTGTACTAGTACTATCTAAAAGAACAATTGGTTCCTTCCTCGAGCCTCCTGTGTTCTGCCCGTCCTTCGTGTCGCTTTCTTTTTTTCTTTTTGGCTCAGCCCGAAATGCTATGTGACGAAACCCCTGCCCCGCAAATTTCTCTCTACCGTGGTGATGCCCTACGTTGGCCGCCGCCACCTTTCTCTCCTTTGCTCGACATCTCCCTGGATAGGGAGATTTGATGATAACCCCCCCAGTTCGCGCCACTTTGATCATATGCCCCCCTTTGTGTCACTGACATGTGGGGTCCGGTCCCACATGTCAGTGACACAAAGGGGGGCATATGATCAAAGTGGCGCGAACTGGGGGGGTTATCATCAATTTTTCCCCCTGGATAAATGGTGATACCAATTCTAGGAAATTAACCCGTGGCTCCTGGGAACTGGGAAGCGAGACAAGGCCAAAGGTGTCCCACGAGCACCGGTGGCCGCCGCCGCCGTCGTCGGGGAGTTCCCAGGCTGCCTCCGCCTGATGCCGCCGTCCACCTTGGTCATCTCCGTCCACGCCAAGCCCGGCACACGAAGGTCGCCCACCATCACCAGTCAGTACTCCGCGCTCCTCGCCGATCCCCTCCTGCTAGAGATGCTAACCCTCAGTGAGTAATTCACAGATATTGGGGAGGAGGCCGTCGGGCCGGGGTGCAGATCGACGCGCCGGCCACGAACGGGGAGGCCAACGCCGCCCTCGTCGACTTCATCAGCTCGGTAATCTCGTGCTTCCTCCCTGACGTTTACATAGTACTACTGCTCGATCTAGACGAACTAGCCGAACCTAGATATTGATTGGTAGTTTTGTTGTACTGCTAGGAACCAGAGGTAGATTGAAACAAGATGTCTAAGAGAGTCGATACTGGTTGGGAATTGGGATTGCATAATAGGGCCACTTTATTAGCTTTGCTATTGCTGACTATATTGTTTGCAGATTCCAGGTAGATGCATCACGGCGGGCAATGGCGAGCACCAGCGAGGTAGCCGTGCTGCCTCCGGCATGTCGACTGCCGGACTGCCCATCTTGTGCCTGGTCACCCCCAACCCCAGTGTCGAGTTCTTGCAGATCCGGATGGTTCAGGCTGCAACTCATGGTACTACTAATGGTTCAGGCTGGATGTAAATACAAATGGTACTAATGGTTCAGGCTGCAACTCATGCGGTCGCTGATGGACTAGTACATTTCAGATTACATACTCAAAGCCATACCCGAACAAGTCATCGTTGATAGTTTTTCCTGTGATAGTCTTCATCGACTCTAGCATTGGTGGCCAACTTGGAAGTGGTTTTATCAAAACGTACCGCAAACTTCTCAACGAAGCACAGCTGCACAGGTACCTGGCCTAGCAGCAGAAGCTGTGATGTAGAAACAGTGTATTCCTTTGATCCATCGTATCATTTTATATCATGGTCTGATAGCTGGAGCTACTCACTCTATTACAGGCTATTCATTTATCATAATAGTCACCTGAAAAGGTGTTGCACAGATTGTATTCCAACTTTCAAAGCCTCAAGTCTAACGGTGACATTCTTGTTGAAATTCAGAAGAAGCTAAGGCTAACTGTGAGCGTCCTACCATTAGTTTCAATTTACAAATGAATGCCTTTTTGCCTGTCTGTTTCTTTGTCTTAACTAAGGAGCTTTTGAACAGGTTGCTGGTGGTGATGGCACGGCAAGTTAGCTGCTTGGAGTAGTGAGTGATGTTAAGACAAGGACCCAGTTTTGGTTCAGAAAAGTATGCTCATGTTTTGGATAATGGTAATTGCAGTTCATGCTGTTGTGACATGCAGAAGCACAGCGGTAGCAATATCCCTCATTCGTTTGACCAACTTCTCATGAGAGTCCCCTAAAAAAAATTCTTACAAGAAATTATCGATCTTTTGGAAATGCTCAAAATTATGTCATCTAAAAGTTATGCTGCTTATCAAGCTCTCAGAAAATGTTAAATCTAATATACATGTCTGTGCATATCCAGGCTTCAATGATAATTTGCTGAAAGATGCATAGTTCTTTAGAAGAGTACAACAATGTAAGCTGCAGGGGGATTAGAATCAGGAGTTCCATTTTCAGTCAAGCATTTATCAAAATGTCAGTTCCTCAGTCTACAATACACCAATCCGAAGACAAATCACAAGTTCACAATTGTAGCTTCTTCTTTGGTCAAGTATCATGCTGGCATCTTGCTGTATACAAGGTAAGAGAGTTAAATACGATCAAGATCAAATTAAGGTATGCGAAGTTATTTGTGATTTTCCTGACAAACTATGACTTGTAAATAGTTACTCTCCTGCAGTCCTAATAAGCATTCAAAATCGTTTGATGTTCTCCTGGTGTTTAATAGGAGTTCTGGGTTGAGCTACCCGATATGATCCAAGTAAACAACATGTATATGGATTAAATTTGGACAGCATGTTTAATAGCAGTGATTTTTCTGAGCATCGTTCTAATATGTGTGTGGGGATGGTGCCGTAATTTTAGAAGAGTGGGCAACCGCCCATGTATATGGATTAAATTTGGACAACATGAAGGTTCGAAGTAGCATAATCTACAGAAGTTTATGCCACCATCACATAATGTCTTTTTTTGACCAAGGTAATCGATTTAGCACTAATTATTTATTACATACTGAGGTCATACATTAAAATTATTTGTTGCAAGGTTTGATCCGTGTATACGAAATCTAATTTCATAAATTTCATTTTCTTTCATCTCTTGAAAATATAGGACTGCGATCCTGTGAAGTTTGCCACACAGTTGCCTCAAACAGTTTGGAATAGGTTGATAGTATATTTGGAATTTCGTCAAGCAGTTTTGAATGTGTAGGATGTAACCATAAAACTGGAAGACATTTTCATGGCATCTTTCAGTGCGGAGCTGGTCCTCTGCGATGACCTTAGTCTGGTGGCCGCTTTGGAAAAACGCAATGAGCGGGCTTTAACAATCTATCGACGTCTTTAGCAAGATCTTAGATGGGGCGCGTTGTTGGGTGCGAGCTGGGCTAATCTCGGCTTCTACAACAACAGCAACAGGGTGAAATTACCTAGGATTGTATTGGCCTTTTCCTTTTATTTTGTGAAATTACCTAGGATTGTATTGGCCTTTTCCTTTTTATTTTACCCCTTTCTTTGTTTTCATGTTTACTCTGCTTGGCTACCAAGCTTTGTAACATTTCTCCCATATATCAATAAAATCGGAAGCTTGTGTTTTGTTCGAAAAAACATCGTAGAAACACACAGAGGAGGTGGTGTTGAGACAATTGTGGAGACACATGGAGTCGACTCTGGTAGAAGTTCTTCGTCTACTTGTGCTATGTTTCGTAGATTTTTTTCTATACCAATTACACTGTAATTGAATTACCATCCAGAACGAAATATGAATTATCACCCGTAGCAACGCACGGACAATTTGCTAGTAAATTTAAAAAAACAGTTTGAATTTTGAAAATTGTTCAAAATGTTCAGATTCCGGAAAAAACAGAAAAGAAACAGCATGAAGGAAAAAAAAAGGTACTGGGCTGGCCCGACACCCCCGCCTAGGGTGTGCGACATCTGGTAACGGCCGACCGGGTAGGGGTTTTTTTTAGAACAACCAATTTTTATTAAGCTAAAATGTTGTTTGGGATACAAATACCATCAGTGGGCTGTAAGAGCCAGACCTGACGTCCAACACTACTAGAAGATGCAAACTTTGCTAAACTATGGGCTTCCGAATTTGAAGCACGATTTTCATGGATAAACGATGCTGCCACCATCCTCTTCCATGTATCTTTTATCTCCTGCAAAACCATGCAGTAGCTACCTACAAAAGGTCTTTGTAGATCGTTCACGATCACTAGGCAATCCGTGGCGACCGTGATTTGCTGCAACATCAGGTCTTGCGCCAGCGCCAGAGCTTCTCGGCACGCCAGGGCCTCCATCACCGTAGGATCCGTGACGCCGCTCACAGTCAGAGTGGAGGCGCCAAGGAAGGCTCCTGTTCCGCTCCTGCACACCACCCCGACGGCTCCTCCAGGCCACAACTTTGCCATGGCGGCATCGACCGGGTAGGTGTATAGGACCTCCCGTCTATCGGGAGCTTCGGCCTGCCCGTGGACATGGTCTTAACAGGCCCGCCCAGATTATCAGTACAGGCCCAGATCAACTTAGGAACAGCTTTCGTGGCAGAAGCCAATAGGTCATCGACACGTGGTGAGCGTGACGACGACGATCCTTCCAGACTATTCCTACACGGCGACCATGCAAAGCACGCAACTGACGCAGCTGTCTGTCGGCGCGACCAGCCTCGAAACTTACGTACGGACACCCTCTCCAGCGCCCGATGTCCGGCGAGTCCGACCCCACATGCCATTGACCAAGCGTGTGCGGGCACCGGTGCCTGGTGGTATTTCTCAAATCGAATTATAGAATCTTAAATCTCGCGATCAGTGTCCCTATCCTTATCCCTTATCCGGTAAAGACACAGAGAGAGGCCGGACGGCGCAGAGCTCGGTCCATGGACCGGAGCCGATCACGAGCCGTCCATCGCGGAACGTGCGGACGGCGTGAGCCGGGCCGGGTCCGCCGCGAGGATTCGCCGCCCGCGAGATACCCGCTCCAGTCCTATATTGGAGAGAACGTCAACGAGCGCGTGTCTTGGACTATTGCCATAGCCAGCGACGCCGACGATCTCGCCTCGTCCCCAGGTCTCCTCTCCTCGTCTCCCGGTGAGTTCTCCCAAGCCCACACCCAAGACCCAGTGCTCTCTTTGATCTGTGTGTTGCTTGCCCTGGCTCGCGGTTTCGATCAAATTAGCCGGTACCCTGCACGGCGCTCCTCTTAGGAACTCAGGATTACCGCGGGTTCTTGGGTTTGGTAGGGGCCTGGCTTTCTTGGTGTGTTGAATCTTGATTGGGGCGCCTTGCTTCAGTTTAGAATTTCTGCAGGGGAAAGCGCGGACGGGTCAGGGAGCTGTTGGTGGCATCAGGATTAGTAATCTCCGCTTTGCTTCCTTGTGTACCTGTCTGGCTGCTTTCTCATCTCGTGGAGTAGTATTATTTCTCTTTGTCTTGCAATTAAAATTACTACAGCTTGCTTACGGATGTTCAGATTTATTAGAAACATTGGCCTGGACATCTGGTCTGGTCTATCGGGTATATGTACCGTGAATCGTGGAATCGATGTGGTCTGAATGATACTTGGCTTCTGTCGGAGTTGTGGTCTAGAGGATACTAGCTTGGAATGATTCTGTTTAGAACGTTGAGTGTGAAACTCGTGGTAGCTGTGCTAGGCTGTGTAGTAGAAGGCTATTATTAGTCCAGAATTTGTTTGTTGGACAGATCAACTTCCCAACTCTTTGCTATTATTGGCTTTGTTCGTTGAATGGTTGGTGTTGAGACGCCGAATTGCCTGAATTTGGTAGATTAAGTAAATCAAAAAAATCATGATTTGTTGGTGCTTATAAAGCTAGGCAAATTTCCCCACCCTTGGAGTTGTGAGAAGAACCAATCACTATCTTCGTTAGAGGTCTATCAAAGGATCTAACGAGGATAGAGGTTGGTTCTTCTGGCAAGGTTAAGGGCTGATATATCGTCAAAAGAAAGATAAGTATATTTGACGTTTCTTGTCATTTCGTGCCCCTTGTACCACATTTCCAGCCGTTTGTCGAGGTTAGTTTGTCCTTTCATCTCTAGCGCGGTCAGAGGTCTGTTCATTTGATAAACCTGAAATATGATGAATTGTTCATTTTCAACCTGTAGCTCGGGTAGAAATTTAATCAGTGGAACCAATATCAGTAACCCATGCATAATTATTTTGGAAATAAAACCCCCTAAACCTTAAACTGTGGCTCAATCCATGTTAAATATGAAATTTCTATGTCAAATCCTGGACATTATGAAACAGTTTATCTTGAATCCTACCCTGTTTTTGCATTGAAGTGTTTACAAACATGTTAGAGAAAAATCAAGATGTAGGGAATGCTATGAAATTATAACATGAAAAAAATCATCAAATATAAGACTTTGTCTCATGTACAGAAACGACAGATAAGTATGTTTCACATTTTGTATAGAACACAACTGATCATGTTTTTAGATGGATGGAAAAAATGCATACTTTCATCCTGAACCATATCCAATGTTCCTGGTACTTTTTTCTTTCCTTCAAAATTGCAAAGAACACCTAAAAACCATGTAAATTAATAGGTGTATGGAATGCTATATAGTAGTAAGATTTCATCTACTAATATGATTAATTCTGCTCTTTACAAAAACACCAAGAGATGATGTATTTCTCATCATTTTGAACCGACACAAATATTCATATTTGTTTTATGAATTTCCGCATGTAAGCCATGTATTATGTTCGTAACTTCTTATAAAAGCTCAAAAATGCAAAAACACTATTCGAAGCAGAGCTGGGGTTCAAGTTAAACGATTTTCAAAGTTCACAGTATTATAACGTAGACGTTTCATAGTTGAGATGTCGGATCAAGCACCATAGTTAATAATTTAAAATTTGACTTCATTTTTGTGTTCATTGTTGCTTACTTGTAAACAAATCAGTACACTACATGCACATTTAGGTTTTCATTTTCTATTTATGCTTCCGTGTATGCTTCTTCAACAGCCTGTGATAGATACCCGAAGTTAGTGAGTTTGCTAGGTTTCTTGATAATCTCATTTTTTCCTAAAGCAGAATAAAGTGATAAAACTGCCCTTAATTGTCGGTAACCTCGTTTTTTATCTGTGTTATCTTTCTTCATGTTTGCAAGTCTAGAATTCTGACCTCCGGCGTCCTCCCTGTTACAATTGAATTCAGCAATCGGCACTTCGGTTGATGGCCTCACCAGCAGCAGCAGAGTTTACTCAGGAAACTGCTCGCCAGTCTCTGATCGCAATCTCCCAGTCCCTTCCCGAGGCAGGTTCAGTCCGAAACACCAACGTCAAGCCCCCAAGCACCCCCGTGGCAAACGGACATCACGACGATGGGGCAGCGAACTGCAGATCGAAGCTGATGTCGATCTCTGACCTGTCGTCTCCTGATGCCCTACCCACGCCGTGCCCTCCCAAGAGTGTTGCAACCAACTGTATGATGACTGACGCCTAACTCTGCATCTGTGGAACATGTGTTGGGCACTTGGGCATGACGTATCAGTGTTTTTTTTTGCTGACGTTCTCACCCTTTTGTTGTCTTGGTTTGGGGTGGAAAGGAAGTATTTGGGTGCTTGTGTAAACTGAAACATCTTGGTACGAAAAGTCGAAGACATACGGTTGTACAGTTGACTGTGTAATGCTAAGTAAGGAACTAGTTGCTGGAAACAAGATTGTGCTTCCTACAGTATTGGTTACAATCTTACACTGTTTTTTGCCCTGAAAGATTAATGTTGTGGTGCGTGTCACTGATGTCAACAAGTTCACACGGTCACAATTATCCATTGCATTGATCACATCAAAACTGTGCATGTGACTGTGAGTATTGGTTGGAAGGTCCAATATTTAATCTTGTGTGGATCTCTGTGAAAACGCTTTGATATGTCATGTTATATGGATCTCGTGTGTGAGGCTTATGCAAATCCGTTGTCGTGGTTTGGGATACATCACTAATCTACATACGCATGGGCATTATATATGTTCAGCCGTGTGAAGGATAGAAATAATGGAGACGACAACACATCAGGGTTGAGCTTTGGTGGTGCCCATCGAGTACTGTGACCGAGCTCCAGGGTAAAAATCGTTTGTCCGACCTTCGTTGTAGGTGGTGCTTCAACTTGCTAAGACATTTCATGAAATTGGTTCGGCCATGTCGTCAAGGATAGAAACAATGGAGGTGGTGGTTAATTGGAGACGACAACACATCAGGATTGAGTTTTGGTAGTGCCCATTGAGTACTGTGACCGAGCTCCAGGGTCATTTTTTTTGAAAGAGGATCCGACACATATAAACCAGAAGCACACCACACTTTTACAAAAAGGCCCAAAAGGAAACAGAAAATACACAGAGGACCCCGAAAAGTGCAAGAAGCACCCTGAACTAACGAGGAAGACACAGACAGATCCCAGACGATCCCCAAAGCACCTAGACGGCAGCGGCGCCGCCGTACCTCCAACCGCCGGGAAGAGCGCGCCGCTCCAACATGTAGAAAGGTCGCAGAAGCCGTCCGCCGCCAGCGACGAAACCGAGACTCGATGAAAGAGCACGACCACGGCACCCGCTCCCCGCTTCCGCCACACAACCAGCCGGCTCCGCTCCGCCTAGGCCCACCACCACCACCATCGCACCATCTTCAGCCACTGCACCTCGCACCACCATGGCCCGCTGGAACAGAAGCAACGAAGATGGAAACCACCAGTACCTGCAACAAAACGGGAACACCGGCCGCCCCCAGCTCCTCCCCTCGCCGCCACGGCTGGCTAGAGGAGCTCGAACGGAAGACCGCGCCCGACGCCACAACTCCACAACCTCACCGGCGAGCACGCCGGAACGGGAAGAGGGGGAGACGAAAACCCCAACAGGCGCCACCGCCACCGTCAACAGAGGCACCACCGGGTACACAACAGCCACCTCCCTCCCGGCGAGCTCGCCGGACCAGAGAAGGGAGGGAGCTCCAGGGTCATTTGTCCCACCTTCGTTGGTTATAACTGGGGGTGGTGCTTCAACTTGCTAAGACATTGCATGAAATTGGTTCGGTCGTTTCTTCAGAGTGAAAACTCTTGATTTGGTATTTGACTAGATTTGTCGAGATTGACATTTGTGTCGTTACGCTTCATTAGGCGTTGATTATAGAGTCTTGTGCGCCGTGTGTTGTCAGCACTGGCGGCCTAGGATTTGAAGAGTGTGTATGTGTATTCAAAATGTCAATGGCTAGCAAATTTTTTTGACAACCTAAAGCCTTGTTTTTGGCATGTAAATCGAGTATAGCGTCATATTGTACTAATTGTATAATACTCCCTCCTTCCCAAATTAAGTGGCGTCCTTGTTTTTGCATGCATCGAGTTTGACCATTAATTTGATCAACAAATTTTGTGTTATGTGCTTTGATAATTATACTGTTGGATTCATATTCAAATAAAGATTCTAATGGTATGATTTTTATGACATAGTTCTCATATATTAGTGGTCAATTCATGGTCAAAATTTGTGCAAGAAAAACTAAGTCGCCGCATACATTGGGACGGAGGGAGTACATGAATAATAGAACCCTGAATTGAGCATAATATCATAAATAAACTTATAGAGCTGATCGTACTTCAAACAGTCAACATGCAGAAGTACTATTTTGTTAACATATCAAAGTTGCAAAATCTGAGATATATAGCAGAAATTCACTTTCGCTCCCGAGCTCATATGCTCCTGTTATATTAAACGAAATTTAAAAATAGTAAAACCTTTTTGAAAACTCGGAAAAAAATTGGAGGCGAGCACATGCCAATTTCCAACATACGTGCCAAGTTTCGTGGCGAAATGACATTCGGTATGCCCTGTGCAAAAAAGACAAATCAATGATCGAAATGCAATCTCAAAAACATACTTTTTAGAGCACTTATTTTGTTATTTTTGCACAGAGCAGCACGCATGACATTTCATCATGCAAATTGGCACGTATTCAAAAAACATGTATATGTTCAATGTTTTACTATTTTTTAATTCATTTAATATAACAGGAGTATATGAGCTCGGGAGGCAAAACGCCTCTCTCGATAGAAGATATAAAATAATATAATTGTATGAAAGCTTACAGACTATATGATAGCACTCCGATCCTTTATGCCTTGCAAATGAGTAATGATGTTGCAATCCTGAACTTGCAAAAGGAATTCACTTTCATTGGCCGTAACCAAGCAATCATTCAAGTATGTTTGTCCCATCCTGCTTCTTTAATTAGTTTTTTTTGTGTGTATTTCATTAAAGAAGAAACCTCCCAACACAGCAAGAAGAATTAACACCAATTTGAGAAGTTTGTAAACAATGTCATACCAAAGAACCCTCTCTGTTTAAACAAGCATCATAGACAACTCTGTTAGACTTATAAAACTTGTGAAGTTTTCATCATTCCTCACAGGAGAATCAGGGAGGCGGTGGACACTGGTTTAATGGACGGCTCGTGTAATCGAGGCGACTGCAACTGGTCTCCACTACCTGTGGACTGTGGTCATTTTAAAATGGGCTGGCAAACGACAATTGGGCCATGTTGGAGGTCAGTAGGTTATCTCAAAAAAAAAAAAAACTGCTGGATCCCTTGTATTGAGGTCAAGTTGTGTCGATTTCGTTTTTTTTTTTGAGAGAGTGAGAGTATTCATTGCATATACATATTTGTTTTTGGATATTCGACTGAATACC
The DNA here is from genome assembly GCA_947311845.1 of Poa pratensis. Taxonomy (NCBI): domain Eukaryota; kingdom Viridiplantae; phylum Streptophyta; class Magnoliopsida; order Poales; family Poaceae; genus Poa; species Poa pratensis. The sequence continues at coordinate 30,010,902 of CAMZMU010000081.1, forward strand.
CATGAAATGAATTGAAGTGGGCCCTCCCTGGTTGTCAGGGTAGGTTGCGTGTCTTGGATCTTCGTTTTTCTTTCCTTTAACATTTTGTTGTGTGCATTATCAACATCTATGAAATGTGGCAGAAGCCGAGTGTACTTAATATATTCTCTATATTACTGTATTATTTTTATTTGAAAAAAGTATGCAGACATAAGTTAATCGGAACGACAAGCCTACAATAATCAAGCACCCGATTTGTAAATAAAATAACTCCTGCGTGGCAACAAGGCAAATAAGCAATATACGTTGGACATCTTGTTGGGGTGACAAGGCACTCCGTCACTTGGAGATGGACGACATCAAGGATATAAGGCACGATATCGGCATATAAGTGCCAATTATTCAGACCTGATATATTGTTTGGCTTGAGGAAATTTTGAAAAGCGCACACCAATTTTTTTGCATGGCTTGTCACTCAAAGGAAATATCCTCACCGCAAACAACCTTCGTTCTGAGGCTGGCAGCATAGCTCTATTTGCAAAGTTTGCCACATCAATCGGAGACAGGGCACGCACCCTCACCATGGCCGTTTGGGACTCTATCCTAGTTTCGCACAACCTCCCCGTTGCCTCTACGATTGTCATGATGGGTTCTTTTTTTTTTTGATGGTGGCAAGATTAGTCTAAATTTTAAACGAGAAAACTCCTACTCTTGTGTCACCCTCTGCGACGACACATGGGCGCCAGATCACTGCCGCTGATGCGGCCACCTTCGCGGAGACAACAGGCCAACAACTCCCAAAAGGGGATGTTGCTGGCTGTAGCGAATTGCGTGGTGCATCCTTTCAACGGTGTCGTGACATGTCAGCGGGGCCGCGTCAGGCGTAGTTGAGGTCGACGGGTGAGGCACGAGGGCCTCCGTGCTTGTTGATCTGCTCTCCGGCATTCGTGCAGCACGGTCTTCGACAATGGTTCAGGGCTGACACAACTGTAGTGCAGCGCTTACTCACGACCGCCTTGGTTGGTCAGTGTAGGGTGCAGGAGCCGGTGGCAAGGCTTCTCTCGGGTACATGCCTTCGCCGGGGATGTCGGGATCCGATGTGCGATGATGGTGGATGTCAAGATGGATGATGGTGGATGTCAAGATGGTCTCTACGCTTGGATCCAGGGAGTTGTGATGCATGTGATGGTGGGGAAGGTGGTCTAGCCAACCGACTTGCGGTGGATGGGCTAGACAATACCTGGTGAAAGCCAATGCACCAACCTTCAGTTGGCGCCGACAACGACAACGCTTGCAGGCGTCGTGGACATTCTCGTATGCCTTGTTTTTTCTTTGAAGGTCACCAGGGGTTAAAAGTCCCCACCATAATTTTATATTTATCTTAGATCTCGTATGCCTTGTCATGGCATTCGGTCCTTTTCCACCTACGCTTGGTGCTTCGTGGAAATCCTTGACAATGGAGACGCTTTCGGTGTCATCTTCATTCTTGGATGCATCATTCTGGTTTAGCTCTAGCTAGAAGGACAAACATTTTTTGGAAAGGTGCGCTGGTGTTGCGTATTCTTTGGCAACGATGACAATGGTGAGCATAACCAATTCGCGGTGTGTCCTTTGTCACCATCAATCATGCGTGTTTTTTAGTTATGTGCAGCGGAACACAGTGCTTTGAAGTCAGAGTTGCTATCGCGGGTGGCATATCGGTAACGATGCCACTCTCTTGGTGTTATCGCCACGATTTCCAACAGCCACATGGATTTTTTTTTTTGAAGCTGTGGGGCAAAAGATTTGCCCCATATATTAATTAAGCAGAAGGTGCCCGGTTTATTATGGAAGAAACCGGGCGAAAACCATACAACAACACGACACAACCCACGGGCGAAGCCCCACAACCACGAGAAACCACGACGCCGCACGACACGGCCACCCACAGCCCAAGCTGCACTAGGAAAGCCGCTCGCAGACCACGGCCGCCACACCAACATCCGGGGCCGCCGCCCCGACCTAAAAGGCAACCGCTGCTGCCGCTGCCCAAGCAGCCCCGACAGCCTCGCCGCCAGCACCCCCTTCCGGGGCCGCCGCCCCGACATAGCACCACTTGCAACCGAGCCACGACGCCGCACGAACCAGCCATCCGCAGCCCAAACTGCTCAGGGAGAGGCTGTCGGGGCTGCTTCGCTCTCGTCGAAGTTGGAGCTGCTTTTTGCTTGAAGCTTAGGGTCGACTGTTTGGCATGTGCGGGCATAGGTTCTAACGTCGTTGGTCGTCGAAGGTGAAGTCCGTGTCGCTGACTCGTCGAGTAGTGATGACGACGACATCCAATGACAATTTTAACGGTGGTCTTTCGTTTCAGCGATGTGTGTGGTTGGCCAGGTCAACCCAGGTGCACTTGTAGCGGTTTTCCAGCCAGCCAGTCCCCTGTTCATTAACTAGCTAATTATTATGTAATGTTTAAATAAAATGAGGCAAATTGGTTGTTTTGTTTCAAGAAAAATAATGCACCTATTCCAGCATTTTTTCTCTCTAAAAATGCAGCTCTGAAATTGGCAGACAGTTGTACTTATGGCAGTTCAGATGGGTAACGTCGTCAAGTATGTTTTTTCCTTGTCTGGCCTGGTCGCAGGCGAAGTCTTTGATTTTTTTCGAAACCAACTTCACGTCATACTTTTGTCTTTTGTCCGCTTCAGATCTTTTCAAAGAAATCAATGAGAGGTACCCAGCAGAAAACAACGGCACGGGGACGCAGGTCAGGTCAGCACAATGCACCCGTCGCATACTGCACTGTGAATTTTTGACTTGCCAGGTGCCTAATCCTGTCAGTATCCAATGGCCCGGCGTGGCCGTTCGCCTCATGTGAAACACACCGGAGAATTCATCTCTACCCATCTCCCTGTCCCGAGGCTCGTATGCGCCGGTAAGACCATCTCCACCACCACTCCAATGTCTGAACAGAGTCACAGCGGCACCCCATCAAAAGCTGTCCCGCATCTTCAGATTATCCCTAATTTTGGAGACTAGATTGGGTGTCAGACAACGTACGGACAATATCTCCGACAGGCAGGTCCCACATGTCATAGCCATCGATCCGGGGTCCCGGACCCGATGTACTATCTCGACAACCCTTACCGCAACGAAGGTAGTGTAGATTTTAATTTCGTTTGGAGCTATTGTATCTGAAGAAATTTGAATGAAACGTATTTTACTTATATATGCAATCTCAGTCATATTTATTTGAGAGCGACACCCATTATTGTGCCGGACATATGTCCGACACCCTAAACCGGACATATTTTGGGACAAATCATTTCAGGGGTGGAGATGCTTCGTTTTGCCTTTGTGTGGTCAATCTAAGCATAGTTTATTTCAGGGGTGGAGTATCTGTGTATCATCCCAATAAATTAGACGTAGAGTGCGCCCGACCACCAAGTCTCCGAACTTGACCTGATCAGCGCGCAGTACACACCTGTGAGAGGATTTCACATGCTTGACACAGGAATCGTTTTTTTACGCTTTTCAACGCAGAAGACACATCGGATGCTTCCTCGTTCCCGTTGCAAATTGTAAAATCTCTTGCCGTCGTTCGTCGTGTAGCCGCCCAGCTTTCGTTCGAATGATCTCGAATCGCCCGGTCGCTCAGCTCCACCGAGCAAAAGCAAAGCGTGGGACGAGGAGAGGTTTCAAAGCCGGCCCCGCCAAAGCAAAATCCAATTTGCGAAAAAAAAAATCCAATTTGCGGAGCCGGGCGCCCACGCCGCGCCCGCCGCCTCGGTGGAGTGGAGTCCCGTCCGCCGTAATTAACCCTAACCGGCGGTGGCGATTCCCGGGGCGCAGCGTTGACCCCCGTCCCACTCTCCCACTCCACCACCATCCACGTCCTCCTCCACGTCACTCGCCGCCGCTACTCCCGGCGGGGCAGGTGCGGACAAAACCGCCCACTCAACTCAACTCACTCCATGCCATACCTGACACTTTCCTCTCCACCCCCGGCCCAGAATATAATTTGAATCCAATCCAACCCTGGCCTCGCCATGCCCTGCCGTGGACTCTTGTCTCGTGCGTGGATGGAGCTTTTTCCGCAGTTGCTGCCAAATTTGGCGCATCGCGATGTCAAATTTGCCACTTCAGTCTTCTCTCTCCTGTGCTAGCCAGCTAGCTTAGCTAGTGTGCACATCACTGACAAGAGTGAACATAGAAAACTTCCTCTCTCTCTCTCTTCTCAACGCTCGTTCAGCCCCCAATCCCCCCTCCCTCCCTTCCGGCCACCCCCAAATCTCCCTTCTCCGCTCCGGCCGGATCCCCCGCGCCTCCGCTAGATCCCACATCGGCGCCCCGCCGAGATCCCGCCTCCGCGCCTCTCGCGCTTCCTATCGCCCACTAGTGCCAAGTAACAAAGCCTGCTGCTCCTAGTGCTTCGCCTCCCGTCTGACCGGCGTCGGATGCCATGGGCAGCGGCGCGTCACGGCTGCTCACGTCGTGCGCGTGCTCGCGGCCGGCGCCGGCGTCCGTGGACGCGGAGCCCTGCCTCGACGACGCGCTTGGCCACTCCTTCTGCTACGCCTCCGCATCCGCATCCGCCGCCGCCTACTCCTCCTCCTCCTTCCGCCACGGCATCTCCGGCGCCGCCCTCTCCGCCAACTCCTCCGTGCCCGTCCCGCTCTACCTCTCCTCCGCCGCCAACGACGCCGACGGCTCCATGCCACCTCCCAACAACTACTCCTCGGCCTTCCACACCTCCTCCTCCTTCTCCTCCGCGCCGCTGCAGCTCTCCAACCTCTCCTCGGGCCCGCTCTTCCTCTCCGGCCCCATCGACCGCGGCGCGCAGCTCTCCGGCCCGCTCGACGCCGCCGCCGTGCCCTTCTCGGGCCCGCTCCCCACCAAGCCCGCCACCAAGCGCGCAAACTCCTCCTCCTCCAGGGGCCTCTCCAGGCGGTTCCGGAGGCCAATGTTCGGGGGCAGCCTGCGCCGGAGCGTCTCCGAGAAGCACCGCCCGCTCATGGTGCCCCTCCGCCGCGATGGCGACGACGACGGCGGCGGAGTGCAGTGGGCGCACGGCCGCGCGGGGGAGGACCGCGTCCACGTCGTCGTCTCCGAGGACCAGCGCTGGCTCTTCGTCGGCATCTACGACGGCTTCAACGGGCCCGAGGCCCCCGACTTCCTCGTCGCCAACCTCTACCGCTTCCTCCTGCGCGAGCTCCGCGGGATCTTCTACCAGGAGGCGGACAGGGACAGCAAGCGCCTCTGGCAGTTCCTCGCTGACGGCGACGACGATGACAGCGAGCTTGATTTCTCGGGCTCTGGACGGTTCGCTCTCTCGCTTGCCAAGCTCAAGGACCGACGGTTTAACATGTGGGCGCATGCGGCGGCTGTGGGCGATGATGAGATCAGCAGGGAGTTGGCTCCCAAGAAGTTGGCGGCGGCGCCGGTGGTGAGAGATCATGGAGCTGTGCTTGGCGCGCTCACTCGGGCTCTGGCCTCGGCAGAGGCGGCGTACCTAAACATGACCGACCAATCGATGGGGTCTCACCCGGAGTTGGCGGTGACTGGTGCGTGCCTGCTCGTGGCATTGGTCAGGGACGATGACGTCTATGTGATGAACCTTGGGGACAGCCGCGCCATTGTAGCACAACGCACAGATGATGACCATGCCTGTGGGATTGGAGCAATGCGGATGGATGACATCGGGGTGGGCTTGGAGATCGAGGCAAGGCCTGTCGGATGTGCCATGATGGGGCTCGACGCACTGCAGCTGTCTATTGATCATAGCACCAGCATCGAAGAGGTAACATTTGTGCTGGCATTTTATTGTACTATATATTTTCTTCAGAAGAACATCTGTTGACATAGCTGAAATAATGTGCTTGTAGCTTATGTATTTTCTGCATAAGAACATCTGTTGACATAGCTGAAATAATGTGCTTGTAGCTTATGCATTTTTATTAGAAGTACATCTGTTCACTGTTGACATAGCTGAAATAATCTGCTTGTAGCTTATGTATATGATTATATCCAGTTGACCTTTTGTATTCACTGTTGATTACATGCTGTGGTCTGGTATGCCATCCTCTGAGCATTGTGCTCGCATCCTTGAATGCGAAGTAGTCAGGCCATCGGATTATTTTTCTTTTCCAGCTGTGTGTTCATATTTCTTAGAGCTAATCATTCAAATCATTTGATGCAAATAATTGAAACTTGAAAGGCAGAGGCTACAGTTTCTTGTATACATGAGTAGATCTTATAGAACACTTGTTGTCCTTGACTTCATATTTCCAGTTTGTCAGAGCCAGCCCACATTTGTTTTGTTAGAGCATCTCCAAGCGGGCTCGCCAAATCCTCCCCAAACGTCCGGACGGACAGCCCGGACGGGCTCCGGACAGAAAATGAGCTAAAATAGCTACCCAACCGGGTTGGGCAAAGCCTCCCCAAACGTCCGGGCTGTCCGGCAGCCCACAAACTCACCCCATATGTGGGGAGGGTTTGGGGGCTGCCGGACGCGCCCGGACAGCCGCCACGTAGGACATGGACCACTTTATCTACTACTTTTCTCTTTCTTTTTCCTTTCTCTCCATCTCCACCAATCACATGCATCCGGACGGACAATTAGGGATGTTTTTGGGGTGCATGGTTGGATATGGCCACTTTTGGGGGCTGGCCGGTCACTGTCCGTGGACGTATCCGGACGCATCCGCGGACAGTTTGGGGCTGAATTTGAGGGCTCTGCTTGGAGATGCTCTTACTTGGTCATGTGCCGTTAGATTCCATTAATCTGTCCAGCGTCTAAGTTCGTCACGGAAAGCAATTGGTCATTTTATCGCATCCATGCATATAAATTCGTATCCTTTGTTTTGATATGCAGGAAGTGCAGAGGATTAAACGTGAACATCCGGATGATGGTCAGTGTATTGTAAATGACAGAGTGAAGGGTCGTTTAAAAGTTACCCGAGCATTTGGTGCTGGGTATCTCAAACAGGTAATTGTGATACTGCTTTGTTGGGTGTTACTAAAGATCTTTAACCATATTTTTGTTGGTGAAAGTTTATTCAGTTTTGAGCTATTAGCTGTGCTTTGCCAGCTTAATGAACTTAAGTGTGAGTGTGAGTATGAGTTTGTTGCCAAGAGTTAGTTAGTACTTACATTTTTAAATTATAGTAGAAACTACTTGTAGATGCTCTCATGCTCCAATTGGTCTAATGTAATAGCACACTAGATGAATCTTACCTAGAAATTTGTGTATGTATGTGCAGGCAAAGTTGAACAATGGATTGCTAGAAATGTTCCGCAATGAGTACATAGGTGATACACCATACATATCATGCACCCCTTCTCTTTGCCATCACAAGCTCACTGCAAGGGACCAGTTTCTGGTTCTTTCTTCTGATGGCTTATATCAGTACCTGAGCAACGAGGAGGTAGTTCTCCATGTTGAGAATTTCATGGAGAGGTTTCCTGAAGGTGATCCAGCACAGAGTTTAATTGAGGAGCTTCTTTCGCGCGCAGCAAAGAAAGCCGGTAAGCTTTGGCTGGCCTGTTCTTTGATACCATGTCTTTTCTCACATGTACAGATATGACATGATCATGTACTTCGCATGCTTCTCCCCAGTGGTACTATTTTCTTAGACTTCCAGGGAGGATAAACTCCCCCGTTGTATTTTCATTATGTAAACGAAACCTTGTCACCAAGCTCTCCAGTGGTACTATCATAGGGTGCAAGCTAATAGAGTTCCGTTATTTCACAAAAAAAAAGTACTGTCCTCTGTTCCCTTGTTATAAGACGTTTTGGTAGGCTTAATTGGCTTGCCAAAATGTCTTATAAAAGGGAACGGAGGGATTAGATTGCAATCAACATTGCATCAACATTCCCCGTTAGGTCACCCAAGTTTGCATTGTTTGTGTGAAGGACCTGGTATCATCTGATTATTTCCTAACAACCATATGATATTTCACATTGATACAATCATTGGATCATTGCTATCTTTTGATGCATCAAGTTATACATCGAAGCTGTTTTCAGTTGTCCTAAATGTCAAATGTGTTGACCTGTTCCCCTTGTCTTTGTCAGCAATATTGAGATGTTAAGACTTTGGCTTTCCAGGTATGGATTTCTACGAGCTATTAGATATACCTCAAGGGGATCGGAGAAAATACCATGACGATGTCACTGTCATGGTTGTTTCTCTGGAAGGGAGAATATGGAAATCATCTGGAACGTACGTGTGATGTTCAGCTGAAACAATGTCAGCATCAACATTTATGGTGTGACCTCCGGTCCTCCGCAGCTGGTCGTCGCCTCTGAGCAGGTGCATACATGCTCATCAAGAGAGAAATATCGAGACTCCACAGCATGGTGGACAGATGATGTGCTCCATGCATTTCTGAAAGCTGTACTCTCCAATCGGAGATCATTGCTGGTCCAGATCTCAGCTTCAACAGAAAACACAGCCCATGAATGTGCCCACGAGTCAACTCTGGTGCAGATTAACACTGCAGAGAATTGAGAGGGGGTAGTCCACCGGCAAAGCAGAATCGAAATTAGCTTTGTCCCGCCATCCACAGCGTTAATTGGTCGCAGTACCCACCTGTGACAATTTTCCCCTATCTCGCTGTGGTGTTGTAAAAGGTTTGCTTCTTCCATCCTTGAGGAAGGAAGACGGCCTTTGGGGACATGCAATTTTTTCTCAGTCGTGCATGGGTTAAGCCTGTGCTATGCTGGAATTGTTTGTCAGAAAAGAAAATGATCATTCGCCCATCATTTTGTGCTTTATGTTGTCTTCTTGAGCCCTGATTGTTTGTGTAGTACATCGTGTGTGCCGATACATAACATGGGTCTAACTAAGGCTGGATTAGAACAGTTTCCAGCTTTTTCCCAAGATTTGGCCGGTGCTGTGCTCGGCCTGCATGGATGCTGGGCCAGAAACTATCGGCACAGAAACAAACGGAAGGCATAGCTGGCCTGTGAAAATACTGGGCTTGCCAAAATGCTGATGATATGTATCACATTTTTTGGCTAGTGGCACTGTATCTACCCTCTGTGGGAGTGTGGGGTCGTTTGTGTCGATGATCTATGTACTCGCAAAAGCTACACATTTGTCATTCAGTAACGATATTCCACCCTAGACCAACCGTATTTCTGCTTAAAATTAATCTAAATTTGTTACGCCAAGAGAACATCAGATACAACTAGATAATTCATAACTGGGTAAACCCTGCAACCAAACTCGTCCCGATGATTGACATGGAGGAATTTAGCAACCAAAATACCTGCAGAGTTGATGGATCGAACAGGGCCGCCAAAATCGTGAGGCCCCCAAATTTTACTGCTATCCAAATCCAGTACCTAGTTACTACCTATATGAAAGACGAGCGATTTCTCACTCTCTCCGCGCTCGGGCTACTGTTCTAAGGAACTGTGGCTACAGTGTTGAACAGTACCACGCGGAGTGGCCTATTTGTAATTTCCAGAAAACTGAAGGACTTTCTTGCAAAAACGCCACAATTCTCCTCCCTCTTCTCTCTCCCGCGCGACGCCGAGCCCCCCGGCGACGCCGCCGCTCTGCTCTTCCCCTGACGAATCGATGCCCGCAGGGAGCTCCGCCATCGTCGCCTCTCCATCCTCGCCGAGGATCACGTGTCGGGACGCCTGAGACGCGTCGTCCCGTGCTCTGTGTGGCCGCCCCCGTGCTCACCATCCGCCGCCGCGGATTTGGTCGTCACCGGCGACTCCGGCGACCAAATGGTCCGGCTCCGCCGCCACTCGCCTTCCCACGCACGCCTCGCGTGGATCCGTGCGGTTCGAGCTCCTGCGCGTGCTCCCCTGCCCGAGCGTGAGCTCGGTGGCGCTCTGCGGAGCGAGTGCGTCTGCCGCCATGACGCCACCCGCTGACGTCGCCGTGGGCCCGCATTTCAGACCCTTTTTATTTTCATAAATAATGTCACAATTACTAAAACCCTGACATGTGGGTCCCTACAGTCAGATATTTAATAAATACAGAACATACCTAAATTTGTGAAATTCATATTTTGTAATCTGTAATTCACAAAAATGCAAATAATAGATCAAAAAATTCAGAAAAATGCAACTTTTACAACTATTGCATATCTATGCATGATTAATTAACTTGCAACCCCTTCCCTCCTTGCTCACTATCCCGCCCACATCTCTCCCTTCCTCCGTTTCTCTCTCTCCCGCGTAAGCTCAAGGTCACCGTCGCCTCCGGCGCGAGCTGCCGCCGTTCCACTTTTCCTCGGTCGAATCCGAAGCTGCCACAAGCTCCGCAGTCGTCCCCTCTCCATCTCCGTCAAGGATCGCGAAAAAAAATAACAAAGCATTCAGAAAAATATAAAATAACATTATATTCAAAAAATCACAATAATCTCAATACCCATATAGATTTAACGGAGTTGCAACAAATATCCGTTGTGTACAAACATGAAACTAAGAAATTTTCAATTTTTTCACAGAAATTAAGGAATGTTCATTTTGTTGAAGATTTGTTAGATTAGTTTTCCAAATAATTTTTCTTCCCAAAAAAATTCAACAATTCTTAAAAGTTTCAAAATAGATTTATTTGCAGAAGATCGAAACCTTTACAACTATTGCATCTCCATGCATGACAACTATTGCATTCCATTCATGATTAATCAACTTTAATTCTTGTTTAATAATTACAGAAAAACCTGAAATTCGTAAAATTTATATCTTCTTATCTGCAATTCAAAATAATGCAAATAACATATCAAAATTTGCAGAAAAATAAAACCTTTACAACTATTGCATTCCCTACACGATTAATCAACTTTAATTACTGTTTAATTAGAAGAGTAATTTCTGTGAAGTTTTCCCAGTAATAGTTTCTTTAAGACATTTTTCCACGTCAAACAAAATTTTGACCGCAATTTATGAGACTTTTGCAAAGTTCTAAATCTCTTTCTCGTGCTCACATTTTCGACGCAACTTTTGAACAAAGTTTTCTGGTAATAGTTTCTTTAAAGTTTTCTGGTAATTATTTCTTTAAAATATTGTCCCCACGACAAACAATTTTTTTACTGCAATTTATGAGCCCTAAATTCATGAACAACAAACTACAATACGGGGACCTACTCACATTTTCGACACAACTTCTAAACTTTGTTTCCCCAGTGGTACCTTCTTTACTACAATGTCGATCTACTTTTCACATGAACAACAAAAAATAACATCTTATTTTCCACTAAATTAATTTTTTTTCCACGTTCACATTTTTGACACTCTTTTCAAGCATAATTTCCTAATGGTAGTTTCTTTAAGCTAACGACAAACAAATTTTTAACTGCAATATGTGAACTACAAATTCTTGTATTTCTCGAACCGTAGACATTTACAACACAACTTTTTTGAAGATAGTTTCCCAACGGTAATTTTTTAGGTAATTTTCCTGCGGAAAACAAATTTTTAACTATAATCTACGAAATTCAATATTTCCTATCTCATTAAAAAAATATAGTTTTCCAGTAATAGTTTGTTTAGCAAACAATTTTTTCCCTACAATTTGTGAATCACAATTTTTAACGAACATCAAACTACGTTGACAGTGAATTACTCACATTTCTGACACACCTTTTAAACATCGTTCCCCAATAGCAACTTCTTCACAACAGTGTCAAGGCACTTTTCACATAAACAACAAAAAAATAGCATCTTATTTTCCTCTAATTTCCACTTTTACAAAAACTAAAATTTCTTTCCCGCGCTCATATTTTCAACACAAGTAATATATAAACTATTTCTAATTCAATGAAAATTTGTAGAACTTCTGATTAACAATCGGCAGGACCATTATCTTGCAGCCAGTATATATTAAAATGAGCTCATTGTCTTGCATCAAAGAACATGATTTTGATTACTTTACTCTGAGGAAAATTTTGAGGGATCATATTATGTGTACTGAAGTCTAGAAGTCACAGGAAGCAACATTAGTAGTAGCAATCTTAGACAAAGGGAAGCTGCTTGATAACAACCAGCCAGTATTCATCGAAAGGCGTCACTTAGCAACTTTTAATCAAGTCAACAGATTTAGGCAACAAAAGACAGCTAGCAAATCATAGGATGCAACATTAATATTTAGTCAAAAGGAAACTTATTTAAGTCTGATGATTTGAGCTAGACCTCATACTTCATATGAGATTTCGAAGTTGGTTGAAATCATTACCGAGGCTAACAATTTTTCTACCAACAACATTTTTTCTCATTAAGCTTTTGAAGGTAGCACTTTTATAGATAGTAGGGTACACTCTTTCATTTACTGCTGCTAGGTTTCTTGATTATATGCATGAAAGCGTTGATCCGGTTGAAGCTGTTTGCCATCGCATTGCAATTCATATCGGCTGTACATATAAATGCATTGTACTTATCAAAACCGCCACTTCTCTTTACAAAATATATTATGCAGCTAAAAGAAAGAAACAAACCATTAATATAAAAATTCTCACCAAGGCCGCGGCATGTGCCGCGCCAAATTCAACTAGTTCACGTTAAAAGAAAGTCACGTACTTGCGTATGCTCGGTTTCCAGAAGACAGCAGCCCAATACCAACATGTAAACTCCAGCAGGCCACGATCGATTGCATCAAAGAAAAAAAGGCTGCACCCAAAAAAGGCCACGATCTCAATCCCAAGTTCCCAACACGTGCTAAACAATTTGAGATTAGTTTCTTACTTTAGGAAAAAACACTTCTTATTCCCGAGTTCAAGTGCATCTGTTTTTGAAACATTGAAATATATATTTTAACGTCTCAAACAATTCTGAAAAAAAATATGCAAGTACATATACATGTCTAGTATGTATGACCAAATTATTGGAGAAATATATTTCTATACGTGATCCGTACAAAAAAATGTACTCCCTCCATTCACAAAAGGATGTCTCAATCTTTTCTAAATTTGCATTTATCTAGACATAGTCTAGATAAATGCAAATTTAGAAAAGATTGAGACATCCTTTTGTGAATATGTCTAGATAAATGCAAATTTAGAAAAGATTGAGACATCCTTTTGTGAATGGAGGGAGTAGCAAGTAAAATGAGTTCCTTTTCAACTTTTGCAGAGCCATGATTTTGTGTTTTTTGTTTAGCCTAAAATATAGGCATATTATCAAACAAAATTATGCATATATGTAGATATAGTGTATATTTATTTGCGTAATTTGTTGTGGATTTTTTTAAAACTTTAAAATACCATTTTCGATTTTTACAAAAATCGGGTGCACGGGAGCTCGGGAGTCAAAAATCCCCTCTCCTTATTTTAGGGATACATTTACTCCTTTAGCATTAATATTTGATATATTTATGAATATTGTATGAAATAATACATTCCGAAGTTATCTAATAAAATGAACGCATGTTTTGTTATACCGGTTGTACATTTTTTCAAGAAAAAACAGGGTCCCAATTTACAATTCGCACCAGGCCCCCAATTTCTGGAGACGGCCCTGGCAATCACCCTAAGCATATTAACAGGGACACCATCTTTGATCCCGATCTAGGAAGAAAACTGCATGAATATTGCCAGGTCTTTTTTTTTTTTGCGAGGGTACAAACAACATTACAGCAAACTCATTACAGAAAGGACCTCCACGAAAATCAAAATTACACTCAAGTCCTTCTCCTGCACTGCGTTGACGCCGACGAAGAGCAGATCGCACCGATGGCGCGCCGCCGCCGCATCGCCATACTCCTTGGATCGGCTGATGTCCCTAGGCGGACGGGAAGTCGTCGGAACTCGAACCCCGCAGGGCCTCCAACCTGCACCACCGACATCAACGCGCCGAGCTTGCTCCAGCGCTGCCTGCTTCATGAAGATCAAAACCGGAGTCGCCGTTGTCGATCTCCGGCACGGGGAAGTCACCCACAGCAGCTCCTCAGAGCTGCGAGCGCGACGAAGGACGCGGATCTGCTTCGGAGCTCCACCGGAACGCCGACGCCGAGGAGGAAGACCCGTACCTGCAAAACAGAACACCGGCAGCGCCGCCACCCTCCCGACGCCGCCGTCTGCACACCCAAGCTCCTCTACACTATGTACACACCGCGAATCGGAGTTCCCCCTTCCTCCCGCCGCCGAGGCGGCCGGCGGAGGGCGGGGGAACCACCGATTCGGCGGCGGCGAGGTGAGGACTCCGGCTTCTCCCAAAAACACGAGCTCTCTATTGTAGCGGAAATATTGCCCGGTTTTTGATGAGCATGTTCGCAAAGGCTCCAAAGAAATATGTATTAAAAAACGATATGGGTGCCAACGGTGCCCATGCAACGACGCGGATGGACAAAAAGAACCAACATGCCATCCACGAAAAGGACAAAAACTTTGAACCTCCTTTGAACCAATGTGCCGATAGATGGGTCCAACTAGGCTGAATTAGAACAGTTTCGAGCTTTCTCGGCTGTGTTCGGCCAGCATGAAAGCTGGGCCATAACTGTTCCAATTCTGTCTCAGTTATCTATCGGCACCGAAACAACGAAAGACATCTGACCTGTGAAAATACTGGGCTTGCCGATATGCATGTATCATGTTTTTTGGACGATGGCGATGTGTCTACCCTCTCGGGTTTGAAATCGGACCGATCTCACCAAAAGACTCTTCCAACGTGCTCTCCTCACTTCAAGAATCACGTTCTCCTACCGATAGGTAGTTCCGTCTCGCCTTTCCCCTCCCTTGCTACAGTATCCAGCGGAGGAAAAAAGGCGATTCTCGAGTTCCGCCGGCGGACAGGGGCGGAGCTGCTTGAGCCTACCCTGATGCACATGCATCAGGGTGCAAGATTTTTTTTAGCCTTACTTACCTCCAAAATTGCCATTTTGCATCAGGTTAGATCACCACATGTGCATCAAGCAGTGTAAGAGGGCATCAGGGTTACCGTGAATCCAGCTCCGCCCCTGCCGGCGGATTCGCTGGTTCCCTCCGCCTCCGGCGCCGCCGCGGCGTCGCGAGGTGGGGGGAACCGTTGGATCTCGTCGTGCGGCAGTAGTTTAGGTTTAGTTAGTTTTAGTTTCCTGTCTTTCCTCGTCGGCGTCGCTCCGGTGGTGACGCAGGCGGTGGTGAAGAATAAGTCCTCCACTTCCTTTCTCCGGTCCGGCGGCGCGCTCGCCGGGAGGGTGGTGGAGTTTGTGTACTCCGTGCAGGTGGGTGACAAGGCGACATCTCCTCTGCGCTTTGGAGTTCCTGTCCTTCGGGTCGGTCGCCACCACGCCGTCTTCTTCCCCAGGGGCGGTGCGGGACCCGTGAGGTGCTGTGATGGGGTTGCGACCTCGGCTGTGGAAGATCTTGGGGCTAGAAGATGGTGGGAGAGCGGATCCGGTGGCAGAAGAGGATTCGAGGATGGAGAAGTGCGGGGCGCCGCCCCGGCCGATGATCCACATCGACGACGACGTTCGTGCTCTGGCGGATGTCTACTCCAGAGGTCCGATAAAGCAAATCGTGTTGCGACGGTTCTTCTCTTTTCCATGGGTCAGCTTCGCTTGCTTCGCTCCGGCGGAGGCGGAGCTTGGTGCTTTGCAGAGGATGACGACGACTCCCAGGGACCTAGTTGTCTTTTCGTGCTGTGTGGGGTTGTCCTTGTTATTTTGGTTCGACTGGTAGGTTTTCACTGCCTACATGTTGTATTTGTATTCTGTATTTCGTTCTTGTGGTCATGAATACAACATGGTCGTTTGTTCTAAAAAAAAAAAGAATCACGTTCTCCTTCACGCGGTTCTTGCAGGGTGTCTCTATCCATCACTTGTCGCAAAGGGAAACAATGTGGCGGTGCGACACATAAGGTTGAGAGTATAACATTTTTTGTTTTTTCTAGACACTTGTAAGTATGCCCCGCATGATCCACGGTGCACTTTGAAAGTACAACCGTCGTGCTCTTGGAAGTACGCCCATGTAACACTTGGAAGTACGTCCCGACTGCACTTTTGAAATTACGCCAGCGCCATACTTTTGAAAGTATGCACGCGCGGGGACACTCCACGTGCGACATGTGTCAGCATGGGAGCGTCCCCTCATCGCGCCACCAAATAGACATTCACGAAGGTCGTTCTTTTACTAGTGGCACTCTTTGGGTTCGTTTGGGTGGGTGATTACTCGCGAACGCTACACATTTACGATTCGACCAATGATATTCCACCCTCGACCAGTTGTGTCTATGATTGAAATTAATCTACATTATGTTGGACCAAGAAAACATCATATACAACTAGATATCTAGGTAACCTGCAACCAAACTCATGCCGACGATTGACGTTGAGAAATTAAGCCACCAAAATACTTGCTGAGCCATGTAGATGACCAAACCTCGTTGAATCTTCACAATAGTGGATCTTCCGTCTTCGCATACTACGGAGATTAGCAATCACCCTAAGCATATCAACACCGCATTATCACCATGCATCTAAGGAGCATGCTCGCAAAGACTCAAAAGAAATATGTGGTAACTAAGACAATATGGTCGCGAATCCGGTTGACAATGGTTACCCGACACCCGCAAATCAGACGGGTACCCGCATCAAATGGGGAGGGTTTGGTGAAGAAAAAACCCGCGGGTCGTCTACTTAACGGGGAAAATCCAAACCCGTCGGGTCTAGCGGAGGCGGGTATGGGGGTGCCAAACCCGTGCCCACTAACCCGCAGACCCCACCTATCATTGACACACAGAAAACCTAACTTCCCACCCCACATGACCCCTTTTTTCCTCCCCTCATTTCTTTCTTCCCCTCGTTTCTTCCCCCAGCCCCGTCCCCACGCACATTCAGGATGCCGCCGCTGTCTCGAGTACTTTGGTTAAGTATGATGGTAGTCGAATAAAATTTTCATTTATGTATACTCAATCATGGAAACAACGTACTCCTCCGTTCACAACAACTTTGTGTTCTAATTTAGTCAAAATCAAACTTTATAAATTTTGACCAAATATATAGGAAAACTATCAATATCTAAAATATAAATCCTTATTATTGGAATCATCCCAAAACATATTTTCATATTACTTATTTAGGAGTATATATTTATTGCTACATTTTCGGTCAAACTTTACAATATTTTACTTTCACTAAACAAAGAAACATGGTAAAAAAAATAGAGGAATTTCTTAGTGATAAGTTTTTTGTAAACTGTTCATATCCTACTCCTACCCTTTGCCACCACACGGGTGGCCCTCGCAAATGCGAGGGCATTATCAGCTGCATATTGAATTTGCTCATGAACTAAATTTGTGGTTTCGTAGACGATACAAAAATGAAATTTAAATCGTAGCATTATATTACTATTGTAAAATTATAGTAGATAAAATATGACATGCCTGTAATCTTTTAATTTATTGGAAAATAGCTATCCTGATTTTTTTAAATACCGTATCGCATATTTGAAAAGTTCATTTATTTTTAACCGTAGGTAACGCTATTTTACACATATTTTTACTCTCTACCCTCCATCACCCATTACTCAGTGTAGTCTCTCACTGACACATATTTGTTTTGTTATGTGACAATGACTACATGACTTTGATTCCACATAGATTCATGCAACATACTAAGTTAAAAAAGTATACTTGGATGGTATAGAGTTTTAGCATTTTAATCAATCAACAATTTACTTCAAGTAATCTTTTAATTGCACCGCAAAACTGTACCAACATGTTAATATCCGTCGCTGCAGCATCCTCATGCTACCCGATACTATAGGTCGATTACTTGATTTGCATGATTGAACGCACGCACGCACACCCTACCCCTATGAGCACCTCCGAAAACTGAGCCAACGATCGGGTCTTGAGATTGACAAAGTCACCACAAGCGCTTCGCTGTCGACGGAAGATCTTAGGTTGGTCACACTAGGAAGTACCATACACTAATATCATGTATATGATAGTTTATGAGATTGGCTCTATAATGCATGTTATTATATAGTAATATCATAGTTTCACCATATTTATTTTTTGTAAAATATAAATGAAAGTTGTGCACGCAATGTATTTGAAATTTAACTTTTTTGTACCATAACATGATATCAGTATCATCTTTTCCTTCAATAATTATTATGCCACTTCATATTTTTAGCAACATAGACTGCCTGATTTTAACTTATAATACCCAATTATGGAAAGGCCTTACCACATAACAGGCTAGAGACGAGAATCTACTCCTCTATCTAACGGTGTCAGAGCAATGACCGCAGACAGAGGCGAGGAGCAATTGATCTGGAGGATGATTCGTAGGGTTTTGTTTCGCACGTCAAGTCTATTTTGCTGCCATTATAGCTTACCTAAAATTGAATCTGCACTGAGTCAAAATAAAATGTGAAACAATGTTCAGTATTAGACCCATATTCCTAGCTCCATTCAACCATCCGCTTTGAAATTGCGCGGGCATCTAGTATATGTTGGTTATAAATTTCTCTTTTATGTCTTTCTATTATGAATTAAGTGTGTATTCATGTATGAAGTTTGTTAGTTCGCATCTAGTATATGTTGGTTATAAATTTCTCTTTTATGTCTTTCTATTATGAATTAAGTGTGTATTCATGTATGAAGTTTGTGAGTTCTATTATTATATTAGGATGATTATGATTAATTATAGTATTATTTCATTTTTTTTAAATAATTTTACGCCAAATTCATTTAGTTCAAGATTATTGACGTGTGTGGAAAACATCATTGATAGAATGTTTTTTTTCATAATTTGTTGAAACTTGATATTTTCATTTTTGATTTTTAATAAATGTTTCATTGGTGCCCGTTAGTAAGAATTATGTACTCAAACAATCTACCCTGGCTAGTGAGCATAGCCGTGAGTAAGCATACTTGCTTCAAGCATTAAACAAATAGCGTTACATTTTGTCACTCACTTCCCAGAATGTTTTTTTTCATAATTTGTTGAAACTTGAAATTTTCATTTTTGATTTTTAATAAATGTTTCATTGGTGCCCGTTAGTAAGAAGTATGTACTCAAACAATCTACCCTGGCTAGTGAGCATAGCCGTGAGTAAGCATACTTGCTTCAAGCATTAAACAAATAGCGTTACATTTTGTCACTCACTTCCCTAGGAGCGTTACTTTCTCTCTCACTCCTCTGTATAGTTCAGATCGTTATCCATCCCCAATCCCCACTCTTGTAGTCTGAAGCACATTTCTCCGGCTCTGCACTAAAATATCCTTGCTCCGCCGCCCCCCAAAACCAAATCGCCACCGCTCTCGATTTTCTTTTTCACCTAGAGATTGAACTTGAGGTGCTTCTGTAGTAGGACCATGCGATTCTTCGGATGGCTGGAAGCATCCGTGCATCCGTGTACCCGGCGAACTATGAGGCCTCTACTTGGAGGAGACTAATTAAGTCGCTGGTGGCTGTTGTTAGTTGGATTCGGTGAGTACATGGTTATGAATTCTTAGTAGTTGCTGTGAGTTGCTTTTTTTGTAATGCCTTGGTTGATCTATTTGGTCAACTCAGAGTTTTTCAGCTCCCGATTGTTGATCCCTTTCGTCCGACTAATATGACAATGAATTCCATATTTATGCCACTGTAATCAAGCAAGAATGAAGCAATTATCTGTAAGTACCGTGTTTTGTCCAGATTACTTTCAATGAGGCCAGTGCTTCGTTCCTCGTTTAGAAGGATAAAGCATAAGCCCAAGCAAACACCTATGAATTTTAACAACTGTATAACTATTAGTATGTTATATGTCCGTCTGAAAATTGTACTATATTGTAATATAGGTACTGCTTGTGCAAATCGGCAATATGTTTATGCCCCCTCCACTTTTTTCCGGGCTTGGGACCGGCATCGGCAGTGTTAGGCCCCCTATCCTAATTTATATCTATCAAATTGAAATACCCCCAAAATCCAAATAGATGCTTAAAAGAAAGCAGTGAACTTAAAATGGCGTATTGTATTGTAAATATTAATATAGTGCTACTGAGTATGAAATACTAAACGCTATGAATTTTCGGTATAATCTAAACAATTAATCATGTGTAGTGTTCATCTGATATGTATGTAAGAAATCCAAAGCTTAAAGTGTGTTAAGCTTTTACTATGATGCAATCAAATTATTAAATCTGATGCATTTTCCAGTGCTTCTGTAGCTTGTAGTAGAGCATATCCATCCTGCCATATAGTGCAAAACGATGATGTTTAGATTAGAAAAGTATATCTAAAGATATTTGACAGGTTAGTTTACATTATCTAGTCGAAGAAGTATAATAGAGAAAGTGTTTATTTTGTTCGTACCTTTAGAAAATTTCTTTATAGACTATGTTCTTGACTGCATCATCCTCTTTGCTCTCTTCGTCATCTACCATTACCCTTAGTCCTTCCCTTTTTGTGACTCTTGAGAATGCTACATATAGCTGGCCGTGTGTGAAAACTTGTTTAGGCAGATACAATCCTACCTTGTTTAGAGATTGCCCCTGACTTTTGTTTATTGTCATAGCAAAGCACACAGAAATAGGGTACTGTCTTCTTTTTAGCAAGAATGGCCATGCTGACTCAGTCGGTGACATGATTATTCTTGGAATATATACCTTGTCACCTACGTGGGTTCCTGTTATTATCTGGGCTTCGATGAATCTTCTTCCTAGCTGAGTTATTGTCATCCGTGTACCATTGCATAACCCAGCACTCTGGTTTATATTGCGCATTAGCATCACCGGTAGTCCTATCTTCAGTCTGAGTTCATGATTTGGAATTCCAGGTATCTTTAGGTTGTGTAGGAATTCTTTTGAACATAGCATATCTATACCATCATTTGACGTAACAGCTTTGCATACAGTGTCACAACTTCTATAAATTGTGTCCTCACCTTCTAGTTGGTCCATTATATATTCATTGATCTCGCTGACTGTTTCGTTCCTTGGACATAGGATTGCTCTTTCTTCCAAGAATTCTCGGTCACGATATCTTTGTCGAAAATTTGGATAGATGCTCTCCACTATTGTTTTCTTTGGATCATTTCCCTTTTTCAGCAGTATGTCATTTGGTATTTTTATCCATTCCTCGCCTTCAGATGATGTGCTTGTTCCATTCCCAATATTCAAAATCCAGTCTGCAAATTCTGCTACATGTCTTTTCTCTGTCTCATTATCTGTAATGCAAGTGAGTCGCATGTTCTTTTTGAGTTCCAGTATTTGGAAGTGTTTCCAAAGATAGGACCTTTTGATGGATGCACTGACTATGTTGTGTCTTCTTCCCTTTGGCAGAACGGGGAGAATCTGGCGGAAGTCCCCTCCTAGAACCACGGTCATGCCGCCGAACGGCTTTTCGCTACTGTTTTCATTCTTATGCCTTAGTATATCTCTTAGGGTTCTGTCCAGTGCCTCGAAACACAGCTTGTTTGCCATTGGAGCTCATCCCAAATAATTAACGATGTATTATTTATTAGCTCTGCCAAGTGTGTACCTTGCTTGATGTCACATGTTGACTCATCTGTAAGTATTAGAGGGATATGAAACCTCGAGTGTGCTGTCCTACCTCCCTGTAGAAGTAGCGCTGCAATACCACATGATGCCACTTCTAGGACTATCTTTCCTTCGGAACGCAATTTTGTTGTTATTGCTTTCCATAGGTATGTCTTCCCCGTACCACCATATCCGTCGACAAAAATTTGCTTTCCTAAATCCTTGTCTATTGATTCTATTATGTAATCAAATGCATGCTGCTGTTCGGAGTTCAGATTACGGAGTATCCTTTGATGTTCATCTTTTTGCTCCTGTTTGTTGTAGTTCATCTCTTCATTTAGCAGCCTGTTTCCAAGTTCCTTTAGACCTGCTGAATCTGGCAGTTCGATTCCTGGATATTCCTTAAGTGTCCTTCCAGTCTCTCTCATCAGCTTCTTATTTCCACCAAGGCGTGGTCTTTCTTTTGTTGTTCTGTTAGACGTAGTGTAGGATAGTTCAATATTTTTCTCTGTCTATACTCGATGTCTTCACTTAGAACTTCCCAACACGTTTCCCACACAGTTTGCGGATCTGTAACCTCACAATGACATAAGATGGTTGTGAAAAGTTGTCGTAGCTGATGTCCAGTTGCCCAACTTGATGCTTCGGTGATGCAGTCAATCCACTCTTTGTCGTCATCAAGAAATCCTAATGCTTCACATGCTGCCTTATTTGATTGTGGACAACTCCATTGACAGTTCTTATGTCTTCGAAGGATGTGCATCCTTTGACGACGTTTAGTAGCATTCTCATGTAGTATTTCTCACCACTTGCTGGATGGGCATAATAAATCCTTCCAACAGATCTTCCTTTCTTCCGCCTGCTCCATTTTGTTTTTCTTCTGTTCCACTCCCATTCTGAAGGAAATTCTGCATATGTCAATTTTCTTGCTTCTTCACACTGCTTGTTTGTCTCCATCCACTCTGTAAACTTAGTGATTCCTACCCTTTCCTTTGTTACTATCTTTGTTAAGTCTGTAGTGTCTGAGAAGATTACGTGTTGTTCATTCTGCAGGTGGAAAGGCAGCCTTTCAACGCAGGGGTCTCGAAAGTGCATTTCAAATTGGAAAATTCGCCAACACGCATCATGTGCTGAAATGTATGTACATTCTAGGTAACTTTTATCTCATCGTTTTCTATCACAGCTGTAGCTTGGTCGTCACCCTTGTTAATGTATTTAAAGAGGTACTTTATTGAGAGAGATATGTTGCAAATCTCAACATTTATGTGTGCTTGATACTTGACCAGTAGATCTCTGTTGTATGGGACCACGTATCTGTTGTCCAACTTCACTTCCCCCTTTTCTATGTATCTGCCGTCTTGACGTCTTCTGTATGCTGGGTATCCATCTTCATCTATGGTTGTATTTTCATTGAATTGCTTAGGAATTTTCTTATGCATCTATTCTCAACCATGCATGGTGAGTTTGTATTGGCCTGCCCACATGGTCCGTGCATCATGAAGTTCTGAACGGCTTCATAACCTTCTGGATCAACTTCCTTGTCTGGGATCTCTGCACTTGTTATCTTATCTACCTGTTCTGGTTCCATATATTTGAACTTCTTCTCTTTCTTGTCAAGGAATATGACTATGTGGGCATGTGGGAGGCCCCTTTTTTGGAACTATATTGTGTATACTAGTTGAAATGTTGTTGATTTTTTGTGTACAACATTTTTTTTTGTTCACAAAAATGTTGGCCAAATTGGAATGTTAAAATATGTTTTTATTTTGTTACGGATAGGTAGCATTTTTTTGTGTGAGTAGTTTTTGAAATATTGTGTAGATTTTTCTAATTTTTTGTGGATTGAAATGTTCAAACATGTTTGTATTTCGATGTCAATATTTAATTGAAATCAGAGAAATTCATTTGAATTTGATTCGACATGTGGGGAAAGTTTATTTGTATGCTGTAGAAATATTGGCTGAATTGAAATGTTCACATATATTTGTATTTTGCTCTAAGTATGTAGTTTTTTTTTAGTATTTTCAATATATTTTATGGAATGTCGGAATATTTTTCAAATATTGGCCAAATTGGAATTTGGAAATATGTTTTTTATTTTGTTATGAGTAGGTAGCATTTTTTGTGAGGAGGTGTCATGTCGCGCTTGTGCTAGTTTGTATTTTTTTTAATTTGAATTGTTTAAATATGTTTGTATTTTGACATTAATAAGTATCATTTTTTGTGAGCATGTCGATACGTTTTGTAGTAGCTCTAATATTCTAGCAATCTGAAATATCCAAATATACTTCCAATTTCCAAATAATATTTGATTTAAGTACGTAGTCAGTGCTAATGCATATTTTTTGATTCGAGGCCACAATTCGGGAAAGTTTATTTATATTGTATTTAAATATTGACTATTTTGAGTTGTCTAAATTTGTTTTGGGTTTTGGCATACATATTTAGCGTTGATTTTTTCTGAGCATTTGTTATATAGTTTAGAGAATATCAAAATATGTAGCAAATTGGAATATTCAAATATGTTTGTATGTTGCTATGAATTGTTAACTGGAATTAGAGGAAATGTATTTAAATTGTATCCAAATGTTGTCCAATTTAAATTTTTCGAAAATGGTAGGGTATTTTGGAATAGTTTGCAAATTTAAATATTTGACTATGTGTGTATGTTGGCATAAATAATTGTTTTAGCTTTGTAATTAGAAGATGTGCATTATATGAGCATTTAGTTAAGCGAATATATAATTTGAGGAATTGCTTATGAATTTCATATTTCAATATATAATTTGAGGAATTGCATCTGAATTTCATATGTAGAAAAAGTTTTTTTGTGCCAATATTTTACTTAATTGAGATATTCAATTAGAGTCTATAATTGGAGGAATATGTAGTGTGAGTATTTGTTAAATTCAACTCTACATAATTATATGGTCTTTTTTTTAGCATGTTGATATATTTTGCAATGTCTCCAATGTTTAAGCATTTTGAAATGTTAAAAAATTATTAGTTTTAAATGTAAGTCCATAATGGGTGGAGATGCACATTTATTCATTTGGATTCCATACTAGAGAATTGTTTTTAAATATAGCTCCATATAATTGGAGCGTGTATATAGTTTTTTTAAAAACATTTGACATATGTAAATATGCTTTTATTTTGGGATAATTTATTATCATTTATTTTGGTGATGTTTGTGATGTTGTGATCAAATAGAATTTAAAACTGTTTAATTTAGAATTTATTCAAATTTGAATTATTTTGGTGTGTACCGAATGATTAGGTTTGAAAGTCATATGAAATTTTGGAATGTTAAAAATTTATAATTTGAGTTGGAATGTTGTAATATGAGTGTTTTTCCCTAAAATTATCGTAATCTAGGCCTATTTGAATTAGTCAAACTTATTCGGTGTTTGTAAAAAAAATTAACATTTTGTTTCGCTAACAGTTCGATATATTTTGAATATTTTGTTGATGGCCATTTATAGAATTTTTCCTGTTTTATGTTTCTGTTTTTTTTCGAGGGAAAAATTGGCATCTGAATATGAAAAATGGCGACGTTCTAAAGTTGTCTAAGTTTGGGAATCATTGAATTTGAAAAATGTTTTCGTTTAAAAATGGTTGGATTTTGGAGATTGCTCGAATTTGGAAATTATTGTAATTCAATTTCAAATGTGTTTGTTTTTTTGTGTGGAAATACTCTAAAATAGTTAGTATTTTTTTTGTTGAGTGTCTTCACGCATTTTAGAGTACCGTTAAGTGTTTAGCAAGTTGGAATGGTTATATATGTTTGTATTTTGTCGAAATATTTGTTTGAGTTTCATAATTGGAGGAAGTACAGTACATGAGCATTTGTTAAAGTCAGTCCATAATTAGAGAAAATTCATTTGGATCTTGTACTTACATTCATCAAGTGTGTTGCATGTATTTCTTGTGAGAATTATGATATATTTTATCGTAGAAGAAGCAATTTGTCGTACAAAATTTGGAGTGTTTGGATATTTGTGAAATATATCATAAACATTTGTTTGAACTCCATAGTTAGGGGGAATGCAATTTGTGTGCTAATATGTAAGATATATATATTTTGGAGTATTTTTTTAGCAAATTGAAATTTTCAAGTGTGTTGCATGTATTTTTTTTGTAAGGACTTTCGTATATTTTATCGTAGTTCAAAATATTTAGCAAATTGGAAATGTGAGCATGCTGATATATTTTAGGGATGTTGAAATGTTTTTTTAATTTATTTCGTAAACAATTTGAAATGTTCAAATTTTTATTGTGTACTAATGCTAACCAAATTGAAGTAGTCAAGTGCCATAAATATTTATTTGAACTCCATAATGAGGGAGAGTGCAATATGTGAGATATTTTGTGAGGTATATGTATTTTAGAGTATCTCTAAAAAAATTTAGTAAACTAAATTATATATTGCGTTGTATGTATTTTTTGTGGAATTTTGGTATGTTTTATCGTAATATTTAGCAAATTGGAATTGTGAGCATGTTGCTATATTTTAGAGTTTTTGAAATGTTTTTTAATTTCGTAAGCAATTGCAAATATTCAAATCTACTTCATATTTTTTTATTTCGTGCATTTTGATGTATTCTAATGTATTTGTAAATAAGTAGTACAAATAAGTAGTTCATTTAATTTTTGAAATGTGTTTGTATACGAAGGTACTGAAAACATTTGCCAATTTTTTGTATTTGAAAAGGTGTAAAAAAATTTGTGGGAAAAGAAAATCAGGGAAAAAAAGAAGAGGAAAAAAATAAAAGGGCCGAGCCAGCTGCACAGCAGCCAGCCCAGCAAGCCGCCCGGCTGCCTAGCCCAGGTCCGGTAGAACGTCACGCTGATGTCACGCAGGAGCGGGCTGCGTTGCGGCGGCGTCGAGCTCGCCGGAGCCGCAGCAGAGCGCTCCGGAGCGCGTGGCGGGGCGGCTGCGCGTGCACACGCGGTACCTAAAAGCGGCGGCGCCGCTCCCTTTCCATCGCCGTAGCTTCGCTGGCGGCAAGAAAGCGCGGCGGAGGAGAGAAGGTACGGCGGCAACAAATCCGGCGATCTCTGGGCGTTCCGGCAGGCGAGGGCGGGCGAGGAGGAAGAGGGTGCGGAGGCGGAGCACACCGTGTCCGGCGATTTGAGCGGGGAGGAGCAGGACGCCGGCGGGGCGCGTCGGCGGCGGTGGCGGTTCTCCGGCGTCGCGCGAGAGAGAAGGGGGAGGGGAAGTGCTGACATTTTTCCAGAAAACACCCTCGGTTTTGCTGTAAATTCATATAGGTCCTTCGCTTCGTGAAACAGGGGACCGCGGAGCGATTTTTCGGCAGCGAGGGGCGTTTTTGCAAAAGCGTCGCGGGGGCGTGTGTGCGGGCCGTCGGATCGGCAGCGGACGGCTCGGATCGAAACAGTGTTCTACAGTGCCCGATCGCTGAGAGGCCGCGCATTTGCCCATCTTTCATATAGTTAGTAATAACCAGAAATAAGACAATAATTGTTAGCTAATTCATCTAGAAAAATAATTTAAAATTACGTAGTGTAAGTCGTGTGGATCATTACTTGAGAGTGTTTTTCCGAAATATTCCCTTTCCTTTATGTCTCCCATGAACTCTTTGAGTTTTATGTGGAACACTCGGCAAACAATGTCAGGTCTTTCTGACGCTATTTGCCCTACCTCCTGTAGCATATATTGAATTTCTGGCCAAACTGCATTGCACGTGAATGTCACAAATAGGTCAGGGTATCCAGCCCACCTACATATTGCCATTGCATCTTGGAAGTTTTGTTTTTTGTACCTCAGGCTATCCGTGACAGTGAATGGAAGTAGTATCCTCTTACCTACTTGGTCAGCTCTTGTATCTCCCCTTTCAACAGCATCCTGCAAGCCAGCGTATAGATCTGTTCTTAGGTTTCCTTGATGGTTTTTTATCCAGTCCAGCCTATAGTGTAGAATGCATGCAAATGCGTCCACGATGAATTGCAGTGTTAGCTTCTTACAGGACATTAAGTGCATCGATTGGTTCATACGCTGTTGTATCCGGTATGCATAGTACTCCAGCATTGTAACATGCTTTCTCTTGCATGTTACTCCTTCTTTCAATATGTATGGTATTTTCTCCCTGAATCCATCTTCACCATAGGGGAATAGTAACGGATACTGCATGGCCATGAATTTTGGATGGTTCTCAGATATTCTTCTGGGCTTCATGTTTTTGTACTGCACGACGATGTCACGGCCTTGTCTATTTTCCGTCGTATCATTGACAATGAGGGCTGCCACTTCAGATGCTGAAGGCATATTATACTGTCTGCCATCTCTGTGTCGTTTATTGATTATTTTCAATTTCACATCATCATAGTCACCTTCTTTGAATCTATCCCTTACCATTCGGAATGTTTTTGCTACTATATTGTCTCTATCCAACATATTTTTTAGGCCTTCAACGACGTGTGGATCTAACGACTTCCTCTTATCCGTGGAAGTGGTTGATGCTTCTATCCTATTTTTGACCTCGTTTTCCGTATCATAGATGTATAGCTGAGACCATCGTGGCTTGTCTCCTTCTTTTGGTAGCAGAGTTCCCATACGATGGTAATTCAGCCCATTTATTTTGAACACATAAGGTCCACTGCCTTTGTTTATTTTTTGTCAACCTTTCCTCTCATTGATGTGAAAGCGAACATGGAGTTGTACAATCTGATATTTTGCATGTAGTTTTTCGATCTTTTTCCACTTTCTTTCCTTAGCAATTTCATAAGGTAAGCTGGCGGCTCCTTTAAGGCTGGCAAGTCAACCTTTCCATTCTGGCAACATAGTCCAAACTGTGGGTTGCTGCTCCCTCTGCACTTTGTTCTTTCTTCATACCAGAAAATTGCCTTGCATTTTTCACACTTGCAAGTCGGTTTCCCAAAGTTCCAAATTTCCATTTTAGTCCTTTTTGGTGTCCTGATGCATTTTTAGCATCATATTTGACATTAGAGATTGATTCTTGACTATGCAAATTGTGCAAGTTGAAATAGCTTACCTCTTTCTCTTTGCAGTTTCTTTTGGCACTTGGTCTACATTGGTTGAAGTTCTACTTTTCTTTTCCCGCTTGGCATCTCTTCTGTTGTTAATTCCACTGAATGATTTGACATGTGTAATATTGAACGTAGAATAGGGAAAAAATAAGAATAAAAGTATATTCTAATATAAGGAAACTTGTGTATAATCTTTTACCGCTCCTTGTTCAGAGATTTTCATTGTGCACATCACCATGTTCTATTGTAGCCTTCTCTTCTTCTTGTCCTGAATTTTCTGCATCCTTGTCAATCTTGCTATTTTGATGGATTCTCTGTATTGACATGAGTAAGTATTGACATGAGTAATCCTGAACACTTCTTGTTTTTGGCTTGATATTTATTTGTCCAATAAATCAAGTAGGCTATCTCTGTAGATATACTTTCATATATCCAACTTACACAACCCTCCCATTGATGTTTTATTACTAACATAGTGATTACCTTGACAGATTGGCAGTTTTCTGAGATGCCTTTCTGTGTGTCTCCCCTTTTCTCTTCATTGCGTATTCCTGTATGCCATTGAAATAATAAATATGTTTTTCTCATATATAATAAAATATCAAGCTGTAATGCAATTATGGTGAGGAACGGGCACGCGGCACCGGAATCTGTCAACTCGACGCTTACTACCGGTCTAACATTTTTTTCCTACTGCCAGTAGGACTTGCGCCGTGGGCTCTGCCCTAATAGGGTTTTCAGAAGATGTAGAGCTTGGCATCGTTCTGATTCAGAGTGTGCAAGCTAGCAGATGGAGTCATCTGGCATGGACACCTACAGGCCAATGTGATTTCAAAGAACTCCCATAAAACATAGTAAGTAATTTAATCTGTTATGTTGCATGTTCTATATGTACCTACATAATTACTCTCACCAGTTATGTAGAATTCATGCTTCATGTTCTTGGTCGTACGTCAAAGCTTTTGCTTGTTAAACTATCAGATTGATATTTGTATAGATTTGGAAACCAAGATTGTTCGATTGTACAGACCAATATATCTTCCAAACGGAACAAAAGCTGTAAATTGCATGCATTAAGAAATAGGGTCCCATTGCAATTGTGGATGGGAACTTCATGGTGGCAAACATGTTCTTACCTTAGACAATTCTTCTGTTGTAGGATTTTCCGCCCTGATATTTCAGGATCTTGATTGTACTCTCCAAATCTTGTAGATTGCTTTCTTTGGGAAGAAGAGAACGGATTGGACGTTAATAGATGATGTGGCGTGAGGTTATATGATATATATAGGTTGTTTCCAAGGTATATACGACATGTTTTGTCTCTGGATAGAAACTCTTCTTTTAAAAACAATTCTATCTCTAAAGCCGTGTCAGAACTTTAATCTCGTTGGTAGACTGACTCATTTTTTTAAATTGACCTTTTGAATATTTTTTTCTTTTACCCTGTACAAAATATCATGCAATTTGTATCTTTATTTGACATCAGTATGGGACTCTTGCAAATTAGATTTCTCTTTTATACTACTCCCTCCGTCATTTTTTGTAAATCATACGTATAATACATTTGTTAGTGTACACAAAAATTTATAATTTTTTATACCATCGACTAAACTACAATCAGGTTGACTTCCCACTCTTTATGGTTTGTGTCCGGTATTCATTGATTTCTTCTCTAACTCCATCTTTTCTCACAGATGTCCGGGAAGACGACCCTAAAAGTTAATAATTGGCACTTGCTGGTTGAGATTGTTAGTAGGCCTGTACTCAATACATGTACTTGCACTTAGCTGGGCAGGCATAGGTACACGTAACATAAACAGATGACATGATTCAAAGCAATTTTTTGGTTTTGCGTAGCAAAAGCTCAAGATTAGCACGACTAAATATTCACAGACTTCACAGTGTATGTCTGTATGCACACTAATCTGAAAATTAAACTTCGTGCTCTCATAGAGCTTACAATAATCACTACTAAGTATAAATAGAGTACTTGATCTTATTTATAGTAAAGAAGCATATAATATTACTACGTGCTATTTGAAGCGTCGAGCAACCTAGTATGTGAATCTATCAGGTGTTTTCCTAATCCTCTTGGGTCTATCGTGACTGAGATCCAGTGGTACTATATTCTCCTTTTTTGATGACACCTTCCTCTTAATTCTGCTATCAACATTTTTCTTCTTTGTTGTCCTTGCAATTTCCTCAGTCAGTTCTTCTGCACTTTCGTCTGAACTGATGCAATCATTGTTCTCATCATCATTGTTGTTGTTGTCTCTCTGTTAAATTGTAAAATTAGTGCTGCTCTTAAAATAAATAAATTATAGGTAATGATAAATATCAAAGTTGTACATCATGAGTTACCTTTATAGGACTTGTTCTTTTTTTCATACTGATTTTATCCTTCTGTTCCTGTTTCACCTGTAAGATAACATACCTTAGTTAGAGAATAGGACAACATTTGATTTGGATTAAAAAATATAAGAAATAAGCCCCTAATAATGATTATCCTCACTTTCACAACTTTTTGAATTTCTTATCGGTAGGCTTTTGTAGGTGGTTTAAATTTTCCAAGCAGTTAACATCATCATTGACTTCAACTCCCATTTCAACCTGCAAGTCACAATATGTTTACAATATACACTTTTTACCGATCTCATTAATAGTAATGACCCGTGATACAAAACTTAGTTCATACATGTAGATTATAATACCTTATCATCCAGCAGTTTATTCTCCATAACATTTCTTTTGCTCTTTCTGAAACCAACCTTTCCCCTTTCTTTTTTACATATTGTGTTGCCTCTCCTTTTCCCAATATTCTCCGAATCATTTTTTGCCTCCTGCATACGTAACACATAAATTTAGTGATCTTTCTGAAAAATAATTAACAATGTTATCTACCTCATTCTTGATTTTCTTTCCCTTGGCAACCTTTGTGTTCTTGCATGTATCTGTATTATCGCACTCTTTATCTGAACCATCTATTATAATTAAATTTCCACTTGACGTTTCACGATTGCGTACGCTATCTTCAAACCCATATTCTCCAACCTCTCCCTTTTCTACCTGTAAGTCAGAATAAAATAATTTAGAATATATTGTAACAATAATATGTTACAATATACAATTTTGGTAATCCCATTAATAATAATGCTCCGTGGTCAAAAACTTATTTCATACATGTAGTATTATTGTTACAATATACAATTTTGGTAATCCCATTAATAATAATGCTCCGTGGTCAAAAACTTATTTCATACATGTAGTAGTACCTCATCATCTAGCAGTTTATTCTCCATAACATTTCTTTTGCTCTTTCGGAACCAACCTTTTCCCTTTCTTTTTTACATATCGTGTTGCCTCTCCTTTTCCCAATACTCTCCAAATCATTTTTTGCCTGCTGCATACATAACACATGAATTTATTGATCTTTATGAAAAATAATTACCAATGTTATTGCTAATTTGTAATCAACAAATGATCTACCTCATTCTTGATTTTCTTTCCCTTGGCAACCTTTGATTTCTTGCATGCAGACTTGTTCACACGTGTATATGTATTATCACACTCATTATCTGAAGCATCTACTGGAATTAAATTTCCACTTGATGCTTGGCTATTGTGTACGCTATCTTGAAATCCATATGTTTTTATTGTAGCGTTCTCATCCTCCCTTAGCTCCTCTGAATCTGACTCAGGTTCCTGCATTTTTCGTTGGTGTTGTATGACATAGGAAATAGAGCTTAATGTCAACAGAAAATAAGGATAAATATTATCATACCTCATCATGAGAAATTTCCATTCTTATAACAGATTTTTGCTTTTTTTTGCCAACCTTTGTTACTTTTCTGCTAGATCTCTTCCGTGAGTTCTCATCTTTTCTAACTTGATAAGAGTTTGACTCTTTCTGCATAATTTGGTAATATATTTATGCTAAAAATCATACATGTTGTAAATGATGAAAAGTCTTTTTACAATATTACCTCATCATGGTGGCTCCCTCTGGAAGTAACCTTCATTATTTTTCTTTTAGGTCTTATGCTTGATCTCTCTTTTTTAATTTTCCTCATTATTTTTTTGGTAGATGCACGGATTTCCTTCTCACTGGTATCACTTTTGTCACCTTCCGATTCTTCTGCCACAGTATCGGAGAAGATTTTTCCCTATAAAAGAATATGTTTTTAGTAAAAAAGAGAATAATACATTACCTTTGCTACTGAAACCATATATTAGCAGACCTGATTTTCTAAATTATGCATAATTGAAGCAGTTGAGTCTCCATGTCCTTGTTTGTCTAGCATGTCCTGCAAAACATTTTCCATTATGATTTTGTATGTCCTTTGGTAAGAAAAAGAATGTATATGTGCATACCTCCTCAGCCTTCTCATTTGAATAGTTCATCTCTAGCTCGTTATCAGGCTCAAAAGTGCAATTAACTTTATAATTTTCCATGCACTCTTCTAAATTCCTTGAATTTAACTTCAAATGGAATATGAGTGTTCTTCCACAAAGGTTCTGAATTGATTCTGGGATTGTCTCCGAGTATCCCTCTTGCTCTAGCATGGTATCAACAGACTTATTCCCCAAAAGTGTTTGAGATACCTCGTTTATAGTGCACATGTTGTTGTTGCTGTGTGGTCACTTATCTTGATATTGATTATGTACCTGATATGATACTTTACTGTTAACAAAACTCATATTACGTACAGTATTAGAAAAATAGAGTATTAAGAGTTATCACCTTTGGTCTATAGTTTCTGCTTTTTTGTTGCACGCTTTACAAACATAGTTATCTGACTCCTTTCTTGTCGCAGAATAGCAACTTTTACATGCCATGTACCACCAACCTCTATCGGAGATGATCTCATCTATTGTTGCTTTGGTTGTGCACATATATTCCTAATTTAAGTAAAGAGAAAAATATGAGACAATGTGCAAGAAAATATGTAAAATATACTTCAAATTAAGGGTCTGAAATAACCTTTGTTTTCACATCATTGAACCACAGTTCCGTTATTTCCCTTAAGGTTTTTCTGTTATAAAACATTTGTTGCTCTACCGTTCCTTGTGTGCTTGCATCGACTTCGATCATTGTTGGGAAGTCATCCACTGTACAATGCCTGCATTATATTGACAACGTCATCAAAAAGCACTCTTGCGAAAATAGTGTATACGTAATACATATCCTACCTGTTGATGATTTCTCTTGTCTCTGGAATTTCAAAGTCTAGGTAGACTTTAGATGCATGTGTTGTACGAAGTGATAAACCTATTGATGAATGGATCAGTAAAATCATATTATGCTAAAAGAAAAGAAAAAACACTAAAGTACTCACCGTAAAAATCTTTGACCAGATTTGAAGTGACAATCACTATCGTTTGTTTTCCCAAGAGATATTCGTTTATCATATTTGCTAAACTCTCCCCCCACAAAGTGACTTTGATTTTCTCACCACTTCAGAAATATAATCATGTAAAAAAGATTTTAAATTACATCAGAACTTAAATTTGAAAAAGGAAGTTAAATAATGATATAAATTAAAGGACTTACTCCAACAAAAGGATTTCAATCTCACGGATTTTTGAAGTTCGCTCCTTTGAAGTGTCCCTGGCTATTATTTTTTCTTGTATTGGTTTTATCCCTCTAAGCATGCCAATAACATCTGCATAGAGATATTACTTAACTGATATATAATTTCTCTTTGATTTAAATATTGGATCTACATACCTGAGCATTGTGCATCATTATTTTCCCTACTCCATAAGGTATCTTTATCAGCAAACTCAAAGTAATAGTCTACAAACTTCCGTGATTCTTCTAGAACTTCCTTTACTGTGGTATCAGATACGAATACAATTTTCAGATTGTTCTTCAAAGGCCTATACTTGTCATATTCCCAAACTTTGAATGTCTTCAATATGTAGATTTGGTCTTCTCTAAACTTTGACTTAAACTTGCTGATCAGTCTTGTTCCAATAGAAGCATGGATTGTATTTCCCTATGTACAAATAATATGTTAGAAAAGTGAGAAATATGTGATACCATTTAAATCGTACACACGTAATAGGTGTACCTTCTTGTCTGCTAAAATCATATCAACAGTAATGACTTCATTGGTTGATAGATTCAATGAATCCCAAATTCTTAAAACCTTGACCTTGACTGTCCGTGACTCATCTCTTGTCGACAATTCACTTAGGAGGGTAGGCGGCATATCTGTAAAGGCAACTGAACCATAAGTGAAAAGGCTAATAGAACACATAATACAATGATCATGTATCTATTATTGATATGCTTAAAACATCATGATATTTACTTTCGACAGAGATAATTTATCTAAAATTGATGTCCAGTATTCAATTATTTATGCACTTGTTCACAGCGTGTAAGATTTAAAAAAGAAGATGGGTAGGTCAATCGAGAAAATTGCTTGATGAACCACGATGTTGAACTATATAGTTGAGTTTCCGTACTTGATTACTGTTTGAGATCAATATAG
Organism: Poa pratensis; assembly: GCA_947311845.1. Lineage (NCBI taxonomy): Eukaryota > Viridiplantae > Streptophyta > Magnoliopsida > Poales > Poaceae > Poa > Poa pratensis. The sequence goes on from CAMZMU010000081.1 coordinate 30,045,780, forward strand.
CTTAGTACAATGGGATCAAAAGGAAAAGTATATTTACCTGGTCTTTCGGATGCGCAGGCTTGGCCTGGTGGATGATTGCCAAATTTCCAATATCCGGGGAGCTGGGATCTGCCTTACCGAGCTGACGCAAGATGCAGACCTATTGAAAGCTGCGGCAAGAGCGTGGACTGGTTGCAAGAGGTTGGAGAAATCTTGGAGACATCACGTACGTGGGAGATACCTATATAAAAGATTATGTACGTCTTGTATGAGAGGGTCTCTTTTTTTTTTCTTTTCGCTCACGTTATGAGGAAGTCGTGGTGTGTTGGAGCCGTATATTTTATTCTTAAATCAGATGGACTCTACCAACTAACTCTTCACGTATATTATATTCATAAATCAAACGGACCGGACTCCCCCAGGTCTTCACGTGTTGAAGTTGAGATAATGTTCACGTGTACACAGCTAATGTTCACGTGTTGTACGTTTGTGGTGGACTAATGGGCCAATTAAATCACAGCCTTGATTTTTAGATCCGAGAGCCAATATTAATTAAGGGGATGTGGCTTAACGTGGTGGCTCTATTAGCTAACTCATTTTGCTTTTAGTATATAATAGATAGATAGATGTTGGAACGAGATTGTTGACTCAGAACAAGAGATAGGTCAGTTGGCCTCTTACCTCAGAGTGAAATCTAGAGGTGATTTCCATACAAACCTTGTATTGGGGAGATCCCGAGATGAACAAATCAAATCTTCGAGATGCGCTTGTCTATGGCTGGAGCTGGAATTTCAGGCAAAAAAGAAATTCACGGAACGAATCACATGTACGACTTCTGTGATCTCACAGCATACTAGTCCCATGTAACGGACCAGTATTATAATGCAATGCGGTCGGTGATAATTCTCCCCATGGATTTTTTATGTGGTTAGTCAACTGTTGGAGAGATGATTCCCTGTGATCATTAAGATACATTTGGGCATGCTTGATCGTAGTAGTACTTGCAGAGAAAAAAATGATGACCGATCAGGTTTATAGATTTAGAAAGTCTCCACTTCCAGTTATGTCAGTGTGTAGGTTTAATGTAACCCTCTTGTATTTATTCTTTCCTTCTCGAGTTCTTCGGCTAGATAATAACATGTGTGACCAAGGTAATGCATTATGTGGAACTTAATAGAACCCTCTTTCATTATTTCCTTTACATCGACCACCTCTATGTCTGACACATCACACGACCACCTCCACTTGGAGCAAAGCCGTGTCTACGGAGCCGGGGGATCAGCCACCTCTACAACGACTAAATTGAATTGTGAGTCTTTATCGGCGCAGGCCATAGAGACGTAAGTTAAACCGGGTGCCAAGGTCAAGAAGGAGCGTTCTGACCCCCAATCGGGTATCACCCGCAGGAGTCCATCCCAAACCAGATATTGCAATTATTGTTCAGCGAATTCACATGCCGACACAGTCGTTTCTTGCTCAAGTATTGTCTACTTTCGCCCGCGCAGAAGAACAAATCTATTTGGATATTCAAAAGCTACACCCAACAAGAACCATGTACCAGGAGACCCCTTTTCAACTTTTATTGTAGTTGATGAGGCCTTTTTAAAACGGGGAAAAGATCTGCCTCATCTCATTAAATAAGGAGTTTATGAAGTTTTACATGACCAAAAGAGTAAGCACAAGAGCTCGCTCGGATACAAAAGCCTACTCTCTCGGCATAATAGAACCCAACTTCTTAGCGCCTGTTACTCTCCACAAGGTTGTTTCGGATTTAAACCTCTTTGCAATCACCGTTGGCATGGTCGAGATGTGGCGAAAGACTCGCGCGTTACGCTTGGTCCAAATCTCCCAAGATGTGAGCATGGTTAGGGACGCCAAGGATTTTCTTCCGGTGCCATTGGTAAAGATGACGAACTCCCAGCATTCTTGCATTGTGGCGAATGTGGACCATTGTGAGGTGCCAACCGACGTGAGGCCAAGCCATCCAATAATCATATTCTAGACGCATAGTGTAGCGGCATTTGAAGAAGAGGTGCACCCTCAAATTTGTGTTCTCTCTTGCAAAGTTAGCAAAGCCCACAATTTGCATAGAATTCACGCCAAAACTTGGGAGAGGAGAAGTAGGATTCCCCCCAGAATTCAAACTACATGCATAATTACATTGTCTCCACTTTCCTCTTTGTTATTTATACCTTAAGGTCAAATACTGGTTCATATTTCTTAGTTAGTGATACTCCTAACTCCTTGTTCCTTCTTATTAGAATTGCTAGAGTTTCTTGCTCATATAATATGTATCATAAAGTGTTGTATTCTAGCGAGCATTTTATATTCGCGCTTCCCTAAAACGAACAAACTTTAAAAAAAAATGTTAGTCGCCTATTCACCCCTTCTAGTTGACAACTTTGATCCTGCACACTGATTGTCTATTAGACTATATTGAATGTTTGATTTTCCACACCATAAATTTAGGTGCAACCAATGGATGTGGGTCATCTCTATTCCTGCTATCGGGTCCTACATCTCGGGGATTTTCCGCAGTGATTCATAAATACCTTAATTTTCTACTCTACATTCAAAGTCTGACTTGTACGAACTACAGTTCTAAGTGCAACGCTTGCTTTCCGGAATCTACGAGGAACTCAAACACTAGTAGGTACCAATCGATAATTGATGTTTACTTAGTTCTTGCAACTTTGACCCATTGCTCGTGGGTTTTCGGCACTGAGTAGTAAATACCTTAATTGTCTTATGTACATCCAATGTCTGATTTTTACTCGCTGAAATTTAGGTGCAACAATTGTTTTTTAGAAGCAACTAGGAACTCAAACATTAATAATAAATAATTGTTTTTTTTGCTTCTTGAATAGTATGTTCATGTTTTTATTCCGTAAATCTTCTTTGTGGACAACAATTGTTGTTAGTGGTAATTACGAGAACCAAGTTAGGCTTTTTTATTGCAAAAGTCAGAAATTTTAGAAAGATGGATAACACAAAATGATCAACATATGTGTGGGTGGGTGTGAGAGAGAAAGAGAGCACTGAACTTTCTACAAATAAAGGATGCCACAAACAGGCGGTGGGGTCTGACGCGTCCCAACCGAAAGTTGCCATGCGGCAACGCGATTTGATGGCAATTGCTAACTTGCCATCCATCGCCGCTTCGAAAATCCGATGTCTGGCATTCGTTTGGTCCATGGGGCTACATTCCACATGTTCACTGATTATAATTCGAAAAATAAAAGGAGGTATAAGTTCATGTTTATTTTACATAAAGTTTGAAGCATAGATGTACTTCATAGAAATTTGACAACGTTATATGATCCAAGAACCCTTGTAGGAAAATTTTCTTACAATAGAAATCCTCGGAAAATCCTCTAGGGTCCAAGAAACCCTTATAGTTTCCACATTGTCTTTCATGACTCATTCACTTCTCAAATTCTGTAGTGAACTTTGCAACAACTCATTTGATCCTACGAGAATACCATGCATTTATAGAATGTACAACTAAAAAACTCAAGTAATAAACTGGAAAGTGTTAGAAAGCTACACAAGTTGGAGGGCTAGCTTTCTGGATAGGACAGTACCCACACGAGTGAGTAAAAAAAGATTTGAATAATGCCCAAATCGTTACAAAACTAGTAACATACATAGGAAATAGTTGTGTCATTTCTATAATCAAAATGTATTCTTCTCTTACTTGTATAACAACAACCACAATGAGAGAACATCGACACACATTAATATATATATTCTTTTTGACGTATGTAACACTTACTCCCGAACGCATCAAGTTCCCAATTGTTTTCATAAATTACCTTGATTCCATATAATATCTCTCCGCTTCCCGAAAAGCTGATATTCGTGGCACTACTGGACTCAACAAGCATCTTTAAATATATTTTTATAAAAAAACAACACTGCATATATTCATATTTTTTGGCTATATCGAAGAATATTTATAGAGAAACAATGCGATAGTTTCTACATACCAATATTACAATATATGATGTAAATATTTCAGTAGAAATTAGTGGGAAAGGTGCATTAATGGATTTGGCCAGAAAGACATCTTTTAGAAAACAGAAAGTAAGTAAATATAAATTGACCCGCCTTTGGTGGAAGATGTAATATTTCTTGCTAGCTAATCAGGCCCAATATGTTGTAAAAACTATAACATCGTAAATTATTGGAAGCAATTACAGGTGTTAAAATTGTTGTACATGCTATTCTGCGAGCGTTCTAGTTTATTTGAACAATACCATTCATTTTTTTTAACGGAATGTGAATACCTCTCTTTACTTGAGTAAAGACCACTTCCCGCTCTTACTTGAACACCGAATAGGTATCTTCTTCTTAACTTCGAATGTTAAAACTTTCGGCATTGACCTGGAGGCTGGAGCAAGTGGTGCCATATCCATATCCCAGTTGTTTACTCTCAGAAAATCTTATAGCGCGTCCCACAGTCGGGATAGGAAACATGCAGCGAAGCATCGTCGTGATGAGCACTCAACCGCCGGCAACTAAAATCAGTATGGACAGAAGTAAATACTGTATCTGTCAGAAAATAAAATGAAATCAAGGTTAACGATCCAATAGAATACAGCTTTAAATCAGTATAAACATATTCCAAATTAAGCTTCCTCCGCACTAATTGCCAGCATCTCTTACAGTTATGGCCCCTTTGACTATTGACTTACGGAATTGCCGGCCTATGTATGTGTAGGCATATATAGCCTTCGTCGCATCATATTAGCAGCAGTTCATACAGACGACTTCGAATGGGCAATTAATACAAGGTGGTGTGCATCGCGATCTATGGACATGGAGGAGCCTCCCCACCTGTTCCTGTGCCCCATCTCCATGGAGCTCATGGAGGACCCCGTGACGGTGTCTACCGGCGTGACCTATGACCGACGCAGCATCGAGCAGTGGCTCTTCGCGTACGGCCGGACCACCTGCCCGGCGACGATGCAGCCCCTCGTCAACCTCGACCTCACACCAAACCACACCCTCATGCGGGTCATCTCCACCTGGCTCGACCGCGGCTCCCCCTCATCGTCGTCTTCGTCGTCGCCGTCCACATCGTCGCTCTCGAGTCCGGTCCATGTGCCGGAAACACCGCTGTCGAGGATGCTGGAGGAGGAACGGCTACGGTCGGTGCTCGCCGACCTCGAGGAGACGCCGTTCAAGGTGACCGCGCTCAAGAACATGAGGAGCTACATGGCCGGGGACGTGGCCATGCAGAGCATTTTCGTCGCCTCAGGCGGCGTCGAGGTGGTCGGCCGCGTGATGGTGCAGGCGCTGGCGGAGAGCGGCGTGGGAGGCGACTTCTCCGCGTTCGCGGCGTGCGAGGAGGCCGCTGCGGTGCTCGCCGTGCTCCCGCTCTCCGACGAGGCGTCGGCGGGTCTCGTTCGTGCGCCGGAGTGCCTGAGGCCCGTCATGGTGTTGCTTCAGCGCGGCAGCGCGGAGGCGAGGCTGCACGCCATGGACATCCTCACCAAGATCTCCAATGCCGGCACCGGTGACCAGTGGACTGCCGGCGTCGACGTTGACGACGTGCTCAAGTCCCTCCTCGAGCTCCTGTCCGACGAGGTCTCCGAGCGCCTCAGCTCGCGCGCGCTCGACGTGCTTCTGGACGTCGTGGAGAGGTCGCCGAGCGGCCGGGAAAAGGCCGTGGAGGTCGGCGCGGTGCACGTCCTTGTCGAGCTCCTCGTCGTGGACGCCGACGACCGCCACGTCGCCGAGCGGATACTGCTGCTGCTCAAGCGAATGTGCAAATGCCCGGAGGGGCGCCTCGCCTTCGCCGAGCACGACCTGTCGGTGGCGGCCGTGGCGAGGACGATGCTGCGGGTGTCGGATCTGGCCACGCAGCTCGCTGTCAAGGTGTTGTGGCTCGTGTCCGTGGTGGCGCCGTCGGAGAAGGTCCTCGAGGATATGGTGCTCACCGGCGCCGTGTCAAAGCTGCTGGGGCTGCTGCACGTCGAGAGCGCGCCGTCGACGAAGCAAAAGACGGTGAGGATGGTGAGGATCAACGAGGTGTTCTGGAGGCAGTACCCGTGCTTCCCTACCGACCTCAAGGATTACCTGAGGTTACTCGATTGATTTGTTCATCGGTTGCTTGGTATACTGGTTTTATTTCGGGTATAATCTGGAAGTGAACGAAAGCCGTGAATTCCTTGCAGAGAAGTTTTGAAACTAATCACTGTGATTATAATGTAAAGAAATATGGAATACATTTTGTTTGCGGGGTAAAGAGCTTAAGAATCGGGGTTACAATCCGTTGACAGGACACGAGATAAGAATTGTAGTTCATCCACAAGCACCTCCTTCTCTCTGAAGTAGCCCTATGAGCACAAGCATGAGCTGCCTCGTTGGCAGAAGGATTTACATGAAGTATTTCAAAGCTAGTACGAAAACAATTAAGCTCTTTCACTTCCTGTCATATATTGGTAATGATTGATCTACCAGTTCCTTACTCTTTCATCAGACGACAGTACGTCCGTCTCCAACCGGATATGCTGAAGTCCCATATCCCCTCGCGCACTGCTCCGGTTCCATCACTAATGGGTCTACCTCCTGCTCAAACCATCTAGCCAGGGCTCTAATCAATTTACCCGGCCGTATGGTCTCGAATCACCTTGTGCCTTCCAATGTCTCACTCTGATGCCTGCATCCACGTTAATTTTGAAGGAGCCCGGGTCCGGTGGTTTCCAGTTGGCTTCCACTCGATTGAGATTTGCAACCTTTTCCTTCCCAACCTGCGGAGATCAATGGTTGTCTCTTCTGTGCTTTTTAAGAACAATTGTGGAACATGTACGTAAAACAACATCAACATCAAAATATTGTAATGGTTTCATGCATGTGACTGTCACGATTTTTTTTTTAACAAAATTTGTCCGACAATCTGATCCTCACGCCTCCCTCCCTAGGAGTACATGAGAATTTTGGCCAATTTGAAATCCAGGATATGAAAAAGGTAACATTTCTACAAATACATCTAGGCTTTAATGGCTTAATTCTCAGCGCCATTCTCTAATCTATTTCCAGGAACCTCCACGTTTCGCTCAACTAGCATGATTTCTCACATTCCTGCTCTTGTTCCTCCTAGCCTACTCATATATCGCATCATCGAGCCATGCAATCGAACAACCTGTCTACAAGTTGTTAGGCAGCCCAAACTTGCAACTGCAGGTAGCCTCAGTGCCACTCGCCATATCCACGTACACTCATGCCCGGTGTTCACATACGACATCACTCTTGTATAGTTCGTGTTTAATCGACATCCTCCCAAGTAGGCGACGATTCGCGCGGTTGTTTGATGTAAAAAATGGAGGAAATGAACAAACACGATGGAATGGCTCGTGTATGGTGACTGGTGCGAATTTTCACGAGTCAGGGCCAGATCGAACAGATTGGTCAAATGTAACTTAGACTAGTAACATGGGAGAGGCGTTTTGGTGCCCAAGCACATGTGCACCCGTTATCTGTACTGACCATGTTACATTGAGATTTGTGCATCGGGAGTTTGTCGGCAAGTGTGGGGGGAAAGTAAAATCGAGGGAACGCGCGGTAAGTTTCAGCTGTCGTCCTGTACTGCGGGCCCGTGTATGAAGCTTCGTTTGGTCGTCCGTCAGCTAGAGGAGACGGCGTGTGGATTTCCTTTTTTCATGTCCCGCAGAAACATGACGCCATATTAAACTGGAAACAGGATTTTCATACTGCCGTACTGGTACCGGTTCTAGATTTCTTCCGCACGAGAGATGAGACTGGGGAATGGCGTAGGGGATGCAGTGGGGGTGGTGGGTGGAGCGCCGGAGATGGATCTGCTGGCCCGACGAGCTGCGGAGATGGAAGGGCTCGGGTTCTTGCTAGATCCAGTCGATAGGTAATGGATCTTGTACTCTGCATATCTTGATTAGCAGGTGTTCTAGCGCCTAGGGCATGTGAAAAAAAATCACAAATGGCAGTGGTATGTTCTTAGGTTCCCATTGGGAGAGGATGCTGGGGATACCGAATACCCCAGCGTGGCGGAGCAAATGCCTGCGGCTCCCGTGGATAGCGTAGGCGAAGCTCAGGCTTAAAATCGGCTTGATGAGGGGCCGAGGTCGATAGCAAGCGTCCGCAGCAAGTCGCCTCCTGAATTGAAGGATCAACGATTTGATTAAAGTTAACCCACAGGCCCCAGGGTGGGCGAAGAGGTTTGTCCATATGTATACGCGGTAAGCTGCTTATTCAATCGTACTAGATTGCATGAACAGATAAACCAACCGTCGGTTGAGAAGCAACGATACTGGAGAGACCTACAGTAATATCAATAATACCAGATATTAACCGCAGCTTGATCACATTCACATTACGGTGAAAGAAACAAAGACCAGTGGTAATAGCTTGCCTATTAGAGTGATTATCCAAGCTTACTATGAGATGGGATTAAGAGAAAGACATCAACTCTAGGGGGTTACATGTAGCTTCCAAAGAGCAGGAGTAAACACCTGAATTGAGCAAATGTTGACCTGCATTGAGCCCAGAACTATGCAATATGTCCTATTGTTCTATCCTGCCATTTGTCATAAATTATAGCGGAATCACTGCGTATCCGATTTGGCCAGTATGCCATCAGCCTAGCCTCTACTGAATGAGAGTTTGAGGTCAGCCTCATCAATAGCGACGTTGATCTATTCTCTTGTGGTTCCTCTTCCATTAGCACTTGTCTCAGTCGTTGCAACTGAGTTCGCAATGTGCAATGCGCAGAAATTGTGTCTTAAGAATACTATTCGTGTGAATATTCAAACGTTTCTATTTTCTGAAGCATACAGACCGCCCACTACCATTTAGCAAGTCCAGCATGTAGTCGAATGTCCGCAATTTACAGAGAAATCGTTGATTCATTTTTCTGTTCGCATTTCTTTAAATGTATCACTTTATGCACTCAATATTGTTAACTGAAAAATCTCCACTGAGATAAGTCCTAATTGCATATTTGAACATTGTCAGCATTTTTGTGAACAATAATGCTTTAACATTGATGCATTTGCCACACAAAAAAACACGTCGCCGACGCCATATAGGTCTATCGGTAACTCGTTCCCGTAATTTTTGTGAGCTCAGGATTCACTCAATGTCTCTTGCCAGAAATAAATATCATGTCTTATCTAACTTAAGATAGCACAGGAAATGATTCTTAGTCCAGAGGGTGGATTTAATTTGTTTTATTCATCCTTGGAGATCGAGTCATAAACAAGATAGATTCAGGACCTCGCTCAAAATTTTGCAAGTTGTGTACAAATTGAAATGGTTCTGGCATTTGCCTATGTCGTACGTTGGACTTCTTTGTTGTTTCTGTATCTAGCCTCATGAAAAGTTGAAAACTTACAGATAAGATTGTTTCTACTATATGCAGGTTCATGTATAAACTTTTACAATATCAGGTTCCCCTGGTGCAATTAGTTTTCTCATGTGAATGAACAAAAGTGCTTCCTCTCAAAATCATGTCGTTACAGCTTAACTGTTTGATATGAGGGACTATTAAAGCGCAAGGTGCTGATGAGTCCTGGATTTGATATAAATTTTAGATTGTGCTAACGCAGTTGTGCCATCTCCACTAAGATTTCTGTAGCTACGGATCTAAGAGGGCCGGTAGACAGCTAGAATCTTTTGCACTTCTCTCCTACTACATGCTAGCTTTCCAATTCAGTAAACGTTTCCCAGCTCTGCTGTCTTTCGTCTCCATAATTGGTTTTCATGCTCCAATGGATGTTTGATTTAACCGAAAGATATATTTGTATTTTTGCAATCAAACGAATGTACTAATTTTGTTACATACATTTGCTTGCTGTTGGTTTTACTGAATAGTCAGTTGCATGCCAAGGCTCCCTAAGATGAGCTTTTGATGTCAAATAAAGACATCATAATTCACAATGGTGTTGTTGTTGACCAGATGAGAAAAGACGAGGAAAATGATTTGAGATGAAAACGAAATAATTAAGCAGTAGTTTAATATGAAAGGGTAGGAGTATTTCAATCAAATCATCACTCACATTTGATTACCGGTTGATTTTTTTCAGAGCGGTGTTGTTAAGAGAGTAAACCTGTCTTTTGAAAGGCACACAAGTAAGACATACATGAGGGCGGTGTTTGATCAGTTCGGAAATATTTTGTATGAGTATGGTTACTAGGCCATAGAAGAGGTGGAGAAGAACAAGCTCTACACAGCGACACACTACCAGACAGAGAAACGGGAGAAGGGGAGAAGGGTGGTTTTCCGAATGAAAAATGATAGATGACTGGTTGGAGTTTAATTGTGAGTGTGCCCGTACCCACACATGGGTGTCTTGAGTTGACATGTAAGCAAGGTGTTTGACACTATTTAGTAAATGCTGGTTTGCTTTGTTTTGAATTGGCCACGTTCCTAATTTCCTTTTCCACCTTTTTTCAGGTGATGGACTATCCACATACATGAGATATTGGCTCTGCACATTTTGAACCAGTGGACAAGAGATGCACGAGACATACTTCCTGATCATCTAGTACCAGAGAAACCAACTAAAAAAAGGTCAACATACAGCATTCAACTCTATATTTGCAAGCAACGGAACTAGTAAGGCTTGGTGATTATAGCGCAGAAGTCTATGCAAAATTGCCTGGTAATTTCAGAGATCGCATGGTGATGATGGCCTTTTTCAGTGAAGCAAGAGGTGGACTAGGGATTGAAGATCGGCCGACGGAACGTTTAAAAGGCGACAAAGAACAATCTGCTGACAAAAGTGGACTGTTTCTATTTCGTTAAACGGTTTGAAGGCTCCGACAAAGAACTGTGGGGCAGGGAGTCCTACCAGCAGCAGGGACAAGGTGCCATATGAGGGGGTAAGCAAGAGAACAGGATTTTGCGGTATTTGCCACAGGCCAGGACATAAGAGAACCACATGTCTGAGGCGATGAACCGAAAGTTGCTCGGAAGCAGATGTGGTATGAACCGAAAGCTGCTCCGAGTTAATGTTAGAAGGGTGTGTGAGATGAATCTAAATGTATGTCAGTGCATATGAGTTTTCTCACTTGTCAGTGTACTAAGTGTCCGGGTTACATGTCTATATGATTGGGGTTATTTCTGAAGGTACTGATTTTGTGCGTACCACTTCTCCTGTAGTGTTCCTGTCGATCTTAATGGAGTAGTACTTTGTATGTCGACTGTACTAGTTTTTACAAAAAACCGTACAAGCTGGTTTGCCTGCCGATGGAGAGAACTATATGCATAGTTGCATCTGAGCAGCGTGAGGGGAGGGAAAAAACTGGGGTGGGCACCGGGCTCACGGTGCGCCCCCGCCACGTGCGCCGCGGTGAGCCACCTGCGCCGCGGTGAGCCGCGCCGCGATGCGGACTCGAGCTTCCCGTGCGATCCCAGCCGTCCAAGACGGGAGCGCACCGAGCGTGGGGTGAGCCCGGTGCTCACCCCAGTTTCTTCCGAGGGGAGGGAGAGATTGACATGCAGGGATCGTAGTGTGTATTGGCTGGCACGGAGTAGATTCTAATTTGGCCGTGGTAGATAGAGTAAATTTCCGTTGCTATGAGTAAAGCCTGTATCAGGCACGACACTTTGCAATTGGTAATTCAAAAATCGCATGCGTGTTGGTTCACAATGTGAAACGTTTGGGAGGGGACTGAGAAGCACGTCCTAATTTTATAGATCTGAACGGCCAGTGGTTGTACAAAGCTTGGAGCGTCACTGAACAAAAAGAAAACAAATCAAGAATATTGTGTTCGGGATAGATGGAACCTGTTTCTCAGCCAGTCAGCCAGCTGCAAGCACATCTCAAAAACACATAAACAAAAAGGCAGCAACAAGAATCTGGTTCGGGGTAAACGGAACAGAACGTTATATAGCAGTAGTTGTCCATCTATTCCGCGTGGGGCGGACGGCACAACCGCCATTTAATTGGGAAACATATGTGGGCCACAGGCCTGCTTTTACTGCGGTAAACGAATCTGAAGAGAAGATCTCTGAACTGTACAACACGAATCTTGGGAGCATTGTAGGGACAGGATACAGGGAGTAGATGTGCTCGGGCGCCAAAGCAGATTTACTAAGTTACTACCTTCATAGTGGAAAGTAACATGTGTGTAGTGTCATATTTATTAAGTTATACACCCATCTTGCATTTAAATGTGTGATGTTACGGTAAAATAGCTAGTTACCACAACCATCTCTCTCCTCATTAATTACCCGCCACGTCAGATTTTTTGCCTATGTGGCATTGATATTATTACTCATGTTATTCTCACTGTGACTAGTCGAACAATTCGTGAGATGAAATATATGTTAGATGGGTCAGCGTAGTAAGACTAACCACAGTGGGAGTAACATAGCTAGTAATTTCAATGCCATGTAGGCAAAAAAGATGACGTGGCAAGTAATTAATTAGGAGAGAGGAGGTTTGAGTAACATAGCTAGTTACCGGAATATCACATATACCAATGCAATGTGAGTTTACAATCTAATTAATGAAGACTTGCATGATACCACACTTATGTTACTACCCACTATAAAGGTAGTAACATAAACTAGTAACATATGCAAGTTACTACTTTATGTTACTCCCCACTATGAGTAGTCTAATGCGTTGGAAGGGAGCATGTGGATGAGGAGGAGTAGGACGACTGGATGAATGACCATTAACTCCCCCTTTATAATAGTAAAGACAAAGATGTAGTAGTCACTGCCCGTGTCTGAGTTCAAAGAGCTGCCAAAAGCAAAACAAAACAAAAACACATGTGGAGAGTTTGAGAGGAGGAGGGGCCAATCTTGGCAAGGGCATCACAAGAATATTACTCTAACAACAAGAATCACCAGAAATTTATATATTCCAAAATGTGTTGGTCGGAGTAAAATATAGCGATTGTTCAAGCTCATCCCTAGAGCCAGTCCATCGCATGGAAAAACTTCTCCAATACTGTTTCGAGCAATATCATCATTTCATAAAACCTAGTATTGACGTGTGGTCATACCAACAAATTTGTAGTCATGTGTTGTCATACCAATAGACTTGCACCTCTACACACACCAGCAAGAAACAACGATCCATGGTTTCTTCGACTACAATGTTTGTTTCATGACATTGACCATCATAGAACGGTGACAACACGTGGCCAAGGAAATGTCAAATGAGTACTCCCTCCATCCCAAAATACAAGGCGCCATTTAATTTCGTTGGTCAACGTCGTTCAATTTTGACCATGATTTGTACTTATAATATGGCCACAACATTATTATAAATATATATGAAATGAAAGAATTTTGCAAGAAAAATCCAACGATACCATTTATACATTCTAGATCCACATAATTTATTATATATTAACGTTCAAAGTTAAGCACCGAAGATCAGCACAAAAATAGCGCGCCTTATATTTTGAGACGGAGGGAGTATTTTTTTGATAAATCGATGGAATGACACCATATGTGGAATATTCAGGAGAGGCCAGATGCAAAAATTCTTTGATATGTAGATTTACACCAAACCAGAGACCACAAACGGAGCCAATAAAGGTGCAATGGGAAGGATAAGTACTTTGAACTTGGCACACATACACATACAAACTACAGCGACATGGGCAGACTACAAAGGTAGGAGTATCATCTATTGTGCTACCCACTAGTCTCTGGTTGAGTACTCTAGGGCTACAAGAGAAGTTAAGCCATAAGAGTTACACTACACTATATATTTTAACTGAGTTGCTTAATCAATTTTTACCCCATAATTTTACAAAAAGAAGTCTTTGATTGTGTTTGAGCTTTGTACATTAATCTCATGAAGTTTCAATATAGTATGTTGGCACTACGACTGACATCTCCTATAAATATGGATGGTCTTTCTACTTCATACAAGAGTTTGTGTTGCGTCACGTGATGTGCGTTGCGAATTACCTACTACAATGGTACCTCAACCTGTATCTCTACAAGCTCTAGGCTCCCCAGAAACGGGGAGCTTTTGTTACTCCAGAGGTAGCGGTGGAGTAACCCCGTTTTGTAGTTGTTTCGCACACGTCATATACACGTTGTATCTGCGTGGGAGGTTGGTGATAAAATGTTGACTTCTAGCGTACAGGAGTTGTGTGAGGGAAGGATGACGTGTCTCTTCTCACAACCGTGTATTGCTTCACTAGAGCGTGTCATAACATCATGTAGGAGAGATCATCACAATCCAGTAAACAACAATCAACCACCACCTATTTCGAAAAAGAGGCCCACATTCAACCTCCCAATATACAAGAAAAGTAGAAGAAACAACAATAGATATAGAACAACGCATCAAGGTGTGTGACTCATTCTATTTTGCATTGTAACCAGACGGCTACATAACACATTTCATTTCTTGTAAGTTTAGCTACAATTTAAAGGTGCTCATTCTGAATGGTTACATCATATTCTAGGCAGATAAGCAAACAACACGCTCACAAAAAAAGAAAACATGACCAACATCCTCAATGATCCATAGAAAAGCTCTAGGTCTTACTAGCTTTCACGTGAGGTGGTGGGATAGCATTGGAGCCTCGTTCCACCCTTAAGGCCTTCCAGAAGGTATGATTTCGTCGGCGCTAAATTCGATTTTCAACATTTAGCATCGATGACAAAAAGCTGGGCAACGGAGCACCTTCCTCCTCTGACGCCAAATTCATCGAAGCAATAGGATAAGCTCCATGGCCTAACAAGCGTCCTTCTTGCGCGACCCCACCACTTTGAATCGTACACCCACTCGCCCTGAGTTATGGCCAAAGCAATTTTCACTGCATAGCCCCCCCAGCTTCTAGACTCCTCCGTTGTCCGTTGCGCGACAATGTAACCTCCACCCTCTGACCACTTTCTCGGCCGCCGCCGGCAACCTTCGCCACGAGGTCACCCTCCGGCCCGTGCTTGGGTTTATTTAGAGAGACGCTTGTGCATTTGGCTCGGTGAAATTAATTACCAATGTGGGGTCAACTCTTTTTATTCGGAACGGTTACCTTCATTGTGACGCCGGTGTTGTAATTATCTCAATTTGATACCCGTGGTGACGTGACATCTTTTCGGGCAATTTGGCACCGGGCCTAATTTTTTGCATCACCTATTGAAGATGCTCTAAAATGCCATGGGTTCTTCCGTTTGATCTATATAGTAATTTTTTTGTCTGTAGGTTAGTGGGACCAAGACGTAACACGAAGTCAGCAACTGAAGAATTGTCAACACAAAAAAGAAGAGTCACCATTCACCAACTAAGCTCAGCCAAGTAAATACGGAAATACGCCATCTGTAGAGGTCCATTCTGAAAAATACACACGGAAAAGCGCTCCTGGACGGGGAAGACGACTTGGTGCTCGTGCTGCCTCTGCCCCCGAGATCCAACCAAACCCCGCGTCCCACCCATTCCATTCTCCTCACCGCCGGCGAGCCCCGAACACACCGGATCGCCCGCTACTGCTGGTAGGTAGGCGGCGGCGCACCGTGGACCCGCGCGCTAGTTAAGCGTTGCGGTCCCAGGCGCTCGGGTGGCGAGCGGGCGACGAGGAGACGATGCCGGTGGCGGCGTCGGCCATCTACTTCCTCAACCTTCGCGGGGACGTCCTCATCAACCGCCTCTACCGCGACGATGTCGGGTTCGTAGTGCCGTCCCCCCCTCCCAACTTGTGGTGCCCTGGTTATGGAGCGCTAGATCTGAGGCCCTGAGATCGAACAATTCCGGCCTTAGCTTGTACTACTTGCGTAGATCGCGAGAAGGGTGGTGGTTAGCTTGTGAAATTAGGTATCTTTATTTCAAGTGACAAGTGAAATTATGCACCGAGGAGTTCAGTGGACAGCCAATCTTTCGCGATTGACTTGTTGCGAGCTGAAATTGGCTCCTTGCCTCGGTTGCGCCGTTCCTAAGTGATTTTATGTTGGAATGCGTACTCTGTTCTCTGCATCGAGGTTGTCGCGTTTACATGATTCCAGAGTCTAGCAAAGAGAATGCGTACTAGTTTCTTCACATTTCGAACTTACAGTCGTGGTGAGTGAGGCATTTTTGGTCAAGAAAATTGCTGCATAGTTCATTTGGTCTTTTCCAGAGGGTTTTGACAGCAGTCACACCCTTCTAAGCCTTACTCCTAATGCAGTACCCATGGGAAGCCAGATCACGTTGAAAATTTGAAATGGTAGCCATCGGACTGAACTGAACTATAAATATTAACTTCCGGGTCATAGAGGTGTGGAAACGAACTGCGGGAGTTATTAAACATCAATGATTTTCCATGAAAATACAATTTTGTATATGGTACTGGTAGCCTTAGCAATCGTAAATAGTAATACTAGTTGCGTACATGCACGTCGATAGTAGAAACAAGACCTTTTAATGAACCTGCAGCAATACACTGTAATCCAGTGTGATCTGGGCTCCAATTCATCTAGGTTTTACACTGGTTTAATATTGAACAAGTATAGCAAGTACCATTCCATCTGTAAGATACATCGTCAATATCATAGACATTATTTTATTAAGCACGCTAAGAAGAAGTAAACTACTGCACCTTCTGTTGATTGATGCAAGCATGTAGTTTTTCAAGATTTGATTATAGATGTGGAACATGGGTGTAAATTTTATGATGTTTGTTCCATCATGTTCTTACTTATTTCTCTTTGTCATGCATTTTATACTTGGGTCATTTCCTCCGATAGCTTTTCTTTGTTATCACCTCAATCTTTGTGCAAACTAAAAAAATTCTTCCTTATTAGTCAGATGGTTTCTATATCAAATGCGAGTATAATATTCAATATGCAATCCTGCATATTATTTTGCTTCTCTCATCCTCTGCTTACCTGGTTGCACGTACATTTGGTGACTAAGTCCTACCGTGTTCATGTGTGGCTATGCAGGGGGAATATGGTTGATGCATTCAGGATGCACATTATGCAAACAAAAGAACTTGGCACATGCCCTGTTCGACAAATAGGAGGCTGTTCCTTCCTTTACATGAGGATCAGTAATGTTTATATTGTGATCGTGGTTAGCAGCAATGCTAATGTTTCTTGTGCTTTCAAGTTTGTTGTGGAGGTATGCAGTTTCTGTTGTCTTATAAACACTGCTGAATGAATTAACATTATGATATTGATGAATATAATACTAATCTGAACAAGTCAACGGATGTTCTTCTTTTCCACTAGAAATGGCTATATGTATTCTGTAATGTTGTTTGTGCATTAAAAATTCCAGAAAAAAAATGAATGTATTGGTTACTTAACGAGCCAGATGATTTTCTGAAGTTACCTGTTTAATTATTGTTTTTTAAATTGTGAGATAATATACCATCTCAATCTGAGAGGCTTAGATGATCATATCATCTAATGATTGTATTGATGGTTGTCTTTGTTTTGTTAAGGTTAAGGTAAGGAAAGATAATATACCATCTCAATCTGAGAGGCTTAGATGATCATATCATCTAATGATTGTATTGATGGTTGTCTTTATTTGATGACTAGAGTTTTCTATTCCGAAAGGGTAACTAATAATGATACATCAGCAACCGTCAAACTTGAAAGGGTACAAGCAGTGGCTTGTAGGCGGTACTGAAAAGTAGCAATTTTCAATGCTTGGATTGCGTGATGTTCCGTGTTGATCACTGCTGGGAATAGTTTAATAGAACTTAATGAGTAACAGAACCCTTTGTGCCCTATATGATTTCCTGAGGGCCTGTTTGGAAGAGGGGGATGTGGATAGGAATTACTTTAATTGTACGTTGGGCCAAGATGATTCAGTGATGAAACTTCAGTTACTAAGTTGATACAGAGATCCTACTGAATGTACACATCAGCCTCTAGTTTTATTGTGAATAGTTTACTACCTTTCTCATTCACCGTTATTTCTGCTGAAGATTATTTAAAATTATCAGGCAGTGGCCCTCTTCAAGTCCTACTTTGGCGGGACTTTTGATGAAGATGCTATCAGGAATAATTTTGTTTTAATCTATGAACTTCTTGATGGTAAGGGCACATCTTATTTCTGGACTTGGGTTGCCGCTTCAGTTTCACCATGATCTATTCATTTGAAATATTGACTCTCTGCTAACTGTGCAGAGATTATGGACTTCGGTTATCCTCAGAATCTCTCACCTGAAATCTTAAAGTTATACATAACGCAAGAGGGAGTTCGGTCGCCATTTTCCTCCAAGGTCAGAAATATATGAAAATGAAGTTAGCTGTATTGGGTATAAAAAACATAATTATGTGTATTCCTGTTCATTTTCTAGGAAAGTATCTTAATCATGTTTCCTTTTCTCTGTACTGATAGCCTTCTGATAAGCCAGTTCCAAATGCCACCTTACAAGTCACAGGCGCTGTTGGTTGGAGAAGAGAGGGTCTTATGTACAAGAAGAATGAGGTACTTGAATTAAATATGTAGGGAAGCTTCAGCTATATTTTGAAAAAGCGCAGCGCACTAAGGGCATGTTTGGATGGTATACTAGAGTTGCCACACCACAAGTTTGTCAATTTTGATTGAATTAGTCTCCTGTTTGGTTGGCAGCCACACTTGTGCAAGATTCTTTTCATGCAAACCTGGGACCCAAGTGTTACTGACTCAGAAAAGTGGGGCAAGCCTCCCTCAAATGTGTCTAATTTTGACGCTCGTTTTGACCGCTGAACCTTAGACATGAATGACAAAGGGTGTAGCAAATATTGTCAACCTTACTGTAACAACCAGCGAGGTCCTAACATTTTTTAATGGTCGTAGCAGAGTATGGGGTACTAGCAATGCCATTATCTTGCATATATTTCAAAATGCACCTCAGTGTTAATGTATACTGTACATGTTGCAATATTCCTGTTACAAAAATGGCACATACTTCCCTCTGTTTTCTTTTCTTTGTTGCCCTTAATATCATCCCATTGTTTACTTATGTTCAGTACCTGAACAGTAATGGAGTTCGCTTCTCATGTTAGGTTTTCTTGGACATTGTTGAGAGTGTAAACCTTCTTATGTCTTCTAAAGGTATTTTATGGACCATCAAATTTTAGTTGTCTGCTCTGAGGTTTCCTGTATCTTTCTTGTTGGGCTATTTGATCTCCATTGTGTATATCATCTTAACATTTCTGCAGGGAGTGTTCTACGGTGTGACGTGACAGGAAAGATTCTTATGAAATGCTTCCTTTCTGGAATGCCTGATCTTAAGTTGGGATTAAATGACAAGATTGGACTGGAAAAGGAAGCCCAACTGAAGTCCAGGCCTTCAAAGAGGTATCGCTACATTGAGTATTGAACACAATGATGAAAAATTGTGATCATATAAATTTATTGTTTTGCTGGTTAACATTGTTTACTGGCTACCCAGCTTTTGTTCCTTTTTTTCTAAACTATCTCCTGATTGCTTGTGTCCTGTCCCTCTACAGTGGGAAGACCATAGAACTCGACGATGTCACGTTCCACCAGTGCGTCAACCTAACAAGATTTAACTCAGAAAAAACAGTCAGCTTCGTGCCACCAGATGGTGAATTTGAATTGATGAAGTAATCTTTAGATCCCTATTTTTGTTTGCCATTTCAGTCATTATTTTAGAAATGATAGTTTCATTTTTCGGATTGATTTTGACGGACATTGTTTTGTTTTAGATATCGAATCACGGAGGGCGTAAATCTTCCATTCCGGGTTCTGCCCACAATTAAGGAGTTGGGCAGAACACGCATGGAGATTAATGTGAAAGTAAGCAAAATATCTACATGGTGAGGCATACACTTGTAATTGTATTTCCTGACATGATGAACCTTTTGTACACAGGTTAAGAGTGTTTTTGGTGCTAAAATGTTTGCACTTGGTGTTGTGGTCAAAGTCCCAGTTCCAAAGCAAACGGCTAAGACGAGTTTCCAAACAACATCTGGCAAAGCCAAGTACAATGCTTCAATTGATTCCCTGGTGTGGAAGTAAGTGCAATCCCTTTGTCCAATATTTGCACTATATCGAAGCCACTATGTGGTTGTATTTAAACGGGTTTGATAGTGTGAATTGCTCAGAATGGTGTAAGCAAAAACTTGCTAAATTATGCCGTCCCTAGCTATTTGCAATACGAAATTATGCCATGTTGGTTGATTGGGAGTTCTTACTCGTGTTGAGCTACCCTCTTACCATTTATTGCACATTGACAAACATGAACTCATAATACACTTCTCAACCATAGGATCAGGAAATTCCCTGGACAGACCGAGGCAACAATGAGTGCAGAAATTGAGCTGATCTCTACAATGGGAGAAAAGAAGTTGGCGAATAGGCCACCGATTCAGATGGAATTCCAGGTAACATTTTACCTCGTTAAGAATCTTATTGTTTCCTTGGCCAGATGGCTATGAGCTCTCCACTGTAATTATCTGCTCTGTTATTTGTTACTGTAAAGGATAGTGTTAATGAAGAAGCCCAGTATCTCATTGTTTATTAGCAAAATTTGAGCATACACGAGACAAAATTTATAAGTACTTCAATAATTTGTTGACCTTGGAGTATGTTCCTTTGAGGAGGCTTCATGTGTTCTTATGAAAATATCTATGCATCCATCGTTATGCTGATATAATGTGCTATATGCCCTTCGCTCTATCCTTTATATGCATTATCTGATATCTCTTCCCGCAGGTTCCAATGTTCACTGCATCTGGTTTACGCGTTCGGTTCCTGAAGGTATGTGCTGCAAATGCTAATATGAAACATCGAATTATATCTGATACTAAAACCATCTCTTGATGCCTTTTTCAGGTGTGGGAGAAGAGTGGTTACAACACCGTTGAGTGGGTTCGCTACATCACGAGGGCTGGATCATACGAGATACGGTGTTAGTGACCAACAAATGGTCGTGGGCTCCATATTTCATCGATTCATGGAGATCTTTCTTTACGGTATCATGCATGAACAGAAAGCACGCAAATTACTAAGGACCCAAGTTTCTCTGTAAGTTTGTAATTCAGCGAAGGGCAGATCAGAGCGGACAGTTTTCCTATGTTCTATATTTCATCTTGACATGGGATATGTATTCTTACTCCCCAGGTCCTGTTTGTGTGGTAGGGCATATTTTTATTGTATATTTGGTGGTAGCATTCATTGCCGTTGATCAATACACCCCATTGTCAGTTTGGGCTGTTTTTCTTGTAGATGGATGTCAAATCGCTTGCAAAACGGTGTATAAGAGTACGCTGATAATGAGGACTGAGCGTAGCTCAGTGGCGAGACGCGGCTGTGGCCTACCTCCCCCGCCCGGGTTCGACTCCCTTTGGAGCGAATTTCCGGGTGCCTCACCCGCGGACACGGTCCACAGGAACAGTGGTTGTACTGTAGCAACACTGTTCTTAGAACCCTGTGGCTGCACTGTTTATTAGGGGCGGTGTAATATTCTTTGCTGGCTTCTCTCAGCACGCGTTCGAGGCACAGCGATAGGAGTCACGAAACGTGTGGGGTTTGTATAGTTCTGTAGGTCTTAGCTTGCACACTAGGGTGTGTGTGGTGTTGAGTGCGTGTGTGTGGTGTGAGTTGGTGTGTTAAAGTTCAGATACTATAGCTGTACCAATCCAGAGGCATCTCAAAAGAGTACGTTGATAATGTTGTTTGCTTGCTGTGCCTGTGTTTGATGTAAAGTGGTTATGTTGTTTTATCGTTGAGATGTTTTGGAGGTTTGTGTGAATGTCTATTGCTGTCCAAACATCATGCTATAATTGGTATAGGATATGATACAGTAAATAAGTATTCTTTGGAGATGGTCTAATTAGTATAGTACTCTGACTCCTGCATGATTATTCTGAAAACAGCCGCGCAGGCGACTGGTGGCCGGATTAACATTTCTTGTTTAGGTGTAGTCCTGGTATGTCATTTATGAACTAGTCGTCGAATTCATCTGAGAGAAGAATGTTAATTGTCATCACTAGTACAATGTTGTACATCCCTAATCAAATTAATCGATCTGCAATAGAAAGAATTGTGCGTATACAAATACAAGAATCTATGCTTTAAAGAGTAGTCTTGGTATGTCACCCATGAATTAGTCTTTCAGTTCTTAATTATCACCATTACATCGGGTGACAAGAATCTGTGCTTGTACAGATACAAGAATCGCAGATAAGATTCTTAATTGTCACCATTACATCGTCTAGTATTCTTAACGGATCCATCTATGGCAGAAATAATTGCGCTACTACATTCAAAGATTACAGCATCTTGCCGAAGAGTTTCTGAACAGTTGAAAGCTGAAACGAGCATCTTGCTCCAGCCGGCCACATTCTTGGACGGACCAGCATGCCGACCGGCACTCCACCGCAGCACCGCCGTGTGCATCTCCTTCGTTCTTGGATCGTGTGCATCTCCCTCCGCTCTGTTCCTCGATCAGCCGTTCGTGTGCATCTCCCTCCGCTCTGTTCTTCGATCAGCCGTCCGCCAGAGACCACTTCGTACGCATCTTTTCTTCAAGAAACCCACGATCGATCGTTCGGATCTAGCTCAGCTGTCACACCTTGGCCTTCCGGATCCGCTCGTGCACCACGCCGTGGTCGTCGTCTCGCACCTTCTCCAGGACGGCGAGCGGCATGAGCCCGCCCTTCCACTCACCAGGCGTATGGTATGCTTCGCGGCAGAGCGCGTCGGCCACCTGGTTGCCCTCGCGATAGACATGCTGCACCTCGCACGCCGAGAAGCGGCCGAGCAGCTCGAGGATCTCTTTGTGCAAGCCCGGCGGTATGCGCGTCATCGTGTCCTCCCCGCGCAGGAGCTTCACCAGCACCAAGTCGTCCCCTTCTACCACCAGCCTTCCCACGGAGCAGTCGAGCGCCAGCCGCAGCCCGCGGATGAGCGCCCGCGCCTCCACGACGCCAACCGACGCGTGCTCCGTCCGCTCGGCGAACGCGGCGAGTACGTGGCCGCGGCTGTCCCTGATGGCGCCGCCGATGCTCGCCCAGCCGGACTGCACGGAGCCGTCGAAGTTGAGCTTGAACCAGGTCGCGCCAGGACGCTGCCACTGCACCAGGATGCGCGGCTGAAACGGCTTGGCCGCCGGCGAGAGCGAGGATGAGTTGGACCGGCGGCACAGCTGAAATGGTGGCGCCGCTGCCCACGACGGATGTGCAGAGTAGGCTACCGTGCATGCCATCTTTTCCCCACTTCGATCGATAGTGTCTCCATTAGCCTATGATGCAACGCATGTGTATAGTACGGAGTACGAGTTCCACTCTTGATCGGACCCGGTCGGCTTGTAGTTTGGTAAGCGCAATCCGAGAAGAACCAGGCGTTTGCAGTACGCGTCGTACGGGGTTCCACTCTTAATCGGACTCGATCGGCTTGTAGTTTGGAAAGCGCAATCCGAGAAGAACCGGGCGTTTGCAGGGCCGGCCCATAGGCCAAAGAGGGGGCCACCACCCCGGGAAGAAAAAGCCCCCTCAGAAGTATATTAGAGTTTGCTAAAAAAATATATATTAGAGAACATTGTAGTATTTTCCATTAGTTAAAAGTATTAATTTGCAGTTTCAAATCGATATAATGGTCAAATATCGTGTAACACGTAGAAACAAACCAATCTGATCAACGACGACATGTTTTAGTTAGTCTATTAGTCTCTCTTATGTGAATGTTTAAACTCAAATCTGTGTATACGGGATTTTCATGTTTAATTTTCCGCCTTATATTTTATTTGAGAAATAGATACAATTTCTTGCATACACCAAATGATACAAAGTTCTTTGAAGACGAGCATATCGGATTGAAATCATAGATCGATGCTATTTTAATAGTATAAAACATGTGTATAATTTCAAATTATCATCATACCAAATTTGGAAGACTATTGTTGATATTTCAATTTATACTCTAAAAGTTTATTTATATGTGCTAACCTAATCATACATGAGAAACTACTATTAGTATATTTATTTATTAGATTGTACATGTCTCCACCATGATATGAAGGATATTAAAATAGAGTTGAACACACATACGTGTATAAACACATAAAAATAAACAACATATAAGTATGTAAATATGAAAATAATTGATGGAGATTTTTTTATTAAAAAGGCTTAAATTGTCATGACATATTATTTGTTGATAAACATTATAATAGTATAATAACGAATGATATAATTAATATTGGCAACATTCAAATGTGGTTTACTATGACAACTGTATGTGGTAAGATTATAGTTCGATAAATGTAATTTATAAATAAGTATAAATTTTTAGTATAAACATATTTTCTTGATTCGCCCCAGGTCGGCCCTGGGCGTTTGCAGTACGCGTTTTGTGATTTATGTCACCGCGCACATGACGACCTTTCCTTTTGCCGTTTGGCTGCACCCCGACTGGTTTACGAGCTGTCCCGCTACTAATATCAATCCTATAATTTGAGCATATAATTTGCCTTTAAAGCTTATTTGCTAATAAAGAATTTGTATTTTCCCGCAACGAAAACACATGAGCCAAACTTCTATTTTAATTGATTGTGTAGTGTCGACTAATTTTTAATGTATGATATACATGCAATATTTCAGTTTTCACGGATCACCGACACCCAAAGCACCCCAAAATGCTTAAAAATGTTCTAACCAGATAGTAAACACTATATTTTAGTATCATAACTGGGTTTAGGTTAGAGCATCTTCACTAGCACCCTAAAACATTCCAAAAGGCTTAATGGGGGTCCGGACCGAATAATCGGCTACATCGACACCCCATCTATATATCTGGGCCGATCAAAATTCTGTATGATACCCCTAGACAACCACCAAGTTTGGAGGCGTGCTCAGGGGAGCCGGACAACTCTCGGACAAGGCCTACGACATGTCGCCCCCTTGTCAGACACACACGTTCGGTCAGCCGCAATTAATGGCAGCGCCGTGCTTATCACAACTCATCTGAATTATTTTTAGTGATTTTATTATGTTTTCTTATCTCATGTAAACTACTCTTTTTCCCATGGCAACTAGCCAGAGATAATTCCGTCCAAAATTGGTTTAGTTTTTTTTCTCCACGAGTATTTTTTAATCTGCGTGCCAAAAACTATACACCCTACATATACCAACGAAGGTAGTATTTCATTTGGAGCTGTTTTTGTTCTCTAATAAGTACTCTTTGGACATACCTTCAGGGTTCAGCCAAAATATTCTTCGGACAAACCGTCAGCCAAAATTTTATATCTTTAAATACATATAGTGTGCAAATTTGTCTTAAAATTATTTACAAAATATTATAACTTTTTTTAGTAGATATGAGCGGTCAAAGTTTACATCTTAAAGACTTCGCCAATACCAAAGTACCCCTTATTTTTTTAAGCTGACGTTTCTCATCTCCACTACTAATAAACAAGCAAACTTGGCAAGAAAATCAAATCTCAACCGTCCGTGCAAACTGATCAAATGGCCCACACGCATTTGTTCTCCCCACCCCTCTTCAATTCCCTCACACCACGCCTGCCATATATGCACACAAGAAAAAAAAAACTATCCGCATGATTGATTCCCTTACATCATGCCTGCCATATATGCACGCTGGAAATAAAAAAAAACTGTCCGCTTGATTGACGATCCAACCGCCCGTCCCTCCCACGACCAAGACGACGGTGAGCAAGAGGACCAAGCACACGACGCCGACGAGCAGGAGGTCCGCTCCCAGCCTCCCCATCTAAGTTTCATGCCACCCGTCTCACCCACGAGCAGGAGGACCATGCACAGGACGCCGACGAGCAAAGTGTTGAATTGTAATATCTATACAAATAATAACTATGCTTTGTGGAGGATGCAACGTGTATGGACTATATTGTCCGCACATTTTTACACGGTTTAAATATGAAATTTATTGCTCTGGTTTAGGAATGATATTTATATTTTTGAGACGTGCGTTGCACGTACACGGCTACTAGTGGAAACAAAAAGTTGGCTGCTAGTATGTCTCCCTCTTAGCTAAATGTAGTGCATTTTAGTTTTAGTTCAAATTAATTTTTGTAAGATTTGGCTAAATTTGGTAAAAAATAAAAAACATCTAAAAGTTCAAATATATATAATATGAAAGTGTACGACATTTTGATTCTAATAATATGATTTCATGTTCAAGATGTTGATATATTTTTCTACATATTTGGTCAAACTTTTATGAAAGCTTGAATTTAACTATAACTAAGGTCGGAAAACATTTTTTGCTCCTGAGCACCAGTGCTCCCTCTGGTTTAAAAAAGTTTAAAAATCATATTTAGGTTTTAAAAAATCTGAAAAATCATGCGTTTTGCTAATGATGTATCCCACAAATGTGCAAAAATTGAATTTGAAATACTTATATTCTAGGCTACATAAAAAAAAATCTTGTATATTTTGGAGATTTGAAAGTATGTACATTTAGATCCAGACATTTTTCTTTTTTGTATAGAATAGAATATATAATATTTCAAACCGAGATTTTGCACGTTTGTGGGACATATCATTAATAACACGCATGATTTTTTTCTAGATATTTTTGTAACTTATGAAAGTGTATATGCCCTCATGTGTGGTTTTGGTAATTAATGACAATCTCTATGGACTAATGTTTTCATTGAGATATCCTTATAGATCTTGTCCATAGGAAAAGCTTGGAGTTCATGTGTTGGACTCTAGAAGTTTATATGATCAAGGTTCTATCCAAGGGTTAATATGAAGAATGGTCATCTAGAGTTGAGCTTATTGCAAGCATGGCTTGGAAAAGAAGTTTGAGTGAACATTCATGTTTATCTCCAAGCCATCATATATATCAAGAGAAGAAGATGAAGTGCAAATTGATTCATGAAGACAGAGCTTAGCAAGACTCTCCCATATTGGAGCATGGGGGAGTATTTGGAGAAGTCTTCATCAAGCATGTGCTAGCAAGCACAATCAACAAAGGTGTTCCAAATTGAGGGAGTCAAGTTCGTCATCATCTAGCTCAAATGGAATGCGCAAGGCAAAGGTATGATCTTGATAGGGTTTCTATTTTACTGGTCTCATGGTGTTAGTGGGAGAGCGGGTTATAGGATAGACGGCGTACTATCAAGAGAGGCTCTCAAGTGAGTAACTTGATCGCATCTTTGTGGAGAGCTTAAACCTTTGCATACTTGGCATATCATCTTTCTTGGTTGTTATTTGGCTTTTATCCATGTGAGTATTTAGAGCTTATGTTCATCTCTATACCAAGCTCTAGTTCATCAAAAACAGATTTCACATGAATATCTTGTTGCATATTTTATGTTGTAAGTTTTACCGGTTTGTATTT
This sequence comes from Poa pratensis, assembly GCA_947311845.1. Classification (NCBI taxonomy): domain Eukaryota; kingdom Viridiplantae; phylum Streptophyta; class Magnoliopsida; order Poales; family Poaceae; genus Poa; species Poa pratensis. The sequence goes on from CAMZMU010000081.1 coordinate 30,072,983, forward strand.
TCTAGAGAGAGTTTACCTTTCTACATTTGGTTTTATCCTCCATTGTTGGAATATGATGTTTCTCTGCATGATCTTACAGTGCTTGTTGTGGTGATTCCAACAAGCCCAAGAACATCAAAAACAGAGTTCGTATGCTCAAGATATCTTCGTTTTCGTGTTTAGTGTTGCTGCAGAATTTTCCTGGCCGGAGTCTCCGGTCCCAGACTGGAGTCTCCGGTCTGCGCGTTTCTTTTTTCGTCCTAGAGGACGGCACTCTCGGATGGGGGGGGGGGGGGGGGGCGGAAGTTCCCTGGAAGTGGTCCGGAGTCTCCACCCTGGCCGGAGTCTCTGGCCCCCCAGCCCGGAGTCTCCGGGGTTATTTTTCTCGCAACGGCTCTTTTTCGTGGGGACCTTTAAAAGGCACCCTTCTTACCCAAAGAGACCAGCTCTTCCAAGCACGAAATTCCCCCCTCTCTCACCTCCATTATTGACCTTGGAAAGCTTGCCCTCTCTCAATTCCTCCCATGATTCTTGTATATCTTTGAGGGAAAAGTGAGAGAAGATCTAGATCTAAAATTGCACCAAGCTATCTCTCCTTTAAGTGAGGGGAACTTAGTGGATCTAGATCTTGGAGTTCTTGTGTGTTTCTCTTCTTTGTTCTTCCTCCCTTATTCCCCCATTAGCATTTGTTGTTGTGTTGGAATTTGAGAGTGAAGGACTTGAGCACTTCTTGTGTTCTTGTCATTGCTTTTGTGCATCGGTTTGTGCTCTCCACGAGGATTCGTGGAAGTGAAAGTTCGTGAGCTTGTAACTCTTGGGTCTTTGGACCCTAGACGCCTTTGTGGTGATTGAGACCTTTTGTGGTCATTTGGGAGCCTCCAATCCAGTTGTGGAAGTGTGCCCCAAGCTTGTTGTAAGGGACTCGATTTCCGCCCAAAAGGAAATCAATAGTGGAAGGTGAACCAAACCTTTTGTGGTGCGGTTCATCGGAGAATAGGGTGAGTCCATTTTTAGTTGTACTATCGCCCCCCTGGGAAGAAAGAACACGTGAATATTTGAAGCTATCAAGAATATCTACTTATCTAAGCATGGCTTTTAAATCTTATTCTTTGCCATATGCTTATTATTTGTGAAGTTGGTCTTTTGTTTCATTCCTATACCACCGAGAAATATCTCTCTACTCCTTGTCCATGACAACTGTTACTCATAATTGTGGTGGGATTTGTAGATCATCTTCATTTTGGCTCTTGCTTTGATTTGCCTTAATTTTATTGCCAAGGATTTGGTTTGATCTAAATCCTCTTGTCTTCCTTGTATCTTTTGGATCCTTGGTGTTCTACTCAAAATTTTCTTTGTGCTTTCTTGAGTTAGGAAAAGCAATGATCCCATTCTTGTGCATTTACATTCAAAGTAATACTTCTAGATAATGCACTATTCTTGGGGAAGCAATCCTACATTGAGTAGAACATCATTCTTTAAATCGGTTTTGTATCTTATATCTTTCGTTGAACATGACTAGTGTTTGAATAATATCTATGGAGAGTGATGATCCCATTTGTGTGCATTTTGTATTCAAATGCAAGATCATAAATAATGTACAAATCTTGGGGGAGCAATTCTATATGCTTTTGAACATTAGTTGTCTTCAATTGGTATTTGATCCCGATGATGTGTCTCTTTAGAAGACAAACATTTTTCGTCTTGGTACCTTGTACCATCATGAAAAGTGTAGAGGGTTTGGTTTATTCCTTCATGATATTTTCATCATTTGGTATCTTCTGAAAAGTGATATCTTCAACCATGTGTTGATTTTGGTCTTTGATATAATTTGGACAATTCTTGTTCTTGTCACACTTGTGTGTGCATTCTTGGTTTAATTGGTGTTTTATCCAAATTGTATCTCGTTTGGTTCTTGAAAGTCTTGTGCATGCATATTTACTATACTAGATGACCCGTTGCGCAGTCGCGCAACGCCGGATGCAACTACCACATTGTTGCCAACTAATTTTATTTGCATTCATTTAACTTATACCATATAGAAACCCATAACTTGTATGAAGCCGTGTTATCATTTGATTCCGAAAGTTATGTACGTAAACAGAAAGAACTGAGCAAAAGAGAAATCGTGATCGATTGATTGAACCCAACAGCAGCCATGCATAGGTAAGAAAATACTCCACTAATTCAGACACATTAATTGATTGGCCCAGTCCACATATAGTCCCCTAATAAGTTGCACCTAAAATAACACGAGACATGTATAGATGAAAGAAACTGAACTTTTTGAATGAATTTAATCTCCCCAGATTATATAGATGTAGAATAAATACTTGAGAAATTTAATCACAAGAAAATACGAATTGCAGGAAGAATTGACCAAACATGCCTCTTATATAGATGTAGATTAAATACTTGTGAAATGATGCATATGCCAGTATAGTACTATAATGAGTAATATCATGTGGCTGTGGACCTTAAGTATGGTCTAAACAGAACATAGAGCTGAATGAAACAAGACGATGCCGCAAATATTCAATGAAATATAAGCAATCAATCCAAAAAAAAGTATAGCATCCTCTACCCTGAATAACATGGATAATATTGGTGTGGACATTTACATGTTGGGTATGAAACATGAAGACTGCAACGCAGAACAACATCAAGAAAAGGTCATGGAAATGTCTAGTCCAAGCTCATACACCATAATTGGGTTCAGAGTGGCGAGCTTTATCGACAGAAACTGAATCAAAGAAGTTTTAAATTCAGCTTAGGCTTCAAACACCATTACAAAAATCAAGCGCTCATGCAAAATTTATATATTTCTTACCTCGACTTGGCTCTGCAGCGATTGAACATAGCTGCTTATCTCATCCAGCTAAGCTTTTCCTGTAAGCCACACATAAGCACATCTATAAAAATACCCAGCAGTACAGAAAATAGAGCAGCGATACTAATTTCTTTATGGAGAACCTTTGCCACACCAGCGGCTCAGGTAAATGACGAATACTAAAAATGAAAACCACACATAAGAACAATACATAAAGGCTCGATGTGCTCTCCCACTCCACACACAGCTTGCATAACTCAAACACGCGTCTTTGCTCATCGTCCTGGCAGACCAAGCCGTATGAGGGACCGTAGCCACGTGCAACGCCTCCTTCACTGCCTGCATCTGCATCAGGTCTGCAGGACAAGTGATTTGTTCCCAGTTAGACTCAAAAGGACAACGCATCAGATGGCTAAAGTGAGATTTTAAAGACTTGCATCGCAGATTCCACTTGGGCTTCTCCCGAGACCGGCTCTGACGACAGTTATATCGCCTCTTTGTAGGCACCAGCCATCCTTGCCATGTAGTCAGGTCCCTGGGTGGACAAAGAATAAGGTTAATGGCCAAGTAATAACATTACTAAAAGGCAACAAAAGAATAGGAAGCAACCATAAAGGACAATTATGCCAAGCAACATTAACTTTCCTAGTTATTTCAAGTTCAAAAGGTAGTGAACTACGAAGAGATGAGAAGGTGAAGTGGTGAACAGACATGTTCATGAGAGAAACAAATTGAGCATAAATTCAGTTCACAATCTCCAAAGGAGGAAAGGCAGGACGAAGAAAATTATTAAATATCACAGGATGGGAGCACATAATTTTTATTTAAGGACTTCACTCTCTTTCACTATAGTCAATAAACAACCTTTTGAATGTTTGGGGTATTATTAGTTCAGCTAACAGAAGCCGAAACAGCTTAAATGACCAGAGGTTTTCAAAAAATATTGTTTGTGCAGTTGATGTAAGTTGGGGGCTCAGCGTCATGTAATGGTTTCAGGTAACTGTCTCTGGTTCAACCAGTATTATTGCCAAGGTGTGTATATCGTCTCCCAGGTTTCTACCTCTTAGCAAGATACGAAAGGCTCATATTTTTCTGCAATCTCCTAATTGTGTTGAGAAGAATTAAATACACAAACTTGATGACATATAAGAAAACTGGAAACAACTACATGTTTCCAACGCCAGAAAATAACTTCTTAAATAGGTACATTTCTCACATATAATCATTTTCCAACCAACTGTGCGTCAGCTTCAGCATTCCATCGGATAGAGGCGGGGGTAACCAGAGGACCGTTCGAGCAACTGGGAACAAGTGTCTCTCACTGTGTGAGGCCGAGAGCGAAGCAGCTGCTGCTGCACTGCATAGATTTGAAGGTGGTGTATCTAAAACAAAGATCATGGATATAAGTCAGCTTTTCTGTAAAGAACTGAAGGAAATGCCAGTATGTGCTACTAAAGGCTGGGGATCGCAGCAGGTTGTAGACATGCTTCTATCGGATTGGCTTAATGGCATGCACCATATAAAGCATACCTCTACATCACTCGCTCGGAAAACAGCAGAAGATCTTTGCCATGGTACTGTTGATGCGCTCAGGCAAATCAGGGTTAATATAGCGGAACAGCTCGCTGCAATCAACACTAAAAGCCAAAAAAGGCATGACACGCTGGTCAGTGAATCAAAGGCTCTGAAGACCAGACAGTGGAAAACCCACACTGACATGACGAATGCTTTCAGCGAAACTTTGGTCCCAAGGATAAGAGATTGGCACTTTATTATATGAGCAACTTGATTAGTTAGGACTTGTACAACATTTGTATATGTCGTATTGGTAGCCTAGGTATGCTAGTTGTAGGTCGAGAAATATCCAGGACATTTCCCTCGCATGCTATAATTCAATCTCATCAACAATTGTATGGACTGTTAACCATAATGTGCATTAATCCCAAGATAGTTCATTCGTAAGGACATTGGAGGCAAAGCTCAATGAAAATCTTCCAGCAGATCACTTATATTTTGTTTACTTGTGCACTACATACTTCTTTGGCACATAATGATCGCTGGCTAAATCTATTCTAACTAATCAAATGTTTGTTGGTATTAATTATGTCTTTGTTCTACCACACATTCCTAGCATACAAAAGTGAAG